>CAMAPE010000005.1:44582500-45182500 GCA_945859875.1 Cuscuta europaea
CTGAATTTAAAGTTCAAAAAATTAATCGAGTCGAGCTCGAACATAGCAGTATTCGGCTCGGTTCGAACCGGAGCCTATCGAACACCCTAAAATTATATATACTGATGGAGTATATGGCCCAGGAACCCCCGGCCCACAGACTCCTACTACTCCATCGAAGGCCCAACAGGCCTAACAGGCCCAATTCACAGCGCCCGGAGTACCAAGCAGTCCGCACAACGCACAGGGGTGCCTTCGGCCCCCTGGCCGAAGGCTCCAAATTCTCACAGAACGGGTTTCTCAAGCAAACTAAGAAACTGGGAGAGAACGGCGAAAACAGCAGCCCTCGGCACTGTGAGCCCTCGGCACCAGGGGTGCCATCGGGAGGAAGAGCCCTCGGCTACTGCTCTATAGCCGAAGGCATCTCACTCGACAAGATATCTGCCTCACATGCGTACAGATCACCGTACCCCGCACAGACGTCCCGTCCAACAGCCGCATTAAATGCGGCCACATGCGGCTGCCAGCGCCAACCAGTTGAGGTGACCCCTCGGCCAATGAGCGCTTGACACGTGTCCCTGCCCGGCATTTATTGCTACTATAAATAGCACCCCGTTTCCCCATTTGTAAGGACGCTTAATACATATCGAATATACACTCTCTCTCTTACTTGTTTGCTCTGACTTCTCTCTAAGTTATTCCCCGTAATAACCCTTCGGATATATACCCCCGGGTAGACTATCCATCATTTGGTGCTCTCGTTGAGAGGTCGAACGATCAAGTAAGAAACCCTCCCCCTTCGCCAAACACTAGCCCTCTACCAAAATGGTGAGAACAACACGTGCCAACTCAAAGAACGTAGAAGACAAGAACCTGGCCCTCGGCGACGTCAACGCCCCCGAAGCCTCTCACAGGGCTCCCGAGGGCGGTGTCCTCGCTGGGCTGGAACAGGCGGCTGTCGACCTACGCCTTCAGATCCAACAAAACGCCCCCGATGCCCGCCTCGGCATCGAGGCCAAGAAGAAAAACCGGAGCGATGACCAAGTCAGCCCTCCGGTTCTCACCATCGACGTACAATCGGCGCTCTCCGCCTTCATCCAAACGCTCACCCAGAACCCGGGTGCCTTCGGGTCAACATAAATCACTCCGCCTTCGGGATGGTGGTGACTGGTGGCAGCGGTGGTTTCGGCGGTGGTGATGGCCTGGAGGTGGGGTGCTAGGGTTGGGAACCAGGGATTAAGTCGTTGGCAGGCGGTGGTGACCAGTTGTCACCAGAGTAAATGCGGCCGGAGTAATTGTGGTTGGTGGGGCGGAGTCACTACGGCGGAGTAACTATGGAGATGTCACTGTGAATGTGTCACTACAGAGGTGTCACTATGAACGACGACGGTGATAATACGCCAGCGGCAGCGGCAGCAGCGACAAAAATCTGCCGCCGCCAGCGGTGGTGCCTGTTAGTCACTGTAATTGATGTCACTTTAGTGGATGTCATTGAGGCAGGTACCGTAACGATAATATAAAGTAACTACAAATTAGGGGTAATTTAGTATGTTCAAAGCCTATTAGTCAAATTTTCGGAAATTAAAACAAAAGATCACTTTTTTGACAATTGTCTACTTTTTAGTAATATAGAGGTCAAAACATCATATTGTTAAACTATAACGTAGAGTGATTTTCCTATTGAACAACGTGCCAACAATTATACATAGTGGATATGTAACCTTAAATTTGATAAAAACAAAAGTAGCCCTACATGTGAAGAAAGAAGAACGGCTCCATATCTTTTTTTGTGCAAACCGAGCTGGATTTGTACATTATATAAAGGTTTTGTAGTAAAAAATTGAGAATGCTCCGATGACTGTATTTACAAAAGGGTGAAATGTTAAATCAATATATATATATATATATATATATATATATATATATATATATATATATATATATAGGGAAGAGATCAAATAAAAAAAGGTTCTCCCGTGCAAAGTGCGAACAATTGCACTTTTTCTTCACCGCGTTGCACTTTTTGCGTGTTTCTGTTGCACTTTTTCGTGATGGCAAAAAACTTCGTTTTAATTACGAAATTGCCACCGCGTTTTTGATCAAATTTAGTTCAAAATGAACGCACGAGATTAATTCTCACTTTGCATGGGAAGACCTCTTTGTATTTGAAATTTTGAATCATCCCCTATATATATATATATATATATATATATATATATATATATATATATATATATATATATATATATATATATATATATATATATATATATATATATATATATATATATATATATATATATATATATATATATATATATATATATATATATATATATATATATATATATATTGTGGAACTTTTTAAAAGCATACAAAGCGTCACATAATTGTCATCCATTATATATAACAATTATTTAGTTATTTTTATACTCCGTACCTTTTATTTTTATTGGATTCTATTTTTTATTGCATATTGATATGGAAACAAATGACTCTAGATTACGTCACTTTTGAAATAGATCGATTCCTAATCTAAATTAGGAAATCTTTATATGTTTACAAATTCCTATTTTTGTTTAAGAGCATACAAAGCGCCACATAATCCTGCCATGTCATCCATCATATATAACAATTATTTAGTTATTTTTATACTCCGTGCCTTTTATTTTTATTGGATTCTATTTTTGATTGCACATTGATATGGAAACAAATGACTCTAGATTCCGTCACTTTTGAAACAGATCGATTCCTGATCTAAATTAGGAAATCTTTATATGTTTACAAATTCCTAATTTTGTTTAATCTTAAGATGTTTTTAATTAGATCGATTTCAGTCTCAGACTAAATCAGATCAGATCAAACTTTAATAATAATTGGACACATAAAACGTAAAACAGAAATCTACCAAATCATATTACTTTAGACCAAATCAAACCCGAAAATTTTAATTCAGTTAAAAACGTCCTTATTAATGGTGTTTTCAATGTGATGAAATAATAAGTAAAATGTAAAATCTTACTATTAAAAGTATGTACTCCATATTTCATAGCATGTTGAATGAGGAATATTAAAAAATATATCTTGATGCGCATAATAAAGTAAATTAGAGGACATGAAAATAATTAAGAAGCTTCTCTATGAATTCTTTAAAATCGGGTTCATAACAATTATGCTTCGTAGAGAAGCTTATGTAGAAGACCATTTATACTATTTTTCATATAATTTTTATTTATTTAACAAATGGAATATTTTTTTTCATGATTCGGGATATTCGCCTATTCAACCTATTCAGCTAGAATTTAATTAATTTCAGCAAAATAAAATGATTCCACCAATATTAATATTATCAAACAGACTCTATATTTAGACTGAGTTTATTTTGCTTTTGCGTCGCATTATATATGATTCCGAAAACCAATCAAATTTTAAATTAGATAAATTACATACCGCCCGTGCATGACACCGGCTTGAAACCTAGTGTATATAAGAGTAGAACTCATGACATGAAAATAGGGGTTGCCAAACCATTCCTAAATATGCACTCTTAAATCGGATGCATGCTAAGAATGGGTTAACTAGTATATTATCACCAATTGAAAGAGAGGTTTTTCCGTACATATTACTTATATCTCTGTATTATGCCAATCACTCCGGTGTAAAATTCAACATCACAATAGTTACTACAGTGATATTGTAGTCTTAAAGTATAAAAAATCACACCTTTCCAAACTGCCTTTAATTTAGCCATATATGTCATTATTTCTTAAAAAACTAATGCACAATACAATGCAAAATATTGTATTAATGTTATTTCTTCATATATCCTTAGAGAATCGTGAATTTAATAAAGGAGGTGAATGCATAATTTTTGCATGCCTGCATGAGTAGCGGCTCGGAAAGACAGAAATCGGAGCTTTTGCAAAGTGCAAGTGCAGCAAACGATAGGGTAGCGCGCGGTAGTCGGTGGTGACTCACAGGGGTGAGGCGGACGCTGGTAATTGGTGCAGACTCGCTATTGAAGAAGATTGGTTGTCTGATTGTCTCTGTCTACAATGAAGAGGCCAGGAAGTTCAATCCTTAATTCACCGTAGAATATTGGCCCTTTCCTCGGAGTGGATTCCGACGAGAGCGGATGTCGTCGATGCTTCACAGAGGGCAAGAGCCGGAGATTAGGGAATCTGCCTTTTACGTCTCGCAGGTTCTAATTTTAATCTACATGCAGGAGGTGAGAATAGTCTAACAGTGAAATAAATAAAGGTAATTAAAAATACAAAAGTTAAAACGAACAAGAAAAATAATTGGGACATAAATGATATGGATCACACAAAAATGAATCATACCGGCAATTTGCACAAAAATCAAAGCTCATTACTTATTAGAGTCCATTAGCTTAGTCGATTGAAGCACAATGATCAAATTAGCTACAAAAAATAGCGTTTTTATCACGGATTTTGTCACGGAGTAGTATAAAAATCCGTAAAAAAACAATAGATTTTTTCACGCATTTTTTCTGTGACATCACAGGCATGACAAACCATTGTCACGACAAGAAATCCGTGACAAACTTTTGTCACGGATTTGTCACAGACTAATCCCTGATAAAAAGATCACAATCGAAAGCTTTCGGCTTGAAAATTATCACGGAAATTCGTCTGTGACAAAGTTTGTCATGGATTTTTCCATGACAAAAAAGGAATTCGAAATTTTGAAATTTACTTTGTCACCGACTATATCTGTGAGAACAGAGCGGGAAGATTTAAAAAATTTAAAATCTTTACGGATGTGTCATAGACTCGATCTGTGAGAAAAAGGAAATTCAAATTTTTGAAATTCAATTTGTCACGGCCTATATCTCTGACAAACGTTTTTTCTTAAAAAAATAATTTTCCATTGGGAGAGGTATCAAATAAGCCCTCGAACTTACATAAAAAGTGGAAATCAGCCCTTTTATAGGAGGCTCTGTCCGACCATCGCCATTTGGGGCTGTTCCCGGTGGAATTTTTTGATGAATTTTTTTTAGCATCTTATTCATTAAGTCTAGTTTTCTTATACCAAATTGCAGCTAAATATTCAATCGGGAAAGCAGTCAAATGAATTTTTGAAGAAAACTGCGCAGTTAGACAATGCGGTATATTTCACAAAATCATTTGACTGCCTTCTCGGTTGAATTTTTAGCTGCATCTAGGTATGAGCAAACTAGATTTAATGAAGAAGGTGCTCAAAAAAGTTCATCAAAACATTCCACCGGAAACCGCCCCAAATGGCGACGACCGAACAGAGCCTCCTATAAAAGGGCTGATTTGCACTTTTTATGTAAGTTTGAGGGCTTATTTGATAGTTCTCCCTTTTCCATTTTAAGCATTCATTTAAATCATGAAAACTAAAATGGCGGTCGAATTAAATAATTCAAATTTGTCACAGCCGAAATCCATGACAAACAAAGTATTACATTTAAAAAATAAGACATATATTTTGTCCATGAAGTATTATACCTAAATAATATTATTTTAACATTTAAGAAATAAGACATATATTTTACCTAAAAATGATTTAGGTAAAATACTTAATATTATATACTCCATATAATCATGGAAAAAGTGTCTTGAAAAACAACTATTTTAAGAAGATCAAAGAAAGTTGAAATTAATTTATGTAATATTTCCAAAGGAAAGTCGTCAAACCTAGTTGTTGAGGAAAACCACGATCCCCCGACATCTTCCATGATCACGAGTTCAAAGGACTCTTGTACACTCACCCACCCACTCTTAATACAAAGATTCCATCTGACAATAATACTTTGTATTATACAATTGAAATGTACAAGAGAGATTTACAAGTAAACGGGTAGCTCCCTTCACTCTTTGTATATGGGACTACTTCACTCTCACTCTCCTCTTTCAATGAGACTCTAACTCACTCAAGAGCTCTCCTTGAGGCTTTCTCACTCATCACTCAAAGAGGCTCTCACACAAGGCCTCCTCACAAGAATGAAGAGTTTCACCCCTATTTATACTACTCTCCTCAAAGCTTCTCTAGAACTTTCTATACATCACTACACTTCTAGATTCTTCCAAGAAGTGACCACAAGCTTCTCTAATCTTTTAGAAGGATCTAGAGAACTCCACACGGCTTCAGAATGTTCTAGAGGCTTCCACACACTTCCGCACGATTCTAGAGAATTCCACACTTCTCTAGAAAACTCCACAATGTTCTAGAATGTTCGACACTCTTCCACATGCTTCTAGATAATTTCACGGCTCTCTAGAAAGCTCCAGAACATTCTAGAACATTCAATACGTTTCTTCACACATATAGAGAATTTTAGACATCTTCACAAAATTCTAGAATTCTCATGAACTTCTCAATTAAGGAGGGAACCCAACAAATCTCCCCCTACCGACTTAATTGAGAAGTACCTGTCAATGATCAATAGAAGCCTCACATTTAGACTCAGCAGTCTCCACCTCACATGTGGCCTAACGAGCCGAGCTTAACGAGCTTTCAAACTTGAACCTGAGCTGAATTTAAAGTTCAAAAAATTAATCGAGTCGAGCTCGAACATAGCAGTATTCGGCTCGGTTCGAACCGGAGCCTATCGAACACCCTAAAATTATATATACTGATGGAGTATATGGCCCAGGAACCCCCGGCCCACAGACTCCTACTACTCCATCGAAGGCCCAACAGGCCTAACAGGCCCAATTCACAGCGCCCGGAGTACCAAGCAGTCCGCACAACGCACAGGGGTGCCTTCGGCCCCCTGGCCGAAGGCTCCAAATTCTCACAGAACGGGTTTCTCAAGCAAACTAAGAAACTGGGAGAGAACGGCGAAAACAGCAGCCCTCGGCACTGTGAGCCCTCGGCACCAGGGGTGCCATCGGGAGGAAGAGCCCTCGGCTACTGCTCTATAGCCGAAGGCATCTCACTCGACAAGATATCTGCCTCACATGCGTACAGATCACCGTACCCCGCACAGACGTCCCGTCCAACAGCCGCATTAAATGCGGCCACATGCGGCTGCCAGCGCCAACCAGTTGAGGTGACCCCTCGGCCAATGAGCGCTTGACACGTGTCCCTGCCCGGCATTTATTGCTACTATAAATAGCACCCCGTTTCCCCATTTGTAAGGACGCTTAATACATATCGAATATACACTCTCTCTCTTACTTGTTTGCTCTGACTTCTCTCTAAGTTATTCCACGTAATAACCCTTCGGATATATACCCCCGGGTAGACTATCCATCATTTGGTGCTCTCGTTGAGAGGTCGAACGATCAAGTAAGAAACCCTCCCCCTTCGCCAAACACTAGCCCTCTACCAAAATGGTGAGAACAACACGTGCCAACTCAAAGAACGTAGAAGACAAGAACCTGGCCCTCGGCGACGTCAACGCCCCCGAAGCCTCTCACAAGGCTCCCGAGGGCGGTGTCCTCGCTGGGCTGGAACAGGCGGCTGTCGACCTACGCCTTCAGATCCAACAAAACGCCCCCGATGCCCGCCTCGGCATCGAGGCCAAGAAGAAAAACCGGAGCGATGACCAAGTCAGCCCTCCGGTTCTCACCATCGACGTACAATCGGCGCTCTCCGCCTTCATCCAAACGCTCACCCAGAACCCGGGTGCCTTCGGCACCCTGGCTCCAGCTCACCCACAGATCGGGGAAAATATCATACTTCCCCCCCTGCCACACCCCTTCGGAAATCCCACCCCTCGGGTGAGAAACGACGAAGGGGTGGTGGCCCAAGAAACATCCTCCCAGGAAGTTCAGTCCCGGGACCGCCATAATGACAACAGGGAGAGGCCCCGTACTTCCGCCCTCAACCGGCTCGGAGGAGGGCCAGACCGCCGAGGGGTCCAAGACCGCCTCGGGGGGAAAGCACTCCAAAGGCCCCAGGAAAGCGGGGGATCTGTTTCGAGGGCAGACGAGGAGCGTCCCCCTCGGGACAAAGGCAAGGCACCCCTTCATGCCGATGATGCTCGGCACCAAATCAACCAGGCCCACTCGGCCCGGGTTCGTTCGCAGGGGGCGGAAACCCTCCCGAGGGACCCCCGGGACGAGATTATTGCGGCCCTCCAGCGCCGGCTTGACGAAATGGAGTCCAACAAAGCTCACGCCACCACCTCCACCCCTCACTCAGATCTCAAATACGAGGCCATGATGGCCAAAATGGAGGAGTTACAGAAGAAGGTGGCCGAGGGCTCCGGGGAACCCGTCATCCAGCTCCGGACTCGGACGCCGTTTACCCCAAGGGTATTGGCGGCCCGGATCCCGGAGAAATACCGAGGGCAACACATACAGCCCTACAGCGGGAAAACGGACCCCCAGGAACATTACAGCAAGTACCAGAACAGCATGATGATGGTGGGGGCGTCAGACGAATATTTGTGTCGTTGGTTCCTCTCCACCTTAGAGGGACCAGCATACGAATGGTTCAACAGGCTGCCCGAGGGCTGCATTGACTCGTGGCAAGAACTCGCCCAACGATTCTTGACACAATTCGCCGGGAGGCGTCGCACAAGGAAGCACTTCTCCCACCTCCTAACAATACGCCAGAAGAAGGATGAGACCCTTCGGGATTTCCTGGAGCGTTGGAGGACGGAGGCCGACAAGGTCGACGGTGCTGATGACGGGACCCTCCTGGCCCTCCTACAAACCGTCCTCCGCACCGGCAACTTTTCAAGGAGCCTCATCATTGAACCCCCCCCGCGACTACATAAGGGCCTTGCAGCGGGGGGACCGGTATGCTGAGGCCGAGGAGGTGGAGAAGTATCACCAACACCCGGACCAGCAGCCCCCGAGGGCTGACAACAAGCATAACCGAGGGCCGGGGGCTCCTCCAAATCGCCCCAAGGTTTCGGGACCCTCTGATGACCGCCCTCGGCAAGGCCAAGCCAAGCCCGGGGGAGGTTATAAGAGCAGCCCTAAGACTTGGGCCCAGCCCATTCTCCTGGACCGCCCTCGGACACCACTGACGCACCCTGTCAGCATCATCCTCGATTTTGCCGAGGAGAGGGGCCTCGTTGAGCGCGACTCTCGCGCACCCCCGGAGGTACACGCTATCAACCCTCAGTTCCCCTACTGTCGCTTCCATCGGCACCAGGGGCACAGGACCGATGACTGCCATCAGCTGAAGACGGCCATCGAGAGGTTAGTACAAGCAGGGCACCTGTCCCAATTTGTCCAGAGCCCTCGGCAGGAGGGACCTTCTCACCAGGGGCCTCCCCGAGGGCATCACACGAAGGTGAACGCTTGGGTAAACCCGAATACCATCCCCCTCGGCAAGAAAAGGGAGATTGGAAACTTGGAAGAAGAGGAGGAGGAATACCCCCACTACCAGGAGAAAAAACGCCACATCCTCATGATCACCGGTGGCAATACAGGGGGCGATTCCACCAGCCAACGAAAGAAGTGGGCTCAATCGCTCTACGTGGGGGAAGTCACTCATATGCCCCCGGTAAAGCGATTGAGGGAGGAACCCATCACCTTCACCAACGCAGACCTCCCTCCTACTTCTTCTCCTCACAGGGATGCCTTGGTGATTCGGACGGAGATCAACGACACCATCATTCACCGAACTTACATTGACACGGGCAGCTCCGTCAATGTAATGTACCTCAGCACCTTCAGAGAGCTGCATCTGGAGAGGGGGTCCCTTCGGCCCATTAAGACCCCTCTTGCCGGCTTCACCGGCGATACTATTGATTCCGAGGGGGTAATAACCCTCCCGGTGATCTTCGGCGACGGGATCCATAGAGCCCAGCTCGAGGTGGAGTTCGTCGTCGTCAACATTGACTGCGCTCATAACATCATCCTCGGCCGGCCAGCCCTCGAGGACCTCGAAGCCATCATCTCCATGAGGCATCTCTGCCTCAAGTTTCCCGCCGAGGGGGGCATTGGCTACTCCCGGGGGAACCAAAAAATTGCCCGCGCCTGCTATCTTCAGGTCACTAAGAAGGTCAGCAAGACGGAATTCCGTGTTGACACCATCACCGGAGCCGTCGACCAAGAGGAAAGAAGGCCGAGGGCTGAACCGGCCGAGGACGTAGAAGACTTGGCGCTCGATCCGGCCCAGCCGGAGAGAGTCGTGAAGATTGGAGCCCAGCTCCCTGAAGATTTGAAGACCGGTATCACCGACGCCCTCCGCGCCTACTCCACTGTCTTTGCATGGGGGCCGGAGGACATGCCGGGAATCAGCCGAAGGGTCATCACCCACCGCCTCTCGGTGGACCCTTCGGCAAAGGCAGTACAGCAACGAAGAAGGCCCCTCTCCGCCGAGAGGAGGGAATTTGTGAAGAAGGAGGTCGCCGTGCTCCTCTCTATTAAGCACATCAAGGAGGTGAAATACCCCTCATGGCTGGCGAATGTAGTCCTCGCACAGAAGCCCCCTACCTTCCGCATGTGCGTGGACTACACTGATCTCAACAAAGCATGCCCTATGGATCCATTCCCTCTACCAAACATTGATCAATTGGTGGATGAGACCGCAGGGTGTGAGATCATGTCCTTCCTCGATGCCTTCCGAGGGTACCATCAAATATTCATGCACGAGGAGGACACCGAAAAAACTGCCTTCATGACTCCCGAGGGCATCTTCTGCTACCTAGTAATGGCCTTCGGCCTAAAGAACTCGGGGGCCACTTACACCCGGATGGTGGCCCGGGTCTTTCAAGCCGTCCTAGGGCGCACCATGGAGGCCTATGTCGACGACATGATCGTCAAGAGCAAACAATCTTCCAGCCATGCTGACGACCTCCGGGAAATCTTCGCCATCATGCAAAAATTCAACCTTCGGCTAAACCCGAAGAAGTGCACCTTCGGCGTCCAAGGGGGCAAATTCTTAGGCTACATGGTGAGCCGGAGGGGTATTGAGGCCAACCCCGAGAAGATCCAGGCCATCATCAATATGGAGCCCCCACGCAATGTGAAGGAAGTCCAACGGTTGACGGGCCGCCTGGCAGCCCTCAACCGTTTTCTATCTAAATCGGCGGAGAAATCTCTACCCTTCTTCCAGATCATGAGGAAGACGGCTGGATTTCTATGGACTCCGGAATGCCAGGGGGCTTTTGACGAGCTCAAAAGATATCTATCTTCACCTCCTGTGCTCTCCAAACCCAAGGTAGGGGAGACCCTCTACCTCTACCTTGGGGTCAGCCCGGCGGCCATCAGCTCTGTGCTTATCCGGGAGGAAGACGGCATCCAGCATGCCATCTTCTATGTTAGCAAGACCCTAAGGGAGGCCGAACTCAGGTACTCCCCTGTGGAAAAAACGGTGTTAGCCATCGTTTGGACTGTCAAGAAGTTGGGCCATTACTTTCAGGCTCACCCGGTTCAGGTCCTCACCCATCAACCCCTCGGCGCCCTCATGAGGAGCCCCACCAGCTCCTCCCGCATGGTGAAATGGGCTATCTTCTTGAGCCAGTACAACATTGACATCCGTCCAAGGCCTGCCATCAAGGGCCAAGCCCTAGCGGACTTTGTGACGGAATGTACCGCAAGAGCAGCGACGGACGGGGAGCCCTCGGCTACCTCGGACGACTGGTGGACCCTCTACACTGACGGCTCATCCGCGACCAAAGCATGCGGGGGAGGGGTAGTCCTCATTGCTCCCGAGGGCTTCAGGGCCTACTATGCAATCCGCTTCTCCTTCAAAGTCTCCAACAATGAGGCCGAATATGAAGCCCTCCTATGTGGCCTTCGGCTGGCTGCCAACATGAGGGCTCGGCAGATCCACATCAAATGCGACTCCAAGTTGGTTGTTGGCCAAATCTCCGAAGAATATGAGGCCAAGGAAGGAAGAATGAAACAGTACAAGGAAGCGGCCAAGGAGTTGCTTAAGGTATTTGAGGCACACTCTCTCACTCAAATACCGAGGGCTCAGAACTCCGAGGCCGACATATTATCTAAACTCTCGGCAGACTCCCCCGAGCACATCTCCAAGATTGCCAAAATCGAGGAGCTCAGCCTCTCAAGCATCCATGCAAGCCCCGTGATGAACATACAACAACGTCAGGAGGATTGGATCTCAGATATCACCGCCTTCATCTCCACAGGGCAGCTGCCCGAGAATGAGGCCCGCGCTAAACTGGCAAAGCTGAGGGCTCCCAGCTACACCATCGAAGATGGAAGGCTCTACAAACGATCTTACAATGGCACGCTACTTCGGTGCCTTCATCCAGATGAAGCCGAGGTCGCAATGGAAGAAGTGCACAGTGGCACTTGCTCAGCTCACCAGGGACCCTTCTCCATGTCCCGAAGGCTCATTCTCCAGGGTTACTTCTGGCCATCCATGGCCAGGGATTGTGCTGACCTTGCCCGGAGGTGCACCGCGTGTCAACATTTCCAGAAAGCCCCCGGCAGGCCAGCGGTCAACTATGCCCCCATCAGCACCTCTGTCCCGTTTTCCCGATGGGGGATAGACCTTGTGGGCCCTCTGCCGAGGGGTACCTCCAACAACAGATACATCATTGTGGCCGTCGACTATTTTACCAAGTGGGTGGAGGCTGAACCCCTCGCCAGCATCACAGAGGCAAAGTGCCGTCACTTCGTCCTCAAGAACATCCTCACAAGGTTTGGCGTCCCCCAGCAGATCATCTCCGACAATGGGACACAATTTGAGGCAGCCCCCTTTTGTGCCCTTCTGGAGGCATGAGGCATCAAACACACCTTCTCCTCCGTTGCCTACCCTCAAGGCAACGGGCAGGTAGAGAACGCCAACCGGACCTTGCTCGAGGGCCTCAAAAAGAAGCTGGAGGCCGAGGGTGGTGGCTGGGTGGAAGAACTTCACAACATCCTCTGGGCCTACCGCACTACCCCTCGGCGCGCTACAGGTGAAACACCCTTCTCCCTCTGCTACGGTTTTGAAGCCAAAGCTCCTACGGAAGTCACCCTTCCTACCCGAAGGGTGATCCAATATGACCCCGAGGTCAACGACAACAACATGGCCCTCGACCTGCACCTCATTTCAGAACGCCGGGAGCAGGCCTTCATCCGGGCAGAAAACTACCGAAGGCAAGTCAAAAGCTACATCGACGCCAAAGTTCGAACCCGGGAATTTCAAGTGGGGGACTATGTGCTCCGGAGGAGGGAAGCCAGCCAACCAACCGAGGGAGGAAAAATGGCACCAAAATTCGAAGGCCCCTACATCATAGCAGCCATCATAAAACCCGGGACCTACAAACTCAAACGCCCCAATGGGAAAGAAGTCCCTAGGCACTGGAATGTACACCATTTAGTTAAATTTTATCAATAATATAAGAGCGGCCAGGCCCTCATAACTAGTGAATGTACTATCCTATGGCCCAAGGCCTCCAATTTCGAAGAATGAAGATACATTCAAGACATCAAGCCCTCATACTGACTACAAGCCCCAGGCCTCACCACGAGAAAAACCCCCTCCGGCACCAAGTGCCGAGGGAGGACACCATCAACACCTAAAACAAACAGTGAAAACACCAAGTGTTCCTACAGAAGACCCCTCGGTACCCAGTGCCGAGGGTACATCCCCAACTTCAACATCAAAAAAGAAAAGATGAGAACACCAAGTGTTCCAACAGAAGACCCCTCGGTACCCAGTGCCGAGGGTACATCCCCAACTTCAACATCAAAAAAGAAAAGATGAGAACACCAAGTGTTCCTACAGAAGACCCCTCGGTACCCAGTGCCGAGGGTACATCCCCAACTTCAACATCAAAAAAGAAAAGATGAGAACACCAAGTGTTCCTACAGAAGACCCTTCGGCACCCAGTGCCGAGGGTACATCCCCACCTTCAACATAAAAAAAGAAAAGATGAGAACACCAAGTGTTCCTACAGAAGACCCTTCGGCACCCAGTGCCGAGGGTACATCCCCACCTTCAACATAAAAAAAAGAAAAGATGAGAACACCAAGTGTTCCTACAGAAGACCCTTCGGCACCCAGTGCCGAGGGTACACCTCCATCATCAAACATCAAAACGAAGAAAAACACCAGATGATTCAAAGAAGACCCCTCGGCACCCAGTGCCAGGGATATGCTCTCCTATCAACTTCCAAACATCTGTTGGGAAACACCAAGTGTTTCCTCCGAGGGCCCTCCGGCACCAAACACTCCAATCAAAACACCAAGTGTTTCATTTGAAGACCCTTCGGTACCAAGTACCGAGGGTAGACACCTCCATCAACTGCAACAAAGGAGAACACCAAGTGTTCCTACAGAAGACCCCTCGGTACCAAGTACCGGGGGCTACACATCGAAACTAACACCAAGTGTTGTTTCTAAAAGCCGTACCCCACGAGGACGCATATACCGACGGCGCCACCATCGGTGCCGGCGGCACGTAGTGCCCACGGCCATTTGCAACTAGTGTGCAAATGAAAACCCTTCCTTGAAACGCTTTCCGCGTCACTACCCCCAGGGTATGACAGGCATGAGAAATGCCTAGGATTCGACTTTCAAAAACGGAACGCTATCCGCGTCATTACCCCCAGGGTATGATAGGCATGAGAAATGCCCAGGATTCGACTTCCAAACCGAAACGCTCCCCGCGCCACCACCCCAAGGGTGTGGCAGGCCACAGACTATGTCTAGCGCCGAGGGGACGACTTTCAAAAATGAGGCGCTTTCCGCGCCATCCCCCAAGGGGAGGCAGGTTACGGACCACCATATCATGTTCCCAGGAAACGTCCCTCGATCCCCTCGGAACTCGGAAGGTTAACCCGAGGGAGGAGAGCCATTGGTGTATTCTGATGGTCTCCTAATAGGCCCAGCCTTATCAAGAAACCAAGTTTCTTGATGCCTTCCCTTCACCACCAACCAAAAAAAAAACAAAAAAAAGGGGGTGAAGGGGAGTAGACTCAGCGAGAAATCAAAGAGTACACTCCAACAAAATCACAACATGCCGAGGGCTCCCCACGGGAACACCTCCGGTAATTGAAGACTCCTATTTCCCGAAGGATACTACTCAAAGAAATACCATCAGGAAACGGCTAAATCCACTACCTGGTCACCTCCGGTCACAAAAACACCGAGGGCTTCAACAATACAAAGGGACTGGACTATCCAAGGTCCACTAAACGGTACTTCAAAGAAAACACTGAAGGCATCTGTTATGCACGAATACCGAGGGCCCTTTCCCCATGACAAGGGTCAAATTCTACAACTTTTAAAGTGTATGCCGAGGGCACACACTCCTCATTGGCTTTCTTCACAACAACAGGATTCAACATCAATTTATGCTTAGAAAAATCCTAAGTCCTGAAGGAGCAGCCCCCGGGCACCCGAAGGCTACACAGGGAAGCAGCACTACAAAAAATTCTAAGTCCTAAAGATGGAGCCCCCGGCCCAATCAATATTACAGCCAAGGGAATATGGTGGCCGAAGGTCATGCAATACAACAACACTTTAAAAAAAGAGGGTATTCCGTCCTGAATGAGTAGCCCCCGGGCATCTCGCAAAGTGATGTGGAATCAGAGGGCACCTATCACCCGAAGGCACCCAAGGGAAATTGACACTTAGAATATTTTCTAAGTCCTACCTGTTTTTCCCCGGTCAACTACTCATACATCTAGGAGGGATGCCATCTCCCGAAGGCTCCCAAGGGAAATTTACACTTAGAAGATTTTCTAAGTCCTACATGTTCCCCCCCCCCCCCCCCCCCCCCCCGGCCAACTACTCATACATCAAGGAGGGACGCCATCTCCCGAAGGCTCCCAAGGGAAAATCCACACTTAGAATATTTTCTAAGTCCTACATGTATTCCCCCCCCCCCCCCCGGTCAACTACTCACACATCATGAAAGGATGCCAACTCCCGAAGGCTCTCGAGGGAAACTCTACACTTAGAAGATTTTCTAAGTCCTACATATTTCACCCTCATCTCAAGGGACCTAATTGCCGAAGGCTACCTATCAATCGAGGGCTACAGTTCACAAGGAATCAACACTCAAGAAAATCTTCTAAGTCCTAAAAGAATTAGCCCCCGGCCTATTCAATATTACAGGTGGGGCTCCACAGTAGCCGAAGGCTACATGGCATACTACACTTGCAAAAATCTCTAAGTCCTGTGCATTGGGCCCTCGGTCCAACATTCACACATCAGGAATGGGCGCCGTATCCCGAAGGCTCTCAAGGGGGAATCTACACTTAGAGATTTTTCTAAGTCCTAGGAGGTGGGTTACTACAAACGCCCGAAGGCCTCATGCTGCGCTACGCTTAGAAAAATTTTTCTAAGTCCTAATTGCTGCCGAACCATCAGTTGCATATCCAGCAGAGGGTGCCCAACTACCGAAGGCTCCTAAGGGCTAGCTACAATCAGATAGTATTCTAAGTCCTAGACATACATTCAAAGGAGAAGGCATACATTCAAAACATAAGGCGTATTCGAATATGAAAAGCCCGGAGGCAGCATGCATTTCATCAAAAACAAGAGTAAGTGTGAATTTACAAACGGGCCGAAGCCGAAGGAACAATATTGTTCATTACAAAAGATGTTCAAAGATTTCTAAGTACGAAGTCATTCCACAGCTACGACAGCATCGTTCACTGGGGCGCCCTCTACAGCCGGCCTTGATGATGCCTCCGCTCCGGTCTCGACAGCGTCGTCCTCGGCCTCATTCTTCAACACCGTGTCCTCAAGGTCGGGCCTCTGAACACCTTCCGGGAGCGGCTCACGGACATCAGGCTGCAAGGGAGGAAGGCCATACGCCGAGGGGGAGAAGTCCTTTTGCTCAATGCCCAAATGCCGGGCCATCCTCCGGTAGATGAGGGCCTGGGTGAAGAATTCGCCGGCTTCATAGTACTCTCTGCCCTTCCGGGCCATCCATTCCCACCCAGGGCCCTCGGCCCATTCTTCAACGCAGGCCTCCACGACTGAGGACACCCACATCTTGCGCCCCTCGGCTCTCCAACCCTCGGCTATAAAGGCCTCAACGGCCTCCTCCTGAGCCTTGGCGACAGCTAGCGCTTTGGAGTCCTCGGCCTCTCTAGCAGCTCTCCTGGCAGCGGCCTCAGCATCAGCCTTGCCTTTCTCTGCAGCCTCCAGTTTCAAGCTCATCTGCCGGAGCTCCTCTTCTAGCTGGGCCCCCAGCTTCACCGCCTCTTGGTTCTTGAGGAGGCACTCCCTCATTCTGGCGTCTTGCTCCGCTCTGTGGAGGCGCCATTCTTGAAGCCTCCGAGCCTGTTCGCCGAGGGCTAAGCAAGCCTGCAGAACAACAACAGAAACAGTTAAAGGCAGTCACACAAAATAATGAAAGGAGAAGATGGAGAAAGCCAGGGAAACACTTACAGAGAGGGAGGAGCGGAGAATGTGGTCCTCGAGGGCCGCATCATTATAGGCCCCGAGGGCAGCCCTATCCGTCTCAGGGGTCATACCCCTCAGGATGGCCCCCGGGTCGACGGCGCCGCTGGCCAAAGATGTACCTCTCGGGAACGCGACTGTGAGGATCTCAGGCAGCGACTCCTCTGCCCCCGCCGGCGTTCCACCCGGCAGCTTCTCCACCTGCACCCCGGAGGCGGGGGGCTCATCAGCGATAATGACCGAGGGCTCCTTCTCGGCGGCATCCCCCTTTTTCGGCTTTTTGGTAGCCGGGGGGGACCCCTTGGTCACTGCCTTCCTCTTACCGGCAGCGGCATCGCCCTCGGCTTTCTTAAAGAGGGCGGTGGCGGGCTTCTGGATGCCCTGTCCCGACCCCTTCGGGTCCTGTTTCTTCAAACGGGCAAGGCCCTTTACATTCACCATGGAGACGGGGATACCTGCACAGAGGAGACAAAGGGTTAGTCCGACGGGTCTAAGCGAAGGGACGATAACATCCAAGCAAAAAAAAAAAAAAAAAAAAACTAAGTACAAAATTCTAAAGCCCTCGGCTCCTACCTCCGGCCCCTCCGAAGGCCTTGTTGAAGGGAGGGTACTTTTCATCGGTCTCCCCTATGAAGCGGTACCTCCGGAACCCGAGGGTGTACAAATCCTCCTCAAGGGTGCAGTCTTTGATCGCCACGTTCTTGTTTTTCCCCTCCGGGAACTTGGCCAGCTTTAGGCCGTCTTTCTCGAGAGCGGCACTCCGGATCTTTTCGTGCCTTCGGAATCGGTCACGTAGCTCCCTCGGGAAGGGGCTCTCATCCAACTTCACGTAGCACCAACGTTCCCTCCATCCTTTGTTGGAAGAAGGAGCATCGGAGAATAGTTTGAAGCGGGCAATCTGCTGCAGGTTGGCGTACCCCTCGCCGTTTTCGTGCCCCCCCCGGCACAGATTAAAACTCTGGAAGAATAGATCCAGGCTGGGCTTCACCCCTCGGGACTTGCAGAGCTGGAGGAACCCCGCAATGTAGGAGTGGCTGTTGGGCGTGAGTTGGCAGGGGACCAAGCCAACAAACCGCAAATATTCCCGGAGGAATGGGTGCAGAGGGAACCTGAGTCCCATGGAAACCGAAAGGACGTGAATAGCAATACACCCCTCGGGCGCCCTGGATAACACGTCGTCGGGACCCGGCTCCACCACTTCGGCCGAGGGCCCCACGTGCAGCTGAGTCACGTACAGATCTGCCCTGTCGGCCTTCGACCTGATCTCGAGGGCCTCAGTGTTCAGCCAACTGTACCCCTCGGGCATGTCTACGGGCTTTCCTTGATCGACGGCCCTCTCCTTCTTCTTGGTAGCGGCCTTCTTCTTCTTCACACCGGAGACCGCCCTCAGAGGTATCGGATCCAACGGCCTCGAGCTACTGGCCTCCCCGGAACCCCGAGGGGGAAGAACATCGATCGTAACCTTCGAGCTCTCATTCTGTGCCTCATCCTCCGCTGCCTGCCAGGCGAGGGCTAAGTCTTCATCATCGCACTCCTGCTCGAAGCCCTCGGCTTCAACCTCCGCAGTGAGTTCCTTCTGGACCTCCCGGGCCAGGGCTGCATCACCACAATCCGAGGGCTGACCACTGCTTGACTCCACATCGGAGATGCCTTCGTCCTCCATCGAGGGCGTCCTCGAGATGTCCTGAGAGTCACTCTGGGACGACATTCGCACCCTTGTTCGAAGGCTCGTAGACGGTAGTGTCTCCTAACTTTTCTATCTCCTAAACTAAGGGCACAGTACAGCTATGCTAGAAGGAGAAAGGCAGGGAGCACTGACCTCGAAAGCTGAGTTTTGACCGAAGGCTGAACTTTCTCTCTCTAGAAAAATTGACAGAGCTTCGCTAACAAGTTTATCGCACACGGAGGAATGCCTGGCCTTGGGGTATTTATAGGCGATGAATCCGGGCACGGACGCCATCATTACACACCGCCGTTTCACCCAACCGGTGACGCCGCCCACGGACAACCAGCCATCACACGCCACGTGTGCCACCCCCCCCCCCCCCAACGGCTATATCCTGTCGTTACATATTCCAACGGCTATATTTTCAACGGCTATATTTTGGGAACCCCCGGGTTTTCTACTTCACTCCACTTCATCAAGGATAGCCTCCAGGTGCACTCACCCAGAAGTGCCCCCGGGTTGTGCCCCACACCGCACATTACACACGCCTTCGGGATCACTCCTTCAAATCCCTAAGGCTGCATATCAGGGGTACCCCTCGGGGATTTCCCCTCAGCACCGCAAAACCGGATAGCCCCCGGGGAGTGCCTCATTGACGGATGGCCCATGGCCCTCGGGTATCTTAATCACCACTTCATCAACAAACAGTGGACCCCCCGGTAACATCTTCACTGCTGCCCTCATCTGGCAGGCCCTCGATCCCTGGATTGAGGGGCTCCCCTTCGGCGCCACCAGGACATCAACAGCCAGCCTTCGGCTAATCAACACAGGAGCCCTCAGAAGAGAGAGCCTTCGGCATTCCCGCCATTCTCCATTTTTTACCAAGGTTTGACATTTTCGATTCATCATTGGGGGAATTCGGTGCACTCTTTTTCCCTCATTAGGATTTTTTCCCAAAGGGTTTTTCCTAACGAGGTTTTTAACGAGGCATCCCCCCAAAATGAAACGAAAAGCGTCAGCCTTCGGCCCACAACAGCAACGTAACTACTTTACTCCTTTTCACCACTTTACAAGTGCCTCAAGGAGTGGGGGACTGGAGGACCCCCTCGGGAAAATCATTAAATTACAAAATCTGCGAAATTCCAACAAACAACAAAGCAAGCCCTCAAGTCCCGACATGTGGGTAACTGAGGGACTGCCTTCGGCAGGGACATAAAAGCAACAACTCCTCACCAACTTCGGAGATCACGACAGGACAACATCAAAAGGCAAGCACAAATTACTCCTTTTCCCTCAAGTACCTTTCGGAAAAAGGAGTGAGGGACTCCTGATGGAGTATATGGCCCGGGAACCCCCGGCCCACAGACTCCTACTACTCCATCGAAGGCCCAACAGGCCTAACAGGCCCAATTCACAGCGCCCGGAGTACCAAGCAGTCCGCACAACGCACAGGGGTGCCTTCGGCCCCCTGGCCGAAGGCTCCAAATTCTCACAGAACGGGTTTCTCAAGCAAACTAAGAAACTGGGAGAAAACGGCGAAAACAGCAGCCCTCGGCACTGTGAGCCCTCGGCACCAGGGGTGCCATCGGGAGGAAGAGCCCTCGGCTACTGCTCTATAGCCGAAGGCATCTCACTCGACAAGATATCTGCCTCACATGCGTACAGATCACCGTACCCCGCACAGACGTCCCGTCCAACAGCCGCATTAAATGCGGCCACATGCGGCTGCCAGCGCCAACCAGTTGAGGTGACCCCTCGGCCAATGAGCGCTTGACACGTGTCCCTGCCCGGCATTTATTGCTACTATAAATAGCACCCTGTTTCCCCATTTGTAAGGACGCTTAATACATATCGAATATACACTCTCTCTCTTACTTGTTTGCTCTGACTTCTCTCTAAGTTATTCCCCGTAATAACCCTTCGGATATATACCCCCGGGTAGACTATCCATCATATACATACTTCGTATAATTTATATACGGAGTATATGTCAAAAAATATATATAAATAGTACTCCCTTCGTTCCTATTATAACTTCCAACTTTCTTTTTTCGTCAGTTCCAATTTAAACTTCCACTTTCCCTTTTTGGTAAAGAATTTGTGGTTCACAACATTTCTTACACATTTCTCTCTCCTCTGCACAACTCTCCACCACACAATACCAACTATCTTAAATTGTGTGCTAAACCTGTTTGGAAGTTATAATAGGAACATAGATAGTATGATTTTATGAATTTAAATATGATTATTAACGAACCGAATACTTATCGAATCATTCGAGCACGAACCTATTAATGAGCATCACCTAAAATTTTAAAATTGAGCTTATCGAGCGCACAATTCGAACATCGAACGCCTATCGAGCCGAACACGGGCCTCGTTTGTAAAGCTCGCTGAGCTTCAAGCTCGAACCCGAACACCACTAATTCCTTATCGAGCCGAATTCGAGCTTTGGGTGTTCGGGCTCAGCTCGGGTCGTTAAAAGCCATAACCTGGTCTGATCTGAACTAGTCTGTTTGGTTTAGTAGATGTCCGATCTCTATATACACAGTATTTATAACTGTTAAAGTCCGATCTAGTCTAGTCTTTTCAGTCTGGCTTCATCTGATTTGATTTAGTCTAAGGCTGAAATAAGTTCAAGTAAAAACATCCTAAGAAGCTAAGACTATCCTCAATCATGTTCCGCAATCATGTTCCATATATTCAAGATCGGTTTATATGGAAATTGTATATTCACACTCAATTGAGCTTTAATGAAAACAAATCTTTATTTTTTTTTTTTTTTTTTGGGGGGGGGGGGGGGGGGGGGGGGGGACATACTTTTATTGTTATTCATTAATTTTTGAGAAATTATTTTACGAGTAATTGTGATTTCAAATATCAATATTCTTTGTAAGAGTAAATAAATTTAGCGTTAATTTTTTGTTATTATTTCAACGTGAATACTTGTAGAGTACTGTTTGGGATCATTTTCTGAGACCGTCTAACATGAACGCGTATACTGTACAACCGGCTGTATAGTGATCACTGTACAGTCGGTGGCAAAATTGTATTTTTTGTGAAAATCGCGGGTTCTCCTAAATGAGCATTTATGCAACTTAGTTGAGCATCAATCATGTTCTTTTGAGTATTAGGAGCCTAACGATGAGAATCAGTGATCTCTGATTCAAACCTTATATATCACTTTTGGTTTATTATTTTTTCGTTTAGTACGATACATTTGAAATGTTCAACATTTTAAAATGAGCATACATAACTTACAAGTTAGTATCAAATAACTAAAAGGTTCATTTGTGTGTGATCATTCTTTTTGGGCATTATACTCATTTGAGTTTAACATAAAACTCATTTCATTTAAAATGAGTATTAAGCAAATATCAAATGAGTATACATAAATTACAAAATGAGCAATCATAAAACTCATTCGAAATGTCTACTATGCTCATAATTTCATTTTGTATAAAAAACTGTGGCAGCCCATGTAGCAGACCAGTAATTAGCAGGGACGGAAAAATAGAGTGTGAAGAATAGGAATCGCTCGCAGGGATAGAGTCGTCTCTGCGTCGGCTAAGCATCTCAGTCGTGACTCGTGAGTTGCACTTGGAAGCTTGGCTATCGGCGATCTGCGTTCGTGAGTTGCACCAGACTTTCGATCTGTTGTCCTTCGTCGTCTTCGTTGGTGAGTTGCAGGGCTAAATGGCGAGTTGCAGGGCTGAATCGCGGAGGTTTAGGATGTTTTTACTTGGACTGTAATTCGTCCCGGACCAGACCAGACCAGACTAGACCAGACCAGACCAGACCAGTTCAGACCAGACCAGACTAGACCAGACTTGGATAGTTATAAAATTACAAAGAACCCAGACCTGATCAGACCAGACCAGACCAGATGAGATCAGACCAGACCAGATCAGACCAGACCAACAAATTACAGTCCAAGTAAAAACATCCTTAATTTCAAAAAAACCCAGCAGTACGGTGAGCACCGTACAACCGGCCTTACTGTGTATTTTACCGTCTAACATTCTTTCTTAGAGTTTGCAATGTATAGTAAGAAAATCCGTTTCAATATTTTTTGACAGAGAATTTCTTTTCGTTTTTCCGGCTGGAACCCAACAACATTCACTAATCTTTTTAAATTTAGCATATCAAAATCGTTTTACCATTGCACGACATCTTTGATCTTTCTACCACATTATGGATCCAAATTGGAAGCCCGAATTTCAAATAGCCGAATAGGCATCTAAATGTCCAATAATACTTTTTTGAAATAAACTACTCAAATACCTAAAATAAAGAATCAGCAATTTGCTCACGCAGTCACGCCTTATGGTCATCCGCTAATCGCTCCTGTTTTTTCTTTCAATTTGCTCTTTAATCTCAAGTAATCCATTGACCATTCTTATTAGTACTACCTCCGTTATTAAATAAGTGCAACATGTGAAATTTTACACTATTCAAATGTTCTACTTTGACTACATTTTATTTATTGATGTATTAATATATTTTTTTGAAAAATATATTATTAAATTTGTCTCATTGTAAATTTGCAAAAACTATTTTTTTAATTTTTTTTACTAATGGAGAATTATATATATTAATGGTCAAAGTTGTGTCTCGACAAGTGTGAAATGTTGACTGTTGCACTTATTTAATAACGGAGGAAGTATTTTATTTCGACCTCCCATACCTAGACCCACCGCTGGTTGTATGTATTTATTCAAAGTGATTTGATATAAGTCTTGTAGTACGGAGTATAAAATAGTCTTTTTTATTAAAGAAACATATTGTTAAAGTCGCACACAGGTAAATTAAAAAGTAATAGAATGTTATGTTAACGTAGCACTCTATTACTTCTTAATTTGCCGGTGTGGAACTTTAACGGTATGTTTTTCTCTTAATTATGATTTGTTTGCATCGGGACATACCATAAATCCATAGTCGTTTTCGGTCTAAATATGCACTTCGTAAAATGTTGTTGATGTATTGATATCATGATCGATTAACTGATCATAAAAAAGATTTTTCCTTAAATATTACAGAGTACCACATATGAAATACTAGAAAAACATATGAAATAAAAGGTGACTAAAATTATTTTGCACTCCCTGAATTTACTACGGAGTATATGATTAAGAAAGCACAAGCCACATTATTTTTCAGCATCTTTCATACGTGGGTCATTATTATTTCTTAAAACAACCATACCATCCAATTCAACAAGAAGTACTAAAGTATTTTGAAGTTTATTGTGCCGCATGTGCTTGGAGAATGAATTTGGAATGTAATAGTCTACTCTCATTAATACACTTGTAATTAAATTAAATGTCGTCGTATTAATATTTAATGTTAAATCTAAGAATAATTTTTTGTGGGTTATTATATGTTTTCTATCTATTATACGGAGTAGTATCTTTGTTCTAGTTAAATGTAAACATCCATGTTAGTATAATTTTCGGACGAGGGCATGGATCTAAGAATAATTTTTACCAATAGATTGTAAATTTGATGTTTAGTTTCCACTTTCCAGACATTTAATATACGGAGTATAAATTAAAGTTTACACAGTTTCCTAATCTTCAATCATGCATGACAGCATGAGCAAAAATATACAAGGGCGACGACATATATATGTGAGGCCAAAATTTGATGAAAGTAGTCTATAACTCAAGTATAAATGTGAAAGAAAAGAAAATCTCCAATGTAAAAATGTAAATGGTGCATACGTGTCATAAGAGATAGCCAATTAAAAAAGATGAATAGAATATTTTTCTCCTTATTTAATTTAAACCATCTTATATGATTTTGACAAACTTTTTTTGCACAATGTCAAACACAATATCTAGATGTGGACATTGTTGAAAAAACTTACTAAAACCAAAAGACCATGACAAAGAATTTAATCTTTTCATGTCACATGTGCATCGTGCACATTACAGTACGGTCACATCTCATTCCACTGCAAATTTTAAAGGTTGGGACATGTACCTTTGGGATGGTGATGCAACAATGAAAGGAGGGGTCGCTGTCTACGCCTTATCTCCATCCCTAGTTGTCTATTATTATTACCAGAGACTTTTTTATACACCGGAAAATATTTTATATCCATTATAGACTTATACGGAGTAGTAACGAATCAAGAAATATTTAACTCGTTTTACGAAACTAGCTAATTTTGTGGTACCTCGATTAGGACTTTAGGAGAATATCTCATTTCCATTATTGTATTGTAAACTTTAGTTAGGTAATTAGGTTATACTTTGATTGGGACTACTCACATATGTACGTGTATGAATATGTACCTGCAATCTTTGAGACAATTTGCCCCATTTTTATTAATTCATTTAATTTATAGAAATGAGAAATTGTGAGTTGTAATAGATTGTATCTAAGGATGTTTTAATTGTATTGTAGTTTTTTATTTAGTCGGGTTTAGTCTGTTCTGTTTAAATCTGGTCTGATTTGATCTGGTAGATATTTGTTATATGTTTGTTTTATAACTATTGAAGTGTGATCTAGTTTGTGTTGGTCTATTTAAATCTGGTATAATATGTGATAGAGTATATATTCTAGAGAGAAGTGAGAGCTAGAGAAAGAAGTGCAATATATGTTGTAATAAATGATTTCTCAACCCCTACAACTACTCTCAAGGGGAGTATTTATATAGGAAATGTGGGTTGGGCTCCCAAGTCTTGGACTTGGGAGGCCCATTTACAATCGGGCCACTACTGGGCCGAGTACAAAGTATGTAGAAATGACTAAGTATGAAATCCGGTTTTGTGAGCTCTCTGTGGCCGACGGGGGTCTGGCCGACGGAGCCACGGCCAACGGAGACCCAGCCGACGGAGACACCTGGTTCTCTTGACTTCTGGATCATGTTCTAAATTGATGTCTTTCTGGCCGATGGAGGACCATCTGGATGATGGAGGTCCCACTGAGTGACAGTTGCGCCTCTTATTCTTCTGAGTATGTGGGTCATGGGGCCTAGACCCATATACTCCATCAGGAGTCCCCCACTCTCTGAGCTGAGATGTAGACGAAGTGAGGGAGAGTAGATTCCTGCAATCTTGACGTTTTTTGGCCGACGCGGGGCGATGTGGTTATTCTTTGGGTGTTTGGTCGTTGTCCCTTTGTTGTGGACGAAGGAGGCTATTGTTCGTCTGATGGTGTACGTTTGTTTGTTTAAGGACAATGAGTGTCCTAGCTCAGTGGCCGGTATGCATCCTTGATTTGAGTAGCCGATGAGGGTGATGTTTCTTCTCTTTGGCCGTTGGTGGTTGCCTTTTGTGTTTTTAGCCGAGGAGGCCCCATGGTTGCTTTTAGTGCTCTAGGCCGAAGCGATAATATTCGTAGTTTGGCGTCCATGTTTTGAGGATGATAACAGCACTAGGCTAGAGGACGTTGTGTGTCCTTGGTTTTGTGGACGATGATGGCACTGGGCCAGAGGACGTTATGTGTCCTTGTTTTCTTATCTCGGCCGAGAGTGGAGTACTTTCAGGGAGGTGAGCTTTGCTTCCTTGTTTGCTTACTTTGTTGCGGCCGAGGGTGCACCACCAGGTCCTGGACGTTATGGTACATAGATGATACGGTGTTGCTGTAGTATACTTGTGCGTTTTTGGATTTTCAATTTCGTCCTTGCGTTTGGAGGCCGGTGTAGTCCCTTTGTCCCCCACTACTTCAGGCTGAAGGGCCAGTGAGGGGTGAAGTAGTAAGGTGGAACTCCAGGTCGAAGCGGGATCCTCGTATTCCCCCTGAATCTAACCCCTTGGCGATTCCTGACCAAAGTAACCCTATGGGAGAACCCTTGGGCGTAGGTCGCTTTCAAGAGGTTATCATCAGTAGGTTCTTTACAGGGCCGATGGCTGTTAGGCTCTTTTCCACCTTGTTTTTGTGGCCGTTGAAAGGGCCTCTCTGTTGGTAACATGTTGGGCCGATACGGGCACACCTTGGGGCCTTTGATGCCGAGGTGGCGTTCTGAAATGGGGCAAGCCGTTGAAGTAATTGTTGGCTACTAGAGCCGATGTAGGCGTGACCTGTGGACGTGGAGGGCCATATCTCTCCTTAGTGTGGCTGTTGAATGTTTTGGCCGTTATAGGTGCTACTTTTGGTGCGTTAGACGTGGGCTGATAGTGCCGGAAATGGGCCTAGCCCATCTTTTGAACCGGTGGCACCTTATTGGGCCCTGTGGTGGTGGCCGTTCATGTGGCCACTGGGAGGGTGCCACGTGTAGTGACCATTAGGGGGAGGTCTATAAATCCCCCCCCCCCTCCGAAGGAAGTCACCCATTTGCATCCTGGGCTAACGAAGTGCTGCCCAATTTTCTAGAGAGAGAAAGGCTTGCTCGAGTGTTCTTTAGATTCTTCAAAACTTCAAAGGTCAGTTCGTCAATCTTTCTCCATTTTCTTGTATACTTTGCTTCCTTAGGCTTTGATCTAGTGTCAGTCAATGAGCCACACTTAGATCCCATATAATCCCCCTTAGGCCTTAGGTAGTTGTTATGGTGAAACCACTCGACGACGAGTACTACCCGTATGACGATGAAGCCTCCGATAAGTCCCTTGATTACAGGGTAGTTGAAGAGTGCTGCGAGGAGATTGAGGAGTTAAGTCCCTTCAGATCTGGAGAGCAGAGGGACGAGGAAAGTGCGAACGAGGAAGCCGCCTCGTCGTCTGAGGGTGAGGATGTTGGAGTATCGCATGCGGTGGACGGAGCGTCTACGTCGGCCACCATTCCGTGCCCCAGTCCCTTTTCTACTGTCAAAGGGAGATCTACACCGAAGAGGAGGCACCGGCTGAAGAAAGGTCCAGGCTTCTCGTACTTGGACCTCACCAACATCTATATTATCAGGCCGCAGAGTAACGCGGCTGAATACTCGGTCGTCCAAATGTATGTGGGGTCGTTCGGTAGGGTTAGGGCGCCCAAGCCGACAGATCATGTGCTTAATCCTCCGGCCAGGTATTTCGGAGTGTATCCCATGAGCTTTGCCAAGGGGCTGAGGTCCCCCCTCATCCGTTCATCACGGAGTATCTAGACAAGGTGGAGCTTCCTTCGGCCTTACTGACCCCGAACAGCTACTCCCTGATCACTGGGTTCTTGCTTCGTTGTTCCGAGTTGGGTATCACGCCGACGATGTCCCTGTTCATGAACCGGTACCAGATAGGCCGAGACAGCCACCAAAACTGTGCGAGCTATACCACCCTCCAGCAGGTAAAGAACATGAGGTCTTTTACCGATCTTTCTTCGTCCATCCATGGTTGGAAGAGCAAGTTCGTTTATGTGTCGCTGGGCGAAGGAGGGACCGAGTTTCCTTCCGTCGGCCATACTGGGAGGTTCAATCTCCATGATCTGCCGAGGAGTGCGCTCCTGGATGCTCAGGTGGAGGCGTTCCTCAAGGGCGGACCAAGGAGCGTGAAAGAGTATATCATTGAGTATAAGATGGCCGCCCTCGGCTTCGTGAGGTACTTCGTGTATGGGGATGCAGAGGATGATGAAACCATTTGGCCGAGGATGACGACGACATTCGAGGAGGCCAATGGCCCGAATTTGGGCGTGCCCGCCGAAGCCGGTGGTAATGTCCTCCTCAGCGTCCTTCTTCCTGTTTTGTTTCCTTGCTTTGCTAACGTTGTTTGTTTCCTTTGCTATGCAGACTTTGTTATGGATCGCATATGAATCATGAATAGGTCTGCAGCGAAAGTGGCCGCAGAACAGGCCGCCTAGGATGCTGCAAAGCTAGCCGCGGCGAGTGGAGCACAGCTGAACTCCAACCAGCCGAAGAAGCCGCCCACCCAGCCGAAGAAGAAACGGCTGGTGGACGATGGTCAGAAAAAGTTGACGGAGGCCGGTTTACAGCCTTCCAAGAAGTCCAAGAGGGCTTCTCCCTCGTCTGATCCTAATGTCGGTACCCTGGCCATCCCAATCGGAGACGATGGTGGATCCTGTGCTGACGCCGTTGTGGACCTCACTTCCGCCCCTTCATCCCTTGCTATTTCTCATCCTCCCCCTGAGACCCAAGGCTCCCTCCAGAAGCGCTCTGGCAAAGAGTTGGCCTGGGGGACCTACGAAGTTGAAGTTGAGTATCCCATGAAGGGCAGGATATTCAACGAGATCATTGGCGGCCACGAGGTGATCTCCCAGGCCGTTCCTGACGCTGACCGGGCGTAACTTAACGGGTTGGGTAACGTTCGGATCTATGACGGTGGGATGGACAATCTTATCCAGGTGAGATGTCTTTCCATAAGTTGTCGCTCCCCCCCCTTCTTTCTTTTATCGTGTTACTTTTGTGCAGGCGGCCTTCATGCTGATGGAGAACCATAAGAGGCAGGAGCGGGAAGCTCGGATGAGGGAGATGGAGGAGAAGGCTGCTTCGGCCAATGAGGTCTTAAGCATCCTGGATCAGCTACGGGGCGATGTGGAGGCCCTAAAAAAGAAAGCTGCCGATGCCGATGCGGCCACTCGCCAGCTGACTGCTGACAGGGACGACGCCCTGAAGAAGCTCGCCGAAGAGAAAGAGGCGCATGAGGCTGTTCGTCTCCGTGTTGTTGAGGCCGAGAAGACCAGAGCTGAGGCCGAGCACGCTGCCGAAGCTGCTGCAGAGAAAGTTGTCGACGCTGCCATTGAGAAGTTCTTGGCCGACGGCTGGAAAGCTGAGGAGCGTCGACCTTGGACTTTTGAGGTTGTGGCGGCCAGGCTCGAATATTGGGGCCAGCATAGCCCTGAAGGCCAAGAGTACTTCGAGGGGGAAATGAAGGTGTACTATGACCTCGGCCAACAATGAATGCAGCGGCTGATCTACCGGAGGTTATGCCGTAGATACCTGGAGTTGAAGCTGACGAAGAAGTTCACTCATCAGCTAAAGCTGCCGCAGAAGATGAGGGACATGGAGGATGAGACCAAGCTCCCCGTAGAGGAGAGGCAGTCCCCTATCCTTAGCTCGGGCATCGGCGAGGATGATTGGGATGATGACATGTTCTTGGACACCGCTTCTTCCGTGGCCGTTGAAGCCAACGATACGCCTATTCAAGACGCCGGCGAGGAAGAAGCTTGATCCCCCTCCTTTTGATTTCTCTGCTACATGTAATGGCTGATGCGCCCCCCTTTTGTACTTTCAATTTTTTGAATGCAAATATTTGGTTGGCTCTTTCGGCTTTAGCGACTACTTTGTCCTTGTACTACTTTTGTTATTTCATGCTTTAGAAATATTTCTAAGTGTTAGCTGAGACTATGTAATTGTTCCCCTCTGTCGTGGCCGATGAAGGTCACTGGCCTTTGTTCAGCTAAGGGGAGTGTTTCCCATGAATCTTTTGAGTTCGTGTTGTCTTCCTTGTGACTCTCATCGGCCACTCCGGACGCTACATGGGAATTTTTTCCAAGTGCTCTGGAGTGGTCTGTGCGTGCATGCTTCGTCCAATATCTGTCTAGGACCACGCTTGGATTGAGATTGTTTTTAATGATCCTGGGGAGGTCTGGCTGGCTTCGTCCATGATGCGTAGTATTAGCCTTACATTTAACTGATATGTACTTAGTCAAATTTTGTGGGGATTTTATTTTTATCGCTCGAGGCCGGCAAGTGTGTGGTCCTCGGCTGTCCCTCTTTTCATTCGTGGGGATTTCGCTCGAGGCCGCCGCGAGTGCACGGTCCTCGACTGTCCCTCTTTTTATTTGTAGGGATTTTACTCGAGGCCGGTGAGTGCACGGTCCTTAGTTGTACCTCTTTTTATTTGTGGGGGTTTCGCTCGAGGCCGGCGAGTGCACGGTCATCGGCTGTCCCTCTTTTATTCTCTTCCTCTTTACTTCTTTGAGCAAGGAGTGGGTATCCTTCTTTCATGCTTCGGCCAAGGGGGTTGCTATTCCATTGGCCAATAAGGAGTCCCACTGGATCGTCCAATGATCTCGGGGAGTTCCCGTCGTCTATTTAGGACGCGGGCTAAGGCTTTTGGTCGGTTACCGACGGATGCCGTTTCCCAACCCTGAGTTCGGGGATTTTTGTCACCTCAGCCATGATTTCAGGCCTGTCGTCATGCGATTTAGCATGAGGACGACGCGGTGAGCTTCCCAATTCAAGACGTGGGCCGTTTGTGGGCCCAACGTCCTGGGACATCGTCGGCCATGCCTGAGCGTCTCGCTCTAAGGGGTCGATACGATGTGCTTTGTCGGCCATGCCTGAGCGTTTCGCTCTAAGGGGTCAATATAATGTGGTATTTTTTCTTTAACTTTTCAAAAAGTAAGAGGAATACAATTTTCATTGATAAGTGGCTCGAGGCCGAGGGTGGTAATCGATCAATAACCCGTTAAGAGGTGAGGGCTTTGTCGGCTTCGTCTCCTTCGGATTATTGATAGAACTTGACCAAGTGATGTACATTCTACGTTTGTGGTACACAAGACTCATTTGGGTGTCTAAGTTTGTAGGTGTCGGGTTTCACCACGGCACTGACGATGTAAGGCCCTTCATACTTCAAGGCTAGCTTGCCACCCTCCGTCGGCTTGCTTGCCTCCCTCTGGCGGAGGACGTAATCCCCCACTTGGAACTCCCGGGAATGTACCTTGGCATCATAGTATGATTTTACTTGACGCTGGTAGTTCTCTGCCCGGATGTAGGCTTGCTCTCGTCTTTCTTCAACCAGGTGGAGGTCGATCTTCATATTTTCTTCGTTAGCCTCAGGTTCATATTGCTCCACCCATCGGCTGGGTATGGTGACCTCTGTGGGTGCCTTTGCCTCAAAGCCATAGCACAGGGCAAATGGTGTTTCGCCCGTCACCCTCCTCGGCGTGGTACGGTAGCACCACAGAATGTTGGGAAGCTCGTTGGCCCAACTGCCTCCTGCGTCCTGGAGTTTCTTCTTCAGGCCCTCCAATATGGTTCTGTTGGCGTTCTCAACTTGCCTGTTATCTTGAGGGTAGGTAACGGAGGAGAAACGATATCTGATTCCCCATTCCTGGAGGAGCTCTTGGAAGGGTGCGGCCTCGAATTAGGTGTCGTTGTCGGATACGATCTCCTGGGGAACGCCGAAGAGGGTAAGGATGTTCTTGTGGACGAACTTCTGGCCCCTGGACCCTGTAATGCTGGCCAAAGGTTCCGCTTCGACCCATTTGGTGAAGTAGTCGACTGCGACGATGATGTAGCGGTTGTTGCCGGCGGCTCTAGGCAAGGGGCTGACCAGGTCAATCCCCCATCTTGAGAATGGGATTACAGTGCTGACCGAGGCGTAATTGATGGCTGGCCGACCAGTGGCCTTCTGAAGTACCTGGCATGCGGTGCATTTCCTGGTGAGGTTAGCACAATCCCGCGCCATCGTCGGCCAGAAATAGCCTTGGACGATGAGACCCCGGGACATGCTGAAAGGGTCCTGATGCGAGGAGCAGACACCATAGTGGACTTCTTCCATGGCTACTTCGGCCTCGTTCTGGTGCAGGCACCGGAGGAGAGTGCCATTGTAGGATCTCTTGTAGAGTTTCCCATTCTCAATGGTGTAACTTTGGGCCCTGAGTTTGGCTAGTTTGGCCCTCTCCTCGTCCTGGGGTAGCTCTCTCGAGGTGATGAAGGTCATGATACTGTTGAATGCACATGATCGGGCTGGCATGGATACTGGACATCCTCAGCTCCTCGACTTTAGCTATCTTGGAGATGTGCTCCGGAGTGTCTGTGTTGAGTTTAGAATGAATGTCGGCCTCGTCATTCTCCGCCCTTGAGATCTGTATGATCTCATGGGTTTCAAATGCCTTGAGCAACTCCTCAGCCGCCTGTTTGTACTGCTTCATCCTTCCTTCTTTGGCCTCGTACGAGCCCTCGATCTGGCCCACCACCAGCTTGGAGCCGCACTTGATTCTAACATGTCGCGCTTTGAGGCTGACGGCGAGTTTGAGGCCGCTGAGGAGAGCCTCATACTCGGCTTCATTGTTGGACACCCTGAAGTTGAAGCGGATGGTGTAGTAAGCTCTGAATCCTTCAGGGGAGATGAGTACGACGCTGCATCCACATGCCTTGGCGGCCGATGAACCATCAGTGAATAGGTTCCATGCTTCATCTGGCTCTGCCCCGGGTATGGCGGCGGCCGTCTCCCTTACCGTATATTCAGTGACGAAGGCGGCCAAGGCTTGCCCCTTGATAGATGGCCTTGGCTTGATTTCAATTTGGAACTGGCTAAGGAAGATTGCCCACTTCACCATCCTTGAGGAACTAGTTGGGCTCCGCATAAGTGCGCCGAGGGGCTACTGAGTCAAGACATAGACGGCATGGGTTTGGAAGTAGTGCCCTAGCTTTTTCACCGTGTAGACAACTTCACGGAGCGTCTTGCTAACGTAAAAAACTGCCTTTTGCACCCCTTCATCCTCACAGATGAGCACGGAGCTGATGGCTGACGTGCTCACCCCCAAGTATAAGAAAAGTGTCTCGCCGGGCTTGGGCTTGGAGAGCATGGGAGGGGACGAAAGGTACTGCTTTAGATCTTCGAATGCTTGCTGGCACTCCGTCGTCCATTTGAAGTTGTTTGCCTTGCGCATGATTTGGAAGAAAGGGAGAGACCTTTCAGCCGATTTGGAGAGGAAACAGTTAAGGGCCGCAAGTCGTCCCGTCAGCCGTTGTACTTCCTTGACATCGCGCGGTGGCTCCATGTTCACTATGGCCTGGATTTTCTACGGATTTATCTCAATGCCTTTTCGGTTGACCATGTAGCCAAGGAATTTGCCTCCCTGGACGCCAAAGGTGCATTTCTTGGGGTTGAGGCGGAGTTGGAACTTCTTCATGATCTCAAAAAATTCCCGGAGGTCGTCGGCATGGGTGGTAACATGTTTTCTCTTGACGATCATATCGTCGACGTATGCCTCCATCGTCCGTCCGAGGACTGCTTTGAAGATTTTGGCCACCATTCTGGTGTATGTGGCGCCTTAATTTTTGAGCCCAAAGGCCATGACGAGGTAGCAAAAGATTCCCTCCGGGGTCATGAAGGCCATCTTCTCAATGTCATCTTCATGCATGAAGATATGATGGTACCCTCTGAAGGCATCCAAGAATGACATCAACTCGCAGCCCGTCATCTCGTCCACCAACTAATCAATGTTGGGGATAGGGAACAGGTCCATGGGGCACACCTTGTTCAGATTATTGTAGTCAACGCACATTCTGAATGTCGGCGGCTTCTGGGCGAGAACAACGTTGGCCAGCCATGTTGGGTACTTCACCTCCTTGATGTGGCTGATGGAGAGGAGCATGGTGACTTCCCTTTTGATGAAGTCCAACCTTTCGGCCGAGAGGTAGCGCCACTTTTGCTTGATTGGCGTGGAGGCTGGATCGATTGACAGCCAGTGAGTGATTACCTTTCGGTTGATGCCTGGCATGTCGTCCGGCTCCCACGCAAAAATGATTACGTATGACCGCAGGACTAGGAGGATGTTGTCGCGTTGGTCCTGTGGGAGTTGCTTCCCAATTTTCAAGACTCGCTCCGATCGGGAGGCATCCAAAGGGACTTCCTCGACGTCCTCTATTGGCTCAGCATGTGGCCTCTCTTTGTCCTTCGCGACAGTCGCGGTGATGGTGTTTATCCTCTACTCGGCGTTTGCGGCCGGCTTCGTTAGCTTGAGGTAACATGCCATTGCTATCCTTTGGTCCCCTTGTCGTAGCCAATGCCGCTCGAGGTGGGGAACTTCAAGCATAAGTGTTTCATGGAGATGATGGCCTCCAGGTCTTTAATGCTCCATATCAATCTTGGTGCGATGGGAGTCGTCGCCAACTTCCACGGGGAGGACTATCGTGCCCTCGGCGTCAATAGAGTCCCCGGTAAAGCCGGACAACGGTGTCCGTATCGGCTTTAGTAGGGCCTTGTTCAACTTCAGCTGCTTGAAGTTGTCAAGGTACATGACGTTGATAGAGCTCCCCGTATCGATGTAAGTGCGATGGATGATAGAGTTGCCTATCTCACATCGGATGATGAATGTGTCCCTGTGTGACGCGGTGTCTGGAGGCAGATCCTTTTCGGTGAAGGTGATCGCCTTTGTCCGCTGCTTCTTCGGCTGGGGGGGAACGTGGGACACCTCCCCAATGTAAAGGGATTGGGCCCATTTCTCTCTCTGGGTGGCAGAGTCCCCCCTAGTGTTGCCTCCCACAATGAGGTGGATGTGGTTCTTCTTTGGAGGGGGCTCCTCGAAGTCTTCGTCGTCGTCGTTGAGTCTGCCGATCTCATGCTTCTTCGTACGTTGGTCCCTCGAGAGTGGAAAGGAACCAGTGGCAGAAGTACTCATCCGACGCGTTCACCATCGGCATGTTATTCCGATAGCGGTTGAAATGCTCCTAGGGGTCAGTACGGCCGTCATAGGTCTTGATGGCGTTGCCTCGGTATTTCTCGGGAATAGGGGCCGAGAGTACCCTAGCAGTGAAGGGAGTCCTCATCCTGATTTGGACGATGGGGTCTCCTCGTCCTTCGGTCAACTCCCTCTCCAGGATGCTGACCTTGTGTAGGAGGGCTTTGAAACCGGGATCCCTAGATGAGTGGCCTGCGGGGGTGGCGGCAAGCAGTTTGGCCTCCATCTAAGCGAGCCTTCGCTCGAGCTGGGCGATAACCTCGTCCCGGGGGTCCTTGGCGACCATGGTGGCGCCTTGTGTCTGCATGCGGGCTGCGTGGGCCGTGTTGATTTGGTGACGTGCGTCACCTTCGTGCAGCTTTCCCTTGCCTTTGTCTAGGCGGGATCGATCCGCTGTCCGGGATACGAACCCAAAGCTTTCCCTTGGTGAGCCGGGCTCACGTTCACCAATCCGTCCCGCCATCCTCTCTGATGATGGCCGACGGTGCGTGCCACCTAACCTATTAAAGGCTGAGGCTTTTCCACACGCTGGGGTCGGTCCAGCTCGAAGCGGGGAAGCAGTGTGGGAGTGGGATGACGACGTGGCCTGGGCTTCAACCCCTTCGATGTTGCCTATCTTCATGACCAACGACTGGGGCGATAGAGTAGTGTTCTCCCCCATCCTAGGCATGAGAGCGCTGAGGACGGTGGGATTCTGAGCCAGGCTGGCTATGATGGCCGATACAGCGGCCTGGAGCTGGGGGTCAACAGCGGGAGTAGTCTGTTGCCCCGATGCATGGTCTCCCTTCTCCGCGCGTTTCTTGTCAAGGCCGATGCGGGCGTCTTGAGCGTTGCCGTTGAGCTGAATGCGGAGATCAGGTGCGGGGTCGATCGTCTCTTGGAAGATTTCCTCTTTCGTTGCCTTCTCGGCCGTAGCGTCACCAGAGCGCTCACGACCCTCCTGAGCCTCGGGGATTGTCTTGCCGATGAGGTTGCGTTTTGACCTTGCTCTTCCCATCATGCTAACTTGATTGTTCTAGCTCTCAATGAAAGCACCAAATGATAGAGTATATATTCTAGAGAGAAGTGAGAGCTAGAGAGATAAGTGCAATATATGTTATAATAAATGATTTCTCAACCCCTACAACTACTCCCAAGGTGAGTATTTATAGAGGAAATGTGGGCTGGGCTCCCAAGTCTTGGACTTGGAAGGCCCATTTACAATCGGGCCACTACTGGGCCGAGTACAAAGTATGTAGAAATGACTAAGTATGAAATCCAGTTCTGTGAGCTCTTTGTGGCCGACGGGGGTCTTGCCGACGGAGACACCTGGTTCTCCTGACTTCTGGATCATGTTCTGAGTTGATGTCTTTTGACCGATGGAGGGCCATCTGGTCGACGGAGGTCCCACTGAATGACAGCTACGCCTTTTATTCTTCTCAGTATGTGGGTCATGAGGTCTAGACCCATATACTCTATCAATATGGTTTGAAACTAAATTCGTTCAATTAAAAACATCTGAATCGACTACGCATACAATAAAATTTTACTTTTTAGATGTGTGTTTAACTTCGAATGCTTGCAAATATTAAAAGTTGATTTTTTGGTTCTCAATTTACGAAAAACTAAACTGAATATCTTTCAGTAAATACCAAAGCAAAGGGATATGTTATGGTTAAGTATATAAACATAATGGTTTTTTATTTATCAAAATATTTATCAAGTTCGTTTAGGTTTCACCAAATTAACACCCCTAGGCTAGTCTACGTGGTTGAATATTAATGGGGAATGGCCTAAAGAACCTCTCTCATACACTCATTTTCCTATAAGGCTATATCCTAATAAAATCAGAACATAAAATGATCATACATACTATAATAGTCTGTATGTAGAGACAATTAATTTTAATTTTTGTAAAGAAAATTATCAATGACCCCAAGAATTAAAAAACGGAGACTAATTATCAACCTTTTAGCGATCTTCATATAATAGTCTCGTTTATCCTAATTCAGAAATAATCTAACTTTTGCACCCCATCTTCATTCGCTGGTCTTGACCGGCTGTCAACCTGCTATTCCAGGTTATTTTCTTTTCTTTGCAAAAAATTAAACCATAAATCCCACCTTTCACAAATTTTTTCCAAGCAATCCCACGCATTATTTTTGTTTTTCTCCCTAAAACTTTTCCCTTTTTATTTTTATCGTTTTGACTCTTTAATTTCCCTTTCTTGTCATCTTATTCTTATTTTTATTTCGTTTCAATTTTTCCCCGGTGTTTATGTATTCCATTTTTCCTTCTTTTTGTTTTTCCCGTTTATTATTTCATTGTTGGGTTAAGGGGCCCGACCGTGGGCCGACCCATTACCCCTTAGCAGATAAAGCACCAGGGCCCAATCGGCGTGGTCCATCCAGATTACCGGAGGACGAGCGTTGGAGACCTCAGGACGTTCGGCCTCAACGATCTTGTCCAAACAAGGAACATATAACATTTCGGGATCTACAACCAGGCAACTTGCGTTGGCCATGCGGATCCCGACCCTTGCACTCATCAGGATCCAGGGCCCAAGATCTGGGGGCGCTCGTTCGCAGCCTTGCGAGAAACCAAGATATTGGCGGGAGGCGCATTTAATGCAGTAGATTTGGTGGTTGGGAAGTTAGCCATCCACAGTCCTCCACGTCAGCAATACTACCTACTCTTTGGTAGTATAAATAGTACTATCTCCGTTCCTATTAAAACTTCCAAATAGGTTTGGCACACAGTTTAAGATAGTGGGTGTTGTGTGGTAGAGAGTTGTGCAGAGGTCAGAGAAATGTGTAAGAAATGTTGTGAACCATAAATTCTTTACTAAAAAGGGAAAGTAAAAGTTTTAATTGGAACGGACGAAAAAGGAAAGTTGGAAGTTTATTTAGGAACGGAGGGAGTAGCATTTACCCCGTATATCATTGTAAGGGGTTGGCAACTTATTCTCTCTAGCAAATAGCAATTATCTTAGCTCTTAGCATTGAGATAGACGAACGGTCTCTCGGCTAGTAGTTGAAGTGTGTTTTATACGGATCCTTATTATCATTTAATAAGATACGGCCCACTTACTACTCTCTTATTGGTCCACCTTATTTGCTTGCATCGTAAATCAATTAGACTTCCCACTCGAAATCAATGGGAAACGTGTTGGACCTTTGGATTGAAGGAATAAACGTCAACATTCGTTTTTCGTTTTTATATGTTTTCTTGGACTAGTTTCCTTGTTATAAAAGATCTTTTTCTCACCGTACTAACTTTTTACTTTACTTTCTTTTACTTACACTTATTTATTTCCTTTTTTCTTTTCTTACCATGATTCCACTAATAATATATTCTTGGGAAAATAGCTTCAAAATAGGACTAAACTAATCCCTAAATGCACAAATAGGACTATGTTATTTTATTTTTTTGGATAAAAGGTAAATATATATATCCACAAGGAAAAAAAATATGTGTCAAAAAGGAACTATCTAATCTAGCACGCTAACCTAAAATAGTATCTACCGTTTCCCCCCCCCCCCCCCCCTCCAATCGAGGGCAGGGGAGAAGTTTTAAGGACTATGTTATTTATCTTCCCAAAATAGGACTACAGTACACTCTGTGTTATTATTCTACATTTCCACCCTTACCATAATTTAATAGGATAATCATATTTTACATTATAATAAAAAATAAAAACAATAAAAAGTATTTCAATTTATAAAAATATAGTAAAAAATATAAAAAAAGTTAAAAATAAATAGAAAAACACATTAAAAACAAAAACATAAATTGGAGGCCTTTCCCGCAGCCTCGACCACCTCCCACCAATGCCAACTCTGATCAGCGAAAAATACCATTTTGTGTAAACACTGCAATTTTTTATCTGAAAATGTCATGAATATGACATTTTTACACTTTAAAAATACCAAAATATTCTCAAAAACTGCCATCAAGATGGCATTCTGAACATGTTGGCATTTCTTCCTGCATAATGTTGTGTGTTGGGAGGTTGTTGAAGCGGCAGATGCCTACATAATTCTTTTTTATTTTTTTTATTTTATCTTTTTGAGTTTTTAATTTTATAATTTTTATTTTTCTAATGTTTTAGTTTTATTAATTTTATTTATTAATTATTTTTAGGTTTTTTATTTTCCGATATTTTTATTATAAATAAGGTTATGTTATTTTTTTATTTATTAATGAATATGAATTGCACTAAAACAAAAGCAAAGGTAAAATTGGAAAGCTAGTCCCGTTTAGGGAATTTCAAAATTATACTCATATTCTTGCAATTAAAGTTTCAGTAAATACTACATAGTATTTGAGGAATGTCCCCTATATTTTTCTTTCCTAAAAAATTCAAAGAAAAAATATAAACAAGTAGCTCGGAAAAAATTATAAAAACAGACTACAACGAATAGGAATACAAAGGTTAGATTACTCTTGAATTACGATAAGGTGGGACTATTGTACAAATATCGTTAAGAGGTTGAATTATTAGTTTTTATTTTCCCAAAAATAAATTGTTTGTGCATAGATAATTTGGGGTCACATACATTTTTCTTTACAAAAATTACCAAATATGGTATGAGACAAACCTAATGAGACGGACGAAAAAGATAAAACGGGACAAAGTTAGGGAGATTGGGGGAGTATAATTACACTTGGGCTTGTAACCGAGCGTATAACCTGACTTGCACAAGTAGCATTTTTGTACATAAATTTAGAGTGTAGACTACAAAGTACTAGACTCCCTTAAACCTACACACACATACATATATACATATACATATATAGAGGGCAGATCAGGTACAAACGTTCACACGATGCCTCTTTATGTTATTTGTATTGCATATTGTGTTTCAAAGTGTTGCATATTATTCAACCATAAAATTGCAGTTGCATATTAATGTTCAAAGAGTTGCATCCTAAAAAATCGACTTTTATTACAAAAATGGCATTGTGCTTTTATAGCATTTAGATCAAATCATCGGATGATCAAGATGAGTTTGTAGTTTGTAAATTAAGGAGATCCATATTTGATCTCTATTCTATGTGTGTGTGGAAATGATGTGGAATTTTTTATATTTTAATCTCACAAAAAGTGTAGAATTTTCTATAATTTGAAAGATTTGTAATCATTGCGACATGCAACAACAAAAACAATAATAACTATAATAAAAATAATACTTCAGTAATAATAATACTGCTACTATAAATACTATACGTAGTAGCAATAACGATCATGTTATTATGAGCACAATGGTCACTTAGTGATAAAAATGATCATATATAATTATGTAATCATTTCTAATAATAATACTAGTAATATAGTACTAATAATAATAAATATAGATTTAATATTAATTAATTATGTAATATATTTTGTACTACTCCATATGTCTAACGTTCTGGCCCGGGAATCCCCGGCCCACAGACTCCTACTACATCAATAAAGGCCCAACCGGTCCAGGAAGCTCAACAAGCCCGAATCACATCGCCCCAAATGACAAGCAACCCATAAATGCACGCTGGCCGAGGGCTCAAAACTCTCACAGAACGGCGACTTCAGGCAAACAAAGAAACTGGGAGAAAACGGCGAAAACAGTAGCCCTCGGCACCAGGAGCCCTCGGCACCAGGGTGCCCTCGGCTTGAGGAGCCTTCGGCTACTGCTCTATAGCCGAAGGCACCTCACTCGACAAGATCTCCTCTCCACGCGCATCTGGATCGCCGTACCAAGTACGACGTCGCATCCAACAGCCGCATTAAATGCGGCCACATGGGAGCGCCAGTGCCACCCCGATTGATGCGACCCCTCGGCCGTCGGATGCTTGACATGTGTCCCTGTCTTGCATTTATTGCTACTATAAATAGCACCCCATTTCCCCGTTGTAAACCACGCCTTAACGCCTCAACTCAATATACTTTCTCTCTCTTACTTGCTCTGACTTCTCTCTAAGCTACTCCACGCAGTAAACCCTCGGATAAGCTACCCCCCGGGTACACTATCCATCATTTGGTGCTCTCGTTGAGAGGTCGAATAATCAAGTAAGAAACCCTCCCCCTTCGCCAAACACTAGCCCTCTACCACAATGGTGAGAACAACACGTGCCAGCTCCAAAAACGTAGAAGATAAGAACCTGGCCCTCGGCGACGTCAACGCCCCCGAAGCCTCTCACAGGGCTCCCGAGGGCGGTGTCATCGTTGGGCTGGAACAGGCGGCTGTCGACCTACGCCTTCAGATCCAGCAGAATGCCCCCGATGCCCGCCTCGGCATCGAGGCCAAGAAGAAGAACCGGAGCGATGACCAAATCAGCCCTCCGGTTCTCACCATCGACGTTCATTCGGCGCTCTCCGCCTTCATCCAGACGCTCACTCAGAACCCAGGTGCCTTCGGCACCCTGGCTCCGGCTCAACCCCAAGTTGGGGAGAACATCATACTTCCCCCTCTGCCACACCCCCTCGGAAAACCCATCCCTCGGGTTAGGAATGACGAAGGGGTAGTGGCCCAAGATACGGCCTCCCAGGAAGTTCAGTCCCAGGACCGCCACAATGACAACAGAGAAAGGCCCCGCACTTCCGCCCTCAACCGGCTCGGAGGGGGGCAAGACCGCCGAGGGGTCCAAGACCGCCTCGGAGGAAAAGCCCTCCAAAGGCCCCAGGAAAGCGGAGGGTCTATCTCGAGGGCAGACGAGGAGCGTCCTCCTCGGGACAAAGGCAAGGCGCCCCTTCATGCCGACGATGCTCGCCACCAAATCAACCAGGCCCACTCGGCCCGGGTTCGTTCGCAGGGGGCGGAGATCCTCCCGAAGGACCCCCGGGACGAAATTATTGCGGCCCTCCAGCGCCGACTTGATGAAATGGAGGCCAACAAAGCTCACACCACCACCTCCACCCCTCGTTCAGACCTCAAATACGAGGCCATGATGTCCAAAATGGAGGAATTACAGAAGAAGGTAGCCGAGGGCTCCGGGGAACCCATCATCCAGCTCCGGACCCGGACGCCATTTACCCCAAGGGTATTGATGGCCCGGATCCCGGAGAAATACCGAGGGCAACACATACAGCCCTACATCGGGAAGACGGACCCCCAGGAACACTACAACAAATACCAGAACAGCATGATGATGGTAGGGGCGTCGGACGAATATTTGTGTCGTTGGTTCCTCTCCACCTTAGAGGGGCCGGCATACGAATGGTTCAACCGGTTGCCCGAAGGCTGCATTGATTCGTGGCAAGACCTCGCCCAGCGATTCTTGACGCAATTTGCCGGGAGACGTCGCACGAGGAAGCACTTCTCCCACCTCCTGACCATACGCCAGAAGAGGGATGAGACCCTTCGGGACTTCCTGGAGCGCTGGAGAACGGAAGCCGACAAAGTCGTTGGTGCTGACGACGGGACCCTCCTGGCCCTCCTACAAACCGTCCTCCGCACCGGCAATTTTTCAAGGAGCCTCATCATTGAGCCCCCCCGCGACTACATAGGGGCCCTGCAGCGGGGGGACCGGTACGCCGAGGCCGAGGAGGTGGAAAAATACCACCAGCATCCAGATCAGCAGCCCCCGAAGGCTGACAACAAGAACAACTGAGGGCCGGGGGCTCCTCCAAATCACCCCAAGTCTTCAGGACCTTCCGATGACCGCCCTCGGCAAGGCCAAGCCAAGCCCGGGGGAGGTTATAAGAACAACCCTAAGACTTGGGCACAACCCATTCTCCTGGACCGCCCCCGGACACCATTGACGCACCCCGTCAGCACCATCCTTGATTTTGCCGAGGAGAGGGGCCTCGTTGAGCGCGATTCTCGCGCACCCCCGGAGGTACATGCTATCAACCCTCAGTTCCCATACTGTCGCTTCCATCGGCACCAGGGGCACAGAACCGATGACTGCCATCAGCTAAAGACGGCCATCGAGAGATTGATACAAGTGGGGCACCTGTCCCAATTTATCCAGAGCCCTCGGCAGGAGGGGCCTTCTCATCAGGGACCTCCTCGAGGGCACCACACGAAGGTGAACGCTTGGGTGAACCCGAACACCATCCCCCTCGGCAAGAAGAGGGAGATCGGAAACTTGGAGGAGGAAGAAGAGGAGTACCCCCGCTACCAGGAGAAAAAACACCACATCCTCATGATCACCGGTGGCAATACAGGGGGCGACTCCACCAGCTAGCGGAAAAAGTGGGCTCAATCGCTTTACGTGGGGGAAGTCACTCATATGCACCCGGTAAAGCGGCTGAGGGAGGAACCCATCACCTTCACCAACGCAGATCTCCCTCCTACTCCTTCTCCTCACAGGGATGCCTTGGTGATTCGGACTGAAATAAACGACACCATCATTCACCGAACTTACATTGACACGGGCAGCTCCGTCAATGTAATGTACCTCAGCACCTTTACAGAGCTGCATCTGGAGAGGGGAACCCTTCGGCCCATTAAGACCCCTCTTGCTGGTTTCACCGGCGATACTATTGATTCCGAGGGGGTAATAACCCTCCCGGTGATCTTCGGCGACGGGCTCCATAGAGCCCAGCTCGAAGTGGAGTTCGTCGTCGTCAACATCGACTGCGCCACAACATCATCCTCGGCCGGCCAGCCCTCGAGGACCTCGAGGCCGTCATCTCCATGAGGCACCTCTGCCTCAAGTTCCCCGCCGAGGGGGGCATTGGCTACTCCCGGGGGAATCAGAAAATCGCCCGCGCCTGCTATCTTCAAGTCACTAAGAAAGTAAGTAAGACGGAATTCCGTGTTGACACCATCACCAGAACCATCGACAAAGAAGAAAAAAGGCCGAGGGCTGAACCAGCCGAGGACGTAGAAGACTTTACACTCGATCCGGCCAAGCCGGAGAGAGTCGTGAAGATTGGAGCCCAGCTCCCTGAAGATCTGAAGACCGGTATCACCGACGCCCTCCGCGCCTACTCCACTGTCTTTGCATGGGGGCCGGAGGACATGCCGGGAATAAGCCGAAGGGTCATCACCCACCGCCTCTCGGTGGACCCCTCGGCAAAAGCAGTACAGCAACGAAGAAGACCCCTCTCCGCCGAAAGGAGGGAATTTGTGAAGAAAGAGGTCGCCATGCTCCTCTCTATTAAGCACATCAAGGAGGTGAAATATCCCTCATGGTTGGAAAACGTAGTCCTCGTACAGAAGCCTCCTACCTTCCGCATGTGCGTGGACTACACCGATCTCAACAAGGCGTGCCCTATGGACCCTTTTCCTTTGCCCAATATCGATCAACTTGTAGATGAAACCGCGGGGTGTGAAATCATGTCATTCCTCGACGCATTCCGCGGGTATCATCAGATCTTCATGCATGAGGAAGACGCCGAAAAGACAGCCTTCATGACTCCCGAGGGCATCTTCTGCTACCTAGTGATGGCCTTCGGCTTAAAGAACTCAGGGGCCACTTACACCTGGATGGTGGCCCGAGTCTTTCAAGTCGTCCTAGGGCGCATCATGGAGGCCTATGTTGACGACATGATCGTCAAAAGCAAGCAATCTTCCTGCCATGCCGACGACCTCCGGGAAATCTTCGCCATTATGCAGAAGTTCAACCTTCGGCTAAACCCGAAGAAGTGCACCTTCGGCGTCCAAGGGGGCAAATTCTTAGGCTACATGGTGAGCCGAAGGGGTATTGAGGCCAATCCCGAGAAGATCCAGGCCATCATCAACATGGAGCCCCCACGCAATGTGAAGGAAGTTCAACGGTTGACGGGCCGTCTGGCAGCCCTCAACCGCTTTCTATCTAAATCAGCGGAGAAGTCTCTACCCTTCTTCCAGATCATGAGGAAGACGGATGGCTTTCAATGGACTCCAGAATGCCAGGGGGCTTTCGACGAGCTCAAACGATATCTATCTTCACCCCCTGTGCTATCCAAACCAAAGGTAGGGGAGACCCTCTATCTCTACCTTGGGGTCAGCCCGACAGCCATCAGCTCTGTGCTCATCCGGGAGGAAGACGACATCCAACATGCCATCTTCTATGTAAGCAAGACCCTAAGGGAGGCCGAGCTCAGGTACTCCCCTGTGGAAAAAACGGTGTTAGCCATCGTTTGGACCGTCAAGAAGTTGGGCCACTACTTTCAGGCTCACCCGGTTCAGGTCCTCACTCATCAACCCCTCGGTGCCCTCATGAGGAACCCCACCAGCTCCTCCCGCATGGTGAAATGGGCTATCTTCCTAAGCCAGTACAACATTGACATCCGTCCGAGGCCTGCCATCAAGGGCCAAGCCCTGGCGGACTTTGTGACGGAGTGTACCGCAAGGGCAGCCACGGACGGGGAGCCCTCGGCTACCTCGGACGACTGGTGGACCCTCTACACCGACGGCTCCTCCGCGACCAGAGCATGCAGGGGAGGGGTAGTCCTCGTTACTCCCGAGGGATTCAAAGCCTACTATGCAATCCGCTTCTCCTTCAAAGTCTCCAACAACGAGGCCGAGTATGAGGCCCTCCTATGTGGCCTTCGGCTGGCTGCCAACATGAAGGCTCGGCAGATCCATATCAAATGCGACTCCAAGTTGGTCGTTGGCCAAATCTCCGAGGAGTATGAGGCCAAGGAGGGAAGAATGAAACAGTACAAGGAAGCGGCCAAGGAGTTGCTTAAGGTATTTGAGGCACACTCTCTCACTCAAATACCGAGGGCTCAGAACTTCGAGACCGACATACTATCTAAGCTCTCGGCCGACTCCCCCGAGCACATCTCCAAGATTGCTAAAATTGAGGAACTCAGTCTCTCGAGTATCCATGCGAGCCCCGTCATGAACATACAACAACGCCAAGAGGACTGGATCTCAGATATCACCACCTTCATCTCCACAGGGCAGCTACCCGAAAACGAGACCCGCGCTAAACTAGCAAAGCTGAGGGCTCCTAGCAACACCATCGAAGACGGAAGGCTCTACAAACGATCTTACAACGGCACACTACTTCGGGGCCTCCATCAAGATGAAGCCGAGGTCGCAATGGAGGAAGTGCACAGTGGCACTTGCTCGGCTCACCAGGGACCCTTCTCCATGTCCCGAACCCTCATTCTCCAGGGCTACTTCTGGCCAACCATGGCCAGGGATTGTGCTGACCTTGCCCGAAGATGCCCCGCATGCCAACATTTCCAGAAAGCCCCCGGCAGGCCAGCGGTCAACTATGCCCCCATCAGCACATCCATCCCCTTTTCTCGGTGGGGGATAGACCTCGTGGGCCCACTGCCGAGGGGTACCTCCAACAACAGGTACATCATTGTGGCCATCGACTACTTTACCAAGTGGGTGGAGGCTGAGCCCCTCGCCAGCATCACAGAGGCGAAGTGCCGTCACTTCGTCCTCAAGAACATCCTCACAAGGTTTGGCGTCCCCCAGCAGATCATCTCCGACAATGGAACACAATTTGAGGCAGCCCCCTTCTGTGCCCTTCTGGAGGCATGGGGCATCAAACACACCTTCTCCTCCGTTGCCTACCCTCAAGGCAACGGGCCAGTAGAGAACGCCAACCGGACCTTGCTCGAGGGCCTCAAAAAGAAGCTGGAGGCAGAGGGCGGTGGCTGGGTAGAAGAACTCCACAACATCCTTTGGGCCTACCGCACCACCCCTCGGCGAGCAACAGGCGAAACACCCTTCTCCCTCTGCTACGGGTTTGAAGCCAAAGCTCATACGGAAGTCACCCTTCCTACCCGGAGGGTGATCCAATATGACCCCGAGGTCAACGACAACAACATGGCCCTCGACCTCCACCTCCTTTCAGAACGCCGGGAACAAGCCTTCATCCGGGCAGAAAACTACCGAAGGCAAGTCAAAGGCTACATCGACGCCAAGGTTCGCACCCAAGAATTCCAAGTGGGGGACTATGTCCTCCGGAGGAGGGAAGCCAGGCAACCGACCGAGGGAGGCAAAATGGCACCAAAGTTCGAAGGTCCCTACATCATAGCAGCCATCATCAAACCTGGGACTTACAAGCTCAAACGCCCCAACGGGAAAGAGGTCCCTAGACACTGGAATGTACACCACTTAGTTAAATTTTATCAATAATGTAAGAGCGGCCAAGCCCTCATGACTAGTGAATGTACTATCCTATGGCCCAAGGCCTCCAAATTTGAAGAATGAAGACACATTCAAGACACCAAGAACAATCACAAGACACTTATGAGCGGCCAAGCCCTCATACCAACTACAGGCCCCAAGCCTCACCACCAGAAGAACCCCCTCTGACACCAAGTGTCGAGGGCGGATACCATCAACACCTCCAACAACAGTGAAACACCAAGTGTTTCGAATAAGACCCCTCGGTACCAAGTACCGAGGGTGGGGACTCCCATCACCGACAACTAGAAACACCAAGTGTTTCATTTCAAGACCCCTCGGTACCAAGTACCGGGGGTACACATCTCACCCATCAACGTCAAATAGAAGAAGAACACTAAGTGTTCCTACAGAAGACCCCTCGGTACCAAGTACCGGGGGCTACATATCGAAACTAACACCAAGTGTTGTTTCTAAAAGTCGTACCCCACGAGGACGCATATACCGAAGGCGCCACCATCGGTGCCGGCGGCACGTAGTGCCCCCGGCCATTTGCAACTAGTGTGCAAATGAAAACCCTTCCTTGAAACGCTTTCCGCATCACTACCCCCAGGGTATGACAGGCATGAGAAATGCCCAAGATTCGACTTTCAAAAACGGAACGCTTTCCGCGTCATCACCCAAGGGTATGACAGGCACGAGAAATGCCCAGGATTCGACTTCCAAACCGAAACGCTCCCCGCGCTACCACCCCAAGGGTGTGGCAGGCCACGGACTATGTCTAGCGCCGAGGGGACTACTTTCAAAGATGAGGCGCTTTCCGCGCCATCCCCCAAGGGGAGGCAGGTTACAGACCACCATATCTTGTGCCCACGAAAACGACCCTCGATCCCCTCGGAACTCGGAAGGTTAACCCGAGGGAGGAGAGCCATTGGTGTATTCTGATGGTCTCCTGATAGGCCCAGCCTTACCAAGAAACCAAGTTTCTTGATGCCTTCCCTTCACCACCAACCAAAAAAAAAGGAGGGGGTGAAGGGGAGTAGACTCATCGAGAAATCAGTGAGTACAACACTCCAACAAATCACAGCATACCGAAGGCTCCCTACGAGAACACCTCCGGTAACTGAAGGCTCCTATTTCCCGAGGGCACCTACCATCGGTCATCCACTGCTACCGAGGGATCCTATCCTGTAAAAGGGGATGCAACTGACTAAGGCAGCTCAAGAACCCTTCAAATGAATGCTGAGGGCACCTATATCCCACCGGCATTCACTACAACATCAATATCCTACAAATTTTCGTAAGTCCACACTTTTGAAAAAATGACAACAACCGGAGGCTCACATATCACCCAACGACCGAAGGCATCTATAACAAATCATCAAAGGCCAACGAAGGGGGATTATTCCAAAATAATGTCGCCCTCAGGAAATCTTAAGTGGAAAATACTACTAACCGAAGGCTACACAAGGAAGCAACACTTAGAAATTTTTCTAAGTCCTGAAGATTGAGCCCCCAGCCTGATCAATATTTCAACTAGAGGAACCATGATAGCCGAAGGCTACGTAATGCAACAACACTTATAAAATTTTCTAAGTCCTACATATTTGGCCCTCGGTCAAATATTCACACATCAGGAAGGAAGTTGCCAGCCGAGGGCTTCCAATGGGAGACTACACCTAGAAATTTTTCTAAGTCCCAATGATTGGGTTCTCAACCTAATCATCACACAGCAATTGAACTACAAACACCCGAAGGTCCTATGGTGTGCTACATTTAGAAAAATTTTCTAAGTCCTACATACTTTAACCCTCGGTCAAATCTCCATGTTGACCGAGGGCTCCTACTACATACGTACTACACTTAGAAAAATTTCTAAGTCCCAAAAGATCTCACCCTCGGTGACAAGTGTCTAAGTCCCGAATCTCCCTGCAACCCGAGGGGTCACACGATTGAAGGCTTGGTGAGACTACACTTAGAAAAATTTTCTAAGTCCTGACTATTGCTAGGCCCTCGGTCACACATCTAGCAAGGGGTGCCCAACTACCGAAGGCTATGACTGTATTCAAACACTTAGAAGAATTCTCTAAGTCTTAAGCACCTCACCTCCGGCCATCGCACGAAGGCTACACGGAACCAGAAGGGAAGATCAGCCGGGGGCCAACAGATGAACAAACACTTAGAAATATTTCTAAGTCCTGAACATTGTGCCCCCGGTAAAACATTGAAGTAACTAGAGGTTATTGGTAACCGAGGGCTACAAGAAGCACCGCAATTGGAAGGAAATATTCTAAGTCCTAAACATGCATTCAAAGGAACAAAGGCATACATTCAAAACGAGACGAAGGCATACATTCAAAAGAAAAGAAGGACAACACATTCATATACAAAAGCCCGAAGGCTAACATTCATCCATCAATCATCAAAAGGAAAGTCAGTGTAACTATTACATACGGGCCAAATCCGAGGGGTGACAAAGGTTCATTACAAAGATTTTTCAAAAATCAGCTAAGTACAAGTTAAGATTTATCAGCAACTTCATCGACGGTCCCTACGGCAGGTTTGGAGGAGATTTCTTCTTCGACGGCATTGTCCCCGACGGTAGCACCATCATCATCGCCGCTCATCATCATAGAATCATGAATCACCGGGCGCTCGTCGCCCTCGGGGAGGGGGACTCTCACATCTGGCTGCAACGGGGGAAGGCCATACACCGAGGGGTTAAACTCCCCCAGGGAGGTGCCGAAATGTCGGGCGAGCCTCCGGTAAACCAGATGCTGGGTGAAGAACTCGCCGGCTTGATAATAGGTGTCGCCCCTCTCGTTCATCCAGTCGAGCCCGGGGCCTTTCACCCACTCCTCGATCGAGGCCTTCACCACGGAAGCCACCCACTCCCTCTGGCCCTCGGCCTTCCAACCCTCGGAGATGAACCCAGCGATGGCCTCTTCTCGGGCTTTGACGACAGCTTCGGCCTTGGCATTTTCGGCGTCCTCAGCCGCTTGCTTCCTCTCCTCGGCCGCAACCCTCTCGGCCTCTGCCTTGCCCTCGGCTTTGTTGTCATCTCTGGCCTTCTTCAGCTTCAGCTCCGCTTGCCGAAGGGCGTCCTCCAGCTTGCACACCGCCCGGAGGTAAGCATCCTTGTCATGGATCAGCTCCTTCACTGACTCCTCTAGCTCGGCCTTATGACGGCGCCACTCCTCGCGCCTTCGGGCCTGCTCACCGAGGGCTATACACGCCTGTTAAACAACGGACAATGGGTTCAGACGGGCTTTGAGAATATACTAAGTGTTAAGATAAAAGCAAAGTAAAAATACATACAGCCAGAGATGATCGAAGGGCATTGCTCTCGAGGGCGTCATCGTCGTAGGTGGAGAGGGCTTGCTTATCCATCATCGAGGTAATCCCCCTCAGGAAAGACATCCGTTCAGCTGAACCGTGCAGCACAGATGCCCCCGGGGCGAGGGAGAGCTGAAGAATCTCCCGAGGCAAGTCCTCTGGGGGAAGATCTGTCTGAGCCATCAGAGTGTCAACGGCCGGGGAGTCAGCGGAGGGCTGCTCATCAATTACTATGGGGGGGCGACATTCCAACGGTGCCCCCGGCAACCTTCTGTTTCTTGATCGGGGGCTCCACCCCCTTGCCTCCCTTCTTCTTAACGGCCACCTCGGCCTTCGGCCCCCTGGCCTCAGTAGCAAGGGCAGCATCAGCAGAAGGCTCCACAACCTCCTTCGGGAAGACCTCATCAATGGGCTTTTGGCCCGAGGGCTCCTTTTTCTCCTTCTTCTTGACCTGAGCCCTCTCCTTCTTCTTTTTCATGGCAAAGAGAGCCTCCATACCTGCAAAACAATGAAGAGAAAAGATTAACCCGAAAGATCCATACAACAGACAACTATCGGGACGCAAAATAAAAATGCCTAAGTACAACAACTAAGGGCCCTCGGCTAGTACCTCCAGCCCCCTCGAAGGGTCTGTCCAGCTTGGGGTACTTCTCATCTGCCTCCCCAATGTACCGGTACCGTTGGAACCCGAGGGCATGCAAGTCATCCTCGAGAGTACATTCTTTGATCGTCACGATCTTCTTCTTGCCCTCCGGGATCTTGGCGAGTTTCAGGCCATCCTTCTCTAGGGCGATACTCCCCACCTTCTCGTGGCTCCGAAAGCGGTCCCGTAGCTCCCTCGGGAAGGGGTTCTCGGCCAACCGGACATAGCACCATTTGTCTTTCCAGCCCTTGTTGGACGAGGGCGCCTCGGTGAACAACTTGAACTTCGTCATCTACTGCAAATTGGCGAAGCCCTCGGCATTCGCGTGCCCCCCTCGGCACAAGTTGAAGCTTTGGAAGAAGAGGTCCAAGCTTGGGGTAACATCCCTCGTCCGGCACAGGTGCAGAAAGCCAGCAATATATGAATGGCTGTTGGGGGTAAGTTGGCAAGGGACAAGTCCAACGAACCTGAGGTACTCCCGGAGAAATGGGTGCAGGGGGAACCGGAGGCCCATTGACACCGACAGGATGTGGACGACAATACATCCCTCGGGTGGCCGGGACAGCAAATCGTCGACGCCTGGCTCCACCACTTCGGCCGAAGGCCCAACGTGCAGCCGTGTGATGTACAAGTCCGCCTTGTCCGCCTTCGACTTGATATCGAGGGCCTCGGTATTTAGCCAGGTATACCCCTCGGGCATTTCAACCGGCCCCCCAGCACCAGTGGCAACACCTTTCTTCTTGGAGGCAGCCCTCCTCGACTTCATCTTCCTCTTCTTGCCGGGGGCCATCCTCATAGGCGTCGGGTCCAACGGCCTGGAGGTACTAGGCTCATCACAATCATTCCGAGGGGGTGGCACAGCAACGGTAACCGTCATCGCTTCCTTTTGAGCTTCGTCCTCCGCCACCTGGAACGCAAGGGCTAATTCTTCATCTTCGCACTCCTGTTCGAAGCCCTCGGCTTCCACTTCAGCAACAAGGGCCTTCTGCAACTCCAGGGCTACGGCTTCGTCATCGGCAACCGAGGGCGCACTGCTAGTTGACACTACATCAGAAGCAACCTCGTCCTCAACCGAGGGCTCCCTTGAGGTATTCTGCGAGTCACTTTGGGACGACATCCTTGGTGTACTTAAGCTAAGACTCCTAAACCGAGGGTTCTCTACAAAGCTCTAACACCTAATCTAAGGCCAGGGAGCAAACGCTTACGAAAAACGGTGAGGAACGAAGGAAGAACTGACCTCTAGAAGTTGCTGTGATCGAAGGTGATTTTCTCTCTCTAGAAAATTTTCGGCAGAACTTCGCTAAGACAAATGATCGCGCAAGAAGAAATGACTCTGGCTCCGGGGTATTTATAGGCCCCAGAATCCGGGCTTGGGCCTGAAAACCGGGCCCCCGGCTACAAGTCATCATTACTTGTCGTCGTTTCACCCAACCAGTAACGCCCGGCAGCGGCCAACCAACCGCTAATCGCCACGTGGACTTCCCCTCCAACGGTCATATTCCAACGGCTACTTTCTGGGGACCGTAGGGTTCCCCCTCGGCTAAACACCACTTCATCGACCAAAGGGCAGCCCCCGGGCTATGTTCTTCACTCCACTTCATTAAGAGAAGCCCCCGGGTTTACAACTCGCATACCCCTCGGGAATTCCCCTCAACGCATTAATTTTCAGGAAGCCCCCGGCGAATACGCCTTCATCAAACAAGGAGCCCCGTTTACTAAACAAATACCCCCTCCGGTACATCGCCTTCAACACCTCATGACCGAAGTGCCTCCGGCACACAAACAGCGGAGCCCTCAGGTAACCCCCCTTCATCAATTAATCAACAAGCAGGGAACCCCTCGGCAACACGTCAACTACTACTTACATTGATCACGCCCTCGATCCTATGGATTGAGGGACTCCCCCCCAGCATCTCAGCAACGTGCCTTCGGCAAACAACACGAACGCCCTCAGATCAGGAGAGCCTTCGGCAACAATACTATTGTCACATTTAAACCAAGTCTCTACCTTTTCGATTCATCCTTGGGGGAATTCGGTGCACTCTTTTTCCCTCATTAGGATTTTTTCCCCCAGGGTTTTTCCTAATGAGGTTTTTAACGAGGCATCCCCCCAAAATGAAACGAAAAGCATCAGCCTTCGGCCCACCACAGCAGCGCAACTACTCTACTCCTTTTCACCACCTTACAAGTGCCTCAAGGAGTGGGGGACTAGAGGACCCCTTCGGGGAAATCATTAAACGGCAAAGCAATCCCTCAAGTCCCGACATGTGGGTAACTGAGGGACTGCCTTCGGCAAGGCCATGCAAACAACAACTCCTCATCAACTTCAGAGATTACAATGGGACAACATCAAAGGGCAAGCACAAATTACTCCTTTTCCCTCAAGTACCTTTCGACAAAAGGAGTGAGGGACTCCTGATGGAGTATATGGCCCGTGAATCCCCGGCCCACAGACTCCTACTACACCAATAAAGGCCCAACCGGCCCAGGAAGCTCAACAGGCCCGAATCACATCGCCCCAAATGACAAGCAGTCCATAAATGCACGCTGGCCGAGGGCTCAAAACTCTCACAGAACGGCAACTTCAGGCAAACAAAGAAACTGGGAGAAAACGGTGAAAACAGTAGCCCTCGGCACCAGGGTGCCCTCGGCTTGAGGAGCCTTCGGCTACTGCTCTATAGCCGAAGGCACCTCACTCGACAAGATCTCCTCTCCACGCGCATCTGGATCGCCGTACCAAGTACGACGTCGCATCCAACAGCCGCATTAAATGCGGCCACATGGGAGCGCCAGTGCCACCCCGATTGATGCGACCCCTCGGCCGTCGGATGCTTGACACGTGTCCCTGTCTTGCATTTATTGCTACTATAAATAGCACCCCATTTCCCCGTTGTAAACCACGCCTTAACGCCTCAACTCAATATACTTTCTCTCTCTTACTTGCTCTGACTTCTCTCTAAGCTACTCCCCGCAGTAAACCCTCGGATAAGCTACCCCCCGGGTACACTATCCATCACGTTCACATTTTAAGGTGACACGATTATTTAAAAAGTAATTAAATAAAGTAATTCGATCATGTTTTGATAAACAGTTTTGATGAGTATATAATAATATAATAAAATATGATCATTGATGATAATTGTGATATTATAGATGTATATAATTTAATAGTTGATGATTAAATTATCATTCAAAATTGCTATTTATTTCTTACGAGTAAAATATAAATTGGAACCTTTAGTTAGGACGTCTAAAAAAAATGAAATCCTAAATGAAACTTAATGGAGTGAGTTTCATCCCTGATTACTCGAGGCCCCCCAGACCCCCCCCCCCCCCCCCCCAATGTAGAAAAAAAGAAATATATATATATATACATACATACATATATATATATATATATATATATATATATATATATATATATATATTCAATTATTTTCAAAAAAAATAATCACATAGAAATACGTTTTTTTAGCAAAACAAACTTAATTAGCTTTAATGAGATCAAAAGACAAAGCGTTCAAGATACAACTCGGTGGCAAAAACGACTAAACATGGCTAACAGACATAGAACTCATTGCTCTAGTTAGAATATGAGCGACCAAATTCGATGAGCGTCTAATAACATAGGAAAAAGAAACATTTAAAAACCCTGAGCACGTTGTAAATACTGCACATCAATTCTAAATAGAAATACTCCATCTGTTTCAAAAACAAGTTCCCCGTTGCTTTTCACACTTATTAAGAAAAAAAATTACTGAGGGTAAACTTTACTGTTGTTTGGACACTGTTTGGCACTGTTTTGCGTTGTTTGGGACTGTTTTGCACTATTTTGATGTACTCCCTCCGTTCCCATTTTATCTTCCATTTCCCATTGGCACACAATTTAAGAAAAGTAGGTATTGTGTGGTAGAGAGTTGTGCAGAGGAAAGAGAAATGTGTAAAAAATGTTGTGAACCACAAATTCTTTACCAAAAAGAGAAAGTGGAAGTTTAATTGGAACGGATGAAAAAGGAAAGTTGGAAGATATAATAGGAACGGAGGAGTAATTAATTTGCCAAATAAGGAAAGCGAAACTTAATTTGGAAACTACCCAAAAAGGAAACGGGGAACTTGTTTAAGAAAAGGAGAGAGTATTAAATAGAAAGACATACTATTCAACCCTAGTTAAATCTGCACATCAAATTTGTCGCAAAGGCTTCGCACGCAGTAAATGACTAAATTCTGCGCTTATCTCGTGGCAGCGGTTGATATGCTTTCCTCTTAGTATTATCATATCTTTAATGGCTCTGTTTTCCGTTCAATCTTTCTTCTCAGCAACATATGCTTAATTAATCGTTAGTATTATTAATAATAATAATCTTGTTGGTGCTTGTTTTAATTAGTAAAAGGTTGAATCTTTACATGTGACTTTGTATTCTAACTATATGGCGACATTTTTGTTAGCCCTCAATCTTCAGACGCTTTGCCTTATTAATGCAGCCAGGGATGGATTTAAGGGGGGCGCGGGGGGCGACAACCTCCCTTGAACTTTCAAATTTTTCTACAATATATTTAATATTTTCATAAATTTTTTATACTTTAATTAGATATACATGTGTTCGCCCCCCTTAACATTTAGTTTTCAAAATTAATATATAGTCTTACATTATATAATACTTAATTGGAGATTTGAAAGATGAAACATATAAAATAATTTACATAATTTAAGTAAATAAACAATAGAACAACTCATTGTTCAAGACTTAGAATACCTATTATATAAAAATTCATAGTTTTGAAATGTTTAATTATCTTTAATTTATTAGATAATTATTACTCGATTTGTAAAATATCAAGCAATATTATATACGAGACACAGTAGTTAAACAATTTTTCGATCATGTGAAATGAATCTAAAATTACACAATTCGTTTACTTCTTACTCTTTAAAAATAATTTATTGCATAGATAATAAATTTTAACTTATTTTATCACAACAACATCCAAGCCTTAATCCCAAAAGAATTTGGAGTCAGCTAACATGAATCGATCTATGATATCGATGCCAAACAGAGAAGATGGACAAGAAAGGGAAGAAAAAGAAGTAAGATAAGACGAATAAAATAAAGAAAAAAATATAAGATAACAATAACACAAGAATATAAGAAAGATAAAAGATAAAAAATAAAAGAGCATAAAAAAGCTAGAAGATAAAAATAACATAAGAATATAAAAAGATAAAGAAGATAAACGATAAAAGAAAAAAGAGAGGAAAGATAGAAAAGACACCAATCTAAGAATCAACGATATAATATTATTCTAAAATAATAATCTCATACTCCGTACATACTATACTTTTGTAATATTAGCAAAACTTGCAATTCAAAATTTGCAATTCAATAATATTATTCTAAAAATAATAATATCATACTACGTACATACTATCCTCATGACTCACGAACACCTTTCTTGGTAAACAAAATTTGTAATTCAAAAATCAATTCCTTTTACCGATAAGATTCATGTTGTTAAACATGACATGAGTTATCTAAAAAGCATTGGTGATTGTGCACCTTTTAAACTCTTTACCTTCAAATAATTTGATAAAATGTTATATATCCTTTGTTATTTTCAAATAATTTTCCTTTGATTTGCTATTTCTTACGCTTTAATGTATCAATACTTTTTTCTAAAGCACTTACAATTATAAAATCAAAGTTATTTGTTCATTGTCTAAAGTTAGGATGTAGAGCCCGTTTGGTGACACTAAAATTTGTTGAATTGGCTGATTCTGCTGAAATTTATGAAGTTCTGGCTGAAGTGGCTGTATTGGCTGATTCTGCTGATTCATGAAAAAATTATATTTAAAATATATGTTATTAATAAATTAAATAAAAAATTATATGAAAAATAGCTAAAATGATCCTCTACGGTAACTTCAGCCAATACAGCCAGAAAAGTAACTCTAACCTTACTTTTTCCACTTATTATAAACTCTAGCGCGCGAAATAAAAAGTTACGTGTTTGGTGGAAAAGCTGGCTGATAAGCCGAAAAAGGGTCACCAAGCGGGCTCGTAATATACTCCCTCCATCCCGTAAACAACTTCAAACTTCGTTTTCACACATATTAAGGAAATAAACATGCTGGGGGGTAAATTTTACTGTATGGACACTGTTTCGACATTGTTTGGCAATGTTTGCTACTGTTTGACACTTTTTGAATGTAGAGAATTTGCCAAATAAGGAACTAGGAAGAAGTGTGAAGTTAATTTCGGGATTGTCCGAAAAGGAAAGCGAGAAGTTGTTTCTGGGATGAAGGGAGTATTTAAATATCATCATGTATGTACTTATGAATTCTTTTTTAATAAAAATTAGCCGCAAAGCCTTTCTAAACTATCGGAAAAAAATTCGCCCTACTACACTAGCCAAAAAAAAATATCGCCCGATTACACTAGCGAAAAAAATTTCACTCACTACACTAACGAAAAAAATTTCACCCCCCTTGACTATAAATCCCGGATCCGTCCTGAATGCAGCAAAACAGAAACAGTGGTAGCCTGGTGCGAGATAACATGGAAACCTGTGATGGCAGCTACTCTTTCTCTATCCCAATAGACGTGTTAACTGAGATTCTTATCCAACTCCCTGTGAAATCGTTGATACGACTCGCCTTTGTGTGTAAATCTTGGTTTCACCTGATAAGAAGTGACCCTACGTTTTCCTTGAGACATTATCTCACAAGAACTAGACCTTCATCATCTACATTGATGGACAATGTTGATTATATTCTTGATGACCCCGTTTGTTATATGGTGACAACTCCGATACCTTTCTAAAAAATGGTGTACCGTACCTATCATTCATTTGATTGGACCACATTACTTTATCATTTTTAATTTAGATTTAAATAATTCAACTGCTACATTCTCATTGGTCCATGTGGACAAAGGTATATTGTACTCTATGGGTACCATAGAATCTACCTTTTTATATTCCGGGTCACGTTGTCAAGGGAGTTTGGAGGTGGTGTATTTACTCTTTAACTGAAAAGAGAACGATTAGCCATTTGAAGACACTTGAGTCTCATCCTACGTATCCTAGGCTTACATCTAACTTATGTCATGGTCTAACAAGATTTATTTGCTGATTCTGGATATGTTTTATTGTATTGGGTCTTTATGTATCGGGCCTTATTTGTATTGTTTTATACTTAGTATATATACCATAGGTTTACATTATTTTTAGGTCAATTAATTCATATTCAGCTTCTTTCTTCTTCCGCAGACTCTCCTTGTAATATTCATCTCTTCCGCTACTCTCTTTGATTTCTCAATTCGATCAATTCTTCAGATTCTTGTAATCAAATTGTTAATATGGTATCAGATTAGGTTCTGATCTCTATCATCTTTTCTGATTTCATTTTTTTTCTCGATTTCTATAATCGATCTTCATCATATAAAACCCTAGTTCTTCGCTCAAATTTTTGATGCGATGAGTCATTCTGCTACTTTACCCTTGCATCCTCTTGATGATCCTTCATCTCCGTACTACCTGCATCCAAGCGACCATGTCGGTCTGCGTATCATCTCTAAAATGCTTCATGGAGACAATTTCAATGCTTGGCAGAAGTTGGTTGTGATGGCTTTTTCTGTAAAAAACAAGATGGCTTTTCTGGATGGTTCCATCGAGCAGCCCGGATTGCAGTGAAATTGTTAATGGGCCTAGAATGCTGTTCTGTAACCAGGGGATTGGAGAGGTGGTGTCACTCCAACCACCGGATTGCAGTGAAATTGTTAAAGTTGGACTGAGATACGACCCAACATGTAACAACTATAAGGTAGTGACATTGTCAGCCTCCGAAAATGGTAGAACCAGTTCTTGGACAGTGGATGTGTACTCGGTCAGAGATGGATGCTGGCACACTTTACATGGCATTGGAGGATCCCTTAAACACTTTGACTCATACTCATTTGATGGTGAAGCTGTTTTGAATGCCAATGGAAGAGTTATTAATTGGCTGGGTTTCCATAAAGTTTGGACCATGATTTTGATTAGTATAATATTATGGAATTTATGAATTTTATACTTTTAACAAAGATCTTTTTCATATCATTTATATATTATAAATAGTTTTCAATAAAAATACATATTTGGTCAAAATTTTAAAGATGACAAAGTTTTTAGGGATGAAGGTAGTATTACAGTTGGCTTACCAAGTCAGTTAGCAGATGTTTAATTATCTCACGTTTGATGTTCTCTAAAATAAAAACTTTAATTTGCACCAATATTTATCTATCTATTGTGTGAAGAAAAGGCATGCCATAGGCCCATAACACTATCTCAATACATATATGCTACAAAAAAACGAGGAAACAACATACAAATCAAGCAGCTCTTTTAGCTTTCCAAGTTCTGGTGATATATGGCCAATAAGTTTGTGATTGATTAATTCCATGTTACAAACGAAAGTAGAAACAAGTACTAAAATGTAAAATATATGATTATCCCCATTCCAGTCATAATATTTTACACATTATAACATAAGCAAATCGAGTTTAGCCTTAATCACATTAAGACAAACTATGTAAAAATGCTTTTTCATTAATAGTTAAAGCATAACACATCAAGCTGCTATCTAGAATTCTTGGGATCATGCAATATTTTGAATAACACGGTAGAATTTATCAGCTTCCCACTTTCTCCCGTTGTCATGACTCATGACTCATAACTACTCCCGCGGCTAAAAATTCTTGGTTTCATCCAACTCTTGTTATATCCAAAATCAAAAAACTGCTTACCCCATACAGTTGACATGGAGGATGTTGAGTATTCTTTTCCAGCTGTTCAAAATTATTGGATGTTTTTAATTGGACCAGCATAGGACCAAAATTTGCAATGCTCGGGTCTGTTTAAGTCTAATCTGGTCTAAACTGATCGAATATGGTCTAGTGGATATTTGATCCATGTGTATTTTATAACTGACGCAATCAAGTCTGATGTGATCTATTTAAGTCTGATTGATCTGATCAGATCTAGGATTGAAATCAACAACAACAACATCCAAGCCTTAGTCTCAAAAGATATTGGGGTCGGCTAACATGAATTGATACATGATATCACCACCAAAAGGAAAAGAAAGAAAATAAAGAAAAAAGATAAACTATTATAAAAAGATAATATAAAAAGAGATGAACTGGGATTGAAATCAATCCAAGTAAAAACATTTTTCAGTCACCAAAAAACGCTTTAAAATGAGAACTGAGAAGGGAAATAATTAAACACAAATTGTTGAAAATGAAAATAGTAGAGAAATAACTGTTGGTACGACCGTACGAGAGATCCTTTAAACATTTTCCAACATGCTTTTTCGATAGGGTTTATCGCGCTAGTTAAACCTATTTTAATTTACCATTTTTTCACATTAATCACTTGTGCAATAGGAATCATTTTCTTATTCTCTGAGACATGACCAAGGAATTCATCCCTCGAATGTGTAGAATGCGGTCCTCCAAAAACATGTCTTAATGTTATATTGTTATACGGAATACGTGGTATTATTGAATATACAAGTAAATATATCAAAATCTCTAGTTTATATTAATCATTTTCTTTTATTCATCAATTAAATTTGTTCTTCACAAGAGAGTCGTTTACATGATTTAATTATAACACACAAAAATTTGACGCATTTTTTAAATCACAGTGAGGGAGGTTGGTGTATTAAACTCTTTTTTGTCTTTTGAGAAGTATGTTACTTTTCACACACAAAAAAAGTATCTTAACAAACATCAACTTTAATTGTGGGTTTAATGAATCAAACCCTCTCGTGATATACAAATTTTACACATTAACCTCTTATGATTTAAAAATTTGTCAAACTCTGTGTACTATAATTAATCATGTACATGACACTCTAGAACACTAAATTTATCAATTTCAAAATCACCGGTCTTAATGTTGTGATTAAACATGCAAGTAAAATTTGTCAAAATCTCTAAAGTATAAAATATTAATCATTTTTCTTCTATTTGACAATCACTCTATTGTTCTAATAATTGTGAGACTATGTGTTTGACGTATTTTCTAAATCACAAGAACTAATACATAAAATTATATATCACGAGAATTTAGTGTATTAAAGTCCTTTTTAACCAATCATAGGTTAAAATTATATATCCGTAATTGTTAATGACTCATTTGCATAACAAGATTTAGAGAACCCGGTCCAACGTAACCTCCATTTTTGGACAGCCATGGGTCATGCAGGTACTTATGTGTGCCCATTACCCGCACGGGTAGCTCAGTTGGTTAAGTGGTGGGAAATTTGGATCAAGGAACCAAGGTTCGAATCTCACAACGACTGTGTGGAGGTTACAGTCTCTGAAATGGGTTGGAGCTCTGGTGCGCACAGATATATGGGTCTACTGACACTTCGCTGCTGATTGAGTCGCCGTGATTTACATACTCCCAGTCTCCCACGTGTCCTGTCGGGTCGGGGTGTAGGGGGCTCCGGGGGAGATTCCACCTTTTTGGATCAAGGTACTTATGTGTGCCCCAGCTTAACCACCTTCTGCATAAAATTATGCATCCTAAAGGAAAATGCAGCAAGTAGTGTGATGTGATACTAATTTAATAAGATCCTTTAATTCAATTCCGTGTGCCTTAAGTTAAAAGTTACCCCGTCGCAATAGAGTGAAACTAATGCAACCTTCTCAAATTGGAAACTTTAATATGAAATTGATATAGAGAACTTAAAATTTTGGAATTAGTTCAACTTATTTAATTTTCATGTATTTTTTGTCCTAATTCAGTATAAAAGATCATTTTGATAATTATTTTGGAGAATAACACTATATATGGAGAGAGAGATTTTATATGTATGTACTCATAAGTTATTTATTATTCCGTATATTATATTTGATTCTTACTAATCCAATTCCCTAATTTGAAAATCTCAATGCATATTTTAATCCTGAACTCAAAAGTATGTTTATTAGTAAATTCAAATTTCACTTAAAGAGTGTGTTTTATATACACCAACATTTTGTCACATATGTAGTATTTGATTATTTGAGTATTTTATAAGGAGAATTTATTGTTGTATTCTTATTACTAAAGAAATATAAAACTCACATGAATCTTTACATTATATTCATTCTTTTGAGTCTTTTTAATAACAATATTTGTTTTCATTAAATTTAATATTCCATTTTATAAAGTTGAACTATGCATTAGAATAAATATGTACAAGTATAAAGTGAAATTATTTAAGTCGCTTTTTAAAGGAAATTACTCATTGAAATTATTTAAGTCACTTTTTCGCGTATCTATTCTCAGCACGGAATTCGATAAAGAAGCTTTGAGCTCATATGCATTGAAAGTTTATAATAATATCGGATACACATGTTATATCATTGATTAATGTGACGGTTTTCTGCACAAAATACATATCATAGAATTATATTTTTATCGTGGCTTTGTCGATCCTCAAGTTAAGCTCATTGTTCTACTGCTTTCCCCCGAATATGATGAGTGATTTTAAATCTAAACACATCAAATTTTTTAGGCCTTATATTAGTAATATACAATTACAAAATAAAAATGCATTAATTGAATTCGAACCCAAAAGTTATTTCCTCCACATTTTCTTTTCTTTACAAGTTTTTATCCCATTTTCTTTCTCACAAGCATAGGGATAGAGTGCATGGAATGAAGATTGTGGAAGTAACTCTTGAACCCGCATAGGTTGAGCTCTCAAGTTCAATCCCGACAACGGCAATATGGAAGTTTTATCTAATTATGGCTCCTTGTGCGCACCAAACACTGAACCACCTCACTTCTTTGAGAGCATACAATAATTTCTTTGAGAGCATACAATAATTCACCCCTGCACCATTCTGTCGAGGTAGGGCGGCACCTAGGGTGGACAATTCCACCTCGAAATGCGAGGGTTGAATGGGACAACTGCAGTAATAAGAGGGAGTGCCATGAAATTAATATTATGTAATAAAGAAATGAAATGCTTCATCATCACACTTTTAGATGTTAAATAACTGCTATATAATCAATCATACGCAGTCCTACATTCTCAAAATAGCCCTACTCCAACATTACACAGACTTTTCCACTCGTTCTCCTCGCTGTGCATGCAGGTGGATGGTGGCTGGCACAATGAAGAGACGGCAGTCACCACCAATGGTTAGTGGCGGCAACGGCAGTGATGAGAACACAGGCGCTGTAAAGAAGGGGCCTTGGACTCCTGAAGAAGATACGAGATTGGTAAATTACATCCAAAAGCATGGGCATGGAAGCTGGAAAGTTGTGGCTAAGCTGGCGGGGCTTAACCGCTGCGGAAAAAGCTGCCGCCTCAGGTGGACCAACTATCTCCGGCCTGACCTCAAGAGAGGCAAGTTCACCGAGGAGGAGGAACAACTCATCATCAAGCTCCATTCAGTCATTGGGAACAAGTAAATGAATTATATATTACTCCTTTTATAGTCTATGTTTAAGAATCCCCTCTCCTAGTCTACTGATCTATAGATGGTTGACTGGGACTTAGCCTAGGCTTAGACAGGTTAGGCCATTACTGCATTAGTGCATTAGGCTCTTTGGAGTCGTTGACCGCTTTGACTTTTTCTCATATGAACTCTCAATCTCTCATAATAATGCCTGGTGCCTAATTGCTAGGCCACAACTATTTAGACATTCCTACATCACTGGTTTCCATTATATTTTGGAGTTGTCATTTTATCGTTTATCCCATGAGATAAGTGACTAGAAAGGACCAACAGATGGGAAAAAATCCATATTTGTGCATAGGAAATGGAGAAAATCATGAGACAGAAGAACCTAATATTCATGGAAACCGAAGTAATAAAAAATACAATCAATCCGTAAAAGCAACAAGTACCTGTTCATTTAGTCTAAAAATTGTCTGAATAGCTCTGTTCTGATTTATGTATGTGTATTAATGTATTTTATTGTTAGTTAGTCCCAGTCTGGATTGGTCTTATGACTCTTATCTTATTATACTAGTGGTCTAAATATTAACAAAACCACCTTTGACATATGCAGGTGGTCTGCCATTGCAACAAGGCTTCCGGGGAGAACAGATAATGAGATCAAGAATCACTGGAACACTCACCTTCGAAAACGATTGCTGCAAATGGGTATTGACCCTACAACACACAGGCCAGTAACAGATTTCAACCTCATCAACGTCCTTGCAAATCTAACCCAGCTCCTTGCTGTTGTTGCCAACTCTGGAAATAACAGCAACTTAACAATCAATCCTGATTGGGACAGTATTAATGCTCTCAGACTGTGTTCAGATGCTGCCCAAATAGTAAACCAACATAACCTCATGACACTTCTTCAATCACAACTGCAGAGTAACACCATTAACAATACCGCAGCAAATGAAGCTCAAAACCAAATACCTGGGCCCGCAGCTCAAATTGGTGGTATGAATCAGATTCTAGACCATCTTGCCTTACTCTACCCATCCATGCAAGAGGTCCAAATCCCACATCTTAGTTTCGCCACGAATGAGACTAATCAAGGGAATAGCGTAATGGACGTGTCTTCTTCTGCTTCATCTTCTGTAAAAATTCGAAGTAGTGAGGATATTCCTAATAATCCAATATTTCCCACATTAAATTCTGCATCAACTTTGCCTGAGCATACAAGCAGTAGCATTGATTGGCCAACTGACAAAGAAAGGTGTGCTATTCCGGGCTTCCCCAACCATGTGACTGCAACAACTTTTGAAGCTTGGAGAGACATTAAAATGGCTGATGATGACGCGGTTGACTCATACTGGCAAGACATTTTGTAGTATGTGTAACTATGACTACTTTCAACTATTAACAATTATTTGTCCCATTTTCTGTAAAGTACTATGGAAAGTAAAAAAATAAATAGGCAGGGTACTTTAGAGGAATGTTTGGAAACAAAAAAATTATATATTAAAGTTTAAACTCAATAAGTCAATTTTAGATACTGGGACAGGGTAATATTATGTATATAATCCCATTACATAAAGATTATGAAATATAAAGTATGCAAACCTTCGCATTCTTATTTTTCTTCATTACTACTTTCTGCATTTCAAAGATAGCTTTAACATTGCTAAAAGGCTAATCATATATGCACTTTATGTCAAATTTAATACTTATCTTCTCTTACTTTTGCAGCCCAGCCATGTCTCCATAACCAGTCCACACTAGTGGTTTTTCTTGCTTGAGATAAAGACAGGAATTTCTGACCAACACCAGTTTCCAGTCTGTTGTGTTTTTCTTTAATCAACTTATTGTAAATAATAAGTCTAGAATCATAAATGGCTTGTTTAGCTGGGGGGAAAAGAATATACTGAACATTGTTTTCCTTTTCCATTGCCAATTATAGAATAAATAAATAGATGTTGAGACTTGAGTGCTTTCATGAACCAGCTACATTCTTATTGGTGGGTTACATAAGCTAACCAAGCAGCAGCACAACAATACACCAACTATATCCAGTTAACTAATCTTGTAAAGTTTCTGTTCATCAGTATGCAACTGATTGCATCAACATGGCATTTTTGTGTGTGATCAGAATATGACCAGTAAGTTCCATTTACTGTATATAGAGCAATGTTATTTTTAAAATCCCGACGAATAAAGCATTGAAAGACCACATGAATCATATAAAAATTGCAATACATGGAAGGAGATTGGGAAAAAATAATCATGATCATTATAATATTACTAATCATAATCAACCATATGAACGAAAATATTACTAAAGTTACTTGAGTACACCATCATGATATTATAATGTAAAATTGAACATAATCATGGTCACTTATTCACTAAAGTATAAAAAGTCAAATAATTTTAACCATTACCTTCCTTTTAGTCATATATAGATTTGTCATTGTTTCATACTCCCTTCGTCATTATTTCATACTCACTTTTTTTGCCTACTTTGATTTGAGTGTGAAATAAGAAAAGTAAATATTGTGTGGTTGAGATTTGTGCAGAGGAGAGAGAAGTATGGAGAACCACAAATTCATTACTTTAAAAGGAAAGTGACAAAGTTTTTTGGACAAACAAAAAGGGAAAGTTGGCAAAGTCCAATGGGACAGAGGGAGTATTACATTCTCTAGAGTTAAGCTTTAGGTTTGATACTTTAAAATAGAAAAAGTTATGAAAGTTACGAACCCAGTAAAAAATCCTCAAGAGTTCAGACCATGAATCATGCTCACCTCAAATTTAGTTCAACCTTTAGTTGATGGAGTTGTTTGTTAGTTTTATGCAATAGGTGATGCTTCTAAGTTTTTACATTTACATCTTGCTTAAACTATTAGCATCAAGTCGTCATCAACATGTTAAAGCATAACTACTTTTCTACGTTGGGAAAGATTAAAGATACTACGTTTTGTGTTAAGTCAATATAAGTCCCAACAATTGCATAGGGAGGTGCAACTCAATGTATCACAAATAATAAAATTATGAACTTTTTTATTATATGTTCAAGTCTTGTGAGTTTAATATTCGCATGATATGACTTTATGTTGTTTAGTGGTTCATATGGCATTGTTTTACAGTGCCCTTTTGCTAAAATAAAGTATGGGCCTGCGGGGTAGCTTCCATTGCACACTTCAAGAATACCTAAACATCTTTCCTGATAGTAGGTGCAAGTGTTGGCCACATAAAGCTAATTCTCAACTAACCTTTTTCCTCATTTGACTTCATGGCACAACTGCAGAAAAATTAAATACATATGATATACAGATACCTGTCCAGCCATGCAGGATTCATGAAACTGTAAACACTAACCTGAAAATCTCAATGGCATATGTTGACATGAAAAGTATAGGCAAAGAGTCACTTTCCTTCTTCATGATATTACTTTTGAGCTGCGAAATCAACATCTTAAATGATTGTAGCATCAGCTCTCAATACTGAAACAGGGTTTAAAAGGTAGCATCTTAATCACAAAGGAGCAGAAGCCTGATTTTTGTGTATTAAAGGTTCTAATCGCTACATTATATATTAGGTACACAGTAAGATGCCTATTCTTCTATCCTCACCCGTTGATGTAGAACAATTTCAACAGCCATTAATAAAAACTCTGAATTAAGAAGCTTTTTGCTTTCGCAATACTTAGTCGACAGATTTAAAGGTTAGAAGAAGAATTCAAGTAGATAAAAACACAACTTCATGTTGCATCATTTTCTTCCTGTTAATTTGTTATCCTTAATGCTTACTAATAAACTTAAGGTCTTGTGAAGGGATTAGGGATATAAACAATTGGCTGCCTTATATACAAACAGTTAAAACTTAAAAGTAATTCACTTTAACAAATAGCAATTGAACCATGACTTAACCTCTTTAAGATCCTTTTGAGTTAGTAAAGCCTGATTTAATGCATGATACATTACTAATCAAACCATAAATTATTCAATCTAAATAAAAAGGACAGTTAAGTACGTTGGAAACATAGATTAACTAGTTAAACCATAGATGAAACAGATGGAAACATAGATTCAAGATCCAATGTTAAATCCATCACTCCTTGTGAGGTACTTAAGATACATTGACATCCAGTTATCCTGACCTAAAATAAGGAAATACTTGTATACATTATCCCTTTCCTATCTGTTGGTGAGCAATGTCAAGGAAAAAGTCAGTCAAAATAGTCTCATATGAAGGTACTTTGGCAAAACCAGGGAGGTAATTGATATCAATAACCAGATAGAGATTTCCAACTCGAGCGTCCCTTATCATATCAAAGTTAAAGAGATGCAATTTCAGAGCATGCCTCAACTCATTAGCTACTTCAGTAACGAAACTCAATGGAGGCATCTCTATCTCATCATCAATCGACCTGGAAAAAGTGGCATCATTTTTATCTTGAGCAGTCAAATTTGATATCTGAGAAAACGGGAACAAATTCACGGTTGTAGAATAGTTATCACCGGAGATATCAGGCAAAGATGACCGCTTCAAGCACTGCACATACTTGCCGGCAACGTATACCTTGAAAAGTACACCTCCATGGTTGACGAATTCCTGCAACACAACCGGGGGTTTAAGACCCTTCAGTCCCTCTTCGTTGAACACAAAAAACATCTGGTGAGAATCAGCACTCCCATTTGCGATTAACGGCTTGGCGATCACCGGGAACCTCAACCCCGCGCGATGAAAAGCGCTGTACAACGATTCCGAATCGTCAGGGACGCAAACTTGCTTCGGGATTCCGAGGACCTCACTCTGGCTCGAGACCTTCAAACCGTTGAAGACTTCAAGCATGGAAAGCCGATTACGTAGCCGCTCGATGGCGTCTGGAGAGTCGATTATTGAGGTGCTAGGGTTTTGAAATGAGAAATCGTCTAGCTGTTTCTTCCAATCTTCTCCATACAACTTATGAATGACGCAATCGAAGGGCCCTTGTTCAACTAGCGGCTTCTCGAGATCGATGGAGACAAGATCGATCCCTCTTTGGCGAGCATGATTGACGAGAGAAGGTTTAATAAAGCTCTGAACTTTATTCGGCGCCAATGCATATCCTACACAAAACCTCTGCCCGACGAGTGGTTCCGGCCTCTCTCCGGCAACAAACTCGTCGCACATTGTTGCTGATACTGTCGGATCCACCAAAACGAGCAGAGATTTATACGGAAAACGAAAGAGGAGGAAGCAATGGAATATGTTCTTCTTCTACAAATGGCCAATTGGTACCGTTAGTTTACGTGGCAGGCGCACCTGATGCGGCGGAGAGATTCCAGCATACACAAGTCAACGGTCATATCATTTCTGACCGCCCGAAATATGCTCAACGTGCGGATGTAGACGTATCTTATGTTTTACAGCCCACAAAGCATTAGAATTCTTTGGCCTCCGATAATCCTCACATTAACAATGTGCTTTCTAATAGAGTGTTTGTAACCGCTTCTACTTAAAAAAAAATTTTTTAATGAAATTTGGAAAAGTGATTAATGGTAAAAGCTGATAATTTTTGAAATAAAAGTAATTATACAAAAAAGTGTTGAAATTGGAGTGTTTTGTTAGAACATGCTTGTTCGCTATTTTGACATTGGCTTACGTTTCAAGAGGAAGGCATTAAAAGTTAAATTTTAAAAATGGTTTTTCGGGTTAACCGATTAACGGTTAACCTATATTATGGTTAAACGTTACCCGGTTAACCGATGCTATGGTACGGTTAATTTTATTATAAATATAATAACTGAAATCACGGTTAACCAAAAATTAGTTAACCAAAATGTGGTTAACCAACTGTGCTCACCCCTAATTCCATCGCACAACATGTTTGTTAGCAAACCTTAAAACAATGGCTATTTATTTTCTTTTATGTTCATCCCTAGCCTGATATAAAAGTGCAATATCTTTTCGAAAACATTTTGAACTTTCTTTGATATAATACAATCTCTTTTTTATCAAAGGTAAACACTATATCTATTTATATATAAGAAAAGAAATAGCTCATAAAAAGATAATTATATCCTTAATGAATCTTATGTGTCCATCTCTCCACAATTTACTCTTTTGCTATAAAGAGTAAATTGTGGAGAGATGGATATATTTGTACTCATGATCTAATTACAAATTAATATATAAATATTTTCCGTGCATACGCTAACTCAAAATGTGGTTAACCAAAAATTAGTTAACCAAAATGTGGTTAACCAACTGTGCTCACCCCTAATTCCATCGCACAACATGTTTGTTAGCAAACCTTAAAACAATGGCTATTTATTTTCTTTTATGTTCATCCCTAGCCTGATATAAAAGTGCAATATCTTTTCGAAAACATTTTGAACTTTCTTTGATATAATACAATCTCTTTTTTATCAAAGGTAAACACTATATCTATTTATATATAAGAAAAGAAATAACTCATAAAAAGACAATTATATCCTTAATGAATCTTATGTGTCCATCTCTCCACAATTTACTCTTTTGCTATAAAGAGTAAATTGTGGAGAGATGGATATATTTGTACTCATGATCTAATTACAAATTAATATATAAATATTTCTCGTGCATACGCACGAGAAAGAGCAGATGATGCATATATAAGAATTCTATGTGTCCTTAATGAATCTTATGTGTCCATCTTTCCACAATTTGCTCATTTCCTATAAGAATGTCACATGGCTTTCTACACTAACTCACCAAAACTAACTCACATGGGTTTCTATTTGAATTCCTATTTGAACAAAAAACGTGGGATCATCAATTATTTAATGGGGCTCATTGTATAAAAAATTCTATTTTCTTTAAAGTGTGATAACTTTTTCAGGTTTTCTCTGATTTTTATAAAACATATACCAAAATTCATAATTTTTTACGATCTTTCATATGACACCAATAATGCATATATAAAATTTGTAAAGAATAATTATATTTAGATTTTGATGATGCTAGGCTTATTAGGATATTAGAGTATCCCCATTAGAAAATATGTATTAAATTTTTTCCAAGTGTTATAACTTTTTTAGCATTTATCTATTTTTTTATAAAAACTATATCAAAATCCATAATTTTTTACGATCTTTCATATGACACCAATATTGGATATATAAAATTTAAGAAAAAATGAAGGATTATTAAACAATCTTCCTATTTTCCAACCTCAATACAGAATGTTCCGTATTAAATAAAGAAAATAATTCATGATATAAAAAGTATATCAAAATTCATTATTTTTAACAATCTTTCATATGACATCAATATTCAATATATAAAATTTAAAAAATATATGAAGGTTTATTAATGTTTTCATTGTTTCTCTAATTTTTTTTAAAAAATCAAATTTCATAAATGTTAGTATTGTCATTGTAAATTATCTCTCTCATATGTAGTGCTTTTGGGGTATTAGAAGATGAGTTTGCTAACAATTAAGCATGGAATCTTTCTCTCTCATAAGTAGTCTTCTAAGTATAAGATAAGTCGGTAAATAATTGAGCGAAAGAACTTTCTCTCTTATATGTAGTGCTTTCAGGTAAGATAATTCGACTAACAATTAAACGGTAAAATTTTCTTTCTCACATGTAGCGCTTTTAGGTATCAGAAGATAAGATTGCTAATAATTAAGTGGGAGAACTTGATCTCTCATAAACAGTTCATTTAAGTATAAGATAAGTCGGCTAACAATTGAGCGGAAGAACTTTCCCTCTCATATGTAGTGCTTTTAGGTATAAGAAGATAAGTTGATTAACAATTGAGCGGAAAAATTTTTCTCTCATATGTAGTACTTTTAGGTCTTACAAGATAAGCTTGCTAATAGTTGTGCGTGAAAGCTTTCTCTCTCACATGTAGTTCTTTTTAATATAAGATAAGTCGGCTAACAATTGAAAGGAAGAATTTTCTCTCTCGTATGTAGTGTTTTTAGGTATAAGAAGATAATCCGACTAACAATTGAGCGGAAGAATTTTCTCTCTCATATGTAGTGTTTTAGGTATTAGTATCAGAAGACATGTAGTGCTTTTAAATATAAGATAAGTTGACTAACAATTGAGCGAAATATTTTTCTCACTCATATTTAGTGCTTTTAGGTATAATAATAAAAAGAAGATAAGCTTGCAAATAATCCGGACTAATAATATTTTTCTCACTCATATGCAGTGCTTTTAAGAATAATTTTCTCACTTATATGTAGTGCTTTAGGTATAATATAAGCGGACTAACAATTGAGCGGGAGAATTTTCTCTCTCATATATAGTGCTTTTAGGTATAAGAAGATAAACGGACTAATAATTGAGCATGAAAATTTTCTGTCTCATACGTAGTGTTTTAGGTATATAAGAGAATTAAGCGGACTAATAATTGAGCAGGAGATTTTTTTCTCTCGTATGTAGTGTGTTTAGGTATAACAAGATAAATGGACTAATAATTGAGCGGGATAATTTCCTCTCTCATACGTAGTGCTTTTAGATCAAAGAAGATAAGCCGGCTAAAACTTGAGCAGTAGAATTTTCAGTCTCATATGTTATACTTTTAGGTATAAGATAATATAAGAAGGCTAACAATTCAACGGGAGATGTTTCTCTCTCATACGTAGTGCTTTTATATTAGGTATGAGATAATTCGGCTAAAACAATTGAGCGGGAGAATTTTCTCTCTCATACAAATTGATTTTAGGCATAAAGAATATAAATCGGCTAAAACTTGAATGAGAGAATTTTCTCTCTCATACGTAGAAGTGATTTTGATTATAAGATAAGCTCACAAGCCGGCTAAAAATTGAGCGAGTGAATTTTCTCTCTCATACATAGTGCTTTTAGTTATAAGATAAGCCGGCTAAAATAATTGAGCAGGAAAATTTTCTATCTCATACGTAGTGCTTTTAGGTATAATAAAGAAGATTAGGTATGAGAAGTATAGGTATATAATAAGCCGGCTTAAACAATTGAGCGAGAAAATTCTCTCTCTCATATGTAACGCTTTTAGGTATAATAATAAGATAAGATAAACAAAATAATAATTGATCGAGATAATTTCATCTCATATTTTTTCTCTCATGACCTTTTAAACTTATGAGAAGATATTTTTCTATAATTATCACCAATGTTATGACAATCAATAAATATCAACCTCTACCACTACAAAAAGATAAAATATTCCTACCTAGACGTATTTTAGTCATGTAAAATTTATGTGTGGCATTATGAGATATGGATTAATGGCTTTAATACTAGGTACATGATAAGAAAAGAAAATCACAAGTCATTACTACTATACGTTCTCTTAAGGTAGTTTTCCAAAACTCTAACAATTAAGTTCAATATTTCACTCTGTTACCAACATCACTAATTATTATTACGTAGTAAATTTTAATGGATGATGTCGATTTTTTATATTTTAATTTTCTTTTACTTTAAATATTTGTTGTATGGATTTATGCTTTTTTATATTCACTTATCATACTCCATTTTTGAAATAAAGTAAATTGTAAGGAAAAAAAATCTATTTTTATATTTAATGAGATCATGAATAAAAGTATACGTAGATCAACCGTTTTTTCCCGTGCGTATGCACGGGTACTGTGCTAGTTTATACTAAACCAAACTAAACAATACGTGGCATCAATCTATTGGCATGTAATAATGTATAAAAACACTATTTTTCTTCAAAGTGTTATAAAACTTTCATCGTTTATCTAATTTTCATAAAAAGTATATCAAAGTTCATAATTTTTTACGATCTTTCATAAGACACCAATATTGCATATATCAAACACTACAAAAAAACATGGGATTGGCAGGAATTTTGGCAGGAAGATGCCAAATCCGTGCCTAAAACACTTTGGCACAACCTATTTGCCACGAAAAATCAGTAAATCCGTGCCAAATTCCGTGTCAACCCCGTAAATTTTTTGTAGTGAAATTTAACAAAAAAGGAAGGTTTATTAAACAATTTTTTACAATCTTTCATAGGACACCAATATTGCATGTATCAAAGTTCACAATTTTTTACGATCTTTGATATAACACCATTTTTCAACCCCAATACAGATTATTCCGTATTAAATAGATAACTGATTCCTAATATATGACCAAAATAAGGATAATTTTATTGTTATGTTATTGGTGATTATTGTTATGTTTAACTTTAGTATATGCAATTTGTATAATACGAAAGATCATCAAAATTATGAATTTGAATATGTTTTTTGATATCATGTAGTGGTTTGTATAATAAAAATAGAGGAAAAATAATTAAATATCCCAAACTTTGAAACTTTGAAAGGACGTGCTTGGTATAAGATAAGTCGGCTCACAATTGAACGAGATAACTTCCTCCCTCATATGTAGTGCTTTTAGGTATATGAAAATAAGAAGATAAAATTCCTAACAATTGAGCGAGATAACTTTTTATCTCATACTAGCACAGTACCCGTGCATACGCATGGGAAAAAACAGTTGGTCCATTTATATTTTTATTTACGATCTGATTAAATGTTAAAATTGTTTTTTTTTACAATTTTACATCCTTTCAAAAATGGAGTATAAATTCATACAACAAATATTCAAATGAAAAGAAAATGAAGTAAAAATAAATCAACACCATCCCATTAGAATTAGATATGTGATGGAGTATATGGGTCTAGGCCCCAGGACCCACATACTCAGAAGAACCGAAAGCACAGCCACTACGCGGTGCCCTCGTCGGCCAAGATCCTCGTCGGCCGAAGAAGGACCAACTCAGAATGTAATCCTGAAGCCAGGGAACCAGGGTGCCCTCATCGGCCGTGCCCTCATCGGTCGTGCCCTCGTCGGCCAAGACCCTCGTCGGCCACGGAAGTCTCACAGAACCGGATTTTACACTTATTCATTTGTATAGCCCACCAGTGGCTTTGTATTCGGCCCAATAGCGGTCCGGTTGTAAATGGGCCTCCCAAGCCCAAGACTTGGGAGCCCAGCCCGTATTTTCCCTATAAATACTTCCTCTGGAGGTAGTTATCAGGGTTACAAATTCATTCTATTGAAGCATTTCTTGCACTTCTCTCTCTAGCTCTCACTTCTCTCTAGATATATACTCTATCATTTGGTGCTCTCGTTGAGAGCTAGAACAATCAAGTTAGCACCCTTCGTCGCTACCAAGCACAGCTAACCACTGATCATGGGAAGAACCAAGTCAAACCGCAACCTCGTCAGCAAGACCATCCCTGAAGATCAGGAGACCAGGGGAGCATGAGGAGGAAGCTACGGCCGACCAGGTCGGCGGAGGGGATGTCTTCCAGGAGGCCATCAACCTCACGACGGACCTCCGCAACCAACTCAACGGCGGAGCCCCTGATGCCCGCATCGGCCTGGACAAGAAACGAGCTGAGAAGACAGACCACGCCCCGGTCCAGCCTATGGCCGCGACTTCTCCGTCTGTGGATCCACAGGTCCAGGCCGCGCTGTCGGTCATCATCGCCAGCTTGGCCCAGAACCCCACCGTCCTCAGCGCACTCTTGCCAAGGACTGGGGGGACGTCACTCCACCTCCTCAACCCCAACCGTTGGCCGTCAGGTTAGGCAACGATGAGGGGGTGATGGCCCAGGACACGGCGTCGTCCCGCTCCCACCCCGCTTCCCCTCTTCGGCATGGGCAGACCCCAGCGCGTGGAAAAGCATCTGCCTTCAATAGGCTAAGTGACACGCGCCGTCGTCCAGTTTCGGAGAGGATGGCAGGGCGGATTGGTGAGCGTCGGCCTGGCTCGCCAAGGGAAAGCTTGGGGTCTGTGTCCCGGACAGCGGACCAGCCCCGCCTGGACAAGGGCAAAGGAAAATTGCATGAGGACGACGTGCGCCACCAGATCAATGCGGCCCACGACGAGCGCATGAAGAACCAACAGGGCGCCGCTGCGGCCGCCAGGGACCCCCGGGACGAGGTCATCGCCCAGCTGGAAAGGAGGCTGGCTGTCACGCCCCGGACCTAGCCGGACACGTCAACAACCCGCCGTACAGTACGAATAGTCGACCGCAGTCCAACTCATCCATACTATACAAGGCGTCATGAATATCATTCACACATAGTACATCCATAAACAAACATAATGTAAAACATGCATTTAAAACAGCGGAATCATTAATACAATTGTTCAAGCCACACTTGGCATAACTAGGCATACAAGCCCCCAAAGTAATTATTAAGAAAATAGTATCCATGAGCATTAACTTAATTGTTTTTAAAACAGAACGGAAGAAGCACGAACCACGTCTTCCTCCCTTGAGCCTCCCGAAGCAACGGGCAATGGTAGCAACTTCAAGTTCTACCTGAAACTGTGAGGTGGCCTCCCCCGTGAAGGGGAGGTCAGTACTTGGAAATATTTGACAAGTACAATAGCAACTATACTAAGTATAATCAACGTTTTAATTTCCAAGACCCTCAAAATAGGGCGATATCATAATATAAATAATAATTTATATTTCCCACTTATTATCTTTATAATAAGTAAATTTATTTATTTGTCGGCACACGGCCCTTCTTATATATCCTTTTTCATTTATCATTTGCACAACCCAACCCTTGGGTCCTATTATTTCTACGGGACTTGCTACCGCTGTCCGAGACCTCATGAGGCTCCCGGTTCGGACTCCAACATCCCGCCCCTGGACTCATACCCATCATCCCGTAGGAAGGTAAGGCCCTTCGGGGTCCTATCTTATGTGTTACCGCTACCGGAACCTAGTTAGGTCTCCGATTCGGATTCCACCCTAACCCGTGATCACGATGTAAGTCCATGCTATCCAACCCCGCTCTCTAGAGTCGGGAAGGGCCATGGTCCTTACTATTTCCATAATTCAACCGGCTATCCACAAGGACTACCGAACACACCCGTAGGCCAATCCTATATTTAGGATCAATTTATTATTTACTTTATCTTGGGTATCCCTTAAGGCCTACCCCTATTATAACTTAGAGTTCATACTTTCCTACCTTAAAGCATCTCTTAAGACTACTTAAGGCATAACATTTCACTATCCAACCTTAGGATCAATCTTAACAACATTTCATCTTAATGTCCAACTAGTATCTTAATACTAGTCAAATTAATATCAACAAACCAAGTTCTCAACTCATAGTCATATATACAATTCCAACTGATTTTCCTTTGAAAATATCATTTATCTCAATATCCAAAATATAAGTTTTAATCACTCATATATTCTAATATGAAGAAAAAGTATATTTCAACACATGTTTCATAATAAATTCCACTTTCAAGTCAACATACTCATAACACATGAACATACACAATTTACTCCTAAATTTGTATATCATGCTCCTTTTTCTCTAGACATTTAGTCTTTTAATTTTTAGGCATTATTAATCATTGATAATCCATAAAAAACACATTTAATTACCTTCAATAATCTCATGAAATTAACTCACTAATTATAAGCAATATAGTCAGCCATCCTCACCTTATGAAGTGCTGAAATAGTTGTCTTTGCTAAGCCCCTCGATCAATCCCCGTTCTAGGCCGATTGAAGGTGTAAAACTGAGCTGCTGGGCAAAAGCCGGGCAGCTTTCACGAAAGCCGGGCGGCTTTCGTGTTCTGCAGAAACGGGCAGCTCCCTTAAAGTGGCGGTTTCCGGCGATTTCGACTCCTATCGATTCACCAACTCTTCTAAGTTAAATATCACCACTTTATATCAATATTCTACACTTTTAAACGTGTAGAACATCATGTTTAATCCACCATATGATTTCTTAAAAATCATACACCATAAAACTAGTTAAAAGAGTAGAAATTGTGTTCTTACCCCATTCTTCTAGCTTTTCCTCTTGGATTTCCCTTCCTTCTTGCTTTCTTTGAGCTTGGTCTTGATGAGGAGCCTCCCTAGAGTTCCCTCTCTATGCTCTGGCCGAATGTCATATGCTAGGGGGGAGTATCTCTCCCAATCAATAGCAAAGAGGACAAATAGGACATGGAGGCATGGGCTTTTGTCTCAATGGGACTTCCCACCTCACACTCGTATTATTCACATGTATCCACCCCCATTCCACATTATTTGGTCAATCTGAGCATCTAAAAACGTGGGGTGCCCCCCCCCCCCCTTATGTGGGAGGTCATCCCATTATGTCCCGGTGTGTACAATCGGCCCCGAAAGTTGTATTTTATTTTATCGGGCCAAATAAAATATGTGACTCGTTCCCAAAGATTATGGGCCTTTAGAATAGATGTACATTCCCCAACATTAATTTAGGAGTCTCCGAAACTCATTTCGGGCTGTTATCCGCTAAATTACCAATACCGGTAATTGGGCCCCGTTTGACCAACCGGTCAACTCCATGCCTTTCTTATGGCCCAAATAAAATATCCACCATCATATACACATTATCTAGACCAAGATGAATATGATATGTGGTTCAAGAATTATCGGGCGGTCCCCGGTCCCGTTGTGGGCCCCACATGCCATTTACTATTCACGTAAAAGAAATAATAAAAATTTACAATTACGCAAATTCATAAATCATCCTTCAAGGTTTATTACATAATTTACTAAAAGTAAATATGCTCGGGGTCGGTGTTACAAGTTCACCCCCCCTTAACGGGACTTTCGTCCCCGAAATTCACAATGTTCATTCAAACAAAAACGCGTATTGCTCTTTCATCAAAGCTTCCGTTTCCCAAGTTTCCTCCTCAACTCGGTCACTTTTCCAAAGGATTTTAACCATTGGGACTTTCTTGCTTCTCAATTTCTTGACTTGCCTGTCAAGTATCTTCCCCGGTTGCACGGCATAATTTAAGTCTTCCCGTATTTCCACGGGTGGTTTTTCTAATACATGAGATGGATCCGGCATATACTTCTTAAGCATGGACATGTGGAATACGTTATGTATCTTCTCCAATTATGGAGTCAACTGTAATCGGTATGCTACGGCCCCAATTCTCTCAAGAACCACGAATGGCCCTATGTATCGTGGGTTAAGTTTCCCTCGGCTCTGAAATCGGATGATCCCCTTCCAAGGTGAAACTTTCAAAAATACTTCATCTCCCACCTTAAACTCCAAGGCTCTTCGGCGCTTATCGGCATAGCTTTTCTGTCTATCCTGGGCCGCCTTAAGTCTCTCACGAATCATCTTCACCTTAGACTTGGTGATCTCCACCAATTCCGTGCTCTCGAGTTTGGCCATGCCAACCTCATCCCAACACAACGGTGTACGACATCTCCTCCCATACAATGCCTCGTATGGAGGCATGCCTATACTCGCCTGATAACTGTTGTTATAGGCAAACTCCACAAGTGACAAATGGTTGTCCCAACTCCCTTGGAACTCCAATGCACAGGCTCTCAGCATATCCTCTAATATCTGTATAACCCGCTCAGATTGCCCATCCGTTTGTGGATGAAAAGCTGTACTGAATTTCAACTTTGTCCCCACAGATTCTTGGAACTTCGTCCAAAATCGTGATGTGAATCGCGGATCTCTATCGGATACAATGGTTATAGGAACCCCATGTAACCTCACGATCTCATCCACATACAACTTGGCTAACCTCTCCAGTGCATAGGTGGTGTTGATCGGTAGAAAGTGTGCACTCTTTGTGAGCCTATCAACCACAACCCATACGGCATCATGGTTCTTAATCGTCCGTGGCAGCCCCACCACGAAATCCATAGTCACGTGCTCCCACTTCCATTCAGGAATGGAAAGTGGCTGCAGTAACCCAGCCGGATGCTGATGTTCTGCCTTAACTTGCTGACAAGTAAGACACCTACTGATGTACTCGGCTATTTCCCTCTTCATACCCGATCACCAGTAACTTTCCTTCAAATTGCGGTACATCTTCGTGCCTCCCGGGTGCATGGCATACGCCGATGAATGAGCCTCCTCTAAGAAGGACTTTCGGAGCTCATCATCCAACGGTACACACACTCGGTCACGAAATAATAAGAGACCATCGTCTCTCTCCCTGAAATCCTCAACCGGTCCCGCTAGCATGCGTTCACGGATCTTCATAAGTTCTTCGTCGGTTTCTTGACCCTTCTTGATTTCATCAAGTAATGTAGGTCTCACCTCGAATCTAGCTAACAAGGCACCATCGCTAGATACCTCCAATTGGGCTCTCAATGCCCTCAAACTAGTCAATAATGCCCCAGATGAATTCTTTCGGCTCAAGGCATCCGCTACCACGTTGGCTTTACCGGGGTGGTACTCGATAACTAGATGGTAGTCTTTTATCAACTCCATCCACCGTCTCTGTCTCATGTTTAACTCTTTTTGAGTAAACACGTACTTCAGGCTTTTGTGGTCGGTGTATATATGACATGTTTCCCCGTAGAGATAATGTCTCCAAATCTTCAATGCGAACACCACCGCCCCCAACTCTAAATCATGAGTAGGATAATTTACCTCATGCTTCTTCAACTGTCGTGAAGCATAGGCAATCACCCTCCCATCCTGCATTAAGACACATCCAAGCCCTTGGATGCTCGCGTCGCTATAGACATCGTACCCCATACCCTGTTGGGGTAATGCAAGTACCGGTGCTTCGGTCAATCTCTTCTTCAGTTCAAGGAATCCCTTCTCACATCGGTCATCCCATACAAACTTGGCCCCCTTTCGAGTGAGCTTTGTCAATGGCGATGCCAAAACTGAGAACTTCTCCACAAACTTCCGGTAATACCCTGCCAATCCAAGGAAGCTGCGAATTTCCTTGACGTTCTTTGGCCGCTCCCATTCAGTAATAGCCTCAATCTTTTTGTTATCTACGGCGATCCCTGATCCTGAAACCACATGCCCGAGAAAACCAATCTCCCTTAGCCAAAATTCACATTTGGAAAACTTGGCATAGAGTTGCTTCTCCCGTAATGTCTCAAGAACAAGTATCAAGTGCTCCTCATGCTCTTCTTCACTCTTCGAGTAAATCAAGATATCATCTATGAACACAATCACAAACCGGTCCAAGTATTTATGAAATACTCGGTTCATTTAGTCCATAAATGCCGCCGGGGCGTTGGTTAGCCCGAACGACATAACTAGGAACTCGAAATGACCATACCTTGTGCGGAATGCACTCTTCGGTATGTCATCCTCCTTTATTTTCAGTTGGTGGTACCCCGACCTCAATTCAATCTTCGAAAACACCGTCGCTCCTTGGAGCTGATCAAACAAGTCATCAATCCTAGGCAAGGGATACCTATTCTTAATTGTGACCTTGTTCAGTTGACGATAGTCAATGCACATTCGAAGTGTTCCATCTTTCTTTTTCACGAAAAGGACCGGTGCTCCCCACAGAGAGTGACACGGCCTTATGAAACCGTTGTCCAATAGCTCTTGCAATTGGGTTTTTAACTCGTTAAGTTCAGCGGGTACCATTCTGTATGGCGGTATAGAGATTGGTTTGGTGTCGGGTTCAACCTCGATCACGAACTCAATCTCCCTATCGGGTTGAAGTCCCGGCAAGTCTTTTGGGAAGACATCCGGATACTTGCACACTACTCTCACATCATTGATGTCTATATCTTCTTTGGTTTTGTCCACCACATACGCTAGGTATGCGTGGCATCCCTTTCTCATCATATTCCTCGCCCTCACGGCGGATATGATACAACTGTTTGATTTGCCTCTATCTCCCTCGAAGCGTAAGGTCAACCCTTCACCGCCTTCGAGTTCAAGAATCTTTGTGTAGCAATCGACCCTAGCATGATGTTTCTCAAGCCAATCCATCCTGAGGATTGCATCAAACTCGATCATACTCAGCGGTACGAAATTACACGTCAAGTTATGTCCCTCCACTTCCACCTCACACGATGGATAGTGGCTATCTCTCTCGATATCATCCCCTAGAGGCGTGGACACCAATAGGGTTTGAGTCATCGGTACAAGTGGTCCGTTGAATCCGCTGGCGAACGCCTCACTCACAAATGATCGTTGCGCCCCGGTATCAATAAGGATCCTTGCGTCTCTCCCGTTTATCTTTAGTGTTCCTACATTCATAAGTAATGTAAGACACACTATCTAATAAATATTCTTGTTTCTTAAGTCGTAGAGTATGTTGGTCGTGATTCGGGTGAAGTCCGTTCGACACCCTCCCGAAATTCCCCGGTTTCTAACCTTTAGAACCGTTCTAGGACTAAACCAGGTGAAAGCCGGCCGCTTTTCACGAAAGCCGGCCGGTTTTCGTCTGCGAGAAAAATTCCTTGTATAAAATCACGAAAGCCGGGCGGCTTTCACGAAAGCCGGCCGGTTTTCGTCGCCGTAGTTTTATTCATTGAACGGGTTTCAAGGTCGGCCGGTTTCTACGAAACCCGGCCGGGTTTCAGCAGCGCAGGAATCCCCAGGCCTAACGAAAGCCGGGCGGCTTCCATGAAAGCCGGGCGGCTTTCAGCTGTGAGAATTTTACCAGGTGAGGTATTTACGAAAGCCGGCCGGTCTTTACAAAAGCCGGCCGGTGTTTGGTTGCGAGAATTTTTTTTTGATTTAATGTTGACGAAAGTCGGGCGGTTCTCGGTGGAAGCCGGCCGGCATTCGTTGCCGTGGTATTATCCCAAATAAATCAAGACGAAAGCCGGGCGGCTTTCGTCAAAGCCGGGCGGTTTTCGCCCAGGGCGAGGATTCTCCTCCCCTTTTTCCCCTCAAACCCGACCAAACCCGTCGGGGTTATAAATTTACAAGTTCCACACTCCTATTGTTTATAATAGACTAATATGTGAGTTTAAGGAATTACCCGCAACGGAGTCCGGGTTGGCACGAGCATCTGCCTCCGTCATAGCATAGACCCGAGCTTGGGTCCTTCCTTGGTTTACGGATGGCGCGTTGCTTGCACTCGCCCCACCGTGCCCACCGCTAGCATTTGATGCTCCGGTTCCGTTCCTGCTCACCGTCGTTCCACTACTTGGTCCGGCCCCCATGGCTCACCCAAGTTGTGGGCAACTCACCTTCAAATGCCCGACCTCCCCGCACTGATAGCACCTCGGGGGATCGCGGCACTTGCCAAAGTGGTTCTTCTTGCAGTTGTTGCACTTCTTCACGCCTGAGCCCTGTGACACAGAGCTTTGCCCGCTCGGGCCTTGATTTCCCCTTACCGGTGGTGCAGGGGTTTTGAAAAATCCGCCTCCCCCGTGGTTCCCCTTCTTGTTGGAACCTTGAGGGCCATGGTTCTCCCATTTTCTTTTCTTTGCCTCCTCGGCATTCCTTCGTTTTCTTTCCTCCCACTCTTTCTCCCCCTTCAAACCTTGTTCAACCACTTGACTAAACGTCATATTAGGCAATTGTGTTGCCCTCTCGCGTATGTCAAGGTCCAAGGCATCCTAGAAGTGGTTCACCATCCGGTTTTCATCACAAATGTACTCCGGTATGAACTCAGCAAGCTTTCTGAATTTGTGCTCAAGTTCCTTCACCGTACATTCACCTCCTTGGGTCAGATTCGTGTACTCCCTCCTCTTCAAGTTCACCTCGAAGTCGGAGTAGTATTGGCTAAAGAACTGCTGTCTGAAATTCTCCCAAGTGACGGCCTCGCCGTACTTCCCCTTTGTCCCATCCCACCATGTGGACGCCATGCCTTCTAGTAGCCTCGTGGCTACTCTCCACCAAGTGACGGCCTCGCCGTACTTCACACCCCGGACCTAGCCGGACACGTCAACAACCCGCCGTACAGTACGAATAGTCGACCGCAATCCAACTCATCCATACTATACAAGGCGTCATGAATATCATTCACACATAGTACATCCATAAACAAACATAATGTAAAACATGCATTTAAAACAGCGGAAGCATTAATACAATTGTTCAAGCCACACTTGGCATAACTAGGCATACAAGCCCCCAATGTAATTATTAAGAAAATAGTATCCATGAGCATTAACTTAATTGTTTTTAAAACAGAACGGAAGAAGCACGAACCACGTCTTCCTCCCTTGAGCCTCCCGAAGCAACGGGCAATGGTAGCAACTTCAAGTTCTACCTGAAACTGTGAGGTGGCCTCCCCCGTGAAGGGGAGGTCAGTACTTGGAAATATTTGACAAGTACAATAGCAACTATACTAAGTATAATCAACGTTTTAATTTCCAAGACCCTCAAAATAGGGCGATATCATAATATAAATAATAATTTATATTTCCCACTTATTATCTTTATAATAAGTAAATTTATTTATTTGTCGGCACACGGCCCTTCTTATATATCCTTTTTCATTTATCATTTGCACAACCCAACCCTTGGGTCCTATTATTTCTACGGGACTTGCTACCGCTGTCCGAGATCTCATGAGGCTCCCGGTTCGGACTCCAACATCCCGCCCCTGGACTCCAACATCCCGCCCCTGGACTCATACCCATCATCCCGTATGAAGGTAAGCCCTTCGGGGTCCTATCTTATGTGTTACCGCTACCGGAACCTAGTTAGGTCTCCGATTCGGATTCCACCCTAACCCGTGATCACGATGTAAGTCCATGCTATCCAACCCCGCTCTCTAGAGTCGGGAAGGGCCATGGTCCTTACTATTTCCATAATTCAATCGGCTATCCACAAGGACTACCGAACACACCCGTAGGCCAATCCTATACTTAGGATCAATTTATTATTTACTTTATCTTGGGTATCCCTTAAGGCCTACCCCTAGTATAACTTAGAGTTCATACTTTCCTACCTTAAAGCATCTCTTAAGACTACTTAAGGCATAACATTTCACAATCCAACCTTAGGATCAATCTTAACAACATTTCATCTTAATGTCCAACTAGTATATTAATACTAGTCAAATTAATATCAACAAACCAAGTTCTCAACTCATAGTCATATAGACAATTCCAACTGATTTTCCTTTGAAAATATCATTTATCTCAATATCCAAAATATCACTTTTAATCACTCATATATTCTAATATGAAGAAAAAGTATATTTCAACACATGTTTCATAATAAATTCCACTTTCAAGTCAACATACTCATAACACATGAACATACACAATTTACTCCTAAATTTGTATATCATGCTCCTTTTTCTCTAGACATTTAGTCTTTTCATTTTTAGGCATTATTAATCATTGATAATCCATAAAAAAAACACATTTAATTACCTTCGGTAATCTCATGAAATTAACTCACTAATTATAAGCAATATAGTCAGTCATCTTCACCTTATGAAGTGCTGAAATAGTTGCCTTTGCTAAGCCCCTAGATCAATCTCCGTTCTAGGCCGATTGAAGGTGTAAAACTGAGCTGCTGGGCAAAAGCCGGGCGGCTTTCACGAAAGCCGGCGGCTTTCGTGTTCTGCAGAAACGGGCAGCTCCCTTAAAGTGGCGGTTTCCGGCGATTTCGACTCCTATCGATTCACCAACTCTTCTAAGTTAAATATCACCACTTTATATCAATATTCTACACTTTTAAACGTGTAGAACATCATGTTTAATCCACCATATGATTTCTTAAAAATCATACACCATAAAACTAGTTAAAAGAGTAGAAATTGTGTTCTTACCCCCTTCTTCTAGCTTTTCCTCTTGGATTTCCCTTCCTTCTTGCTTTCTTTGAGCTTGGTCTTGATGAGGAGCCTCCCTAGATTTCCCTCTCTATGCTCTGGCCGAATGTCATATGCTAGGGGGAGTATCTCTCCCAATCAATAGCAAAGAGGACAAATAGGACATGGAGGCATGGGCTTTTGTCTCAATGGGACTTCCCACCTCACACTCGTATTATTCACATGCATCCACCCCCATTCCACATTATTTGGTCAATCTGAGCATCTAAAAACGTGGGGTGGCCCCCCTTATGTGGGAGATCATCCCATAATGTCCCGGTGTGTACAATCGGCCCCGAAAGTTGTATTTTTCGGACTGTTTTAATCCTTTTTTATTTTATCGGGCCAAATAAAATATGTGACTCGTTCCCAAAGATTATGGGCCTTTAGAATAGATGTACATTCCCCAACATTAATTTAGGAGTCTCCGAAACTCATTTCGGGCTGTTATCCGCTAAATTACCAATACCGGTAATTGGGCCCCGTTTGACCAACCGGTCAACTCCATGCCTTTCTTATGGCCCAAATAAAATATCCACCACCATATACACATTATCTAGACCAAGATGAATATGATATGTGGTTCAAGAATTATCGGGCGGTCCCCGGTCCCGCTGTGGGCCCCACATGCCATTTACTATTCACGTAAAAGAAATAATAAAAATTTACAATTACGCAAATTCATAAATCATCCTTCAAGGTTTATTACATAATTTACTAAGAGTAAATATGCTCGGGGTCGGTGTTACACTGGCCCAGTTGGAGGCCAGGCAATCGACAAACATCCCCACGGTTGGCGCCTCCAACGACCCTAGCCTCAACGCTCTCATGAACAAAGTCAGCGCCCTTGAGAGGGAGTTGGCCGAAGGGCGAGGTGATCCCGTCATCAAGGTCAGGACCAGAACCCCTTTCACCAACAGGGTGCTCTCGGCTCCCATTCCGGAGAAGTACAGGGGAAACGCCATCAAGTCCTATGATGGCCGATCAGACCCCCAGGAGCACTTCAGCCGCTATCAGAACAACATGTTGATGGTGAACGCGTCGGATGAATATCTCTGCAGTTGGTTCCTCTCTACTCTCGAGGGGCCGGCGTATGAGTGGTTCAACGCGCTCCCCGAAGGAAGTATTGACTCATGGCAGGACCTTGCCCAGCGCTTCCTCACCCATTTTGCCGGGAGGAAGCGTGCGAAGAAGTATTTCACCCATCTCCTATCCATCAAGCAGCAACATGACGAACCCCTCCGGTCATTCATTGATCGGTGGACGAGGGAGACCGAAGAAGTTGAGGGGGCCGATGAGCGCACCCTCCTCGTCCTGTACCAGGGAGCCCTCCGCAGCTCCCCGTACGCCAGGAGCCTCATCACCGACCCTCCAAGGTCGTACGCAAAGGCGCTCCAGCGCGGGATCTTGTACGCTGACGCCGACGAGCTCCATAACCACAAGAAAGAGGGAGGCTGTCCCTCTAAGAAGACAAATCCTTCGCCGGCCCCGGGACCATCCCCGGCCGGCCAGGGTGCCCAGGGCCGTCACGGCTCTGGTGGACAAAGTAAGAAAGACCGCCACTGGCGGCCGAAGTTGGAACGGTTGGGGGTCACCTTCACCCACCCGGTCAGCACCATCCTCGACTACGCCGAGAAGCATGGCCTCATTGAGCAAGCCCCTCGGCCAGCCGAGGAGGTCCTTGCCATCCAGCAGGGCGGCACATACTGCCGGTTTCACAAGAACTCCTCGCACAACACCGACGACTGCATCACGCTAAAGAAAGCCATCGAGCGCCTTATTCGTCAGGGGGAACTCTCCCAATTTGTTAAAGGTGGCTCACGCAAAAATACGTGGGTAAACACCGGCAAACCTGGGGGCGAACCCTCTACGAAGCAGCGGGAGATCGGCAGGCTCAGCGACGACGAGGACTTTGAAGAGCCTCCGCCAAAGAAGAATCATATTCACCTCATTGTAGGTGGGAACACCGGGGGGGACTCCGTCACCCAGAGGAAGAAATGGGCCCAATCCCTTTACATTGGGGAAGTGTCCCACGTTCCCCCCAGCCGAAGAAGCAGCGAACGGAGGCGATCACCTTCACCGACAAAGATCTGCCTCCATGTACGGAATCGCAGAGGGACGCCCTCGTCATCCGGTGCGAGATCGGTGACTCCATCATCCACCGCACTTACATCGATACGGGGAGCTCTGTCAACGTGATGTACCTGGACACCTTCAGGCAGCTGAAGCTGGACAAAGCTCTGCTGAAGCCGATCAAGACACCGTTGTCCGGCTTCACCGGGGACTCTATCGACGCCGAGGGCACGATAGTCCTCCCCGTGGAGGTCGGCGACGGCCCCCACCGCGCCAGAATTGACATGGAGTTCATGGTGGTCAACCTCCAGTGCGCCCACAACCTGATCTTGGGGCGGCCAGCACTGGAGGACTTGGAGGCCATCATCTCCATGAAGCACTTATGTCTGAAGTTCCCCACCAATGGCGGCATTGGCTACGCCAGAGGAAACCAGAGGATAGCCAGAGCATGCTACCTCAAGCTAACAAGGCCGGCCGAAAGGGAAGGACAGAGGATAGACACCATCACGGCAGCCGTTGCCAAGGACGAGGAGAGGCCGCATGCCGAACCGGTCGAGGAAGTCGAGGAAGTCCCTCCGAATACCTCCTGGCCGGAGCGGGTCGTCAGAATCGGGAAGCAGCTCCCTCAGGACCAACGAGACGCCATCCTCCTCGTCCTGCGGTCATACGCCGTTGTCTTCGCGTGGGGCCCGGACGACATGCCAGGCATCAGCCGGCAGGTGATCACCCACCGGCTGACCGTCGATCCAGCCTCCGCTCTTGTCAAGCAGAAGCGGCGGTACTTATCCGCCGATAGGCGGGACTTTGTCAAAGGGGAGGTCCCCATGCTCCTCTCGATCAACCACATCAAAGAGGTGAAGTACCCGACGTGGCTAGCCAACGTCGTCCTCGCCCAAAAACCGCCGACATTCAGAATGTGTGTTGATTACACTAACCTGAACAAGGCGTGCCTCATGGACCCGTTCCCTCTCCCCAACATTGATCAGTTGGTGGACGAGACGGCGAGATGCGAGTTGATGTCGTTCCTTGATGCTTTCAGAGGGTACCACCAAATTTTCATGCATGAAGACGACGCTGAGAAGACGGCATTCATGACCCCGGAGGGAATTTTTTGCTACCTCGTCATGGCCTTCGGACTCAAAAACTCCGGCGCCACCTATACCAGGATAGTGGCCAAGATCTTCAGGGCAGTCCTCGGCCGGACGATGGAGGCATACGTCGACGACATGATTGTCAAAAGCAGGCAAGCCACCACACATGCTGACGACCTCCGGGAAATTTTTGAAATCATGAAGGAGTTCAAGCTCCGCCTCAACCCCAAGAAGTGCGCCTTCGGCGTCCAAGGCGGCAAATTCCTCGGCTACATGGTCAGCCGGAGAGGCATCGAGATGAATCCGGAGAAGACACAGGCTATCATCAACATGGAGCCGCCCCGCAACGTCAAGGAGGTACAACGGCTGACAGGGCACCTGGCGGCCCTGAACCGTTTCCTCTCCAAGTCAGCCGAAAGGTCACTCCCTTTCTTCCAAATCATGCGCAAAGCGAACAGTTTCAAATGGACGACGGAGTGCCAGGAAGCGTTCGAAGAGCTGAAAAGGTACCTTTCGTCCCCACCCGTGCTCTCCAAACCCAAAACCGGCGAAACCCTCTTCTTGTACTTAGGGGTGAGCACGTCGGCCATCAGCTCCGTGCTCATCCGTGAGGACGAAGGGGTGCAGAAGGCCATTTTCTACATCAGTAGGACACTAAGGGAGGCCGAGCTCAGGTACTCCCCCATTGAGAAGACGGTGCTAGCCATCGTCCATACGGTGAAAAAGCTAGGACACTACTTCCAGGACCATGTCGTCCATGTACTGACCCAGCAGCCCCTTGGCACACTCATGAGGAGCCCCACTAGCTCCTCAAGGATGGTGAAATGGGCGATCTTCCTCAGCCAATTTCAGATTGAGATCAAGCCAAGGCCATCTATCAAAGGGCAAGCCTTGGCCGATTTCGTCACCGAATGCACGGCAAGGGAGACAACCACTACCACCCCCGGGCCGGAGCCCGATGACACATGGGGTCCTCTTCACCAACGGCTCGTCGGCCGCGAAATCATGTGGCGGCGGAGGCGTCCTCATATCCCCTGAAGGATTCAGAGCTTACTATGCCATCCGCTTCAACTTCAGGGTATCCAACAATGAAGCCGAGTATGAGGCCCTCCTCAGCGGCCTCAGACTCGCCGCCGACCTCAGAGCCCGGCACATCAGAATCAGGTGCGACTCCAAGCTGGTAGTGGGCCAGGTTGAGGGTACGTATGAAGCAAAGGAAGGCCGAATGAAGCAATACAAGCAAGCGACAGAGGAGTTGCTGAAGGCATTCGAAACCCACGAGATCACACAGATAACAAGGGCCGAGAACGTCGAGGCCGACATCCTCTCCAAACTCAGCTCGGACACTCCGGAGCACATATCCCAGTTAGCCAAGATCGAGGAGCAGAGTATGTCCAGCATCCATGCCAGCCCCATCTTATGCATCCAACAGCGACCAAAGGACTGGATCTCCGACATCACCACCTTCATCACGACGGGGGAGCTACCCCAGGATGAGGAGAGGGCCAAGCTCGCCAAACTCAGGGCCCCAAGCTACACCATTGAAGATGGCAAACTCTACAAACGATCCTATAATGGCACTCTCCTCCGATGCCTGCACCAGGATGAGGCCGATGTGGCTATGGAAGAAGTTCATTGTGGTGTTTGCTCCTCGCACCAGGGCCCTTTCAGCATGTCCCGGCGTCTCGTCGTCCAGGGTTTCTTCTGGCCGACGATGGTGCGGGATTGTGCGCCAGGAAATGTACCACGTGCCAGGTGCTCCAGAAGGCCCCTGGTCGGCCAGCCATCAACTACGCCCCCGTCAACACTGCTATTCCATTCTCGAGATGGGGGATTGACCTGGTCGGCCCTCTACCCAGAGCTGCTGGCAACAACCGCTACATCATCGTCGCAGTCGACTACTTCACTAAGTGGGTCGAAGCGGAACCTTTGGCCAGCATCACAGGAGCCAAGTGTCAGAAGTTCGTTCACAAGAACATTCTCACCCGCTTTGGTGTCCCCCAAGAGATCATATCCGACAACGGCACCCTGTTCGAAGCGGCGCCCTTCCAAGAGCTCTTTCGAGAATGGGGGATAAAACACCGTTTCTCCTCCGTTGCCTACCCTCAAGGCAACGGGCAGGTTGAGAACGCCAACAGAACTATAATGGAGGGGCTGAAGAAGAACCTATAGGACGCAGGAGGGAGTTGGGTCGACGAGCTCCCCAACATCCTGTGGTGCTATCGTACTACGCCGAGGAGGGCAACGGGTGAAACACCTTTTGCCCTGTGCTATGGCTTTGAAGCAAAGGCACCCACAGAGGTCGCCATTCCCAGCCGACAGGTGGAACAGTACGACCCTCAGGTCAACGAGGAAAACATGAAAATCGACCTCCACCTGGTCAATGAAAGACGTGAACAGGCATTCATCCGAGCAGAGAACTACCGGCGTCAAGCGAAATCATACTATGACGCCAAGGTACGTTCCCGAGAATTCCAAGTGGGGGACTACGTCCTCCGCCGAAGGGAAGCAAGTCAGCCGACGGAAGGAGGCAAGCTAGCCTTGAAGTATGAAGGTCCCTACATCGTCAGTGCCGTGGTGAAACCCGACACCTACAAGCTTAAACACCCAAACGGGACCAATGTACCACGAACGTGGAATGTACACCATTTGGTGAAGTTTTATCAATAATCCGAAGGAGGTGCAGCCAGCGAAGCCCTCACCCTTTGACGGGTTATTGATTGAACGCCACCCTCGGCCTTGAGCCAATTTTGAATAAAAATCATGTTTCTCTTGATTTATTGGAGTTCGACTTGAACATTAACAAGCGCCCTCATCGGCCACCTTAGAGCGAAAGGCTCAGGCATGGCCGATGTGGCGCTTCGCATCCGCAACCTTAGAGCGGAAAAGCTCAGGTATGCCCCGTCGTATTTTGTATCAGCCGTTGGAAACCAACCAAAAGTCTAGCCCGCGTCATAAATAGGCGACGGGACTCCCCCTGAGATCACGGACGTTATAAACGAAGTCCGAACCGGCCGAAGGGCCATCGACCCCTTTGGCCGAAGCCTGAAAGAAGGACACTCCCTGAAATGGGGAACGAAAAAAAAGAGGGAAGACGACGGTCGTGCGCACTTGCCGGCCTCGAGAAGTAAAAATAAATCCCCACAAAACAGCCACATTTGGCTAAGTACATATCAGTTGAATACAAAGGTAACACTACCAACAGGTAACGCGGATGAAGCGGCCACCCACTACAAGGAAAGTGTTGAGGACGGAGCATACGCCCACAAAACCCTAACCAAAGTGGTTGGGTGAAACGAGGGTGGTAACCTTCATCGGCCATAACCTCTCGAAGCGCCAACACTTAGCATGAAAAAAGGAATTATAAGATTCTTGCTGGCCGTTAAAGGCGCTAAAACCTAGACGGTGGCTTAAGCTGAAAATCTTCAAAGGAAGTTCACCAAGTGAATCCCGACACTTAGAGAATTCCAAAGGAAGCAAATGCAAAGGAAGAGGCAAAACACCGGGTACCTTCATCGGCCATACCGTCCAACTTGGCCGACGACGATACTACACAGAGAAAGTTACATGGCCTAGAAAATGAGCAATCTCCTCAACGACGGGGCAGCCCCAAGACGAAGCGGGCACTAAAATACCTGTAGGGGCCCTTCTCGGCCTCGCAACGACCGGTAAGGTCTTGCTAACCGATAAAGACACTACAACTAAGGCGGTTGCTCAGGTTGCCACTTAGTGGACTTCAAACACTTAGAAAGTTTCCTGGAAAACACAAATATCAAAGGCGTGGCCGACAAGGGTAACAGGCAGAGAAAACTACAACTCCCAAACACTTAGAAGAAGTGGGCACCCAAAAACAATTGAAGGCACCCTCTTCAGCCCAGGTGTCCGTATCGGCCGCCTACTTGGAAGATCTTCTAAAAGCTATGACTGACATTCTATACTTAGGAAATTTTCCAAAAATTCCCTAAGTATTTTGGCAACAAGACGAAGCAAACACTCAAACGGGGACGTTGTACAAACACAGAAAGAAAAGAAGGCAAAAATATCAAAGTACGAAAGACGAAGCATTTTTCATTCATAAGTCGGGATAGTACAAAGTGGGCTTCTGGGCCGTTACAGAGTTAAAAGTCAGAAAAAACAATACAAGGAATCATGGCTCTAGAGGGGCTTCAAAGTCCTTCTTGGCATCGGCTCCCTCTTCAGCCGGGGCAGCAGGCGTACCGGTAGCAATACCTGACGTCGCGGTATCCTCAAACATACTTGGTTCGTAGGCCCAATCGTCGTTGACGCGAGAAATCTCAATGGGGAGCTGCCGATCATCCACCGGGTGCTCCAACTCTACTTCAGGATGCCTCATCAATGAAGGCAGCTCAAGGCCGACGACCCACTCCATGGCCACACCCATATCCAGGAAACGCCGCTGAAGCCTCATGTACAGCAGCCGTTGCATCCGGTACTGACCAAGGTCGTAGAAGATTTTCATCTCCTTCTCCCAGTACGCCTGGCCGTCGGGGGATTTGGTCACCCAGTCAACAAGCCTAGCCGCCACGACCTCGAAGCAAAAGGAGAGTCGGTCCTCGTCCTTCCAGCCGACTTCGAGGAACTTCTGCACAATAGCCTCATCAGCTTTCTCCTCGGCGGCACTAAAGGTCCAGCTCCGCACTGGCCTTACCCTTCTCGACCTCCTCCGCACGCCGAAGGGCCTCGTCACGAGCACGCTCCATATCGGCTAAATGCTGGAGGGCCCCTTCTTTCTCAGTGGCCAGCTGATCGGCCTCATCAGCCCTCTTCTTCAGGCCTTCGACTTCAAGCTGCAGCCTCTCCAAGCTGCCTAGCACTTCGTCGGCCGAAGCAACCCTTTGCTCAAATTGCTTCAGGCGAGCAATCTCCTTTTGCTGCCTCCTGTTGCTTTCCATCAACATGAAGGCGCCCTGCGGTAAAAAATATGTTAGACAACAACATCGCATAACAAAAAAAGGGGAAACGCAGATGAAGCAGACGTGAGTACTTACTTGGACGATGTGGTCCATCCCACCATCGTACATCTTAACATGGTCGAGCTTCTTCAGGTAAGCCCGGTCCTCGTTAGGGATGGCCTGGGAGATCACCTCGTGGCCGTCAACGATCTCGTTGAACAGCCCCCCTTTGACAGGGTACTCCACCTCAAGCTTGTAGGTCCCTTTGACCAGCTCTCGGCCGGACCCTTTCTTCCGGGTGGCCGTTACGACAGCAGGAACAGTAGACAGAGTGGTGGATGAAGGGCCCGAAGGGTGGTCCACCAAAGCATCGACATTGGAACCCCCTCCGTCCCCAGAGGGAACAGCCGATGTCCCGGCATCACCGGCAGAGGAAGCTCTCTTCGACTTCTTGGGAGGCTTCAGTCCCACCTCGGTCAACTTCTTTTGGCCCTCATCGGTCTGCCGTTTCTTCTTCGGCTGCACTGGGGGCTTGGCCGCAGGGGCAGCACCAGGCTGTTGGGCCTTGAGCTCCTCGGCCGCCTTTAGTTGTGCCATCTTCATGAAGGACATACGATCCATCACAAAACCTGCACCAGAAAAAACACTAAGGGTCAGCAAAACAGAGAATACAAATGTATGACGAGAAGAAGTGCATCAGAAAGGAATTACCATCGTCCTCAGCTGGCACCCCCAGATCGGGACCATCAGCCTCCTCGTAAGACGTGGTCATCTTCGGCCACAACTCCACATCGTCGTCATTGTCACCATACACAAAAAACCGTACGAAGCCGAGGGCGGCCATTTTGTACTTGGTAATATACGTCTTCACACTCCTCGGCCCTCCCTTCAGGAAAGCCTCAACCTGAGCGTCCAGAATGGAGCTCCTCGGCGTGTCATGCAGATTAAACCGCCCGCTATGGCCGACGGATGGAAACTCTACGCCCCCTTCACCCAATGACACGAACACAAACTTCCCTTTCCAACCATGGATGGACGTCGGCAGGTCTGTGAAACTCCTCTTCTTGGGGAGTTGTTGGAGAGTGGCATACGACGCACAGTTCTGGTGACTTCCGCGGCATATCTGGTATAGGTTCATGAACAGCGCCGTCGTCGGCCTGAAATCCAATTCAGCACACCGCAAGAGGAAGCCGACGATGAGCGAGTAGCTATTCGGCGTCAACAAGGCCGGAGGGAGCCCCACCATATCTAGGTACTCGGTGATAAAGGGATGAAGCGGGAACCTAAGTCCTTTCGAAAAGCTCATCGGGTACACTCCAAAGTAGCCCGGGGGTGGATTAAGGACATGGTCCGTCAGCCTGGGGGCCCTAACCCTACCGTACAACCCCACATACATCTGTGCAACCAGGTATTCACCCGCATTACTTTGCGGCCTGATAATGTAGATATTCGTCAGATCCAAGTAAGAGAAGGTTGGCCCTCTCTTCGGCCTCCTCACCCTCTTCGGCGGCGCAACACCCTTCACAGCAGACACCGGTTTTGGGCATGGGATGGCAGCCGACGTGGACGCCCCATCAGCAGTTCGGGAGACCCCTATGTCCCCATCTCCAGACGATGACGCAGACCCTTCGTCCTCACCGTCCTCATCATCCTGCTCCCCGGACTTGAACGAGCTCAGATTCTCAAGCTCTTCACAGAACTCCTCGACCACTTCATAGTCAAGGGACTTGGTGGAGGGCTCGTCGTCGTAGGGGTAGTACTCTTCGTTGAAGTCTTTCATCTTAAACACTATTTCGAGTATACTGCAACCTACTTCGAGATCTAAGGGTGTTCAAACGCCTAACACTAGATCACTAGCCTAGGAAGCAAAATATGTAAAGTACAGAGGGATTTCGATGAACACTAACCTTGAAGAACATGAAGAACACGAAGACCACAAGCTTGGAAGTTTATCTCTCTAGGAATTTGGCCAGCACTTCGATAGCTCAGATTGCAAATGAGAGCTCTCGTCGGATAGAGAGGGGTATTTATAGAACCCCCTACCCAACGGTCCCTACACGTGGCACCCTCCCAGTGGCCACACCAACGGCCACCAACGGGAGGCCACCATGTCATCAATGGGCCAAGCCCAATCTACAGATCAAAAGCCCACTGGCAAAGCAGGCTCTACGGAACGGAAAAGGGGAGAATAACACCCACAACGGCCAGGGGACTCAACGGCCAACAACAGACAACGGTAACCCCACAGCACCCGTATCGGCCATCTAGATGGCCACAATACCCCAAAGGAAAGGAACGTAACGGCCAAGAGGCCCTCGCACTAAATCCTTGATGATAACCTTTTGAAAGCGACCTGCGTCCAAGGGTTCTCCCACAGGGTTACCTTGGTCAGGAAATCGCCAAAGGGTTGGATTCAAGGGCAGTATGAGGATCCCACTGCGGCCTAAGTTTCAATCTACTCCTTCACCCCTCACTCACTCTTCGGCCTGAAGCAGTGGGGGACTGGGGGACTACATCGGCCTGAAGCAGTGGGGGACGGGGGGACTACATCGGCCTCAAGAATAACAGGCAAAATCAAAAGAAATCCAAAAATACACCAAGTCCACAACTACAACATCAGACATGCACCACAACGTCCATATCATCATGGTGCACCTTCGGCCATAGCAAGCTTGATATCACAGAACACTTATCGGCCTTGAAACCACACATCACTCTCAAGCCAGGAATCAAGAGAAAGGTTAACATACCTAAATCACTGTCGTCCATATACCGCAACGGCCCCGAGGTCCTCACAACTTCATCTACGGCCAGACAGTGTTATCATCCCCAAAACCTTGGGCAATATGACGCCTGGTCGTCCAAAAACACAGGGCATCATCAACAACGGCCAAAAGGAATGCGCAGTGCCCTCATCGGCCAAAAGGGAAACTTAACTAGTCAACAATCAAGGATAGACACTACCTTCATCGGCCACTCGTGCCAGAACACTCATCATCCAACAAAACAAAGCACACCAAAGGAACAATAGCCTTCCCCGTCCGCATCAGGGGGCAGGCAACGGCCAAACTCAGAACAGGGCCACCAGACGCCGCAACGGGGAACGGCCAACGTGGTCCCGCATCGGCCAAGAAGCATCAAGCACAGAAATCTACTCTCCCTCACTTCGTCTACACCTCAGCTTAGAGAGTGGGGGACTCCTGATGGAGTATATGGGACTAGGCCCCAGGACCCACATACTCAGAAGAACCGAAAGCACAGCCACTACGCGGTGCCCTCGTCGGCCAAGATCCTCGTCGGCCGAAGAAGGACCAACTCAGAATGTAATCCTGAAGCCAGGGAACCAGGGTGCCCTCATCGGCCGTGCCCTCATCGGCCGTGCCCTCGTCGGCTAAGCACACTAATAATTACTCCTTCCGCCCCCCTATTATTGTCCTATTTTTCCATTTTTGGATGTCCCTTTATTATTGTCTCATACCGTATTTGGTAAAGTTTGTGTGGCTCTAATTCATTCTTACTTTATTTCCACTTTATCAACTCATTACCAACCACATAATTCTACTTTTCTTAAAAACCATACCACTCCCTCCCGTACCAATATTAGGGGGACGGAGGGAGTATATAATAAAGAAATATAATGGTGTAAAAATAAAATTGCATTATGGCCGGTCTCTGCATTATCTATTGAAATTTATGATGTACATGATTGTACATTATCTATTGAACTTTCTCTCTCATATGAGTGAGAAAAAATTGTGCTCAATTTTTAGTCAACGTATCTTATACCTAAAAGCACTACATGTCTTCTAATACTAAAACAATATATATGAGGGAAAATACTTCCGCCCAATTGTTAGCTAACTTATCCTATACTTAAAATCACTACATATGAGAGATAAAATTTTCTTGCTAAATTGTTAGTCGGGTTATCTTTATACTTTAAAAAGAACCACATATGAGAGAAGAAGTTCTTCCGCTCAATTGTTAGAAAACATATATTCTTATCTCCTCATACCTAAAAAACATTACATATGAGAGAGAATTATCCCGCTCAATTGTTAGCCGGCTTATTTTTATACTTAAAAGAACTACATATAAGAGAAAATTACTCTGCTCAATTGTTAGCAAGCTTATCTTCTATCTTCTATCACCTAAAAGCACTACATATGAGAGAGAAAATTATCTTGCTCAATTTGCTTGCTCAATCGGTAGCAAGTTTATCTTCTAATACCTAAAAGACTTCATATGATAGAGAAATTTGTCCCGCTAAATTATAAGCAAGTTGATCTTCTTATATCTTAAACCACTACATTTGAGAGAGAAAGTCTTTCACACAATTGCTAGCCGGCTTATCATATAACTACCTAAAAGCACTACATATAAGAGAGAAAATTATCCTACTCGATTCTCTGCTCAATTGTTTGCAAATTTATTTTCTAATACCTAAAAGCAGTACATATGATAGAGAAATTTTTTTCGTTCAATTATTGGCAAGCTTAATTTATTGTACATAAAACCACGACATATGGGAGAGAAAATTATTCCGCTCAATTGTTAGTCGGCTTATCTTCTTCTTATACCTAAAAACAATACATATGAGAGAGAAAATTCTTCCGTTCAATTATTAGCCGACTTATCTTATATTTAAAAGAACTACATATGAGAGAGAAAGCTTTCACGCACAACTGTTAGCGAGCTTATCTTCTAAAATCTAAAAGCACTACACACGAGAGAAAAATTTCTCCGCTCAATGGTTAGTCGGTTTATCTTATCTTATACCTAAAACAAATACATATGAGAGAGAAAGTTCTTCTGCTCAATTGTTAGCTGACTTATCTTATACAAAATTTATTTTTTTTGAATATTTACTAAGCAACTTTCCATTTTCCATCATGGATACGGATTATTTTGTATTAAATAAATAAATAATTCATAATTATGAACAAAATAAGGACAATGGATGAAAATGTGACTTCTTAATTTTTGGGAATTATAATTATGTTTTACGTAGTATTTAGTTACATCTTTGTTCACAAATGTCTATTACGGAAGTTCTGTATTGAGGTTGGAAAATAGGAAGATTGTTTAATAATCCTTCATATATTTTTTTAAATTTTATATATCCAATATTGATGTCATATGAAAGATCGTAAAAAATTATGAATTTTGATATAATTTTTTATAAAAATTAGATAAATGCTAAAAAAGTTATAACACTTTAAAAGAAATGGTGTTTTTTCATTACTATGGCTATATATTGACTTAATGATATGCATTTAAATTGTCATAGTATCATAGTTTAATACCAACTAATAATTGAAGGCATAGAAAATTATACTTTTAACAATATATTTTCTCATTTTCCATCATTTGCAATGAAGTCAAAGATTCATTATTTTTTGGCTTGAGATTATGATGAAATAAAGCAAAATAACTCACTAAACTGTCTGCGTTTCTTTGTTATGGAGCTGCAGTCAGTCCATGCAATTTTGGACGCGATTTTCACTATGGGTCATCCGGAAACAGTCTCTTTGTGCTTTAGTACATGGGTAAGACTGCGTACATCCGACCCCCTCTTACTCCACCGTAGGTGGGAGCCTTTTCGGCACTGGGGTAAATGAAAATGAAAACAATATATTTCCTCAAATATGATAAGAATATTGTGTTTGTGTGTGTTACACAATTCGCACACACCGACATGCATTAATGATAGTTGATGGAGTATATGGGTCTGAGCCCCCGGACCCACATACTCAGAAGAACAGAAGGCACAAGACACTGAGTGGTGCCCTCGTCGGCCAAGGGACCCCCGTCGGCCGAAAAGGTGCCAACTCAGAATATGGTCCTGAAGCCAAGGAACCCGGGTGCCCTCGTCGGCCGTGCCCTCGTCGGCCGTGCCCTCGTCGGCCGTGCCCTCATCTGCCACACCCTCGTCGGCCACGAAGACCTCACAGAACCGGATTTTGCACTTACTCATTTGTACAGCCCATTAGTGGCTTTGTATTCGGCCCAGTAGCGGTCCAGTTGTAAATGGGCCTCCCAAGCCCAAGGCTTGGGAGCCCAGCCCGTATTTTCTCTATAAATACTCCCCTTGGGAGTAGTTATAGGGGTGACAAAATCATTCTATTGAAGCATATTATTGCACTTCTCTCTCTAGCTCTCACTTCTCTCTAGATATACTCTATCATTTGGTGCTCTCATTGAGAGCTAGAACAATCAAGTTAGCACCCTTCGTCGCTGCCAAGCACAGCTAACCACTGATCATGGGAAGAACTAAATCGAACCGCAACCTCGTCAGCAAGGCCATCCCTGAGGACCAAGAGGCCAGGGAGCACGATGAGGACGCCACGGCCGACCAAGTCGGCGGGGGGGACGTCTTCCAGGAGGCCTTCAACCTCACGACGGACCTCCGCAACCAACTCAACGGCGGAGCCCCTGATGCCCGCATCGGCTTGGACAAGAAACGAGCTGAGAAGACGGACCACGCCCCGGCCCAGCCTATGGCCGCGGCCTCTCCGTCCGTGGATCCACAGGTCCAGGCCGCGCTGTCGGTCATCATCGCCAGCCTGGCCCAGAACCCCACCGTCCTCAGCGCACTCTTGCCAAGGACCGGGGGGAACGTCACTCCACCTCCTCAGCCCCAACCGTTGGCCGTCCAGATAGGCAACGATGAGGGGGTGATGGCCCAGGACACGGCGTCGTCCCACTCCCGCCCAGCTTCCCCTCTTCGGCCAGGGCAGACCCCAGCGCGTGGAAAAGCCTCTGCCTTCAACAGGCTTGGTGACACGCGCCGTCGTCCGGTTTCGGAGAGGATGGTAGGACGGATTGGTGAGCGTCGGCCTGGCTCGCCGAGGGAAAGCTTGGGGTCTGTGTCCCGGACAGCGGACCAGCCCCGCCCGGATAAGGGCAAGGGGAAGTTGCACGAGGACGACGTGCGCCACCAGGTCAACGCGGCTCACGACGAGCGCATGAGGAACCAGCCAGGCGCCGCTGCGGCCGCTAGGGACCCCCGAGACGAGGTCATCGCCCAGCTGGAAAGGAGGCTGGCTCAGATGGAGGCCAAGCAGTCGGCCAACATCCCTACGGCCGGCGCCTTCAACGATCCCGGCCTCAACGCGCTCATGAACAAAGTCAGCGCCCTGGAGAGGGAGTTGGCCGAGGGGCAAGGTGACCCCATCATCCAGGTCAGGACCAGGACCCCTTTCACCAACAGGGTCCTCTCGGCCCCCATCCCGGAGAAGTACAGGGGAAACGCCATCAAGTCCTACGACGGCCGATCAGACCTCCAGGAACACTTCAGCCATTATCAGAACAACATGCTGATGGTGAACGCGTCAGACGAATACCTCTGCCGTTGGTTCCTCTCTACTCTCGAGGGGCCAGCGTACGAGTGGTTCAACGCGCTCCCCGAATGGAGCATCGACTCATGGCAGGATCTTGCCCAACGCTTCCTCACCCACTTTGACGGGAGGAAGCGTGCGAAGAAGTATTTCACCCACCTCCTCTCCGTCAAGCAGCAGCATGATGAGTCCCTCCGGTCATTCATTGATCGGTGGACGAGGGAGACCGAAGAAGTCGAGGGGGCCGATGAGCGCACCCTCCTCGCCTTGTATCAGGGAGCCCTCCGCAGCTCCCCGTACGCTAGGAGCCTCATCACCGACCCTCCGAGGTCGTACGCCAAGGCGCTCCAGCGCGGAGGCTTGTACGCCGACGAGCTCCACAATCACAAGAAAGATGGGGGCCATCCCTCCAAGAAGACAAATCCTTTGCCGGCCCCGGGTCCATCCCCGGCCGGCCAGAGTGCCCAGGGCCGTCACGGCTCTGGTGGACAGAGTAAGAAAGATCGCCACTGGCGGCCGAGGTTGGAACGGCCGGGGGTTGCCCTCACTCACCCGGTCGGCATCATCCTCGACTATGCCGAGAAGCATGGCCTCATCGAGCAGGCTCCTCGGCCGGCCGAGGAGGTCCTTGCCATCCAGCAGGGCGGCACATACTGCCGGTTCCACAAGAACTCGTCACACAACACCGACGACTGCATCACGCTGAAGAAGGCCATCGAGCATCTTATTCGTCAGGGGGAACTCTCCCAGTTTGTTAAAGGTGGCCCACGCAAAAACACTTGGGTAAACACCGGAAAACAAGGGGGCGAACCCTCTGCGAAGAAGCGGGAGATTGGTAGGCTCGGGGACGACGAGGACTTCGAAGAGCCCCCGCCAAAGAAGAATCACATTCACCTCATCGTGGGTGGGAACACTGGGGGGGACTCCGCCACTCAGAGAAAGAAATGGGCCCAATCCCTCTACATTGGGGAGGTGTCCCACGTTCCCCCCCAGCCGAAGAAGCAGCGAACGGAGGCGATCACCTTCACCGACAAGGATTTGCCTCCGGGGACGGAATCACACAGGGACACCCTCGTCATCCGGTGTGAGATCGGTGACTCCATCATCCACCGCACTTACATCGATACGGGGAGCTCCGTCAACGTGATGTACCTGGATACCTTCCGGCAGCTGAAGCTGGACAGAGCTCTGCTGAAGCCGATCAAGACACCGTTATCCGGCTTCACCGGGGACTCTATCGACGTCGAGGGCACGATAGTCCTCCCCGTGGAGGTCGGTGACGGCCCCCACCACGCCAGGATTGACATGGAGTTCATGGTGGTCAACCTCCAGTGCGCCCACAACCTGATCTTGGGACGGCCAGCGCTGGAGGAATCTGAGGCCATCATCTCCATGAAGCACTTGTGCCTAAAGTTCCCCACCAATGACGGCATCGGCTACGCCAGAGGAAACCAGAGGATAGCCAGAGCATGCTACCTCAAGCTAACAAGGCCGGCTGAAAGGGAAGGACAGAGGATAGACACCATCACGGCAGCCGTTGCCAAGGACGAGGAGAGGCCGCATGCCGAACCGGTCGAGGAAGTCGAGGAAGTCCCTCTGAATACCTCCCGGCCGGAGCGGGTCCTCAGAATCGGGAAGCAGCTCCCTCGGGACCAACAAGACGTCATCCTCCTCGTCCTGCGGTCATACGCCGTTGTCTTCGCGTGGGGCCCGGACGATATGCCAGGCATCAGCCGTCAGGTGATCACTCACCGGCTGACCATCGATCCGGCCTCCACGCCTGTCAAGCAGAAGCGGCGCTACTTGTCCGCCGACAGGCGGGACTTCGTCAAAAGAGAGGTCGCCATGCTCCTCTCAATCAAGCACATTAAAGAGGTGAAGTACCCGACGTGGCTGGCCAACGTCGTCCTCGCCCAGAAACCACCAACATTCAGAATGTGTGTTGATTACACTGACCTGAACAAGGCGTGCCCCATGGACCCGTTCCCTCTCCCCAACATTGATCAGTTGGTGGACGAGACGGCGGGGTGCGAGTTGATGTCGTTCCTTGACGCTTTCAGAGGGTACCACCAAATCTCCATGCATGAAGATGACGCTGAGAAGACGGCATTCGTGACCCCAAAGGGAATCTTTTGTTACCTCGTCATGGCCTTCGGACTCAAAAACTCCGGCGCCACCTATACTAAGATGGTGGCCAAGATCTTCAGAGCAGTCCTCGGCCAGACGATGGAGGCATACGTCGACGACATGATCGTCAAGAGCAGGCAGGCCTCCACCCATGCCGACGACCTCTGGGAAATCTTTGAGATCATGAAGGAGTTCAGGCTCCGCCTCAACCCCAAGAAGTGCGCCTTCGGCGTCCAAGGCGGCAAGTTCCTCGGCTACATGGTAAGCTGGAGAGGCATCGAGATAAACCCGGAGAAGACGCAGGCTATCATCAACATGGAGCCGCCCCGCAACGTCAAGGAATAACAGCGCCTGACGGGGCGCCTGGCGGCCCTGAACCGTTTCCTCTCCAGATCAGCCGAGAGGGCACTCCCCTTCTTTCAGATCATGCGTAAAGCCAACAGCTTCAAGTGGACGACGGAATGCCAGGAAGCGTTCGAAGAGTTGAAGAGGTACCTATCGTCCCCGCCCGTACTCTCCAAGCCCAAAGCCGGCGAAACCCTCTTCTTGTACTTAGGGGTGAGCACGTCGGCCATCAGCTCCGTGCTCATCCGTGAGGACGAAGGGGTGCAGAAGGCCATCTTCTACATCAGCAAGACGCTCAGGGAGGCCGAGCTCCGGTACTCCCCCATTGAGAAGACGGTGCTGGCCATCGTCCACACGGTGAAGAAGCTGGGGCACTACTTCCAAGCCCACGCCGTCCATGTGCTAACCCAGCAACCCCTCGGCGCACTCATGAGGAGCCCCACCAGCTCCTCAAGGATGGTGAAATGGGCAATCTTCCTCAGCCAATTTCAAATTGAGATCAAGCTAAGGGAATCTATCAAAGGGCAAGCCTTGGCCGACTTCGTCACTGAATGCACAGCAAGGGAGACGGCCGTTGCCAACCCCGGGCCGGAGCCGGACGATACATGGATCCTATTCACTGACGGCTCGTCGGCCGGGAAATCATGCGGTGGCGGCGTCGTCCTCATATCCCCTGAAGGATTCAGAGCTTACTATGCCATCCGCTTCAACTTCAGGGTATCCAACAACGAAGCCGAGTATGAGGCCCTCCTCAGCGGTCTCAGACTCGTTGCCGACCTCAAGGCCAAGCACCTCAAAATCAAGTGCGACTCCAAACTGGTAGTGGGCCAGGTGGAGGGATCGTACGAAGCAAAGGAGGGACGGATGCGATAGTACAAACAGGCAGCAGAGGAGTTACTGAAAGCGTTTGAAACCCACGAGATCACTCAGATCCCAAGGGCCGAGAACGCCGAAGCCGACACCCTCTCCAAGCTCAGCTCAGACACTCCAGAGCACATCTCCAGGATAGCCAACATCGAAGAGCTGAGCATGTCTAGCATTCATGCCAGCCCCTTCTTATACATCCAACAGCGACCAGAGGACTGGATCTCCGACATCGTCACCTTCATCACGACGGGGGAGCTGCCCCCGGACGAGGAGAGGGCCAAACTTGCCAAACTCAGGGCCCCAAGCTACACCATTGAAGATGGCAAACTCTACAAACGATCCTATAATGGCACTCTCCTCCGATGCCTGCACCAGGATGAAGCCGACGTGGCCATGGAAGAAGTTCATTGTGGCGTCTGCTCCTCGCACCAGGGCCCTTTCAGCATGTCCCGACGTCTCGTCGTCCAGGGCTTCTTCTGGCCGACGATGGCGCGAGACTGTGCGGACCTGGCTAGGAAGTGTACCACGTGCCAGGTGCTCCAGAGAGCCCCTGGTCGGCCAGCCATCAACTACGCCCCCGTCAGCACCGCAATTCCATTCTCTAGATGGGGGATTGACCTGGTCGCCCCCCTGCCCAGAGCCGCCGGGAACAACCGCTACATCATCGTCGCCGTCGACTACTTCACCAAGTGGGTCGAGGCGAAACCCCTGACCAGCATCACGGGGGCCTGATGCCAAAAATTTGTTTACAAGAACATCATCACACGCTTCGATGTCCCCCAGGATATTATATCAGAAAACGGCACCCAATTCGAGGCAGCCCCTTTTCAGGAGCTCCTCCGAGAGTTTGGGGTGAAGCATCGTTTCTCCTCCGTTGCCTACCCTCAGGGCAACGGGCAGGTCGAGAACGCCAACAGGTCAATCATGGAGGGGCTGCAGAAGAATCTCCAGGCCGCAGGGGGTAGTTGGGTCGACGAGCTCCCCAACATCCTGTGGTGCTACAGAACCACGCCGAGGAGGGCGACAGGTGAAACGCCTTTCGCCCTGTGCTACGGCTTTGAGGCAAAGGCACCCACGGAAGTTGCCATCCCCAGCCGGCGGGTGGAACAATACGAGCCTGACGCCAACAAAGAGAACATGAAGATTGACCTGCATCTGGTTGACGAGAGGCGTGAGCAAGCTTACGTCCGAGCAGAGAACTACTGGCGTCAAGTAAAGTCATACTATGACGCCAAGGTACGTTTCCGGGAATTTCAAGTGGGGGACTACGTCCTCTGTCGAAGGGAAGCAAGCCATCCGATAGAGGGTGGCAAGCTAGCATTGAAGTACGAAGGGCCCTACATCGTCAGTGCCGTGGTCAAACCCGGCACCTACAAGCTTAAACGCCCGAATGGGTCCAATGTACCACAAACGTGGAATGTACACCATCTGGTGAAGTTTTATCAGTAATCCGAAGGAGGTGCAGACGGCGAAGCCCTCACCCCTTAACGGGTTACTGATTGAATGCCACCCTCGGCCTCGAGCCACTTATGAATAAAATCATGTTCCTCTTGATTTTTTCTCTGGAATTTAAAGTAAAATATTAGCAGGTGCCCTCATCGGCCACCTCAGAGCGAAAGACTCAGGTATGGCCGATATGGCATTTTGCATTTGCAACCTGCGAAGCGACAAGCCCAGGTACTCCATTGTATTTTGTATCAGCGAAGGGCTCAGGCCTAGCTGAGAGAGCACATCGTCCTGGCCCCGTAAGCCTAGAGTGAAACGCTCAGGTATGGCCGACGATGTCCCCAGGACGAGGGGCCCGCAAACGGCCCACGTCTTGAAATGGGAAGCTCACCGCGTCGTCCACGTGCCAGATCGCAGGACGACAGGCCTGAAATCATGGCCGAGGTGACAAAATCCCAAAACTCAGGGATGGGCAACGACAGCCGTTGGAAACCGACCAAAAGTCTAGCCCGCGTCATAAATAGGCGACGGGACCCGCCCTGAGATCACGGACGTTATAAACGAAGTCCGAACCGACCGAAGGACGAGCACACCCTTCGGCCGAAGCCTGAAAGAAGGAAACTCCACTGAAAAAAGGGAAGCCGAGGACCGCGCGCACTTGCCAGCCTCGAGCAATGAAAAGATAAAATCCCCACAACTAAGGCCAAACTTGGCTAAGTACATATCAGTTGAACACAAGTGTAATACCACTAACAGGTGACATAGACGATATGGCCACACGTCCATCACAGACAAGGGAGTCGTCAGGGACGAAGCATACGCCTATAAGACCCTAACCAGTGGTTGGGTGACACGCGAGTGGTAAGCTTCATTGGCCACAGCTCTTTGAAGCACCAACACTTAGTATGAAATAAAGAATTACAATCCTGAAAGATGACCTGGACGAAGCAGGCAGTACCAATCCTGAGGATGACCAGGACGAAGCGGGTCGTATCACACCCGCGGAAGGATCAAGCATTCAAGCAACAATCCCTACCGGCCACAGCATTCCAGATGGCCGTTACAGGCACTGAAACCCAGGCTGTTGGTCAAGCGAAAGATCTTTGGGGACTTGTCCAAGTGTTTACCAAACACTTAGAGGAAATTCTAGGGAAAAAGGTTCCTTAAGAGAATTCCGACACTTAGAGAAACTCTTGGGGAAAGCAAACGGCAGCCTCATCGGCCACAAAGCCAGACCTTGGCCGATGAAGGTAGGGCCACCTCTTAGCCGACAACGGTACCACAAAGAAGGAACTATCTTGCATTTATACTTAGAAAAATTTCTAAGTATTCAAATGAAGAAACTCTAGACGAGGCGGGCACCTGTATACTCGCAGGCCGTTAGCTACCTGTGGCTTGCATGTGTACTTAGAAAAATTTCTATGTTCAAAAAACTAAGTTCAAGGTACCCTTATCGGCCACAATAGAAGGATCCAGGTCGACCTTCCTGATCAGATCAGGAACAAGGGAACACGACGGCCACGAAAAACACTGGGCCGACAACAATGACATTGGTTCAACACTTAGGGAATTTCCCATCATTTGTCAACACTGAGGAGAGATTCAATACCAGGACGATGAGAACACCCATCTACTTGAAGTTAGACACTTAGAAATATTATAACAAAAAAGAAGAATGGGACAGTGCCAAGACGCAGCGGACACCCCAGCTTGCCCGCCTCAGCCAGGATGGAAAGAAAAACACCTAAGTGGATCTAAAACACTTAGAAATTGTTTGAATAAATCCCAAGTGTTACGACGGCGAAGAAACACCGGACAGGCCGACCAGGCCACCAGACTGAATGGACTACCTCACGGACGTAGCAAATACTCGCGGGTGACCTAAGTTGTAACTTTTACACTTAGACAAATTTCAAAATTGGAATGGCAAAAGGGAATAAACATACAAGACATTCAAAGCCGAGCAGGACATCAAAACGTTCATTAATAAACAATTAAAGTACATTGGTGGGCGCTTCGGCCATTACATCAGATGGGCAGAAATAGAAGATAATTATTTACAACGTAGGGAACGGGGAGTAGCCGATCAAGTCTCTTGGGCGCCTCCATCATGCCCAGCCTGGGGCTGCTCTCCGGCATCTTCGGCTCCCTCCTCAGCCTCAGTCTCCTGGCCGGCGGCAGTCGCAGAACTGGTGGCATCATCCAGGAAGTCAAACTCGTCATAATCCGGATCGCCAAGGCCGGAACTCTCGATTGGGGCCTCCCTCTCCGAAAGAGGAAGCTTGGCCTGCTCCTCGGGATCCTTCATCAGCTTGGGAAGCTTCAAGTTCCGCCTCGCCCACCCGGAGGTATAGTTCATGGCTTTGAGGGCACGCGCCAGCCGCTGACACAGGAGCCTCTGCATCCGCTCTTGGCCCATGTTGTAATACACGGCCATCTCCCTGCCAAAGTACTCTTGGCCGGCGGGGGAGTTCATTCCCCAATCTTCAAGCTTGGCGTCCACCACTTCGTAGCACCAGGGGAGCCGCTCGTCGGCCTTCCATCCCTCGGCCAGAAACTTTTGAACGGCCTCATCGGCGGCCTTCACAGCGGCAGCCTCGGCCACAATCTTGGCCTTCACGGCTTCATCATTTTTGCGCCGTTCAGCCTCAAGCGCCCTCTGGCTCTCCTCAAGTTTGGCCAGGGCATCGTCCCTGGCTGCAGCTGCCTCATCGGCCCTCTTTTGCAGAGCCTTGGCATCTTCCCGGAGCCGCTCCAAGCAGGCCACCGCCTCATCGGCCGAGGCAGCCTTTTGCTCGAGCTCCTTCAGACGAGCAATCTCCCGTTGCTGCCTCTTGTGGCTCTCCATGAGCATGAAGGCACCCTGCACAACAAAGGCAAACAAAGACTCAGGCAAATGATTTCACTCGGACGACGAGAAAAACGACAAATAAAAGGAAAGGGAACTTACTTGGACGATGAGGTCCATCCCGCCTTCGTACACGTTGACATCCCCGAGCCTCTTGAGGTAGGCCCGATCTTTGGCCGGCATGGCCTGGGCTAGCACATCATGGCAGAGGACGCCATCGTCAAAGACACCCCCGCCGACGGGGTACTCCACCATTTTCTGGTAGGTGGCAGCGGCAATCTCCTTGCCGGCCCTCTTCGTCCGTGGCTCCTGGACGAGAGGGAGCGATCGGGCAGCATCGCTTGGAGCAGCGGTAAGATCCACAACGGGACCACTATCGTCCACATTTGGGACGGTCAGAGTGCCGACCTCATCGGCATGGGAAGGAGACGGTGCCCTCTTCGTCTTCTTAGTGACATTCAAGCCAGCCTCGGTCAATTTCTCCTGGTCGTCAGTGGGAGGCCTCTTCTTCTTGGACTGGGCAGGCTTCGGGGCCGCACCAGCAGTAGCCCCGCCCCCCTCGGCCGCGGCACGTCTGGCCGCCTCGGCCGCCTTTGCAGCCAACTCCTCGGCCGCCTTGGCCTTGGCTATGGCCATGATTGAACGGTGATCCATAACAAAATCTACACAAAGGAAAATGAATAGATTAGCAAGGCAAAAGAACAAATAACAAAGGAAGAAAGCCGGAGAAAGTATTACCATCGGCCTCAGCAGGAATGCCCAAATCCGGGCCGTCGGCCTCTTCGAAGGTAGTGGTCATCCTCGGCCAAAGTTGGACATCGTCCTCCTTGTCGCCATACACATAGTACCTAAAGAAGCCGAGGGCGGTCATCTTATATTCCGTGATGTAGTCTTTCACGCTCCTCGGCCCCCCTTCCAAGAACGCCTCCACCTGAGCGTCCAAGATCGAACTCCTCGGCGGGTCGTGCAGATTGAACCTCCCAGTGTGGCCGAGAGAGGGAAATTCGGTGCCATTCTCACCAAGGGATACAAAAACGAACTTGCTCTTCCACCCATGGATGGACGAAGGCAAGTCCGTGAAGCTCCTCTTCTTCGGCAGCTGTTGGAGAGTAGCATAGGCCGCACAGTTTTTGTGGCTTCCTCGGCCGATCTGATAAAGATTCATGAATAGAGCCGTCGTCGGCCTGTAGCCCAACTCCTCACAACGGAGCAAGAACCCCACCATCAACGAGTAGCTGTTCGGGGTCAGCAAGGCCGGAGGGAGTCCCACCATGTCCAGATATTCAGTGATGAAAGGATGAAGGGGAAACCTCAGCCCCTTGGCGAAACTCATCGGGTATACCCCGAAGTATCCCGGTGGCGGATGGAGTACATGGTCCGTCGGTCTGGGTGCCCTAACCCTCCCGAACGGCCCCACGTACATCTGGGCAACTAAGTAGTCAGCCGCGCTGCTCTCCGGCTTGATCAGGAAAATATTTGCGAGATCCAGGTATGAGACGCCCGGCCCACTCTTCGGCCTCCTTATTCTCTTCGGCTTATCTGCTCCCTTCACGGCAGACACCGGTCTCGGGCACGGAATAACAGTGGAAGTGGACGCCCCGTCCACCACTCGGGACGCACCTGCGTCCTCACCTTTTGAAGACGAGACGGACTCCTCGTCCTCACCTTCGCCCTCCACCGGCTCTCCGGACTTGTAAGGACTTAAACGCTCTATCTCTTCTTCGAACTCCTCAAGCACCTCATAGTCGAGTGACCTAGTGGAGGGCTGGTCGTCGTACGGATAGTATTCCTCATCTAAGCTCTTCATCCTAACAACTATTACGAGCCTAAGGGGAATTACTTTGGATCTAAGGCATTTTGTCCACTAACACTAGATCAAGGCTCAGGGAAGCAAAGTATGCAAAGGAATTGAAGAACAAGTCAAGAACTAACCTTGAAGATATGAAGAACTCGAAGAACACCTTGAAGACTCTCTCTCTAGAAATTCGGGCAGCACTTCGATATCTCAAGAATGCAAGTAAGGTACCGCTTCGGAGGAGGGGGGGTATTTATAGACAATCTCCAACGGTCACTACACGTGGCACCATATCAATGGCCACCTCAGCGGTCACCTTCCTAGCAGCCGATGAGGTGCCACCCCTTCAGAAATGGGCCGGGCTCGTGAACCAACTTATCAGCGGAGTAAAAGCCTACGGATCACACGGACAATGAGCGCCCACAACGGCCTATATGCTTGCCGGCTTCACAAGTGCCAGCAAGCGCCCACAACGGCCTATATGCCTGCTAGGTTCACATATGCCAACAATAAGGAGATAACGGCCAGGAATGTCATGAACGCCCGTGACGGCCACAGAACCAAAGGAACAAAGAACCCGCACCCATCGGCTCTCCGTAACGACCTTTGGTGATAACTCTTTACAAGCGATCTGCGCACAAGGGTTCTTCCACAGGGTTACCTTGGCCAGAAAATCGCCATAAGGGTTGGATCCAGGGGCACTACGGAGAGGCCGCTTCGGCCAGGGACTCAAGGAACTCCTTCACCCCTCACACTCTTCGGCCTGAAGCAGTGGGGTACTGGGGGACCGCATCGTCCTCAACAATACAGACAAAGGAAAAATGCAAACACAAATGTAACCACAAAGCATGGCCACACCGTCCATATGTCACATGGAGCCTCGTCGGCCAAAGGCACGTAACACCATCAACAACGGCCAACAGGCCACCTAAGGCAAGGACATTCATCGTCTTCCGCCAACAGCTAATCATAATGGGCTCTCCGACCAAGAACATGAAAGCCAATCAGCGACGACCAAAAGGAGTGCGCAAGCACCCTCATCGGCCACCCAAAGGAAAGGACGCCCATCGTCCTCGAAGCAAGGTTCAACCCCAACGGCCTCACCGGCCCAAATGTAAATCTCAACCATCAACGTCCAAGAGAGGGAAAACGCGCCTTCAACGGCCACCATCGAAGCAGGGCACTCATCGTCCCCAAAAGGACACACCAAGGAAACAACGGCCTCCCCGTCCACAGCAAAGAACAGGTAACGGCCAAGCACAGAACAAGATCACCAAAATGGAAACAGCGCCAACGCCGCAACAGCCAACGGCCTGGGAGTGCCCGCATCGGCCAGAAGCACCAAAGCACGGGAATCTACTCTCCTTCACTTCGTCTACACCTCAGCTTAGAGAGTGGGGGACTCCTGATGGAGTATATGATTCTGAGCCCCCAGACCCACATACTCAGAAGAACAGAAGGCACAAGACACTGAGTGGTGCCCTCGTCGGCCAAGGGACCCCCGTCGGCCGAAAAGGTGCCAACTCAGAATATGGTCCTGAAGCCAAGGAACCCGGGTGCCCTCGTCGGCCGTGCCCTCGTCGGCCGTGCCCTCATCGGCCACACCCTCGTCGGCCACGAAGACCTCACAGAACCGGATTTTGCACTTACTCATTTGTACAGCCCATTAGTGGCTTTGTATTTGGCCCGGTAGCGGTCCAGTTGTAAATGGGCCTCCCAAGCCCAAGGCTTGGGAGCCCAGCTCGTATTTTCTCTATAAATACTCCCCTTGGGAGTAGTTATAGGGGTGACAAAATCATTCTATTGAAGCATATTATTGCACTTCTCTCTCTAGCTCTCACTTCTCTCTAGATATACTCTATCAATAGTACCCGTGCATACGCACGAGAAAAAAGCAGTGAGTCCATATATAGAAAGTTGTTTTTACAAAGATGATATATTGAATATAACTAACTTACTAACTCTATTTATAATTATGTCTTAATTAATCTTTACTGTTAGATTCATGAAGTTGAGAATGTTAATTTGTGTATATTCATCAAAATTTAAAATCTAAAGTTTAAATAAAAGTATATTGTGATGTTGACATTATTGACATTTTCAACACTTTTCTTTACTTTCAAGGGTGATATGATTACAATGCAAATAGATACAATGCGAATAGCTAGTATTTATAAAAACGTTTGTTTTTTCATTTATACTTCATTTGTTACAAAAATATATGCAAATTATATCTTTAATTTTTTATTATCTTTCATATGACACCAATATTTCATATATAAATATAAAAATTAAAACTTAAAAAAATGTTTTATCATGTGATATACCTTTTTAATTATTTGTACTCCATTTGTTATAAAAAATATACGGAAAATAGGACGGATGAGTATGATATACGGAAAAAAGTAATAAGAATATGAGAATATTTGACCAAATAGAATATTATATTGTTTGTGTATTAATAATCTTAAACTCATAAGCTCTACTTTTTTACGAAGATGATATATAGAAAGTTGTTTTGAATTTTGTTTTGGAGAATGATTGTAAATTTGTATTTGAGTAATATTGAGTAATAAAAAAAATCTTGAAGATCAAACAATTAAATTGTGGTGACTGAATTTTAGACTTGGAAACAGAATTGCAAGGTCATAGAGTCGCAATATATGGAGTATGATTGATTAAAAAAAAGTTGTGAATTGGCCGTATGATTGATTAGGTATTTTAGAATTGTTAAAAAGAAACTCTAGAACTGGCCGTTATTGCTCTGCGTTTTTTTAGTTGTGAATTCATTTCATCATCCACGTGTTATCTTCCTAAAAATCCCACTTCTTTCTCTATTTCTTCCACGTGGCTTCATGCCTTTTTTCTAAATAAATGAAATTAATTCACACAACTTAAAAAACACAGAGCAACAATCGTCAGTTACATTCTAGAATTTTATTTTTAATCATTCTAATTCTATTTTTTTAATGCGAGCAGACACATATAAATTCTTATATTTCTAGTAATAATATTTTAAATATGACTATTTATTAATTATTTTTAAAGTCTACTCCATTTAAAATCTACTCCATAACTCAACTTCATATGACTATTTATTAGTTTTGTTTAAAAAATTACTCCATGGTTATTTAAAATAAATGTAAATATAATTTTTAAAACCTTTTCAAAGACTTATTAAAAATAAAAAAAATAAGTTAAGATAAATATATAAACTTTTAAATTCAAATCTTTAATGATAATTTTACGTCTTAACAATTAATTGCAAACAGTTAAGTTACTAACATTTTATTTCAAATGCTAATGAAAGTGGTTAGTTATAAAAGCTAACGGAATCTGCTATTAAGCTTGTTTGGATTTCAGCGGATGGAGCAAACCACCATTAGGAATTGTTTTACTCATATACTCCGCATTAGGAATTATATATTTATTTGATACAAAATAATATATTTCAAGGTTTGAAAATAGGAAGATTATTTATGAAATATTCAGATTTTTTTCTAACTTTTATATATGCAATATTGATGTCATATGAAAGATCATAAAAAATGATGAATTTTGATAATTTTTTAATGAAAATTAGAGAAAAAATGAAAAAGATAAAACAGTTTAAAGAAAATAGTATTTTTATATGTGATGGGTCCCATTAATTAATACTCACTTAATAGATGCCATGTTTGTTAAGGTATCAAAAAAAGTTACTTCACTATGAGGAAGCCACATGGCATTAGTATAGCAAAGGAGAGAAATTAGGATAGAGTGACATGTATGCTTATGTAGGGGTAAAATAGTATTTGGAGGAGCTATTTGTTTTCTTATATATAAATAGATAGATGTAGTTCTTTTAAGTATGATGATAATCCGACTAACAATTGAGCGGAAGAATTTTCTCTCCCATATGAGTGGATGATTTTCTCTCATATATGTAGTTCTTTTAAGTATAAGATCGATAAGTCAGATGGCTAACAATTGAGCAGGAGAAATCTATCTCATATTTAGTTCTTTTAAAATCAGCTAACAATTTAGCGAGATAATTTTTTCTTTCATATGTTAACACTAATTTAACTAATGAGCAACAAGTTCTTATTTAACTAATAAAATTAATTTTAATATTTATTGTATTCACTTAAATTTTTTGTCACTCACTTATTGTACTCACTTTTTTAGAATAGTATTTAATTTTAAAATTAACTTAATCATGAAAATTAATAAGCAGCAAATTCTAATGAAGGGTGTCAATTAATTTTCTATAATATATTGTTCATCAAATATTTATTGTATGTGTGGGCTTATACTTTATGCTATTAGCTAGCTAATGGTTTAAACAGGTGGATCTTTTACTTATAGTACGAATACTGCATTTGGAAAGAGGAGTGCGAGAAATATTGTTGGTGATGATAGTGAGAACGAAATAGAGTTTTATGAGAGAATTATTAGAGAAAGTAATGGTAAGAGGATGGCGTTAATAATTATTTTTATTTATAGTTATTTTTTCTTAATTCGTTTAATACTTTAAACTAATTTTGGATTATGTTAGTGAATCGGAGGTAGATCCGACATTTCCCCAAGATCCAATTGGTAATACTATCTATTTCATTTATAATAAATGGCCTATATTTAATTTTTCTCTTACTGTTTTAGTACTTCAATTCATACTTATGCACTAGTAATAAGATAATGTTTAGTAAGTAAGGAAGTTTTGTCGGGTATAACTCTGGTTTCCTATCTGCAGTCCCATTTTGATTTCTTGTTTATGGTCTTTATGTTTTGCAGTAAGAAATTCATGAGACAATGGCAAAAAATCCTTCACCTTCTAATGTTGAGGTATATTTTTCCATTTCTACCTAGCATATTGATTTCACAAGCTGGACATTGTATGCATTGTTTTTAAGTGGTGCAGCCAAAATTCATGCGTGATATTCTGCTTGTAGATGATCAGAAAAATAACATAGTGTGCTGTTGAAATTACTCTATGATTCTTTTTTGTTTCCTCCATATTGAGGCGAGAAAAAGTATATCTGAAATCTGAAAAATAATCCTCAAGGTTGTTCTCTCGAAGTGGAAGAAGTGTTTTGTCTTGAACAGAAGGGGGAATGATGTTGCTATGAAGATCGACTTGATGATGTGTGAAGGCATTGTATACATACAAATTGTTATCAACATTGTTCGATTAATTATGCTATATGTATGTAGGACGCGCGTGTAGGCGGCTCACTTTGGTGTTGAATGATGGATTTTTCGTCATGTTTTTCCAGCAGAACATTTTCTAGGTTTGCATACCTTAGAATATATGCAAACCTCAACAACAATGTAGCCTTGAGCTTCAAATGAATATTATGCCTTAAACGTTGAATCCATGTTTTGAGATTTATTGACTTTATTATCGTTTATGGGATTAGTTAATATTGAATTGGAATTTTTAAAATATAATTGAAATGGATTTTTTAAATACTGCAATGTCACTAGAATATGTGATGTAAAAGTGTCGGCAAATAGTTATATCGCCAAGGTATCACTATTTAGTGATACTTTAGTGTCACTAGAGTATATGATTTAAAAGTGTCACTGAATAGCTATGTCGCCAATGTGTCACTACTATATTGTGATATCGTAGTGTCACAATTCTGTGACACTTGTAGTGACACTTAAAAAGTGTCACATGTAGTGTCACTAGCCCCCACTTTCAGCGACACTTTTTTAGTGTCACAGAAACTTTCAGTAACACTAATTTGGTGTCACTGTAAGACATTTTCTAGTAGTGACTTATTGTACTTTTATTTTTTTCGAAAATGTAGAATCCTAAAAAATTAGTTTAATTTTAATATTTATTTAGATCATGAGTAAAAATATATGCACCAACTGTATATATTCAAATCATGCATGAACACCCTCCGCACAAGCTAAACTAACCTAAGCTCACCCTCACCTACGTACCCCATGTGTCTGCCTATATCGAGACCTCCATCATGTTCCTACCCCTCTTCTAGCGCGTTCTATGACCACCTTTCAAACTTCGAAAATCGCCTAGCGTTCTACAAATTGCTCTAGGCGCTACGCGGTAGTCGGGAGCCCCGATTTTAGTCAAGGCGCTTCGACTACTTGATTTGACACCTAAGCGAATTAATCGGCCGCCCAGGGCGGCTAATTACCCGTCAAGAGCGCTTAGTCAGCCACCTAGGGCATCAAGTCTCACGAAACATATTTTTGCCTTTTTTAATTTCTCTAAAAGATATATGTGCCTTTAATTTTAACCACGCATATTAATTTCAATCAAACTTATTAAGTGTTTTGCCATTTGATCAATTTAATGAGCTTATTTGTTTTAGTCAAAATCGAAATATACCTTACCCTAGTCCCATCAGGAAGATTTACACGCTCATTCTCCCTCATTTGTGTGTGTATGACACCTCACGCCAGTAATCGTTACTATTAAAGAATGTATCGTGTAATTATAGACTTCGTCATATATTATATAATGTCCAAACACATATCTGATTGGTCACATCATTTGTGTGAGAGAATTTTCTCTCTCATATTTAGTGCTTTTAGGTATAATAAAGAAGATGAGTGAACTAATAATTGAGTGGGAGAAATTTTCTCTCTCATATGTAGTGCTTTTAAGTATAATAATAATAATAATAATAATAATAATAATAATACTAATAATACTAATAATACTAATAATAATAATAGTAATAAAAATAATAGTAATAATAATAGTAATAATAATAGTAATAATAATAATAATAGAATAATAATAATAATAATAGAATAATAATAATAATAATAATACTAATAATAATACTAATAATAATACTAATCATAATAATAATAATAATAATAATAATAATAATAGTAATAATAATAATAATAGAATAATAATAATAATAATAGAATAATAATAATAATAATAATAATACTAATCATAATAATAATAATAATAATAATAATAATAATACTAATAATAATAATACTAATAATAATAATAATACTAATAATAATAATAATAATAATAATAATACTAATAATAATAATAATAATTGTTAGTCCCAAAATACTAACAATCATACAACCATAACAATGATAAAGAAGCAGATAGAAAGAAATCGACAAGATTGAACGCGAATCTGGTATACCGTATGAACCTGCCGCTACTCTCCCTGGAGAAGGAGAGCAGCGGCAACCTAATTTCTCTCTATCTCTACGCCTCTGCGTTTCTATGCCTCTCACGATTGTTAGGGTTCCCGTAAGTTAGCCTCCTTTTATAGGAGAAGTTGGCTAACTTACGGGTTACAAGGAAGCCCACAGGCTGATACACATTTGTGGCCCATATTACACGTTTAATTAATAACTACACAAATACAAAGATAACTAACTAGATTGAACACCATAAAATATTCCCAACAATCTCCCCCTTGGTGATCAATCGTGTTGAATCAGCATTGCAGCGCAGATATCTTTGTCTTTGTTGTTATTGAACTTCCTTTGTCTTTGAACTTGACTTCTGAGGAAGGCTATCTGAAGGAATCCTTGCAATCTCCCCTTTGATGTCTTCTTGACAATTTGATCTTTGATGCCGGGGGTTGAGGGACCTTCTGTATCTTGCATGTAATCCTTGCCTTCCAGAAGTTGCTCTTGATCCGCTTGGATGAAGTCCGGTGACGCCTCTAGAATGAATATTCTTTGGAGAATAGGAGACGCCCATGGAATTCATCTTCAGGACACGAGTATTTGACCTCTGTCTCCTCCACAATGTAGTCTTTTTGACTATTTGGAATGAATGCATTTGAGGAGAACTTGTCGGTGGCACAGCGGAACATAATGATGGTTGATTTGTGAGTGTAGCTGACCATTTGATTTGAGTTGCGGAGATAGAAGAGAGGGTGTTGAATTTTGTGATGGAGGAGTGAAGTGTCCCAGAATGATTTGTTCAGTGTTAACAGCATGTGGACCACTCTCCCCCTCATGACGATCCGATGAATCGGGACGTCATGCTTTTATTCTTTTATTCTGCGGAAATAAATTAATGAAAAACAAGCAGAATCTAAAAAAGATAACGTAGCCCCCCGGGGTCGTGAAGACGCCCGTTATCATCACTATAGAGATAAACTCTAAAGCAATGGCCTGACAATGTTGGTGATTCTTATGTTGCAACAGCAGGACTTCCTTCCAATCATTAGTCTACATCTGCAATAGATGAGACCTATGGAAGTTCTTGCAAGTCTTGAAGACTAGCAACTGACTCTAAAATGTGTCTGTGTCCTAGAAAATTTCAAAACATTTGGGAGTGAGTAACTAGACACGACGTGATCAATGAAAGTTCAGTGGCATGGGGCTGAGGCCACAGTAGTCACCCATCCCTAGACTACTCCCGTGCAAGCACGTTTAACTTTGGAGTTCTTGGGTGATGAGCTCCCTTAAAAGGAGATGCACCTCTGTTGGTATGAGTAGTACTATTAATCCTCTTAAATTAATCTCGGGTATTACAATCACCCCCACTTAGGATCGCAATGTCCTCGTTGCGCCCTTAAACCAATCTCAATAAAACCCCAGAATCTTGCCCCGCTAAGTGCCTGCCCGATATCTAACGGGTCAGCACACTGTCGCAGGGTTGCTCTGATACCACCTGTAAAACCCCGGGGCCCCACACGGACCTGAGGTAGTTACTCTAGACCTCTAGTACTGTCCCCACAAACCACCACGAGCCTTTACCGCGCACTTTGTCCTCACTCATGCGCGCCCTGAGAAACTTCCCAGGGGGTCACCCATCCCAAGACTACTCCCGTGCAAGCACGCTTAACTTTGGAGTTCTTGGGTGATGAGCTCCCTTAAAAGGAGATGCACCTCTGTTGGTATGAGTAGTACTATTAATCCTCTTAAATTAATCTCGGGTATTACACTTCTGCTTCCTAATGCTCATAATGTTCACTCACTCACTCGCTCACTTACGCACTTACGCTCGGCTTTGTCCCTTGGGTAGGCTTAGTTGGGTTTACTAAGCCATAGGGACATGTTCTCTCATTACTTTCTTCATTTTCTCTCTGTACTCCCCCTCAACTGGAGCACTCGGTATGCTTTGTCATTGTTAGGCACCGGGGAGGATTACTTTGAGCACTCCCCCTAGAATGTTGCATCCGATGAGAGATTCCTTGCTTTGTCGGTGTAAGGCGCCAGGAGGAGAAAACTGAAACTCCCCCTCAGAATGTGCAAGGTTTGATTGCTCACAGCTTGTCATACCCGCCATGTGTGTGGAGCAATCTGAACATGTACCACACATGATGGTTTCCCTGAGCTCATCATGTAGAATTTCAGCATATAGATGATCACATAATGTTGACGAGTCAGGGGAGGCTTCAGCAGTTGATTGTTGATTGTTGTAAGATGACCGTTGACGCGAGGTTGATTGAATTATCTACGATTTTCAGACCTTTTCATTGAAATTTAGAAAAGCTTTGACCTCAGGGTTGACATTGAAAGAATATGAACAGATTAGCCTAAGTTTTGACCTGGACATCGGTGATTTACAATGTTTGTCGGAAAACTAACATTTTGACCCTCAAAGACTGCGAGTGAGGGCGCGTGAGAATGGGTTCTGGGGCATAGCCCCAGAATTAATGAAGATCTTTTCGTTAACTTTCTAACAAAAAAAGTTTGCTCAAATCGGATCACCGAGTCAAAAGTTATGGCCAAAACAGTGCGGTGTCGCAGAAAATCTCTAATTTTGAGTTTTTGAGGAATTTCTTCGAAGATGAGGTGCTCGATGTTGAATGTCGAGAGCAGGTGGATTTTAAACAAAATTCTAGAGATTGCCTCGAAGAATAATGGCCAAATCCACCTGCAAAACAAACCTCAGAATATCGAAATCTGCAGAATTTCAAAATGTTTGAACATCGAAAACTTTGAAGTTTCGAAAACCTCATAATCTCGAAAACTTGTTGTTTGAAAAACATCAGAACATCGAAAACTCATGAAACATATATAAGCAGGGAATCATTTAGAGATCCTTATAATGTAAAGCTTCGATGAACTGCAAAGGATGTCAAGATTCGAATTATGAGTTCCGAGAAACTGCAAACTTTGAAAGATTCAAAACATCGAGAAATTTTGAAAATCTCGAAATCTTCAGAATGTCGAGATCCAAAACATCGAGATCCCAAATGTCGACATCCCAAAACTCGAAATTCCAAATCTCGAGATCACAAATCTCGAGATCTTGATTTCGAGATTCAAATCTCGAGATCATGATTTCGAGATTCAAATCTCGAGATCTTGATTTCGAGATTCAAATCTCGAGATCAAGATGTCGAGATGCAAATCTCGAGATTAAGATTTCGAGATTCAAATCTCGAGATCAAGATGTCGAGATGCAAATCTCGAGATCAAGATGTCGAGATGCAAATCTCGAGATCAAGATGTCGAGATGCAAATAGCGGTCCAGTTATAAATGGGCCTCCCAAGCCCAAGACTTGGGAGCTCAGCCCGTATTTTCCCTATAAATACTTCCTCTGGAGGTAGTTATCAGGGTTACAAAATCATTCTATTGAAGCATATATTGCACTTCTCTCTCTAGCTCTCACTTCTCTCTAGACATTTACCCTATCACTAACAATTGAGCGGGATAATTTTCTCTCTCATAAGTTGTGCTTTTAAATACTTCCTTCGTTCCATAAAAGTTAGAACATTGGAATTTCTGCACTATTCACACACCTTACTTTGACTACGATTTTCTAATAATATACTACCTCCGTCCCGCAAAGAAGTTCTCACTTTCCTTTTATGGATGTCCCAAAAAGAAATTCTCATTTCTATAAAAGGAAACCACTTTTAACCAAAAAGTCACAACTACCCTTACTTTTTACCCACTTTTTGTTTGATTTGACATAAAGTAAGGGTATACTTGGAAAGTCAAAACAAAACTCTACCTTACATAAATATGTGTGTAGGTCAAACTATGAACTTCTTTACGGGACGGAGGGAGTATATAATAAAAATATTATGTATAAAATCACTAATACACTAATACAAATATTAATAAATTTGTATTAGTGTAAATTTCCAATATACGTAGTATTAACTTTTTTTAATGTTTACTAATGCGTAAATAAATACTCCGTATAATTACAATCAAAGTTACGTGTTGGCAAACGTGAAAGTCAAATTGTTGCAACTTTTATGGAACGGAGGATAGTGTAAGAAAGATTAAGCCATAAGTCGAGTAACAATCGAACGAGAGATTTTTTCCCTCATAAGTAGTGATTTTAGATATAAAATTGAGCGGGAGAATTTTCTCTCTCATATGTAGTTTTTTAGTTATTAGAAGACAAGCTTGCTAAGAAGCTAACGTAATACTACCTCCGTCCCCCTGTTATTGTCTCATTACGGTTTACGATGCTTGACTGACGATAAAGCAAACAGATCCCTGTTCGCACTAGAATTATTTTTAGGAAAAAAAATTACATATTCAGAAACTACATTAAAAGTTTTACAAAGTCGCAAAAAGCGAAATCAAATTTGATAAAAATTTGATAAATAAAGTAAGAGATTAAGAGTGATTTGTGTTGACCAAGTGAATAGGAAATGGGACAATAACAGGGGGACAGAGGGAGTAATATTTTCTGTCATATATAGTTATTTTAGGTATAAGGTAAGTCGGCTAACAATTGAGGAGAATAATTCTCTCTCATCTGTAGTGCTTTTAGGTATAAGGTTAGTCGGCTAATGATTGAGCGAGATGACCTTCTGTCTCATATGTATGTGTTTTAGGTATAATAAATAAAAAGATAAATTTGCTAATAATTGAGCGAGAGAGCTTTGTCTCATATGTAATTCTTTTTAAGTATATAAGATAGTCTAGCTAACAATTGAGAGGTGGGATTTTCTCTCCCATATGTAGTGCTTTTAGATATAGCAAGATAAGTTTTCTAATAATTGAGAGGGAGAATTTTCTCTCTTATGTAATGCTATTAGGTATATTACAAGATTACAAGATAAATTTGCTAACAATTGAGCGGAGAAATTCTCATATATGTAGTTCTTATAAGTATAAGATAAGCCGGTTAACAATTATGCAGTATAATTTTTTTCTCATACATGTGCTTTTAGGTACTACGTATAAGTTAATCCGGGTAACATATGGGTGAAAGAATTTTCTCTCATGTGTAGTTCGTTTTTATATAAAATAAGCCGACTACGAATTGAACAAGATAATTTTCTCTCTCATATGCTAGCATTAATTTAACTAATGAGTAGCAAGTTCTTATTTAACTAAAATGTAGTATTTGTTAATTTTAATATCTATTGTATTCACTTTTTTAGAATAGTATTGAATTTTAAAATTAATTTAATCGTGAAAATTAATAAGTAGCATATTCTAATGAGTGGTGCTAATTAATTTTTCTAATATACTCTTCATTGAATATTTATTGCATGAGCTCATACCTAATACCACAAGGCTTATGATATTAGCTTATTGTACTCTTATTTTTTGAAAGTGTAGAATCCTACAAAGTTATTTTTATTTTAATATTTAATTACATAATGAATAAAAATATATGCACCAACTGCTTTTCCCGTGCGCATGGGCGGATCTATGTAGGACCTAGGGTGGGCTCTAGCCCAGCCCAACCCAATTTTTTTGTTAGTATAGAAAGAGATTTAATTTTCAACCCACCCAAAAATTAAAACTCAGCCCACCCCAAGTCTACAAGGAAGTGTTCTAAGAAGCTCTAAAAGCAAAAGGCTGTCCAAACTTTGTTTAAAGCCCATAGTCATGGGAACTCAGCTTGAACAACTATTCGAACTCAAAATCTAGCTCGTGTTCGAGTTAAAAAAAGCTTCTTAAGCTCAGATCACTAAAATAAATTCGAAATCACGCTCGAATTCGCGTAGTTCGAAAAAAACTCAATTCGATTACGGCCCTAATCAGTCTAAGCTAAACTTTTTTTTGCAATAACAATTTTTTCCTGCTAAGCCCACCCCACTCTTCATTCCTGGATCCGCCCCTGCCCGTGCGTATGCATAGGCACTATACTAGTTACGTAAAATATTACATCATTCAAGGGGCATTCCCCCAGAAGAAACCTTTAGCACACTACAAAATATAGCAAATGTGAGGTTCATTCAATGTTTTCTATCATAAACAATAGTAAAGGATAATTTCGCACCAATGCACCCAGCGTTTATTTAGAGTGGTAAAAGTGAAAGTATGACTTCCTCAAATCTCCAGTAGTCTCTTCTTAATCTTGGCCTGCTGCTTCACCAAATATTAGGATGAAACTTAAAATCAGGGTTTTGAAATATTCTTACAAATCATGTTAGTACGTCAAATGGGCTTAAAGTCCCTACTATAGTTGAATATTGTAATGTAACTAAATTCTTTAATTTTATCAATTCGAATTAACAAATGAATATATCCCAGAGTTTTATAAAGATTGTATGAAATGAAATGTCCAAAGTTCGAATTAAATTCTAAAACTAAATACATCAATTAAGTTTTTTTTATTGACACACATTTATTCCATCATATGCATCCTGAAAGAAAAAAATGGCCAAACAGATTTAAGTCAGGAGTAATACATCAAGACTGAATGACAGAGTTAGTTTTTGGTGAACAAAAAAGTCATGTTCACCAAAAAAAAGTAAGGAAAGATAAGGCTAACTATTTCAAATGAAACCACATGAAATATTTGTGGTCCATATTAGATTCACATGCATGTAATCATAATGTCAAAAATAGACGTTGGAGACCGGACTGATCGGTCAGACTCCTATTTTCCCTATCCCGAGATAGAGCTGCTAACGAGCCGAGCCGAGCCCGAACACCCAAAACTCGAGTTCGGCTCGATATGGAAATAATGGAATTAGTGGTGTTCGAGTTTGAGCTCGAAGCTCGGCGAGCTTTAAAAATGAGACTCGTGTTCAACTCGATAGGCGTTCGAAGTTCGAACCGAGCGCTCAATAAGCTCGATAAATATGCTCGAATTTAAATTTTTAGGTGATGATTGTTAATAGGCTCGTGCTCGAATGATTCGACAAGTATCCGGTTCGTTAATAATCATATTTAAATTCATAAAATCATACTAACTATATTTATATTTTGACATATATATATATATAAATTATATTTATAATTTCAGAGTGTTCGATGGGCCCGAGTTCGAACCGCGCCGAATACTACTATGTTCGAGCTCGGCTCAATTAATTTTTCGAACTCAAAACTCAGGTGGGGTTCGAGTTCAAAAGCTCGTTAAGCTCGACTCGTTAGGTTCGAAATCGAGCTCGAACTCGAATAGTTCGATAAAAGTTCGGTTCGTTAACGGTCATATCCCGAGACCGAGTACCCCCTGGCCCTGCCCACCCCCTAGTTATGGTTCCGATCAGCCGATCAGGTACCCGCCGACCAGCCCACACTCGGTTAAAAAATGGGCACCTCCGGTACAAACCGCTACAGGACCAGAACAAAAAATGTGACCACCCAACCGGTGGGCGTAGCTCAATTGATAGCAAGGGAGTGTCACAAGGGTTAGGTCCCGGGTTCGAATTCCGGCAACTGTGATGAGGGGTTACTATGCTAAAAATGCATAGGGCCTCTGCAAGTACCGGGGACAAAACCTCAATCTCTATCTGTCAGATTGCGATTATAGTCCAATTTACATCTTCCTAACGTAATGTTCGGTAGGAGTGGGCACGGTTGGTTAACCGTATTTCGGTTAACCAATTTATGGTTAACCGAAATATCGGTTAATATGTTTATGATATCAGTAACCGTACCATAATGACGGTTAACCGGGTAACAATTAACCATCTCATAGGTTAACCGTTAATCGGTTAACCAAAAAACCGTATATACAAAGTATATGAATAAACTACTAACTAGGTTCGTTTTAATATTGCGGTATGAATAACGCCCTATACTAAATTACGTTACAGACGTAGTAAATTACGTATATGCAGTATTGTGGTTTTTAGAATAACTTTTTTACCAACCGGAAGTTTACTACAATATACTCCGTATAATACTACATACGGAGTACGTGTTACGAAGAATTTATACGGAGTACGTAATATGCGTCAACTGTGATTCAATATGTACTCGTACTGTCTTGTAGTGTATAACTAAAAAAGTTAGATTTGAAACATATGTTTCAGAAAGTTGAGAAAATTTCTTGTAAGATGCAATACCATATTCTTTGAATCTAAAATGAAATTTTAAATATAAAATCCGAAAATAAAATTAAGTATTAAATCTAAGATGCAATACCATATATATACTCCGTAAATTCGTAAATAAATATGGACAAGGAGTTAATATTGAATATAATACATGGAGTTTTATGAACTCACATTGGATAAATAAGCAAAATGTATGTATGAATTTGGGAGCAATATATTAACTTTGGATTAGCGGTTAACCGGCGATATTTAATTTCAAAACCGTAACCGTATAGTAAAACGTTTTTTCTACCGGTTGGTTAACCGTCCCGCAAGATTTAAAAAACAAGGTATGGTTAACCAAAACAAACACCGGTTTTTCGGTTATTTACCACGGTTAATCGGTTACGATTTTTTTCGCCCACCCCTAATCTCCGGTCGGGGTTGGGAGCCCTCAGGGATGGGTGTCATCCTTTTTTTTTAAAATGTAACCACCCTATGAGTAAAGTTTGTAATCCCGATCGCACCTTTAGCAAACTGTGGACCGGTCCGTTCTCAGACCGGAATCAGGTCGTCCCACTCTTTTTCCCTTGCAATGATGGATGAATAATTGATTATAGCGATAAAATTTAATACAAAAAGATGCAAGCATACTTTTGCGGTCAACTTGAGTTAATGCAAAGTGTTTCCTTCAATACTTCATCAACTTAAGCTACAACTCACAATAATAATAGCATTAGCAGAAACCATGATTCTAATTTAAACGTGCATTTCAATAAGAGAATTGAATTTTGCTACAATTTAACCTCATAATCACTTAGAACCCGTTTATTTAACTTTTGATTTCATGTGTGGAATTTGTTATTAAAAATTAGTAATGCTAAATTTATTATTCTAATTGATTGGATTAAATTTGTTAAATACTTTTTTCTTTATTAACTTTTAAGCTTAGTTGAAGAAGCGGTCCATTTCGACTAGTAAGCCAAAGCCCGAGCAACTGCCTCGCCGCCAAGCCAAAGCCATCATACTCGTCTAGTCTCTCCTCCCTTTCAATTTTCAACTTTGCCATTTGTATTCACACTTATACTCATCATGTGAGAGACTATTTTTTTGTCTGCGAGTTCCGTTCACGGACAAAACAAACATGATTTTCAATGAAAGTTTTTACAGACAAAACATGTTCATTTTGTCCGTGAATGGAATTAACATTCAAAAAATAGCCTCTATGAATATAAAAATGGATGAGAGAGTGGGTAAGGACACCATTTTTCTTCTTTTTATTGTTGGGATCCTTCAATAAGCTCCATCCCATCTTAATCATCATACTGCCGGAGGTCCCAATAATTTATTTCGCTGCCACAAAAATTCAATTAGTATGCCAAGTCTTAAACCTGGCTGGTATGCTCGGTGGAGATTGTACATGCACATGCCTGATCACGCGTACACTATGCCTTATTACCATCGCCTCGACTCATTAGAAGGGTGTTTGGAGGAGCTAAATTGGTCTGATTTCTATTATCGAAAATTAGCCTTTGAATTACTTTATGTGCTGATTTCTATTTTCTCGGTTAAAGAACACTTCTATCCTCTTCAAAGCAAGCTGTCAACAAGTATGGGCTATGCGGCTGCCGGTTGGATCGTCTAAATATGCGGAATTCTTTTTGAAAACAACATGGTAGTAAGTCGTAATGTAAACAAATGTATTTTCTAAGAAAATTTTTAAGAACACATATATTGGTAAAACTAGCCGCTGCTAAGTGCTAACTTACATATATTTTAAAATACAAACAAAGTAATACCCTTTTTGGTAATTATACATTCAATCAGTCAATTCAACCAAAATATTACCAAACACTTTCACTTCAGAAATTTCAGCCCTTTAAGCACTTCCAGCACTTTCAGCCAATGCAGCCATTACCAAACAAGCCCTGCATGGACTAAAAAGGATATGTTTTTCATTGGACCGGATATTGTAGTCTAATACGGCCTAGTTATGTTTAAATCTGGTCTGCCTTGACCTATGACAGAAAACAGTGGAAGTAAAAACATTTTTAGAGTTTCTTTGCTTACATTCAAATTAGTTAAAGAAGTTGAATCTGTTGAAATTGGTGAAAACTGATAAATTTAGTTAAATGAAATGAATTTGGTGAATTGTGAAAAAGTTATTTTTTTGTAAAAAAATTATATGGAAAATACCTAAAATAATACACTTCAATCATTTTTGTAAATACAGTCATAAAAATTAACAATAACGTTACTTACTTTTGTTATTACATGATTTAACGCGTGAAATTAAAAGCCGCACATTTAGTTCATTGGTTGAAAAATTGTCTAACACAATTGATAAGTCGGAATGATATGATACGTTTTCAATGAACTCTCACTCTTGATGCAAATGCAACCAAATACACACAAAAAACTGCTCTTTAACCTTCTGATTTCAACTTCCAATTTTGAGTGGGTTAGTACGTATGACATCTAATTGAATTCGAAAGTTTCTATTTGTACATGAAATTTACACATATTTGACACATATTTGTGCGCAATTATTTCTACATATAGACAATGTGTACATTTTATAGTTACATAATGAAATATTATGTAACTATTATATGAAATATTATGTAACTATTATTTATTAAATAATGAAATATTCAAGCAATCTTCGTCAACGGTCACACCAAATGTAGCGGTTAGGTAGCTATTTAAGTCTTAAGAGAAAGACTTTCTAGAGAGTACCGAACATGTTATAATTATAAAACGTAATTGATTAAATTAGAATATTTATTTTTCTTTATTTTCTAATAAATATTTAAGATTTTAACTTTACTGCATTTTACATAATTTTATTAAATAGCATTGTTGAGCCGATGTAAAATACTCCAAGAGCCCGTTTATTCGATAGTTCTGCTGAAATTTACGAAGTTCTGCTGAAATTTACGAAGTTCTTACTGAAGTGAATGGATTTCCTGATTCTGCTGATTTATGATAAAATTATATTTAAAATATATTTTATTTTTAAAATACAGAAAACATTATGCGAAAAAAATAGCTAAAATGATTCTCTACAGTAACTTCAGCTAATACAGGCAGAAAAGTAACTTCAACCTTACTATTTCTTATTTTAACATAATTCAGCACGCGAAATTAAAAGTTATGTGTTTTATAAAAAAGTTGGCTGATAAACCTAATGAGCCGAAAAACTGGGTCATCAAACGGGCTCTAAATATACAAATGGGTATATATTTTTTATATACAAATTAAATATAAATATAAAACTGGGTTACAAATATTGAAATATGTATCTTATAATTAAAGGAGATACACTAAATACTACGAGCCTGTTTGGTAACTCTGTTTTTAGGTTTATCAAGCTTATCAGCCAACTTTTTAACCAAACATGTAATTTTTTATTTCGCGCGCTGAATTATGAAATAATAATAAAAGGTAATGTTGAAGTTACTTTTCTGGCTGTATTGGCTGAAGTTACTGTAGATGACCATTTTAGCTATTTTTCATATAATTTTTTATTTATTTTTATGAATAAAATTTATTTTAAATATTATTTTTTTATAAATCAGCAGAATCAGTCAATACAGCCACTTCAGTAAGAACTTCATAAATTTCAGTAGAATCAGCTGAATAGGCCGATTTCAGTGTTACCAAATGGACTCTACGTAGTAATTTATTACAAATACTTAATGGTTTGAACTTTTTTCTTGGAACAACTAAATAAAGAAAATTGGAAAATTTTGTGGGGCGGAGGAAGTTTAATATTACTACCTCCTTCCCGAAATTATCTCTGATGGAGTATATGGCCCAGGGACCCCCGACCCACATACTTCCTCTATTACAATCAGGCCTAAACGGGCCAAGCCCAGCAAAATGGAGCTCTAAGCAGCCCACAATACGCAAAGGGGTGCCTTCGGCCCCATGGCCGAAGGCTACCAGTGACGGAATCGAGCTCAGAAACATCACAGGAGAACAAGGCTTGAAAACCAAGCCTTCGGCAACCGCAGCCCTCGGCAGGTAGGAGCCCTCGGTTAGAAGAGGCATCACAGGAGAACAAGGCTTGAAAACCAAGCCTTCGGCACCTGCAGCCCTCGGTAGGTAGGAGCCCTCGGCCCTCGACCTCAACGTGATTCCACCTCACAAAGGCCCTCGGCCTCAACATTAGAACGGCCCTCGGCCTCCACATCACAAAGGCCCTCAGCCTCAACATCAGAACGGCCCTCGGCCTCAACATGACTCTACGTCACAACGGCCCTCTTCCTCAACATCAGAATGGCCCTCGGCCTCCACATCACCAACGGCCCTCGGCCTCAACATCAGAATGGCCCTCGGCCTTAGCTTGACTCTATGTCACAACGGTTTTTGCATTAGCATGATTTCACATCACCAAAGGCCCTCGGCGTCAACGTGATTCTACATCAACAACGGCCCTCAGCCTCAGCATGGTTCCACATCACAACGGCCCTCGGCACCAGAATGGCCCTCGGCCTCAGCGTGACTCTACGTCACAACGGTTTTTGCCTTAGCGTGATTTCACATCACCAAAGGCCCTCGGCCTCAACGTGATTCTACGTCCCAACGACCGTCTACCTCAACATTAGAACGGCCCTCGGCCTCCACATCACAAAAGCCCTCGACCTCAACATCAGAACGACCCTCGGCCTCAGCATGACTCTACGTCACAACGGCCCTCTGCCTCAACATCAGAACGGCCCTCGGCCTCCACATCACCAACGGCCCTCAGCCTCAACATCAGAATGGCCCTCGGCCTTAGCGTGACTCTACGTCACAACGGTTTTTGCCTTAGCGTGATTTCACATCACCAAAGGCCCTCGGCCTCAACGTGATTCTACATCAACAACGGCTCTCGGCCTCAGCGTGATTCCACATCACAACGGCCTTCGGCACCAGAATGGCCCTCGGCCTCAGCGTGACTCTACGTCAAAAACGGTTTTGGCCTTAGCGTGATTTCACATCACCAAAGGCCCTCGGTCTCAGCGTGATTCAACATCACAACGGACCTCGGCCTCAACATCACAGCGTGATTTCCCATTCCTTCTCTTTTAATTTGTTCCCCTTCTATGTTTTTTGTTTTTCTTCTTTTCTTTTACTCCCTCCGTCCCGCTAGAAGGTTCCCACTTTCCTTTTTTAGGCGTCCCGTTAGAAGGTTCTCATTTCCATTTTAAGAAACAATTAACAATCTTAAGTGACAAATTAATCATTAAATATTAAAAATAATACATTTATAACATCACAGTTATCAATACTAACTACATTATAAAAAGAATACATTTATAACATCACAGTCTAAATAACCGTGCCGTTTTGCTATGAGAACCTTCCAACGGGACGGAGGGAGTATAATTTTCCACTTTTCCCGTCCCATTTAACTTTTAATTCGTTTTCTCCCATAATCCCATCCCTGTTCACCATCAAACGTACCCTATTCTCATGGTTCTAAAAATCGGTCTAGGTGCCTGCCTAGGCGTTGCCTAGTCGCTAGGCGGTGGCCAGACGCCCCGATTTCGCTCTAATCGGTGGGAAAAATCGTTTCGGGGCCTAGGCGGGCGCCTAGTCGACTAGGCAGACAACTAGGCGGGCTAGGCGGTGGCTAGGCGGCCTAGACTAAAAAAAATCTCGAACCACCTTTTTTCCCCGTTTTATCTTAAAATATTGTGATCAAGAAGTATTCTAATCCTATATAATTTATTTTCATATTCTCACAATAAAAAAAAAAAATTAAAATATAAATAAACTTTTTAGAATGTATTTTAAGATTTTAAGAGAGTAAAAAACACAAATATCTTAATTTATTTATTAATTATTTTATTATTGATGAATCTACTATAAAACAATTTAACATTTAATGATTATATGAGCTATTTCTATTTTCAAAATATTATAAAATTATTAGTAATATAATTAAAATTCAAAGGAAATAGAAAGAAAACAAAAACTGATGGAAAAATACTTAGGCGGGCTAGGCGCTAGGCGGCCAGTCACCGCCCGACTAGCACCTTTTAGAACATTGCCTATTCCATTACTCCTCTCACAGTCAATCCTTCAAACAATACAATAGAAGTTTATATCCTATATATACATCTAAATTAATAATAATTGTTAATGTTTCAGAAAAAATCAAAAGAACTCCAATGCCACCGCCATCATGGAAATCATCGATACATAGTAAAAACTGAATTTAATCAGTGCGAGCGCCGAGGCGCCGAGCTGATGGGCCTCTAGGGTTAGGGGTTGAGCTTCGTAAAGCAACGACTTTTAGTCTAAGGTGCTTTAGCAGTGGATTTTTTCATGGCCGCTGCCATCAAAAGAGAGCAAGATCGGCTAAAAAATCGAGGAACATTTGAAGTGGAGGGTGAAGATTAACCCATATGCCCATATATATTAAGAGAGATATTAAAGGCGGAAGGAAAAAATTACAGTTGCAGGTAGAAGGAGGTTGAGACAGTGGGACAGGATGACAATGAGCAGAATTGGAGAAAGAAGGAAGAAACGGAAAACGAAAAGAAAAGAGAAATTAAAGAATAAAAGTCAAAACTGGCTTTAACCGGTTACCTTGCTTGCTTTCCGGTGAATATGACCAGTGAGAATGTTTTTGCAAAGTAGATGTACTTAACTGATGCTTTTATTAGTAAATGAGTTTATGTGATGGATTCGTGATAGTTGAAGGGCTTATTTGATCCTTTTTCCTTAATATTAATATACTCTTACGTTATTACTATCATGTATTCGATAACTTACCACTTATAAGCAAATTTTCACTTATTTAAGAGAGAAACAAAAGCAAATTTTCACTTATTTAAGAGAGAAACAAAAGCAAATTTTCATTTATTTAAGAGAAAAACAAATTATCACTTGCTTTTACTGTGCTCACTAATCTAATACATGCTCTTTGTTAAATGTCAACATCCTTAAATTGTGATGAATTTTGACTTTATGACCTCATCCTTGAGAGTGTCACACTGAGTCATCAAACGGGATTACGGGAAGGTGTTTACCTTCCATTTTCCGGTTAAAAATGTATTCTAGTTTGCTCACATGTCATTGAACGGCTAGATGATTAGCTCACATTTCACTATTTAAAAAATGTATTCTAATTTGTTCACATATCATCAACGGCAAGGTGTTTAACTCACATTTCACTATTAGATCACTCAAACGTGAGTCTCTCTTTATCTTTATCACATTTCTTTCTCTCTTCTCTCTCTCTCACATCTCACACAAACTATAAGGGGATTGTTTGGTTATGGTCATATGGAATTTCAGGGAAGATAAGAGATGAATTGATTTAAATTTTTCTAAATTATCTCTCTTTGTTAATTTTAGTTTTGTTGAAGTAATTATATGATTTACCTAGACGATGTTCTTTTATCTTTTTCATCTTCACTTAAATTTCCAATCTTCTTAATAGAAATAGTTTAAATAATGTATATCATCACTCCTCTTCACATCCTCTAATATCCTTGAACCAAACAAAGGGTTGCTGTTGACTTATTAACGTATACGAAGTACGATCTAGTCGTCTATCTAGATTAAAATGCAACTAAGAAACAATTAAAAAAACAAAGTCAACCAAGGCAGTGAAGGCACTATAATAAATGAAGACGCATTATTATACTGCATTACTAATTAAACAATTAGACTGGCAGATTTGCTTCTAAGTGCCAATCCCAATTTGTCCAGCCGTCGCAACAAATTATTTAAGGCCAAACGCGTCTCCCAAAAAAAGGCGGCAGGATAATAGCAGGACGGGAGGGGGGGGGGGGGGGGGGGGGGGGCTATCTTAATTCTTAACAACCTTTTTCTGTTCCTCAATTCCTAAATACTAGGAGCATAAAAGTCCTTCACAACAAAAAAAAATGCTTCTAAATAAAATGCTTCCTAACAAACTCTCCTTGTACAGTTGTACATGTCATATACGGAGTAATAAAATTGCATTAATTTAGTACTGTTACTTTTTTCTTGTTTTTTTATAGACTTTTCCTGTTGACTTCACACGTAAAACAATACGTAGGTGCTTACCTATCTATCTATCTATATACAGCCAAACGGATTTGGTTAAATTGGTCTGGTGGTTGTACTTGTCCTCTTCTTCCCAATTCCCGAGCAACCCAAGTTAGAAACTCATTAGACGCATAAATCCTCGCTCGGGTTTCTTGATGAGTATTCGATAGTCCGATGTTCCGACCCTCACGCTTCAAGCCGCTGTGGGAGCCTGAGGGTTTCTGATGGGAGCGTAACGAATAACGCCTCGTGATTTAACTCCTTTGTCGAATTCTGCAGGCAAGGACAAGGGGGCATTTGGTTTTCTGATGTGAAGCTTTTTTTATGTGTGTGGATACCAATCTAGAGAGTAGGCAAATAGTTACACATGATGGGGAAAGAGTTAGAGAGTTATCAAATGGTATTAAAGTCTCTTCCTTGTGGCTAACTACCACCTGCTGCCCAACCAACCATATACTACTACCCACACGCTCTTTAAATGAACCCCCTTAAGAAAATACATCCACACACCACCCTCACTGCAATAACAACAACACTATATAATTTGCTTTACTGCTGCATAACATACCTCCTCGTGAATTCTCAGCCGTTGATTTGGGTTCTGGCCTTGCTGCTCAATCTCATCATCAGCCATGTATATGAAAGGGGATAGAAGTGTTTGTGTGATGGATGCTGCAGGGTGTGTGGGCTCCACTCTGGTGAGATGCCTTCTGCTCCGAGGCTACGCAGTTCATGCTGCTATGCAGACCCATGGTTGGCTTTCTTCTTCTCTGTTTCTTGATTTGGTGGTTTCCCTCATAAATGACAAGTGATGTTTCTATTACTGCTACATGTTTGATTATATATAATTTCTTATGGCTAATCAAAAAAATCTTTTTTCAATAGTTCAAATATAAGCCACAATTGTAGTAACTTCAGCCTATTTCTACAATATTCACTCTAAACTAAGCTTCACAACACACTCTGGCAGATGATGAATTGATAGAATCCTGGAAGAGGGAATATGCTGCAGAAATCAGTAACAGCAAATTGAAAGTTTTCCAAACTGACCTCTTGGATTACCACAGCATATTGGAGGCAATGAAGGGATGTTATGGTTTATTTTACTCTTTTGAGCCTCCATCTGATTATGCTACTTATGATGTAAGCTTCATCTTGCTTTCCCCTCTTTTTCTTCTACATCTGATGATCTGATGCTGTGATGCATGATTGCCCAGAGCTTTACTGAACCTTTTTTCCCCTTCTTTTATAAAGCTACACAAATGATTCTTGTTTCGCTTTAGAGCCTTTTTTTACTATATGACATAGAGTGTGATTCATGATTACTGATTAGATCTCAGGAGCATGATTAAAGTAATAAAACAAACAAGTAGTACTAGTAGTAGCATGAAGCAGGCAATACAGTTAATAAGATGATGTTTGACTGTTTGGTGGAAAGTCAAATAAGGTAGTGTTTGGTTAGAAAAAGTAACAGTTGATGAAAAAGATGATCTGCTGCAGGAATTCATGGGAGAAATTGAGGTGAGAGCGGCACACAACGTGGTGGAAGCTTGTGCACACACAACCACCATAGACAAAGTAGTTTTCACATCCTCCGCCACGGCAGTGGTATGGGCCCAGGATTCCGTCCACCCTCTTGACGAAAGGAGCTGGAGTGACATCAGCTTCTGCAAGAACTTTAAGGTACCAATAATAGACATCTCTAACACTATTAGGGTGAAATGAGAAGAAATGTAGAAAATATGGAGCAAGTTGCTTTGCCATGTTTAAGAAGTAAAAGTAAGCATTATTTTCCATCCTCTTGTATCTCTCCAATGTGCAATCATCATAATATTTACATTTTTTCCTATTTTTAAATTTTGAGATCTATTTTTTGAGCAAATGTATAACATTATGACATTATAATATTATGTTCCTCAAAAATCAACAATTTAAATAAAAATTTAGTTACTTTCCTTTCCTTACTTATTTTACTAATAACTTAAACAAATAAAAATTTATTTTCCTCACATTTCTAATTTTACCTAAACAATATAAACAATAAAAATGTAATTCTGATTCTGATTGATAGCCTCTTACAGAGACCCCAAAAAAATCGTGTAAATTGTAGACATCATCAAACTGTAGTTACATTGGACCAAAATTGTGTGCAGTTGTGGCACAGCCTGTCAAAGACAATGGCAGAAAAAGCAGCTTGGGCGTTGGCAATGGACAGAGAGGTAAACATGGTGTCAATTAATGGAGGTTTGTTAATCACGCCAGGTTTGAGCATGAAAGATCCATACCTGAAAGGGGCAGCAGAGATGTACGAAGGGGGCTTTTTGGTAGCAGTAGATTTAGGGTTCTTGGTTGACGCTCACATTTGTGTCTTTGAGGACGTCGCATCTTACGGAAGATACCTATGCTTCAATCATGTTATAAATAGCAGCCAAGACACTACTAAGCTTGCCAAAATGTTTTTATCAATAGACCCTACACAACATCATTTATCTCCGGACTCTATTCAAAGGTAAGTGCTATTCATATGTACATTTATGTTCTTATTTATCCAAAATGTGTGTTTTGACAATATTATAACACAAACCTACTAATGCTTTCTTGAATGAGAACATATCAAGTTTAACCTGGCCTACGATAGTAGGGTCACTTTGACGTTGGGATTAAGTAGGGGTGAACTTGGAAATGCATAACTAAGCTCTCTCACCAAATAAATAAATTGGACTATCTTTGTAATGTGGAAGGAGTTTCTAAATCTGGAGAAATGGTCAAATCCCCTATTGGAGATTATAATTTACTTAATTTCACCTCTGTACATTTCAAACTTTGGTGTTATGTAATATGCCAAATTGCGACTATTTATTCCTGATGCAGTTTTTCTATAATCTTTACAGCATGGAAAGTGAGGATGATATAGTATATCAGCAAAGCATAAGCAACCAGAAACTAAGCAAGCTCATGTTAGGCTTTGAGAGTGAAACACTACAAATACATGTATAAGGGGCAAAGGACCTAAAGGCTAAATAAACCGGCATGAAAGTTCTACGGTTTGATCCACCAAACACAGCAAATTACAAGTGATGAGAATCTTGCATGATAAAGAAACATAGAAACTCTCATACACAGTTATATATTGATACAGCCACATTTCATCACATGCAGGAGTATTCTTTCTTCCTTTTTACAACAAAAAAAAGGAAATGGAAACATCATTTGATGAAACTTGGGTTATCCCTTGCAATGTATTTCACCACACTTCCCATAACTGTATATGTAATTTTGAATCTTATTTGGTAGCTATCACTGTGTTGATATATCCGGTTTAAGAATATTGTGCCCCGAAAGTGATTAACTGGCTTTTGCTTGAATTGTTCCATATTATTTGACTCATTACATGATGCAATAGCACTTTCACAGTATGACTCGCAAAAACTAATAGAGACAGAGAGCTGTCTGTAAGTCAGATCAAATGTATATACAACAACATTCAAGCCTTAGTCCCAAAAGAGTTTGGGGTCGACTAACATGAATCGGCATGTAAGTCAGATCAGATGTATATAAAGATAGAAAACTGACGGAGTACCATCTTCATGTATTAAATAAAGAAAGAAGATGCCTCACACGCTGAGTGACATGTAAATAACTGAAGATAACCTATAATTTTTTACTTCACTATAACCTTGACATTGAAATAGAACCTCTGTGCTAGATAGAACACAAACTTTCTTCCACTCAGAAGCTGAGGTCTCTTCACCATGATAATCTCGGGGTGAGTACAAAATTTGAATCTTTGAAGGAGCTGCATATGAGGCAGCAGGTATTAGGCCTCTCAGTTATCAAGTTTACTAAAAGAGACAAAACCCAAAGTAACATAGCACTCTCCAAAGCATAGCAACCATGTACAGATGCTATAATACTCTTTAACACTACTCTCTATTTATAAGATGTTGAGGGGAAAATGTGTTATGTATGGTGAAAAGTATTTTTTTTCATGGATAACAAAACTCTGGACCAAACAAGAAGACAAATGTAACCCCTTTGATTAAAAGTAACAAGGAAAAAAGTGAAAAAAAAAGGACATTGGTCATTTTACAACCACTCTGACCCAAATTTGTTTCTATTTTAGCCAAATCATTTTGTCTGAAAACAATATCTGGTTTTCAGATTTCAATGCATATTTTTAAATAACCGTATAAGTTTTCCTAAATTAACTCTTTGCATTTAATGTCAAATTTCAATGACAGTGGATGAGTCATTTTGTATGGACTATTAATTTGATTGCATTTTCTAAATCATCAATACTTTTGGGGAAGAGCGAGTATACTTTCACTTTATTAGTTTGCTAAATTGACACTTTTTTGAGAGCAAAATACCTTATTGAATAGACAACTATTTGAGAAAAAAGGGAGTTCGTACAACATATATGAACTTCAGAAGGGAATTCATTAGCTAAGAGAGCATGTGTATATCCAAAGTTGAATACAATACCTAACCCATATGTGCTTGTATTTTGGATAGTCAAGCGACTAACTTTTGATCTCTTTACATTTCGTAATGCCAAAATATCATCCCTCTTCCCTTTGAATTCCAGAAACTCGCCTAGGAGGCATTTGTTGTTCTTAAGCTCTAGTCTGCATGTACCCAAAAAAGATTTAACAATAAGAGAAACAAAAGGACACCACAAAAACACAAGTGTGCCAATTGCAAGCAACATAGAAGTCACAACTGACCGATCCCACATTGGAGCTGTGCTGAGAATACAATTAAGCTTCTCTAGCATTGCTTCCAGCATTTCTTTCTTCCCAAAAGGAAACACACATTTAATCCACCTGGAAAGCAAACTCCTATCCTCTGGCATTGGCTGTACCAATTGGTCATATGAAATCACCTCAGATGGAAATGAGTTTGGATGAAGAGTTCTGCAAATAGAAGACAATCTGCCAGCTTATTCTCCATGAAAGACAAGTGAATGTAAATCTTGAACTATATGGGGTTAAAATTACCAAAAGATACCAACTAGTTAGTATAGTTGTACACTTGTACAATAATAGCACAAGGACTTTCTATCATAATATGTAGATTACTGGATTTTCACAATGTATGTAATGCAATAGATGATCCATCACTAGAGCAAAGAGAATACAGAAACCATGTTTTACAAGTGATTCTAAAAGTATGAACATTCCAGCTGCTAGCAATTCTAGCCCAATATAAACTGGTTTGGAAGGTTAGGAATGACTTGGAAACTAGATGCTGTGTAAGAATGTGTGGGTTACTGATTGTATCTTTGGACTTTATATACAATTGCTACTCCTAAATAAAAAGTTTAGCTTTTAAACACCAACTTTCGAAAGAGACATTTCATTTTCATTTACCCCAGTGCCGCAAAGGCTCCCACCTATGGTGGGGTAGGGGGGGTCGGATGTACGCAGTCTTACCCCTGTACTAAAGCACAGAGAGACTGTTTCCAGATGACCCATAGTGAAAATCCCGTCCAAAATTGCATGGACTGACTGCTGCTTCATAACAAAGAAGCGCAGATAGGTTAGTGAGCCATTTTGCTTTATTCCATCATAATCTCAAGCCAAAAAATAATGAATCTTTGGCTCCATTGAAAATGATGGAAAATTTAAGTGCTTTAAAATTATTTTGAAGCAAGAGACGATGGTTTAAAATTATTTTTGGCTCCATCTTTTGGCTCCAAAAAATAATGAATCTTTGGCTCCATCTTTGGCCAAAAAATAATGAATCTTTCGAAAGAGACGATGCTTTAAAATTATTTTTTAACCACTTGGCTTACATATATTTGAAAGGACTTGCCCAACAAATTTAAGTGCTTTGTCATCCAACTACAAGTCAAGAAGTACATAGCCACATTCACAATGATGAATCAAGTCATCATAGATAACTTTTATTAAGTTAACAAATACTCAAAACAGCTGATGCATACCGAAAATTGGGATTTGGACATATGACTTTCCAAGACAAATATCCCTCTGGAAAAAGGAGTCCCCTTTGCTCAAGGTATGACTCCAAAATAGGAATTAGTTGTTTCGTTTCTGCTACCTGCAATAGACATGCATGAGATAAACGACTTTAAAACACAACTTTACATGACACAAGTGCAAATATGGGTAACACTACATGATTTGCAACTTACAGGATCTGGATAACGCTCTGTCTTATGTGTTAGTCCACCAGTGCAAACCCAACTACCATCCTTGTCGATATTCACAATACCTGAGACATTCTTCACAGAGATTACTGCTACTTCCCTGAAATCCTGAATGCATTAGTTAAACAGAAAGGAAATGAATGTAATGTTAGAAAACCAAAGAAGTAATTGGCATACAATCTTTCTATACCAAAACTCATAGAGATATGGAATACTATTTTGTTTTCATTGTTATTACTCCCTCCGGTCCTTAATTAACTTTACACTTTCCTTTTTAGGCCGTCCCATATTAAACTTTACACTTCTTTATTTACCTTATTTGGCAAACAAATCTACAGCAAACAGTGTCAAACAGTGTCAAACAGTGTCAAACAGTGTCAAACAGTGTACTCTACGTAAAGTCAAATTTATTTCCTTAATATGTGTGAAGTCAAAGTGTAAACTTGATTAAGGACCGGAGGGAGTATTATAATTCCCTCCGACCCACTGGTTTTTTCTCACTTTTCTTTTATGATTGTTAGATATACAACATGTAATAGACTAGAAGTACTTTACTTGAGCAACACACTATAAAGGGACTCGGTTGTTATTGAAGTTAGAAAGCTTTGTAACCAACTATAAATATATGTACTTAGCACTATTGTATTTAATGAGACATACATAGCAATTATCATTTCAGATCTCCTCTTCTCTTTCTAATATGGTATCAGAGTTGTAGCTCTCGATCCAACAATAGTATCCTCTGAATCAAACTCTGCTACCTCCACTAATTCCTCTTCCATCGTCACCTTCACACATCAACTTCCAATCAAAATCGATGCTAACAACTTCACTTTCTGGAAGCATCATGTTGAATCCATTGTACGTGCGCACAAACTCCTTCGATTCATCATCAAACCTGAAATTCCGAAACAATTTCTCTCCATTGATGATGAAGCAGCAGGAATTGTTAATGAGCTATATGTTACCTGGGAACAACAAGATCAAATGTTGTTTTCCTGGTTACTTGCATCATTATCTGAAGCTTTTCATGCGCGGGTGATCCATTGCAGACACTCGTATGAGCTCTGGAATGAGATCAACACGTTCTTCAGGGCGAGTATTGTAGCAAAGGCCAGACAGCTGAAATCCGAGCTATATACAACTGCAAAAGGTGATCGCACCATTTCTGAGTATCTTCTACGAATTCAAACCATCGCAGACAATCGCCTGTCCATTGGCAAACCGATTTCATCTAAGGAACACATCAATGTAATCCCTAGCTTCATCGATAGTCTCTTGCAGCGTCCTCGATCCTCCAACCTTGTCAAAGGTTGAATCTCTCTTGTCTGCCAAAGAGGTACGACTTCAGAAGCTTCGTGAATCATCTCAGACGAATATTATGTCTGTTAATGTTGCTCGTTTGGAGATTTCATTTGCACCTAATCAATCTGCAAGTGAGAATACCTCGGAAAATGCTTCAGTACAAATTGCTCAGTTTGACAACAATGGTAACCCTAATTCTTATCGAGGAAGAGGTCGTGGAGGTTTCACACGTGGAAGAGGAGGAAGATCCGGAGGTCGGAATGCTATTACTTGCCAAGTATGTGGAAAACCAGGTCACCATGCTTTGATATGCTATCATCGTTATAATCCATCCTATACTGCTTCAAATCCTACATCCTCAAATCATTATAACCAATACTCAGCTCATCCACAATTCCCAAATCCATCACCACAGAGACCTTATTACTCTCAACCACAGTTCAACTGGGATCAAACTCCACCTTATCATACTTCACCATCACTTGCACACTAACAGCATCAACCTGGCACTGCACATCAACCACAGCAACCTACAGCCACTTGGCCCAGTGCAAACATATCCATTCTAGGACCTCATCCACAGTCCCAAACCTGGTTCCCAGACTCTGGCGCCACTCATCATGTCACCTCGGATCCCTTTAACCTGCAACATAGTGATCTAGTTACTACAACTGATAAGCTCTTTATGGGCAATGGTCAAGGTTTGGATATCAAGTCCGTTGGTTTTACTTCCTTTCCTTCCCCTTATCAGTCCTCTATTTCTCTTTCACTCAAAAATATTCTCCATGTTCCTGCAATTACCAAAAATTTGATCAGTGTCAGTCAGTTTGCAAAGGATAACAATGTAAATTTTGAATTTTATCCTTATGACTGTTTTGTGAAATCTCATGTTTCTAATCAAATTCTCTTACATGGGGTTCTGGGACCAGATGGCCTCTACATATTCACTTCTCTCCCTGCTATTGGTTCACATCAAAGTTCTCCAAATGCTAGTCAGCCTTCTACACAGTGTCCTAAGTCTAGTGTCATGTTATCTACTTGTAATAATTCCTCAGCTTATAGTTCTACTCAATCTTGTAATCTATGGCACCTAAGACTTGGTCATTCTCATTTTGAGGCTCTTAAACTTGTTCTCCAACAATGTAATGTTTCAAATATAAATAGAAATGCTATTGACTTTTGTTCTGTCTGTCACATGGGCAAGGCACATAGACTGCCTTCTCATACTTCCAACACTGAATATAATCATCCTTTTGAATTAGTATTCACATATCTGTGGGGACCAGCTCCTATTTCCTCCTTTGATGGTTACTACTATTACATAGCTTTCATTGATGCTTGTACTAAATACACATGGATATATTTTCTTAAACAAAAATCAGATGCTCTCACTGCCTTTACCAATTTCTCTCAGTATACCCTCAATCAATTTTCCACATCTATAAAGGCCATTCAATCTGACTGGGGTGGTGAATTCAGATCTTTCACTAAACTTCTCACTGAAAAAGGAATTATTCATAGAGTCATTTGTCCACACACACACACCACCAGAATGGTGTTGTGGAAAGAAAACATCGAACTATTGTTGAAAAAGGCCTATCACTTCTATATCACTCTTCCTTACCTCTTAAATTATGGGATGCAGCCTTTGCCACCTCTGTCCATCTTATCAACAGAACACCATCCAAATCTATCTCCAATTCCAGTCCATACTTCAAGTTGTATAAATCTGTCCCTGATTATACCTTTCTCAAAGTCTTTGGTTGTGCCTGTTACCCATTCACCAGACCCTATCACAAACACAAATTAGATTTTCATACTGAAGAGTGTGTGTTCATAGGGTATTCTTCCAATCACAAAGGCTACAAATGCTTGTCATCTTCAGGGAAAGTTTACATCTCCACAGATGTTGTGTTTCAACAATCCAAGTTTCCTTACCCTACCTTGTTCACTACTCATGCATTTGTCTCTTCTCCCAGTTCAAGTCCAAATCCTTCTTCTGCACCTATCAGTATCCCATCCTTCACACACCCTATTCAAACCATTGAGTCTTCATCTTCTGACAATGAGTCTATATCTTCCCAACATCAAGATGATCATCTCTCTTTATCTACCAATCAAAATCAGTCCAACTCAAGTGAGTCAGCACATTCCTCTTCCAGCTCTACATCCACTCCTTCCAATACTGCACATCAAACTCCCTCTACCACCACACCACCTCATTCTGTTCCTATTGTTAACAATCATCCCATGAGGACAAGGGCAAAGTCAGGCATAGTAAAACCCAGACTTCATCCTACCTTACTATTAACTCATACTGAACCTAAATCAGTTAAACAGGCTCTAACCTCTCCCCAGTGGCTTGAAGCTATGCAGACTGAATATAATGTTTTAATTGCTAACAAAACGTGGACTCTTGTTTCTCTTCCTCCAGATAAACAGGCAATTGGATGCAAGTAGATTTACAGGATCAAGGGGAATCCTGATGGGTCTCTAAACAAGTTCAAAGACAGATTGGTGGCTAAGGGCTTTCATCAGAGGTATGGGTTTGACTTTGGGGAAACCTTCTCTCCAGTAGTAAAGCCTATCACCATCAGAATCTTACTCACTATTGCTGTCTCACTCAAGTGGTCCATCCAGCAATTAGACATCAATAATGCTTTCCTGAATGGTAAATTAGATGAAGAAGTCTATATGGTCCAGCCTCCAGGATTTCAAGTTCAGGATACATCTCTGGTGTGTAAGCTTCACAAGTCTTTATATGGTCTAAAACAAGCTCCCAGAGCTTGGTTTCAGAAACTCACCTCAGTTCTCTATGCAGCTGGATTCCAGCAAAGCAAATCTGATCCATCCTTACTCATCTATCTTTCCTCTCAAATTCAGATGTACATTCTTATCTATGTGGATGACATTTTGGTCATTGGGAACAACTCTACAGCTATCACACAACTCATTCACAAACTTCATTCCTCCTTCTCCTTGAAACACCTGGGAGAGCTTGATTTCTTCCTTGGAATTGAAACACACAAATTTCCAGATGGCAGCCTTCACCTCTCACAAGCCAAGTACATCAGAGATGTTCTCAACCAAGCTGGTATGCTTGAATCCAAGGGAGTCATGACACCTGATAGAGACCTAGACAGTACTAGTAACAAGAATAATATTAGTCTTTTTATATTGTAGAACAAAAGGGGTTTAGGCCTTGAATTTAATAGTTTTGGGCTAGCCCAAATGGAAAAGAATAAATAGGTGTTGGGGGTAGAATAGGGGCAGGCAGAACTTGGATCTGAACTGGGACCTGGGAGAGACCGAGGGCACTCTCGAATTTGCCTTCAACTGTATCATTTCTTTTCACTTCTTCAGTTTCAGTGTTCAATTTCAACAATTCATCGCCATATTTGCCTGTACTTAACATTGGTATCAAAGCCTCCTTCCTGGAGCCTGAATCGATCGTCAGTTTCAACGACGGTTGAAGAAGAAGATGGACAATAGCGACAGTCAGTGGAAGGAGTTGCACTATATGCTGCGCAAACTTCGTCACCGTCAGAGGCGACATAGAGACAGAGCTAGGAGCCCTCCTAGACATCATCGATCAATTGAAAGCCAGTCGTCGTCCTCGCAAGCCAAGTCTCCCATTGCATCGCAATCGCGAACTCCAGCTGCTAGCGAGAAGTCTTCGCACTCTCGAGGTAATCCACATAGTCCGCCGGTCTCTTCGCAATCGCCAGCATCTTTTTCCTGTTCGCCAGACTCTTCGCCGTAGTAGCCGCTCCTCACCTATCATCAACGACCAGTTGGAAATCGTCGTCTCTGGCCGCATGTCACAGTTCGTCGACGTTAGCCGCTCCTCACCATGTGCAAGCTTCATCAGTTTTCAGAACCCTAGGCCAAGCTGAATCCGAAAATGGATCACCAGTAACTTCATCACCGACAATGAACATTAAGTTGAGATTGTCAGAACCGAAAGAGCAGGAGGTCACAAGCGCAGATAAGTCAAAAAGGACAGGTGATAAGATTTATTATTCGACTCTAGTGAAAGTCGTGCCAAAATCTGTTGATTCATCTGAACCAGATCAAACTTCCTGGACTTGCTTTATTGGGTGAAGGCATGGCACATACACTTTATTTTTGTAGTGGAGAGCATGAAACAATTGGAAGGTTATTTGTAGGAATGTTTGTGTGTGCTGAAACAGACTACTTATCTTTTCCTTGGAGGGAGAAGTGTGTTGCTTATGCTGAAAGTCAGGACCAAGCTCAGGTGGGTGACTGTGTTATAATACTCCCGAATGCCTTGGCAAAATCATGGGTGCAGGATGATCCACAGATAATTTCATTTGAAGAATCAGTTTTCAATCGAGATGATGAATTCCTTCTTAATAGCAGTCATGAAAGAAAAATTCATGCAATAAAGAAGTTCAGTGTTGTTACCAAATTTAAGAATCTTGACAATGTTTTTGGCCCTATTTCAGATTACCGGTTGAGTAGAATCAGTGTGGATCTGGACCCTACTATTCAGATTGCTGGAATTGATATCTCCAAGAGGGAACAACTCATGAATTTATCTTTAGAGCCCAAAAGGGTTAAAGGAAGGGAAGCTGAAGTAAATGTTCAACCTTGTACAGCTAAAGAGAAAGGTGAAGCTGACAAAAAGAAGGAAGGGAAATCTAGCATACTTGATGCTTTTTCAGGCTTGTGGAACTGGAAAGAGGGAGGATCAGTATTGATGATAGTGATGTTTCAAGGTTAGGATTGAGGGACTTCCATAAGGTTGTTGGTATTATACCACAGTTGCTTATTCTGTTCTCAAGCAGTGTTGGATTCATCCTTGATCCTTTCAATGAACACAAGGGTGTTGATCTGTGGGTGGTTTTAGAGAGGGCACATATCAGAGAAATGATCAGGATGAGCTCTTTGGGTCTGGATACTGAGGATTTTCTTCAAGATAAAGTTTTGTATGATCTTTTAAGTGAGAAGCCTAATCTAAGGGCGGCCAAGGGCTTTCAACCTATGGGAGTGACAGTGAAACTGGCTCCAAGAGTTTGGATTGTCATGCACAACTGTTTGGGTGGACAGTCAGATTTTCAAATCTTTGGGATGGATATCGTTTCAGCATTGGTTGATCATTCCAACAATAAACAGTACTTTGAGACCATAATTCAGGATTTCATACAAAACTGTTATCATCAAGGTGTTCTATTCATTGGAGATGCAGATTGTTATGGTCGGAATACTAACCGAGATTCTGTGCATGCAGCGGCTATTGGTCAGATGGTGGATGATGGTGGTTTGTTATTACTAAAGATTCTTACTGATGAGGTTGGTGAAGAAGGATTATGCATATGGAGTTGGCCTGGTGGCAATGTGCCAAGTTCTTTGTTACCTTCCTTGGTTGCTGCTGTGAAGACTGAGACTTACAGTCCCGAAGCTGACTTTGTATTCTCAATTGGAGATTCTGTAAGGGATCAGATATGGGGCAGTGAAGTAGATAACGAAATTGGCCAAAAGGATCACTATGTTGACAAAGAGATTGAGTGGATACCAAAACGTAGAAAACTATCCGAGCTGAAGTACTGGGAAGGCAGAGGAGCAAGGATAAAACGTACTGGCATGGCTGTTTCTTACTCAGATACTTCCCACCTTGAGGACAAGGTGGTTGTCAAAGGGGGGAGTAATGATAGAGACCTAGACAGTACTAGTAACAATAATATTAATCTTTTTATATTGTAGAACAAAAGGGGTTTAGGCCCTGAATTTAATAGTTTTGGGCTAGCCCAAATGGAAAAGAATAAATAGGTGTTGGGGGAGTAGAATAGGGGCAGGCAGAACTTGGATCTGAAGTGGGACCTGGGAGAGACCGAGGGCACTCTCGAATTTGCCTTCAACTGTATCGTTTCTTTTCACTTCTTCAATTTCAGTGTTCAATTTCAACAATTCATCGCCATATTTGCCTGTACTTAACAACACCTATGGTAAGTACTTGTAAACTTCTGAAACAGGGCCATGATTACTACCCTAATCCTTCCCAATATAGATCCATTGTTGGAATGTTACAGTATACCACCCTAACCAGGCTAGACATATGTTATGCTGTGAACAAAGTGTGCCAATTCATGGCTGAACCACTGCAGGAGCACTGGCAAGCAGTGAAACATATTCTTAGATATCCTTCTGGGTCTATAAATCATGGAATTGTTATCAAACCTAAGATTGTCACATTTTTTCCCTTTTGATCCGTTACACTAAGATTGTCCCTTACCGAATTTGGTAAAGTTTTTGTGGTTCAAATATGGTAAAGTTTGTGTGGTTCTATATCATTTTTACTTTATTCTTATTAAACCACATAGGTTATTCATGGAATCAACTGATTCATGTTCGTATTAAACTAATTCATGTTCGTAATACACCTCAATTCTGAAAATATCACATGCTATCAGTTGTTTTTACTTCTGATGCTATTGCGCGATGCATCATGCCATTGACAGGCTAATAGGGAGTATGAGAAAAGTTAATTTGGGCAAAACGAAAAGGCACCGTTGAGTAACGAGCACAAGATCAATACTCCGGCGAGAACCAGAATCAGCATCCGGAATTTGAAGCCCAACGAAGACCTTGCCGCCGTAAAGCTTCTCCAGCCTACGCCCAACAACAGCAAATAAATACTATTCCGTCTGCAAAAACTAACAAATTCTACCTGCTAGAGTGCGAGAAGAAGATAATTCACAATTTCGCCTGTAACAGTAGAGAAATTAGTGCCGGGCGACGGAAAAAAGCGCGTTAGCATGACAGGTTTCGACTTGGATATCGTCATCTCCGCTAAAGAATCTTTTCAATAATCGGAAAACGGCTATGCCGCAAATCAGCTCTACCCACATAATACCACGCCGCTATTGCACCGCCGATCGGAGTACCCCGACGTATGTTGTGACGACTACTTCTGGCTGGCGGCGCTTTGCACCTATTTCCCGCGGCAAAGTGCCAATGCCGTGCAAAATGCGGCTGGTAATTTTTTAGTAAAATACTACTCCCTCCTAGGTCACCGTTTTATCTCCCGTTTCGGCTGCAGTCAGTTATTAAGATAGTGGGTTTTGTGTGGTTGAGCGTTGTGCAGAGGAGAGAGAAATGTGTAAGAATGTGTAAGAATGACTTTGAACCACAAATTCTTTGCCAAAAAGGGAAGGAGGAGATAATGTTGGGACGGACGAAAAAGGAAAGTTTGAAGATAATTCAGGGACGGAGGGAGTAACTACTTTCTAAAATGGTTCTTCATATTGATTTTTTTTATGATAGTATCAAACTTTAGAATTTAGATAATGATTTGGGAAGAACTACCTTCCTCGAACTTTAGATAGGAGTTTATGTCCCGCCATCGAGAAGGTTTTCATATAATTTTTTTATGACATTTTTTTAGCATCTTCTTCATTAAGTCTAGTTTACTGACACCAAATTTCAGCTAAAAATTCAATCGGGATGGTAGTCAAATGAATTTTTGAAGATAACTGTACAGTTAGGTTGCGCAATATATTTCCGAAAATCATTTGACTGTCTTCTAGATTGAATTTTTAGCGGAAATTTGGTATGAGTAAACTAGACTTAATGAAGAAGATGCTCAAAAAAATTCATCAAAAAATTCCAATGTTGTCCGGTCAAGGTAAGTCTTCTCACTTAATTTTCTTTGTCTTGCAGGTACTCAAGCCATGTGGAATGCCTCCCAATCGATCTCAATCAATTCCCAAATATCTACCAAATACTCCCAAAAATGGGAAGATGGGTCCTGTTGTTTTATCTTTGTCATGAGATGTCTTTTTATACTCATTATAATTTATATAGACCAAGTCAACTCCCTACATCATATTATTGGTCTTCAATATGTGTCGGATCATCCCAATAATTTACATGGTAAATGGAGTATTATAGAAGAAAAACATACTCCCATTATTTAGCTCAATAATGCCAAAGATGGGACCATAGGCATTTGTATTCTTCTCTAATCAACTTATCACTTATTTATGACATTAGTATTTATATTGTTGGGCTACTAGCTGTGTGGGGTTACCCTCAAGTGGGCCTAAGATGTTATTCTTGAATACTTGCTATTTTTAGTAGGTTGGGCCCAAAATAATGTTTGGGATGTCCGACCTTCCTTAACTTGTGTCGAAAGGTTTTGTATCATTATTTAGAAAATGTTGGGCTCTTATGTCTAATAAGATAGCTCAATTAAGTATTTGAAAGTACAACACTATTATGTGAGCCCAACGATAATATGATCAACCATGCATTACGTAAAACATTAATCATTTTACAATTTGTTCAATAATAGTGGAATCAATGCATACACATTAAAATTTAAATTGAAATTTAAGGACGTTGGGGTGCGGTGTCACAGCTGGAACTGCTTGGCCGGTCAGGAGCTTGGTGTGTGGTTGTGCACTTAAGGATGGAGAAGGAGTTTTCTCTTATTGTTTTTTTAGTTATTGTTTTTTCTTGATCATGTTGTTTACGCTTCTATTAGTTTGTTATTTTGTTGTAAGACTCTTGCATTATGATTTGGTGATGGAAGGTCTGCTTTAACCGTCTTTGACTCATGCAAACCCATTATAGGATCAACGAGTTATATTGCTTTTTTGAATGTGATTAACTCTAAGTCTTGTTCAAGGACTGATGGTTGCATGTGATCTTTATGTCGTTTTAACCCCTGTCTGAATGTTGTGATATCAATTTAAACATCCTTCTTTCAAAAAAGGATGACAATTGTAGTCTCTTCTACTCTTTTTTAAAATTTAGGAGCATAACTTAAACCCTTAAAGTTGTGGAAAAAAAAACCCTTAAAGTGTTTAGGAGCTATTTAGACTATAAGTATGTTTGTCACAACTAGTTACAAATTTTTTAGTAGTCGTTGACTTTTAGTGACTGAAAAACCCTTAAAAGAAAAAGACGGTAGTAGTTTGACGGATGTTGACTATCTAATTTAGCTTCATTTGGTATAAAGGTTGTTGCGACTAATTAATGCTAAAAATTTCATACTTTCATCATATGCTACTAAGGTTATTGATAGACTATAGTCTTAGAGAAGGGAGATGTATTAGTTTGCCTATTGGCTGAAGCGTAATGCATAGTTCATGGTATAAGTTCTGTTGTAGATGGTATAACCCTTAATGGAGGCAGGGGTATTAGTTTGCATATTCGGCGAGCTGTAACCCTTTGATGTCATGTTGCTCCCTACTAGACCAAAGTGCTCAGTTGAGAATGAGGTGCTAACTTGTTCCTAAGTTCGAGCCGAGGTGCCATTTTCTTCCTCAATTGGGGCAAGGTGCTCGGTCGAGGTGCAATGATACTACATGATCCGCCCGAGGTGATCAGATGAGGGGCCATCTTCTTCCTCAATTGGCCAAGGTGCAGCCTTGCTGGCTCCAATTAGACCCGGGTGTAATGAGTTGGGAGGATCTCACTTGATGTGTTTCAACTCTCAACGAGAGCACAAATGATAGAGTATAGTCTTAGAGAGAAGAGAGAATTAGAGAGAGAAGAGAGAAATAGAGAGAGAAGTGGATCTATATAATGAATTCTCAATCCTTTACATGGTTCCCCAAAGAGAGTATTTATGGGAGAAAAATGGGTTGGGCCTCCAGGCCTTGGCCTGACATGCCCAGTTACAGTAAAAGGCCAATAAATGGCTAATAAACGGGGTTTAATCTATTCTAATAGGTACATATAAATAAATAGAATATACAATAATGTGACTGCCCTCTACAGAGCGTACGTGGACCGTTGTTAGTGCTTAATAGTCGTGGGACCCGGGGGGTCCGCGTCCATATACTCTATGAGTTACTGTTGGCACAACTAGTTAAAAAGACACTTTTATGAGCTTTTTAGTAACTGTTAGCTTTTATTAACTGACAAGAACTTAAAATAAAAAAGGTAGTAGCAGTTTGATAAAAATCTGACTAATGCTAAAAGTTACAGACTGTTGGGAATATTTTATGGTGTTCAATCTAGTTAGTTATCTTTGTATTTGTGTAGTTATTAATTAATCGTGTAATACGGGCCACAAATGTGTATCAGCCCGTGGGCTTCCTTGTAACCCGTAAGTTAGCCAACTTCTCCTATAAAAGGAGGCTAACTTACGGGAACCTAACTGATCGATAGGGGCTGAGACGCAGAGGCGTAAAGATAGAAAGAGTAGGGTTGCCACTGCTCTCCTTCTCCAGGGAGAGCAGCGGACAGTTCATACGGTATACCAGATTGGGTTTTAATCTTGTCGATTTCTTTCTATCTGCTTCTATATTACTGCTTATGATTGTATGATTGTTAGAATTTTGGGACTAACATTTGGTATCAGAGCCGAGGCGTGAAACAGGTTGAATCTGTCTGCGATTTTTGGATTTAACGAAGAACTGCTCTGTTTTTTCTTCAGTTTTTCTATATGTAGAGATTTGCTCCTGTAATCTCGTTTGTGAACGAAATTTTGTAAAAATCATACTGTTGGATTCGCCTTTCAAAACCGATCCAGCAGCATACCTTTTTTTTCGTTTTCTGCAGTTTTTGTTTTTCGAAGATCTCTACATTGAGATCTCGAAATCCTCTTTTTTCACTGCTGCAGAAACGTTTTTGGCTTGAAACTGGTACAGGAGAATCTCGACTTTCAGGGCTATTCAGAACAGGTTTCAGATTTTCAAAAATCAATGTTTTCGTTTTGCAGGATCTCGACATTTAGGGACTCGATTTCTTCTTCTCGACATTTGAGATCTCGAGATTTGCATCTCGACATCTTGATCTCGAGATTCGCATCTCGACATCTCGATCTTGAGATTTGCATCTCGACATCTCGATCTCGAGATTTGCATCTCGACATCTTGATCTCGAGATTTGCATCTCGACATCTTGATCTCGAGATTTGCATCTCGACATCTTGATCTCGAGATTTGCATCTCGACATCTTGATCTCGAGATTTGAATCTCGAAATCAAGATCTCGAGATTTGAATCTCGAAATCAAGATCTCGAGATTTGAATCTCGAAATCAAGATCTCGAGATTTGAATCTCGAAATCAAGATCTCGAGATTTGTGATCTCGAGATTTGGAATTTCGAGTTTAGGAATTTCGAGTTTTGGGATTTCGACATTTGGGATCTCGATGTTTTGGATCTCGACATTCTGAAGATTTCGAGATTTTCAAAATTTCTCGATGTTTTGAATCTTTCAAAGTTTGCAGTTTCTTGGAACTCATAATTCGAATCTTGACATCCTTTGCAGTTCATCGAAGCTTTACATTATAAGGATCTCTAAATGATTCCCTGCTTATATATGTTTCATGAGTTTTCGATGTTCTGATGTTTTTCAAACAGCAAGTTTTCGAGATTATGAGGTTTTCGAAACTCCAAAGTTTTCGATGTTCAAACATTTTGAAATTCTGCAGATTTCGATATTCTGAGGTTTGTTTTGCAGGTGGATTTGGCCATTATTCTTCGAGGCAATCTCTAGAATTTTGTTTAAAATCCACCTGCTCTCGACATTCAACATCGAGCACCTCATCTTCGAAGAAATTCCTCAAAAACTCAAAATTAGAGATTTTCTGCGACACTGCACTGTTTTGGCCATTACTTTTGACTCGGTGATCCGATTTGAGCAAACTTTTTTTTGTTGGAAAGCTAACGAGAAGATCTACATTAATTCTGGGGCTATGCCCCAGAACCCATTCTCACGCGCCCTCACTCGCAGTCTTTGAGGGTCAAAACGTTAGTTTTCCGACAAACATTGTAAATCACCGATGTCCAGGTCAAAACTTAGGCAAATCTGTTCAAATTCTTTCATTGTCAACCCTGAGGTCAAAACTTTTCTAAACTTCAATGTAAAGGTCTGAAAATCGTAGATAATTCAATCAACCTCGCGTCAACGGTCATCTTACAACAATCAACAATCAACTGTTGAAGTCTCCCCTGACTCATCAACATTATGTGATCATCAATATGCTGAAATTCTACATGGTGAGCTCAGGGAAACCGTCATGTGTGGTACATGTTTAGATTGCTCCACACACATGGCGGGTATGACAAGCTGTGAGCAATCAATCCTTGCACATTCTGAGGGGGAGTTTCAGTTTTCTCCTCCTGGCGCCTTACACCGACAAAGCAAGGAATCTCTCAACGGATGCAACATTCTAGGGGGAGTGTTCAATGTTATCCTCCCCGGTGCCTAACAATGACAAAGCATACCGGGTGCTCCAGTTGAGGGGGAGCACAGAGAGAAAATGAATAAAGTAATGAGAGAACATGTCCCTATGGCTTAGTAAACCCAACTAAGCCTACCCAAGGGACAAAGCCGAGCGTAAGTGCGTAAGTGAGCGAGTGAGTGAGTGAACATTATGAGCATTAGGAAGCAGAAGGCTCAAGTGAGAAGAAAAACAATTGTCAATGATGAGTCTGCTACCTCAATTGCCTGCTATGAATTGAACATTTGCTCCTAGCCACTAAAATACTCTGGACTATCCCCATAGGTTCTGGACTGAATTTATTCAGATCCCGGGTAGAAGTCGCTGCATTTTGTCCAAACGGCGCATGCACAACCCTACCCTAGACCACTCACTTGTCTCCCAACAGACAAGTGTTTAATCATAGTTCACGGGGAACCGCATCTCTCATTACTGTCTCCTTCCGAGGCAAGTAATACTGACTACAGTGGCCTCAGCCCCATGCCACTGAACTTTCATTGATCACGTCGTGTCTAGTTACTCACTCCCAAATGTTTTGAAATTTTCTAGGACACAGACACATTTTAGAGTCAGTTGCTAGTCTTCAAGACTTGCGAGAACTTCCATAGGGCTCATCTAATACAGATGTAGACCAATAATTGGAAGGAAGTCCTGTTGTTGCAACATAAGAATCACCAACATTTTCAGGCCATTGCTTTAGAGTTTATCTCTATAGTGATGATAACGGGCGTCTTCACGACCCCGGGGGGCTACGTTATCTTTTTTTAGATTCTGCTTGTTTTTCATGTTTTTATTTCCGCAGAATAAAAGAATAAAAGCATGACGTCCCGATTCATCGGATCGTCATGAGGGGGAGAGTGGTCCACATGCTGTTAACACTGAACAAATCATTCTGGGACACTTCACTCCTCCATCACAAAATTCAACACCCTCTCTACTATCTCCGCAACTCAAATCAAATGGTCAGCTACACTCACAAATCAACCATCATTATGTTCCGTTGTGCCACCGACAAGTTCTCCTCAAATGCATTCATTCCAAATAGTCAAAAAGACTACATTGTGGAGGAGACAGAGGTCAAATACTCGTGTCTTGAAGATGAATTCCATGGGCGTATCCTATTCTCCAAAGAATATTCATTCTAGAGGCGTCACCGGACTTCATCCAAGCTGATCAAGAGCAACTTCTGGAAGGCAAGGACTACATGCAAGATACTGAAGGTCCCTCAACCCCCGGCATCAAAGATCAAATTGTCAAGAAGACATCAAAGGGGAGATTGCAAGGATTTCTTCAGATAGCCTTCCTCAGAAGTCAAGTTCAAAGACAAAGGAAGCTCAATAAAAACAAAGACAAAGATATCTGCGCTGCAATGCTGATTCAACACGATTGATCACCAAGGGGGAGATTGTTGGGAATATTTTATGGTGTTCAATCTAGTTAGTTATCTTTGTATTTGTGTAGTTATTAATTAATCATGTAATACGGGCCACAAATGTGTATCAGCCCGTGGGCTTCCTTGTAACCCGTAAGTTAGCCAACTTCTCCTATAAAAGGAGGCTAACTTACGGGAACCTAACTGTAAAGAATAATTGTTTTTAGATTTTGATGATGCTATATTCATTAGGACTTTAGAAGTACCCCTTTAGAAATTATGTATTAGAATTTTCCTTTGTAAAATATTCTTAGTTGTATTCGACTTGGCAGAAGTGCTTCAAGAGCAGAAGTGCTTCAAGAACAGAAGGGCTCCCAGAGCAGAAGTGCCTCTTAAGGCTTTGTTGGAACAGAGGACCCTTGGTTCTCTGCTCCAGAACAGAAGTCCTCAGGACCTCTGTTAGTATTGACTCTGACAGAAACCCTTCTGGGTCTCTGTTGGATACTCTCAACAGAAGTGCTCCAGACCTCCTCTGTTCTACTCTCTGACAAAGACACCAGAAGGTCTGACACTTAGAAGTTTTTCAAAGAACCGGGAAGTCAACTTAAAGATTCCTTCAACGGCTAGGAGTATAAAACGGAAAAGCTACAGTGCATGCATTAAATGCTCATTTAATGCACCCCATGCTACGTAGAGTAATTGCAGATGATTGGCCGGAATGTCAGGAATACTTTATCCCAAAATAGTAACCCGCCAACCTTACCGGGCTCTACTAGTCAAGTCAACTGATCGCTCATTTAATGCAGTTGTCCTTCTACTCCTCCAACGGGAAGACAACCTCAGTATAAAAGATACACTACGAAGAACAAACAAAAAAAAACTTTGCTATAATTCTGCAAACACATTGCTAACCAAGCAAGATATTCAAACTCTGAAAAGCAAAAGCCTCCTTGAGATTCAAACTTATTATCCTCTACAAGAGAAGGCAGAAGTTGGAAAAATACTCTTTCCAACTCAAGCAAAGTTCCAAGTGTTCTTCAACTCTTCAAGCTCCTCACATACATATATTTTGTAACGAAGCTAGTTGGAGGAACCTCAGTTTCAACAGAAACTCTTCTTGCTACAAGAAGGACGTCCAAATAACTGGAGTAGTGAAGTGGTGATACTTCAAGGAGACTCAGTGAAAGGACCAGTGTTAAAGGAAGCCAGGCAGTGCATCCCAGGACACATCTAGACTTGAAGAAGACGTGGAGTGCTTCTTAAGTGCTAGGACTAAGGCTTTGTAAACGGCAGTTTTTACAGCTTAGTGGAACAGTGGATTAGAGGAACGAGTTGTTCCTTGAACCACTATAAAAATCCCTGGTGTCATTTACTTACTGCTCTTAATACTTGCACTTAGATAGAACTGTATAACTCCTTGGACTTGGTATCTGTGTTCAGCAGAACTGGTTCTACGAGTTAACAGAAGGCCTTCTGCCTTTGCTTCTCTGAGGCTAACAGAACTCCCTGCCAGAACCCCATCCGCTGCCAGTCTGTTCTCCCAACAGAACAGGCTATTCTGAAAATCTGGTACTTAGTCTAAAAAGCAAAAAAAAAAAACCAATATAGTCTATTCACCCCCCCCTCTAAACTGTATCCAGTATAACCGGGACCAACAAGTGGTATCAGAGCCTCCCTGTTCTAATAATCTTTTAGGTTATTTGTTGAACAAAGATCCACTTGTTTTTCTGTTTTACCTCATTTCTATCTGATATAATGGATCACTCCTTGTCCAAGAATCTTATGTTTTCAGATCTTAAATTTGATGACTGGAGGATCCGGATGAAAGCACATCTCTGTGCTCTGCATGATGAGATGTGGGAAGTTCTGGATATTGGCCCCTTCACTAGCTTCCAGAAGGTCAACCCTGAACATGCTATAGACAATACCAGACCCCAGATGATTAGCAAAGCCAAGTCAGAATGGACCACTGAAGAGAGGAGAAAGTACAACTTAGACAATATTGCCAAGGACATCCTCTACAAGTCCATTGATGACAGATACTTCAACAGGATCAAGAAGTGCAAGACTGCTAAGGAGATCTGGGATACTCTTGAGCTCATTGGAGCTGGTGATGAGCAAGAGAAAGACAACAAACTTACCATAGCCAACAAGAAGTTTGATGACTTCAAACTTCTTCCTGGTGAAAGCATCTCCAAGATGTATGACAGGCTCCTCACTCTCACTGGAGAGATTTCTGAGCTTGGCAAGGATCTCACAACCAAGGAGATCAATCTGAAGGTGTTGAGGGGACTGCCCTCAGCATGGAAGATGAAAGTAGTTGCTGTCCAAGCCAGCAAGGATGTAAAGACTTATCCAACTGATAAGCTCATTTCAGATCTCAAAGCTCATGAGTTTGAAATGATTGAAGAAAAGGAAGATGTACCAGAAGAAAGGACCACTACAGCCCTCACTGCCAGCACATCTAAGGTAAATGATTTTGACCCTTCAGTACTTTTATCTGATGAATATATGGCTGCCTTTGCCAGGAGATTCAAAAAGTTTATGAAGAATCCCAAAGATGGAAGGAGTCCATCTTTCAACAGAAAGTCATACCAGAAGGTCAAATCAACAGAAAGCAGTGGAGAGCTTCTCTGTTACAACTGCAGACAACCTGGTCACTTCAAGGCTGATTGTCCCCATCCTAGAGTGTCCAAGAAGCAAGGACAGGATGGAGAAAAGAAGAAGTTCGAGGACAACTCCAAAAGGAGAAAGGCACTTGTGACAGAACAGGTGGAGAAAGATCCTCTGTCAGAAACAGAATCCAGTTCTGACTCAGATTCTGATGAGGCCTTTTGTTGCCTGGATACTGAGACAGAAGACCTCTGCCTGATGGCTCATTCTGATGATGAGGTAACCTCTACTTCTGAATCTAGTTTTTCTTCGGTAGGCTTAGCTTTTGATTCTGATTCAATGTCAGAATTTTGGGAAGAGTTTAAGGCCATACAAGCCACTTATTCTTCTGTAACAGAAGAAAACAGTAAGTTAAAAGCTGAAATTCTTGACTTAAAGAAGGAGGTTGAGATCAAAATCAATCTTCTAATTGAGGAAAAAGATCAGCTGGAGACTGAAAATGTTTCTCTTCTTAAGAGAATAAGAGAAATAGAGCCTCTCGAGATCAAGTACAAAGCTTACCAGAAGGCCCAGTCTTCCATGGAAAAGATTGTGCTTGATCAACAGATTGGCACTGGTTTTGGTCTTGGTTATGGCTCAACAGAATCAGGTGAGCCTTCTGTAATGTCTAGCTCCAGAGTTGCTAAGACAGACAAGGTCATAGAGCCACTGATTTCTAGTCACATCTGTCCAGCTGGTATATCTGGCACCAAGGTTGTCCATGAGGAAGTCAGACCAGAAAAGGGTAAGATAAAGGTTCAACAGAAACCCTTTTTGAAAAATAATGAACCTGGCAGAAAACCTAACAACAGAAGAGGTTTTCAGAATAACAAAAATAAAAGACCATTCATTGACAGACAACCTCATGTCAATCGTGCCAGAAATGATCACCAGAAGGGCAAATATCAAGAGAGAATTAACTTCAGGCAGAAGAGGTTGGCTGGTCAACTTCAGGAGCCCAAAGTTAACCGTCCCTCTGCTCTTGATAGTATATGGGACTTCTTTCCAACAAAGAAAGCTATGCAAAAGTATGTAAACAGGAAGCATGACCCTCACAAACATCTGCCCAAAGTGAATCACACTTCTGTCTACTACAACTACCAGGTGGACAATGGGTACCACCCACCAAGGTTTCACTTGATGAGACCAAAATGGTACCAACTACCCAGACTCCATGACCCCCCAGGACCCAGCATTGCTTGGGTACCTAAATCTTTCTTTTGATCTTGCAGGAACTGTGTGCTGGAGCTATCTCTGAACAAGAATGGTTTATTGATAGTGGATGCTCCAGGCACATGACAGGTGACAGAAGTTGCCTAACAGAGTTCCAGAAATGCAAAGGACCCAGAGTTACCTTTGGAGGTAATGACAAAGAAGGTCAAACAAAAGGAAGAGGAAAGCTGATCAAGAACCAGATCACCATTGATGATATCTCATATGTCAAAGGACTGAAGTTCAACTTGCTGAGTGCTAGCCAGTTCTGTGACAAAGGCTACACCGTTGAATTCACAAAGGACTTCTGCTATGTGAAGCATGAGACAACAAAGGAAGTGGTTCTTACAGCATCAAGGAAAAAGAACATCTATGTAGTTGATTGGAACACTGCAAAAGATGGAGTTTGCCTGATAGCCAAGGGAGATTCAAAACTGAGCTGGGACTGGCACAAAAAGCTCAACCATTTGAATTTCAAAACAATCAACAAACTAGCAAGAGAACACATTGTAGAAGGGCTACCAAACATTGTGTACAAGAGAGAGACCCTCTGCAGTGCATGTCAGAAAGGCAAACAAGTAAAGAATTCCTTCAAACCCATTGCTGGAGATCTTTCTACAAGTCCTCTAAATCTGATTCACATGGACTTATTTGGACCTGTTGAGACTCCAAGCGTTGGTGGCAAGAAATACACCCTAGTCATGGTTGATGACTACTCAAGATACACATGGACTGTATTTTTGACAAAGAAAAATGAGACTCTTCAGAAGTTGCCATCTCTGTTAAAGCAACTTCAGACTGAGAAGAACTTGAAAGTGAAGACAATCAGATCAGACAGAGGAACTGAATTTGTCAACCAAGTCATAAAGGACTTCTGTGATCAGAATGGAACTTTTCATCAACTTTCTGCCGCCAGAACCCCTCAACAGAATGGCGTAGCAGAAAGAAGGAACAGAACTCTAAAGGAAGCTGCAAGAACAATGATTGCAGAATCTGGATTGCCTATGAGATACTGGGCTGAAGCAATCAACACTGCATGCTATACTCAGAACAGGAGCATGATCAACAAGAATCACCAGAAGACCCCTTATGAACTCTGGAAGGGAAGAAAACCTAACATCAACTACTTTCATGTATTTGGATGCAAGTGCTACATTCTCAATAATGGAAAGGAGCATCTGAAGGTATTTCAAGAAAAGGCTGATGAAGGAGTCTTTATAGGCTATTCAAACTCAAGTAAAGCCTATAGAGTACTCAACAGAAGAACCCTACATGTTGAAGAATCCATACATGTGAAGTTTGATGAAAGCACCTCTGTTGAAGAGGTAACAGAGATTCTCAAGGATGTCACCATAGAAGACAGAACACCAGAACCAACAAAAGAGGGGGCAGACAACCCTGCATTTCCAACACCTGCACCAAACCCTCTTCTGTTGAATAAAGATGAAGACTCTGAAGATGAGGAACCAGAGAGACCAAGACAACAGCTGACAGAACCAGATCTGACATGGTTAAGAGATCATCCTCCTAACCAAGTGATTGGTCAAATTAGAAGTGGAGTTCAGACCAGATCCACATCAAGGAGAGAAGCAATGCTTGCCTGCTATATATCTCAGATGGAACCCATGACAGTTGAAGAAGCTCTTGCAGACTCAGATTGGATCAATGCTATGCAAGAAGAGCTCACTCAGTTTGAGAGGAACAAAGTATGGGAACTTGTTCCTAGGCCAAAGCACCAGAATGTCATTGGAACCAAATGGGTATTCAAGAACAAAGCAGATGAAGACGGCAACATTGTAAGGAACAAAGCAAGGCTAGTGGCTAAAGGATATTGCCAAGAAGAAGGAATAGATTTTGATGAGACCTTTGCACCAGTTGCCAGACTTGAAGCCATCAGAATCTTTCTAGCCTATGCTGCCTACAACAACATCAAGGTCTACCAGATGGATGTCAAGAGTGCATTTCTGAATGGAGATCTTGAAGAAGAAGTTTATGTGGAACAACCACCAGGTTTTGTCATTCCTACTCAATCTTCCTGTGTCTACAAGCTTAAAAAGGCCCTCTATGGTCTTAAGCAAGCTCCCAGAGCCTGGTATGACACATTGTCTCTTTTCCTAGTGAACCATGGGTTCACTAAAGGAAAGGTTGACAAAACCCTATTTCAAATCTCTGTTGCTAATCATATTCTGTTAGTACAAATATATGTTGATGACATTATATTTGGTAGTACTAATCTAGAACTGTGCAAGAAATTTTCTCAAGTGATGCAGAGTCAATTTGAAATGAGTATGATGGGAGAACTCAGTTACTTCCTAGGACTTCAAGTCAAACAAGTTCCAGAAGGGATCTTTATCAATCAAGGGAAGTACACCAGAGATCTAATCAAGAAGTTTGGAGTGGAAGGCAAATCATCAGTGAAGATTCCCATGAACACCTCACAAGGAATTGGTCCAGATGATGAAGGAAAGGATGTAGATGCAACAACATACAGAGGAATCATAGGATCTCTGTTGTATTTGACTGCAAGCAGACCAGACATCTCATTCTCTGTTGGAATCTGTGCCAGATACCAATCAAAGCCCAAGGAAAGCCATCTAAGTGCTGCAAAGAGAATCATCAGATATATCAAAGGAAACCCCAATGCAGGCCTATGGTATCCCAAGGGAGGCAACTTTGAACTAATTGGTTATTCTGACTCAGATTTTGCAGGTTGCAGACTAGACAGAAAGAGCACCTCTGGTCACTGCCAATTGCTAGGAGGAAGGCTTGTTTCCTGGTTTAGCAAGAAGCAGAACTCAATCTCAACAAGTACAGCTGAGGCAGAGTACATTGCAGCTGGGAGTTGCTGTGCTCAGCTACTCTGGATGAAGCAACAACTGAAGGACTATGGAATTCAAGCAAAGGAGATCAAGCTGTTGTGTGACAAGACCAGTGCCATTGCTATCACTCAGAATCCAGTTCTTCATTCCAGAACAAAGCATATTGAGATCAGACATCACTTCATCAGAGATCATGTGGAGAAGAAGCATATCTGCATGGAACATGTGCCAACAGAAGACCAACTTGCAGATATCCTGACAAAGCCTCTCCCTGAGGCTAGGTTCAATAAGCTGAGAGAAGAATTGGGAATGATGGATGAGATTCCAAGAGAAAGTTGAAAAGAAAGGCCCTCTGTTGCTCATTTGCTGTTGACAGAATTCCTGTAGCAGAACCCCGTCTATTAACCCTCCTCTGTCAACCTCTTCTGTTCTCTACCCTGACAGAACACCTATGCAACAGAAACCCTCTCTACAGAGAACCCTATCTTGTCAAACAGAAGGTGGTGGACTTAGAAAAGAAAACTGTGTAAACCGGGTGACCTAGTAACTTCTTAAAGGTCTTTTACTCTTTTACCCTTAAAACGGTATTCAGCCGTACAAAATTTACTGCGCCCCCGTTTATTTACTGCGCCTCTTTTTACATTTATTGGTTTCTTGGAACCGTAAATTATCTCAAACGTCCACTAACTCATATCCATAAAACCCCCTTTCGCAAACCTAAACCGTTACTGCTCTCATAACTCTCAAGCTTTTGAATCTTTATCTCTCAGAATTTTCTAACCGCAGTAAACTCCATGGCCATCTTGAGCTTCTCCGATCTTTCAAAGGAACAAAAGGCAACACTTCTCAAAAGTGTCTTGACTGGCCTGAGATGCGAACTGGACGTACTCCCCAGGATCACAGAGAAAAAGGAGAGGATGACCTCCATTGTTGACGGACTGTCCCAATGCCATCTGAGCAAGGTCATCTCTCATGCTTATGAGGCATACAGCAACATGGACACAGTTGAGTTCTATCTCAACGCATCCTTCAAGGATGAAGTCATCTCCTCCGTTGTCCAAGGAGAAAAGGTGGTGGTTGATGCTGACGTCATCATCAACATCTTCCATATTCAGCAAAAGGGAGGAAGGGCCTCTCTACTTGACTTGGAAGACATTGACATCCCTCTGTCAGAATTCAAAAAGATGTTCTGCAGGAAAGGGGAAGAAGTTGAGAAGGTCAACATAAAGAAGAACCTGCTCAAGAGGGAATTTGAGCTACTTATAAACATTTTCCACAAATGTTTATGGTGCAAGTACACATCCACAGATGATGTTACCACGGCCAATGCTAAAGCCCTGTATGCAGTGCATCATGGGCTAAATGTCAATTGGGGACAAATCATGGTGAAGTCCCTGATTGAAGTAATCAAGAAGAAGAATCCCAAGACTAGCCTCTACTCTGGGAAGCTAGGGCATGGACTGCTCATTTCTGAAGTACTCCTCAAACAAGGGGTAAGCTTGAGGAAGGCTTCAGCCTTGGATCATACCAAGGTAATTTTCTTGACTGCCTCTCCCAATAGGGAAAAAGCCATAAAGGCAGAACTGAAGAGGCAGCTTCAACTTGAAGCTAAGAGGAAACAAGGAGAAAAGGTACAGAAACCTCTCTCTGCAGCCACTTCTGCTAAGAAGGCAGAAAAGAAGAAGAAGAAGAAGACTGAAGGGGAAGCACCTCTTGCCCCCCCTAAGGCCGGACAGAAGAGGAAGAGGACCTCCAAACCCAAGAAGAAGGTTGCTCAACCTCTGGTTTCAGAATCTGAAGGAGTGGCAGACACTCAGGGGGAACCAGAGATCCCCACCTCTGCTGCATCTCCTGAACAGAACAGGGTGCCAACTCCACCAGAGCACCCCAGCCCTGTGAAAGATGGGTATCTGTCCTTGCTTGACAGACAGTTTACCCGGGTCCTTGAATGGAGAAGATGGAGAATGGGACCCCTCCACAAGATAATCCAGTTCTTTGATCACTATGAGGCAGAAGAGGAAGCCATCCTGAATTGGGTTGGGACTGATGATGTCTCAAAGTGTTTTGCCCTCAACTTTCTTCACTCTGTCCTTGAGAAGAAGAAGGCCAGCTACAAGGGTAAGGCCATTCTCATTTCTTCACCCTCAGAGGAAGCTGTCAAACCTCTTGAAGATGGGGAAATTGAAGCTTTTGAAGAATGGTTGTTCACCAAGATGGCAACTGACTCTGTTCAGCCCAACGTCAACCCAGGAGAGTCCTCTGTTCTCAAGACAGAAGGACAAGCAATGATGGAGCACATCAAGGAATGGAGGACTTCCTTGCTCGTGGACAACGTCATTAAGGTAAACTCTCCAACCCCTTCTGTTTCTATTCCAACAGAACCTCTTATGCCCTCATCTTCCACCAGCACAGAAACCCCTCCACCAGAACTCCCTCCACATAAATCTCCTAAACAGAACACCCCCACCCCTCCTCCATCACCCAAAATGAAAATTGCATCTCCTTGCAGAGCAATTGTTCCCTACAGAAACCGCTCACCTTCACCTCCCCCATCTCCCCCTCACCAGAATGCCTCACCTATTCACTCCTCACCCCAACACCAGAACCCCTCACCTCAACAGATCTCCTCCTCCTCCTCATCCTCATCAGAATCAGATCATCAATCTCCTCCACCTGAATCACCTCCTCCACAACAACCTGCAGGAAACCTAAAACCTGTATGGTTTCTAAGAGACTCAGATCCTACCACTATCTCCCCCATCTCTGCACCCAAAGGGCACTCTAGGGACTCTGTTGCTCCCAATCCCTCTCTAAGAAGGAAAAAGAAGATAGTACGCAACAGAATCCCTATCTATTCGTCTTATGAAGATTCATCTGACATGGATGGATTCATGATCAGCAAATCTCACAAGGCTACTTCCAAGAGACAGAAGACCCCTCCTCTGACTCAACTGGAACATGAACAGCTTGTTCACTCTCTGTCATCTGTCCAAGAACATCACCCACTACCAAGGGGAAGAGGGCTAGAGATGCCTCAAGCAGATGGACAAAAGACTGACATTCCCTTCAACAAGTTTGTTGAATCTGCAGAAGAGTTTGGAGGACAGATCCTCCAAGGCTTGGACAAGCTGATAGAGATAAATGATAAGCACTATGGGCATCTTGCTCATGTAAATGACAATCTGAATTCAGGGATGCAGTTCATCTCTGACCGCTTTGAAAACCTCACTGGGACCCTCAACAACTTCATCACCTCCTCTACTGCTAGAACAGATGTCCTGTCAACAGAAGTGGTAGGCATCCACAACACTTTGTCTATCTTTCAACAGACTCTCCTGAGTCAAGGACAGGCAATCCACCATATCTCAGAGCATCTTGAGGCTCTGAAGAAATCTGATGCCAGAACAGAGAGGCACTTGACCTCTATTGAGCAGATGTGCAGAACTCATCAGGAATAGGCTCAAGCCCTCCTATCTACTGACAGAGACCGGTATCAGAAGATGGTGCTCCTTGAAGCCAACAACAAGGACATCTTCTCTGCCATCCAGAAGCAGCAAGGTCTGATTGAAGGCCTTACATCTGTCACTCAGACATTACCAGAGGCCCTGGAGCAGATAGCCTCAACCCAAGCATCAGAATTCCAGAAGATCAGTCTTATGATAGAAGACTTGAATGATGCCAAAAAGGGGGAAGAGGACCCTCAACAGACCAGGCCTAGGTCTCACAGAACTCCTATCAGAGCACCCTCCTCTGGTGAGCCTGCAGTAGATCCGGCTCCCTACTTTGAGGCTGCCTTACAAAAGAAAAGGGCAGCAGGCATACCCAGACCCCCATCTCCAGTCAAGAAGAGCACCAAGAAGAAGAAAGTTTTCAACTTTACTGAATGGAGATTGGGTGGCTCTCAGAATATTGATAGAGCCCAATTTGAGGAAATGAAAGCCAAAATGACTCCTACCCAACAACAGCACCTTTATCTAGACAAAGATGGTGTTGTCAGAGTTAGGTATGGAGGATCTCTTGAAGAAGCAGAAGAATGGTACAAGAAGAACATTGTCCCTGGAAAGACTGTACATGAAGGTGTCCTCAACTACTTGGACTGCAAACTCTCTCCAATATGGGCATCTTATCAAAGGTCGGGCAATCTGTTCAGAATCAGAGCTGAAATAAATGAAGAACTGCTCAGGCTCCAAAGACTAGAGGAAGAAGCTCTACAGGCAGCTAATCTGGAGAATGTGTAAGGCTTAAACTCTGTAATATCTATCTAATAAAATCACATCTCTGCCTTCTTACTTTGAAGTGCTTTTCCTCAAATTCTTGTCTTTTTGCCTTCTGTTTGTGTTTGTTTATTTCTGTTATACTCTGCTATCTGAATGTATCTTACTCTTACTATTTTCCTATGCCAAGTTGCCCACCAAGATTTTAATAGAAGTTTTTAAACTTAATATTTTTATGGTGAAGGCACTTCTCTGGAAATAGTTAAAGGGTTTTGGCATCATCAAAAAGGGGGAAATTGTAAGGAATAATTGTTTTTAGATTTTGATGATGCTATATTCATTAGGACTTTAGAAGTACCCCTTTAGAAATTATGTATTAGAATTTTCCTTTGTAAAATATTCTTAGTTGTATTCGACTTGGCAGAAGTGCTTCAAGAGCAGAAGTGCTTCAAGAACAGAAGGGCTCCCAGAGCAGAAGTGCCTCTTAAGGCTTTGTTGGAACAGAGGACCCTTGGTTCTCTGCTCCAGAACAGAAGTCCTCAGGACCTCTGTTAGTATTGACTCTGACAGAAACCCTTCTGGGTCTCTGTTGGATACTCTCAACAGAAGTGCTCCAGACCTCCTCTGTTCTACTCTCTGACAAAGACACCAGAAGGTCTGACACTTAGAAGTTTTTCAAAGAACCGGGAAGTCAACTTAAAGATTCCTTCAACGGCTAGGAGTATAAAACGGAAAAGCTACAGTGCATGCATTAAATGCTCATTTAATGCACCCCATGCTACGTAGAGTAATTGCAGATGATTGGCCGGAATGTCAGGAATACTTTATCCCAAAATAGTAACCCGCCAACCTTACCGGGCTCTACTAGTCAAGTCAACTGATCGCTCATTTAATGCAGTTGTCCTTCTACTCCTCCAACGGGAAGACAACCTCAGTATAAAAGATACACTACGAAGAACAAACAAAAAAAAACTTTGCTATAATTCTGCAAACACATTGCTAACCAAGCAAGATATTCAAACTCTGAAAAGCAAAAGCCTCCTTGAGATTCAAACTTATTATCCTCTACAAGAGAAGGCAGAAGTTGGAAAAATACTCTTTCCAACTCAAGCAAAGTTCCAAGTGTTCTTCAACTCTTCAAGCTCCTCACATACATATATTTTGTAACGAAGCTAGTTGGAGGAACCTCAGTTTCAACAGAAACTCTTCTTGCTACAAGAAGGACGTCCAAATAACTGGAGTAGTGAAGTGGTGATACTTCAAGGAGACTCAGTGAAAGGACCAGTGTTAAAGGAAGCCAGGCAGTGCATCCCAGGACACATCTAGACTTGAAGAAGACGTGGAGTGCTTCTTAAGTGCTAGGACTAAGGCTTTGTAAACGGCAGTTTTTACAGCTTAGTGGAACAGTGGATTAGAGGAACGAGTTGTTCCTTGAACCACTATAAAAATCCCTGGTGTCATTTACTTACTGCTCTTAATACTTGCACTTAGATAGAACTGTATAACTCCTTGGACTTGGTATCTGTGTTCAGCAGAACTGGTTCTACGAGTTAACAGAAGGCCTTCTGTCTTTGCTTCTCTGAGGCTAACAGAACTCCCTGCCAGAACCCCATCCGCTGCCAGTCTGTTCTCCCAACAGAACAGGCTATTCTGAAAATCTGGTACTTAGTCTAAAAAGCAAAAAAAAAAAACCAATACAGTCTATTCACCCCCCCCCCTCTAGACTGTATCCAGTATAACCGGGACCAACACTAACTGATCGATAGGGGCTGAGACGCAGAGGCGTAAAGATAGAAAGAGTAGGGTTGCCGCTGCTCTCCTTCTCCAGGGAGAGCAGCGGACAGTTCATACGGTATACCAGATTGGGTTTTAATCTTGTCGATTTCTTTCTATCTGCTTCTATATTACTGCTTATGATTGTATGATTGTTAGAATTTTGGGACTAACAAAACCCGAAACCCGAAACCTCAAACCCGAAACCCCAAACCGTAAACCCAAAACCAAAAACCCTAAACCTGAAATCTGAAACCAGAAACCCGAAACCTGAAACCCGAAACCCGAAACCCGAAACCCCGAACTCGAAACCCGAAACTCCAAATCCCTACCCTAAACCCGAAACCCGAAACCCGCAACCCGCAAACCTGAAACCCGAAACCCGAAACCCCAAACCCCAAACCCGAAACCAGAAACCCGAAACTAGAAACCTGAAACCTGAAACCCGAAGCCCCAAACCCCAAACCCTAAACCCGAAATCTGAAACCCCAAACCCCAAACCCTAAACCCAAAACCCCAAACCCACCCGAAACCCGAAACCCCAAACCCCAACCCGAAACCCGAAACTCCAAATCCAAAACTCGAAACCTGAAACCTTAAACCCCAAACCTAAACCCGAAACTCGAAACCTGAAACCCCAAACCCGAAACTCGAAACCCAAAACCCCAAATCCCAAACCCGAAACCCGAAACCCGAAACCGAAACCCGAAACCCGAAACCCTAAACCTGAAACCCCAAACTTGAAACCCGAAACCTCGAAACCCGAAACCCAAAACTCCAAATCCCAAACACGAAACCCCAAACCCGTAACCCGCAACCCGAAATCTCAAACCTAAACCAGAAATCCCAAACCCCGAACCCCAAACCCCAAACCCGAAACTCAAAAACCGAAACTCAAAACCCGAAACCTGAAACCCGAAAACCGAAACTCCAACCCCAAACTCGAAACCCGAAACCCGAAACTCGAAACCCGAAACCCCAAACCCCAAACCCCAAACCCTTAACCCCAAACCCCAAAACCCCAAACCCCAAACCCAACCTGAAACCCGAAACCCGAAACCCAAATCCCAAACCCGAAACCCGAAACCCGAAACCCAAAACCCGAAACTCCAAACCCCAAACCCGGAACCCGAAACCCCAAATCCCAAACCCGAAACCCGAAACCGAAACCCCAAACCCTAAACCCTAAACCCGAAACCCCAAACCCGAAACCCGAAACCCAAATCCCAACACCCAAAACCCGAAACCCAAAACTCCAAACCCCAAACGTGAAACCCCAAACCCCAAACCCGAAACCCGCAACCCAAAACCTCAAACCCCAAACCCAAAACCCCTAACCCCGAACCCCAAACCCCATACCTCAAACCCGAAACCCGAAAACCGAAACTCTAAACCCGAAACCCGAAACCCGCAACCCGCAACCTGCAACCGGAAACTCACAACCCGAAACCCGACCCCTGAAACCCGAAACCCAAAACCTGAAACCCAAACCCCAAACCCTAAACCCCAAACTCAAAACCCTAAACACGAAACCCGAAACCCGAAACTCGAAAACCGGAACCCGAAACTCACAACCGGAAACCGGAAACCGGAAACCCAAAACGCGAAACCCGAAATGCAAAACCCGAAACCCGCAACCCGCAAACCCGAAACCGGAAACCCGCAAACCCGAAACCCCAAAACCCCCAAAACCCCAAAACCCAAACCCGGAAACAACCCTGAAACCCGAAACCCCAAACCCCAAACCGGAAACCTGAAATCCCAAACCTTAAACCCGAAACCCCAAACCCGAAATCAGAAACCCGAAACTCGAAACCCCAAACCCCAAACCCCAAACCCCAAACCCCAAACCCCAAACCCTAGCCCGAAACCCGAATCCCCATACCCGAAACCCGAAATCCGAAATCCGAAACCCCAATCCCCAAACCCCAAACCCGAAACCCGAAACCCCAAACCCCAAACCTCAAACCCCAAACCCCAAACCTGAAACCCCAAACCCAATACCCCAAACCCCAAACCCGAAACCCCAAACCCCATACCGGAAACCCCAAACCCCAAACTCGAAACCCCAAACCACAAAACCAAAACCTGAAACCCGCAACCCGCAACCCGCAATCCGCAACCGAGATCCGGAAACCGGTAACCCAAAACCCGAAACGCGAAACCCGAAACCTGCAACCCGCAACCCACAAACCCGAAATCCAAAACCCCAAACCCAAAACCCCGAAACTCGAACCCCGAAACCCGAAACCCGTATCCTGAAACCCGAAACCCAAAACCGGAAACCCAAAACCCAAACCCGAAACCCGAAACCCAAAACCCCAAACCCCAAAATGAACCATCCCGTATTTACGTATAAGATGAGTTTACAAACACTAAATGGTGAAATAATAGATGAAAGCATTTGGTGGGAAATAAAAAAGAAATGAAATTTAATTTTAGGAAAACACTCATAATTTTGAACAATTCAAAAAGTAAAGTGTATATGTTACTCCCTCCGTCCCCCTAATATTGGTACGGAAGGGAGGCACACAATTATTACCAATTATGGTATGGGACAATAATAAAGGGACATCCCAAAATGGAAAAATGGAACAATTATAGAGTACTAAACAGAACAAATGGAGTATTGAGATTCATAAAAAAAAGTTGAGAGAGACAAATTAAACACACGTTATCCCTTGTACGTATATGGACGAATCTATAAAACGGGATAACAACTTCATATCCTTACAAGCATCCACATACTCAAAAAAATGTACATATAACTATATAAAGCACTCTTTGTTCATTAATTTCCGAGCTAAGTACTATATACATAGTAATAGCTATATATTGAGCAATTAAAAATGGATGACAACTCAAGAAAGCAAATCTCTAATGAAGTTCACTCCAATGAAGCTCATAGGAAGCCGAGCAAATACGGGATGGTTCATTTTAAAGGTGGCGGGAGGAGGAACTTCACCCGGCTCTACCCTCACATAGACGGCTCGGATAGGTACTTGGTGACCACCGAAAGGGTGGTTCGGGTCATCAGATCCGAACCACCCGAAATTAACCGGCCGTCAGCTCCTGCCCCGCTTCGGGAGGACATTGATGACGAGAGCCTCGAGACGGTAAAAAAGTTCTACGACCAATTCGGTGGGGAACAAGACGAATGCCGTCAGCCAAAACCCGCGGCCATTACAAATGTGCCGCCACCAGCGGCTAAACCCGCCGCCGCCACCGCTCAGCCCACCCCGAGCAGTGATCCTGTCGCAGGAAGACCGAGAAAGCCACTGTTGAGCGATGGATGGCAGAAGAGATATCTGAAACCGACGAACGAGCCAATCATTACCCCGAAAGAGGATGATGCTGATTATGTGGTGGCTAAGCTAATGGAGGAGTTTAATAAGCAAAGGGGCAGCGGGTTTATTAGCTATATTAGAGAGATGATTTCTAACCCTAACCCTAACCCTCCTCCCCAAGAAATGGTGAGGTACTACAAGCAAGTTGTGTCAACTGGTTCGTGGAGTAGTCAACGGAAGCCTCCCGTCATAATGGACATCAATCAGGCTCTAACTAAGTTCGTTGGTGCCTACATGGAATCCGATTATATATGATGGATTTAAACTAAGCTTAATTTCTAATTTGAAGTTTTACTTAAAATCCCGCTATATCAGAGTGTTTAGCGTGAAAGAATGTAACTAGCTAGACGACCATATGTGTTTGTAGCGTATGTGCAAGTATTATCACCTAGATAAATCCACCCTAAGGTTACTTAGGAAGTTGTGATGAACGTATGATGACTTTATCAAATAAAAAGTAACAATGCATGTGTGATAGTAAAAAGTAGTTGAAAATTAAACTTGTTTCTATTTTAATATTTTGGGCCTAATTAAGATGTATTTAAATTGTTGATGGAAAGGTTCAATTAGTTGAAAAGTGTAGAAGGAATGAATTGTAGAATATCTCTAGAAGATGTGGTCTCTACTACGTAGAATTCTCCGACAATTAATTGTGTGGAATTGTGTAGAATGCATTAATGGTACAAGAGTCTAGATACTTTTGTATTAGTATAATCAGAGCTTCCCTACCATCATTTTGTATCAAACAATCAAACCAATTTGAATTGATCCAATAAAAAGAGTTCTTACTCTTTGTTCAAATATCTCTTCCATAATATTTCTCATTTAGCCTTCTAATTTCCCAAATCTCTCTTCACTTATTTTAAACAATAATAAAAATTTATGTCTATCAAACACGCACATAGATAAGAATTAATTACTCAAATATTTTCTCCAAGTGTTGTTTTCAAGTTACCAAAGAAATATTGCTATAACCCCGATTGCGTCTGTTCTAGTGTTTTATGCATGTGCTTGTATTCTTCTTTTGGTTTGGGGGAATTGTAACTTCATTATAAACACATCCTTTTATTGTTCTCTATTGGTCTAGAAAAATTTATAGTGGGTTTTTTGAGATATTTATTAATTCCCAAACAAAGTTTTAAGATAGACAAATGACACAAATATTACTAAAGTAAGGGGTGGTGCGGTAGTGCGGGTGGTGGTGCGGCGGTTAAGGAGGGGGCTAGGGTTGGGAATGTGGGCTGAAGAGGTGGCTGACCGCTGGGAAGGGTGTTGGGGATGGGGGTTGTGGCAGGGGAGGGAGAGGCTGGGGAGGGCGCATGTGTGGGACGGTGTCAGCGAGGTAGCGGTTGGTAGTGTCGGCGGTGGTAACAGGTTGGACGCAATGGTCACTGGATTTCTGCTATTTATACTTGGTGTCACTGTGGCCAGAATGAGGTGATCATTACTGGAAGGCGGTGGTCACCGGCCAGAAGACAATGTTCACTGGCTCACTGTGTCAGACTCACCGGCTGGAATAACTTCAATCACATTTGTGTTCATATGTTTTAATTCAATAAAATTTAGATAAAGATCTCGTATTACGGTTCTAAAAATCAACCTAGGCTCGCCTAATCACTAGACGGTAGTCGGGTGCCTCAATTTTGTTGTCATCGATGGGGAAAATCGATTGGGCGCCTATACAGGACGTAAATGCGAATAAATTAGTAAAAGTGATGATACAACGCATCAATAGATTGAAAGAAAAATTGACATCTGTTTGTTGAAATTAGGAAAATTACAATCACAATAATAATGAATTTAAGAGCATCTTCAATGGTATAGTGTGCATGGTCACATGTGGTATGTGAAATAGCCACATAAATATTAGTAATTAAACTCTCTCTCTCCTTATTTGAATGGTTTAATATAATTTTTCTAAGTTTTTCTCTACAATGTCAAGGAGACCGTCTAAATGTAGACATTATGGTTGACATTGTTAAGAAAAACTTGTCAAAATTGTATAAAATCACTCAAACAAGGAAATAGATAATTTATTTAATAACTAGACGAAATACCCGTGCGATGCACGGGTATATCTAGAGTAGAATAATAAATTGTTTAAAGTTTATATATTATGTTACATTAGACTTTGGCACATTATTTAAAGTGAAAATAGCATGCGTAATGAATGGTGTAGAAAATATAAGATAGATGATGGGAAAATATGAAGCAGAAGTTATAAGTAGAAAAGGTAAAGTGATTGTGTATTTTTAAAGAGAAAACCGGAAAACTTACCAAAACGGGAAAGTGTAGTAGATTTTAAATACATCCTAAATAGAAAATGTAGCAAACTTTAAAATATGGAGTTAGTATATACTCCCTCCGTCCCATTTAAACGTTCTCACACGGTTTACGAAGTTTGACTGACCATAAAGTTAATTGATCCCTGTCATTAGTAGAATTATTTTTGAAAATAAAATTTACATATTCAGAAATTACATTAAAACCGCTATAAAGTCTGATCAAGAAAATTTAAATTTAATAAAAGTTGGATATATAAAGTAAAAGATTAAGACCAATGCACGCTAACCGGAGAATAGTGGGCGGGAACCTTTAAATAGGACGGAGGGAGTATATGATAGTGTGTAATATGTAATTTTTTTAATATACAAAAATTAGTACTACATATATGTTGTAACTTTAATAATATAATTCTAGTTTGTAGACAAGAAAAACATGGGCGATATGAATAATTTCATGTAACATAAAAATATACATAATATGTAATAATAAATTGTATGTGACAATGAAAAATACATGATATTACAATTTGAAGTGTTTCCTTTGTTAGTCCTCACGAAATTAAGCAAAACAACACAATCATTTTTAATTAGCAGCTTATAAAAATTATCATAAGTTTTAAAAACTTCATTGTAGACCACATTGTTAGAGATGATCACAACACGCCCCTCCTCACCGCATATACGAATTTCCAAATACGTCTTGGGATAATCCTAACATGCTTGGAAACATAAAACTAACCATGGATAAAAATAGACTTTGGTGCATTAGTTTATGAGATTCCGTATGTGCCAACTTGACGCAAAAAATTGTCCTTAACTTTTGTTTAGTTCGTGCCAGATGAAATGATGATTGAGAATTGCCTTCGTTGAAATTTGAAATTAATTCTTCTATCAGATGGGACTAAAGATAATATTTGTCTGAATATAGCCTTGACTTGGGCCAATTCTATTTATGGAGTGTTTGCAAATATTTATAAAAATACTTTTCAACTTTATGCTTTAAAAACAAAATATTATTATTTTAAAAAAGGTAATTCTATATAAAATTAAAAATAAAAAACTAAAAGCTAAAAGTAAGGGGGTGAGCGCTTTAAATTGGGTTGTTTTTCACGTTTTCTTACATAAAATATTTTTTCAAAATTCTAACTATTACTTTTCATTTCAAACACTATCAATATAACTTTTACTTTTAAAATTCATTAGTTTATGAGATTCTTGCTTTTAAATATGTATATATTTTATTCACATCTACATGGTAAAGAAAAATATTATCTTAATCGGATACACGATAAAGAAATACATGTGGCATGAGAGATAGCCACATAAATTTTACTCCGTAGCAAATAAATTATCTCTCTCTTTTTCTGAATGATTTTATAAAATTTTGGTAAGTTTTTTTCCACAATGCCGAGAAGATCGTCTAAATGTTGACATTGTGATTGACATTGCAGAGAAAAACTTACCAAAATTGTATAAAATCATTCCAATATGGAGAAAGATAATTTATTTTTTAATATTTATGGGTTATCTCTCATGTCACATGTGCATCGTGCACATTGTAGCATTGTAGATGCTCTTACGTGCATATGGTAAAATTATATATAAGCTAGCTATTAATTTTCTTAATACATTGAAATTGTGTAACAAGTTTAGAGAAAATTCCCGAAATAGGAGTAAAAACGTTTTGAAATTCCAAAATATTATCATATTTTTATTGCCTGAATAGGATTAGTTACTACCAAGTTTGAAAAACATTGACATGCATGTTTAAAGTTGGGTACTCCTGCCAAAAATAGCAGTAATTACTCTTATTTCGGGAATTTTCTCTATACATTATTTATATTTAATTAAGCTCTCGTTTTCTTTAGTAAGTTATAAAAGTGATATAACACTTACTGAAATTTCAGCTAACATTTTCATTTATAAATTATGATGATAAATTTTATTTTAATAAATTTAATTTGTTACAAATTAATAGTTAACTTGAACTTTCATTGCTTCATTTTAATCTATCTTTGTGTAGATTATAATTTGTGCCAAATTACGCGGGAAATAAGATTTACGTTATAAGATTTAACTTGAAAAACTGTAGCACAAACTTTGTGCGGTAATTAATTATGACGACAGAGTTGTTGCCAAGTATTATTATATAAGTAACACATGTGTGATTCAGATTTGTTTCCAAGTGTTATTGGTATACGGAGTATATATATGGTAGAGAAAATTTATACCAAGTTAGAGATATCATCATAATTAATTATTATCTTATTATCATTTTAGACGGGAATTTTGGAACTAAAAACTGCCGCGCTCTGCTACTTTATACTATCGTATTATATAAAGATAGAGATAAGATTAAGGTTTCACGTGTAATCATTGTAATTCTCATATGGAGAATCAAATTATGACTCCTATTAATTAGTGTAATCGTTATGTTTATGTTAATAAGATTCTATTCCAATTAAAGTTACACGGGTGTGCTCAATAAGTCAATAGTCCTTAAACATACATGGGCGGGAACTTAATTATTATGGCAGATTAGTTTCCAATATTTCCCCTCTTTTAGAGGTATTTTGGGCGCCAAAAGTGGTTGACACACTGTTATTTCATATTATATAAAGATGTACTCGTATATGTATATTATTATACTCGGTAGTAACTAAATTCTATATTTTCCTTATTGGTATATTTCCCTTATTGGCACGGTAGACAGAACATTATGATAATTACTTTTCTTTTATCTTTATATGCATTGGGTAAGAAAATTGGGGCAAAAAATGTAACTTTTCTACTTTGTATTATATAAAGATAAAGACTATTATTATTATTACTATTATTATTATTATTTACATTGGTGTAGTACTGTAGTAGTAGTAGTAAGAAATTATTTATTTTTATAAATTAAAACGAATTATTATTTAAAATTTTAAATATAGCAAGTACTTTGTATGCTATTAGACTATCTTTCCCTTTTGCAATAGACTTTTATTTGGGCGGCACTTTAGATGAACTTGCAGTGCACTAATGCACTTATGACAAATAAATTTGGTAATAATATATTTTAGATATACCATGTATTAACGGTATGAGTTTGTATACCGTGTTATCATCCCACGGTGAGGACCATGCTCCACTCCCAAAACGATGTAACTTTGAACAATTTTTTTTAAAAAAATCGCATGAACAGTACACGTGTGTACAGTAACTATTTTTCTTTCTTTTTGTCTCAATAGCATGAATGATGTAACTCGCATATAAAGATATGTAACTTACATTTTGGTCGGAAGCGAGAGGTGCAAGCAGTCGGACTTTAATTCCAGACTGTGGCATTGCGCCATCAATTTAGGGAGTTGTCCTCCTTCCAGACCGTGAGATATGGACTAGAGCTCGGCGCTGCGAGATTCGTACGAGAGCTCGGCGGGGTCGGAAGCGAGAGGTGCTCGACCAAGGTCAGGACCGTCAAGTAGTCCAGCCTTCGGCATTTGCGCCTCAATTTAGGGAGCTGACCACCTTCCAGACCGCGAGATATGGACTAGAGCTCGGCGCTACGGGATTCGTACGAGAGCCCGGCGGGGTCAGAAGCGAGTGGTGCTCGACCAAGGTCAGGGCCGTCAAGTAGCCCAGCCTTCGGCATTGCGCCTCTATCCCCCCCCCCCCCCCCCGCCGCCTTCAATGCTAAAGGGGGAGACGAAATTTCGTGGGGTGCCAGGACTTACGGAGTTGTCTGAGCCCAAAATTTGGGAGCCGCGTTAGGCTACTATCCCTGTTTGTTTTGTTGAGGAAGGAACAAGGGCTTGTATAGATGCCTTGACTTCTCTCTTTGGGAGCCGCGTTGGGTTGTTGTCCCTGTTCGATTGAGGGCTTACGAAGTGGCCTCAGAGACTGGGAGTCGTCGAGGCTGTTATCCCTGGAGATTTGAGGGCTTATATGGTCACCTCAACTTGTCGGAGCCTTGGCTGGAGAGCCTATATTCGCGAGGAATTATGAAGTCGCCTCGGTTATTGGGGCTCGATTGATGAGCGTGCGTTGTCGAGGGATTACAGAACGACCTCGAATTTTGGGAGCCGTTGGGGCAGTTATCCCAGAAGCATCAAGGACTTACAAAGCGGCCTTGGAATTCGATAGTAGGCTGAAGAGACAATGTTTGTGATGACTTACGAAGCTGCCTCGGCTTATATCAGCGTTGAGCTCGGACTGGAAGTCATATAAATTGCTCCCAGGGAGAGTTTCGTGTTGAACCCTTTATTGATTTGAAATGGCAGTCGTGAATAGTTTACAATGTACGGCCGAGGTTACTATCAGTGACCCCGGATTTCCAATGCCCGTGATGGTACAAAGTCTCCGTTTGGCGAGGGCTCGTTGTCTCCTTTACAGCGCTGGGTCACTGGTAGTACCTCACCAGGTGGTGGACGTTCCATAATCTCGGAACTTCCGTGCGTTTTGGAGTGCTTAGTTTATAAGATCCGAGCCAGACTACAACGGTGATGATGTAGGGCCCTTCAAATTTTTTGGCCATCTTCCCTCCCTCATTGGGTTGGCTGGCTATTCGTCGCCTGAGGACGTAGTCCCCCACTTGGAACTCCCGACCTCGGACTCGTGCATCGTAATAGCTCTTGAACTGACGTCTGTAGTTCTCCGACCTCAGGAAAGTGCTCTCCCTTCTTTCATCAATGAAGTTGAGGTCGATTCGCATGTTCTGCTCGTTTTTCTCGGGGTCGTATGACAGGACCCGCAGGGTCGGGATTGTGACCTCCGTAGGGGCTTTGACTTCAAAGCCATATCAGAGTGAAAATGGAGTCTCACCCGTTGCTCTGCGGGGAGTTGTTCTATAGGCCCACAGAATGTTATGCATCTCTTCCACCCAGCCTCCGCCTTCGTCTTTGAGCTTCTTTTTTAAGCCCGCCAAGATGGTGCGGTTGGCATTTTCCACATGCCCGTTGCACTGTGGGTAGGCAACGGAGGCTGCAGTGTGTTTGATCACCCAGCTGGCCAGCATGTCCTGGAAGCTTTTGGCCTCGAATTGAGTACTGTTATCCGTGGTGAGCTGTTGTGGCACTCCGAAGCTAGTGAGGATATTCTTATGGACAAATCTCCTGCACTGCGCCTCGGTGATGCTGGCCAGTGGTTCCGCTTCTATCCATTTGGTGAAATAGTCAATGGCGACTATAATCCACCTGTAGTTGCCGGTACCTCGGGGAAGCTGTCCCACGAGGTCTACGCCCCATCGGGAAAAAGGGATTGCTGTGTTAATGGGGGCGTAGTTTACTGCGGGGCGTCCCGGGGCATTCTGGAATTGTTGGCACGCGTTGCAACTGTGGGCCATCCGAGCGCAATCCTTTGCCATAGTGGTCCAGAAATATCCTTGTAGGAGGAGCTTTCTAGACATAGTGTGGGGGGCCTGGTGTGCGGAGCAGACCCCGGCATGCACCTCCTCCATGGCTAGCTTGGCCTCGCTGTCGCTGAGGCAGCGTAGAAGCGTACCATTGTAAGATCTTTTATATAACACGCCATCAAGGAGGGTGTAGGTCGGAGCTCGGAGCTTGACAAGTCTGGCCTCGGCCTCACCCTGGGGCAGTTGCCCGTTGTCAATGTATTCTCTCATATCAGCTGCCAAGTCTCTTGGGATGCTTGGTGTCGATAGCTCCTCCACCTGAGCTATCTTGGAGATATACTCAGGCGTGTCCGAGCTCAGCTTTGACAGAATGTCAGCTTCTTGATTTTGAGCTCGTGGTATCTGCAGAATTTCGTACAGCTGGAATGTTCCCAGGAGTTCCAGTGCAGCAGGTTTGTATTCTTTCAACCGGGCCTCCTTTGTCTCACATGAGCCGCTGATTTGCCCGACCACGAGCCTCGAATCACACTTGATCCTCAGCTTTTCCACCTGCATATTAGCTGCAAGGCGTAGGCCAGATAATAAGGTTTCATATTCTGCCTCGTTGTTGGAGACTTTGAATGCAAAGCGTATAGCATAGTAAGCTCGGAAGCCCTCGGGGGTGATGAGTACAACTCCCCCGTAGGCTTTGGCTGCTAAAGAGCCATCAGTGAGTAATGTCCACCAGCCGTACTCGCCAGTTGAGGTGACTGGGGTTAGATCTCTGGCAGTGCACTCTGCCATGAAGTCGACGAGGGCCTGCCCTTTGATGGTCGGCCTCGGTTTGATCTCGATCTGGTATTGACTCAGGAAGACGGCCCATTTGACCATCCTGGCTGAGCTTGTTGGGCTCCGCATTAATTGACCCAGCGGTTGGTGGGTGAGAACACGTACAACGTTGGCCTGAAAGTAGTGGACCAGGCGATTCACCGTCTATACCACCGCAAGTACAGTCTTCTCTACTGGGGAGTACCGGAGCACGGCGTCGCGCAAAGTTTTGCTTATGTAATAGATGGGCTTTTGAGCTCCATCCTCCTCGCGAATCAGGACCGAGCTCACGGCCCCATGGCTGACGCCGAGGTAGAGGAATGTAATTTCTCCGCGCTCAGGTTTTGATAATACTGGTGGAGAGACTAGGTATCTCTTGAGGTCGTCGAATGCTGCCTGGCACTCGGGAGTCCACTGAAATTTTGCAGACTTCCTCATAATTTGGAAGAAGGCAGTGCACGCTCAACCGATTTTGAAAGAAACCGGTTGAGGGCTGCCAATTTCCCGGTTAACCTCTAGACTTCCTTGAGTTCGACTCTCAATGAAAGCACCAAAAATGATGGATCACCGGACCAGGGGTGGCTGGAATCCACCGAGAATAAGAGAAAAGGGAGAGAGTGAACTGATCAGAAAGTGCAGATCGTAACTTCGGCTAGAAAATCTCAGTGTATGAGTATCAAGTATCGAGTAAGCATCCCTATCCACAAGTTGGAAGGTGATATTTATACTAAGAGATAAAAGGTAATACTTGGTGCCCAAGTAAAAAGATGCTAATCTAATAGGAGAGGGATACATGTAAAGCTACTCCAACAAACTAATAGCCTAATTCGATGGGGAGCAGCCACGTGTAAAGCTGATTGGAGAGAGAGTCTTCAATAGCTGGCTGATTGGAGTCTGCTCCTAACAGAATTGCCGCCAGAAGTCCCGCGTGGCCATGCGTGGGTAACCGAGAATATTCCCTGGCGTTGATGATGACGTGGCGACATCTCCTCGTGGGATAAATCCTTGCGGATTTCGTCTAAGTCCATGATGCCTTACTCAGACCTCGGGGATTACTGAGGTCGATATCTGGGAGCTCGGGCCCGTGATGAGAGGACTCGCCCCTTTGTCCTTTTCTCCCGCCTTTGAAGTAGTTGTCTGCCTGGTGCTCGTTGACCATGCATTTGACCCCCGGGATCAGAATTGGTGCCGAGCTCGGTCGTCTCGAGGTCGGACTCATAACTGGTCGAGTTTGATCGATTCCTGAGCTTGGTATTTTCCCGACCTCGGTGATCGAGGTTGGGGTCGGGCAACTTCTCGGTCCTTAGCTTGTTCTGTTGACTGGCGCTTGTTCCTGACCCTAGTTAATAGGGGTCGGGGTCGGTATAGTTGTGGACTTAGTCTTTTTGTGTACTCCGAAATGGGCCCGTGATATTTTATACCGGCGATTATGATACCCCTGGGGTATACGCCAATATACTCCATCACACATATTCTATTTTGACTCTCTTTTATTTATTAATGTATTATAAATTAAATTTCAAAAACATATTGCTAAATTCTCCTGATTTTAAAGTTTCAAAATCTTTTTTAATTTTTTTTTTACTAATAAGGTATCAAAGATATTAATTTGTCAAACTTGTGCGTTGATAAAAGTGAAAAAGTGAACTATTCCATTTAAAAATGAATAAAAAATGGCCTCACCATTACTAATTAGCTTTCCATTTCCAAAAATATGACTTATTTTTCTTTTCCCAAAAATATGACCTCTTCCGTAACCCAGCCCAGCCCTACATTATCGCAGCTCACATCTCCACCCTTCCGCAGCCTCCCTCCGTTCTCAATCTAGCTTCTTCGGACTTCTCCTGTGCGCCCAATTGCAATCATCGACGCCGATTTTTTCTTCTCGCCGCCGATTCACGCCTTCCACTGTGTTTGCAACCTGCCGCCTTCGCTGCAACGACGACCACAGACGAAGCTTGGTCAGAGATTCCATGGATTTCCGCCTTCCCATGGACGACGACTTCGATTTGAGGCCGCCAGTTCTGAATCCGCCTTCCTCAATGGGAGACGACTCCGATTTGTGGCCTCCGACTCCAGATCCTCCATGATGATAACTTCGATTTGGGGGCCGCCACTGATGGCGGAGGTGCGGTGGTCGTATTTTGAGCTTCTTGCTTCCCTAAAATGAAGACAAAAAGCTTGAAGCTGCCTGTTATTGTCCTCTGCGCAGGCTTGTGGAGGGTGCTATGGGGCTGGGGGACTAGGTTAGGGTGAGGCTGGTGTGGGACTAGTGGTAATTGGTCACGTAAGAGGCCTGGAGGAGAACAGGGGAAGGAGGAGTGGAGAAGGGTAGGGATTTGGCCATTTGGGGGCTGGGGAGCTGGTGCATAGGACTGTGGTGGTCAGATGCAATTTTTGCAAGGGCTAAGGGGGTTGGGGGCTAAGGTGGGGGCAAGGCGGCATTGTCCAGGGGTGGCGGCGATCACTGGGGGTCGATGGTGGCAAGGGGGTTTGGGGACTGGGGCTAGGTATGGGTTGGGGAGGGGCTGGTTTGGGGTTGGTGTAGGAGAGGGCAGAGATTGGCGGCAGGCGACGGTGGGAAGGCGGTGATGGACTTGAGGGCAGTCACTGTGGCCGGTGGGCAGTCACTTTGGCCGGTGGAGCAGTCACTGTGGCCGGTGGGGCAGTCACTTTGGCCGGTGGGGCAGTCACTGTGGCCGGTGGGGCAGTGGGCAGTCACTGTGGCCGGTGGGGCAGTCACTGTGGCCGGTGGGGTCACTTTGGCCGGAGTCACTTTGGCTGGAGTCACTTTGCACTTCAGGGTTAATTTTGATGTTGGTCACATTTTTGACATTTTGAAACATAGATCACTTTTTTTGTCTTTTATCATATTTTTAGTAATATCCAGACCAAAATGAACGGATACTTAGACAGTTTAGATGGACCAAAATATCTCGATTTTTAAGCCTGACATAAAAATGTCTTTCTCTCCCCCAATTCGTTGATCCGCTCATCCGCCCCAACCCTGAGCCTTCCGTCTTCTTTCCTTCACCGATCCAGCTCTCTGTGGTCATTGTTGTGTTAACCCGCCGCCCAATATGTCTTGCCACCTCGCCGCTTATTCCAAATTCAGATTCAGCCGAAAATCAGCGACCTCCCTTCAGCTTGCAAAATATGACATATATAGCCATATTAAGATGTATGAGTTCATAAATATGTACTTGCGTTGGAGTGAAGATGACAAGAACCAACTGAATAAGTCAATATTGAGAATGGTTGTGCTAAGAGACCACCATTTTCCAGGTATTGTGCTTTCGGCGTTTGAAGTGTTCAGGCGTAAGAATGAAACAATTCATTTTCTAGGAGTACTTTCTAGTGTTTAGAAGCCGGTGTCAAATAAAGCTGAAATAAGGTAGCTCGACCCCATTTTTTTATCAGATGAATTGATTTTCCTAGAGCAAGCCACCCACTCAACATACGGTGATACATATTGCTCCTCTAGCAGATTTAAATGAAACAAAGAGCTAGTTTATTGAGGCTATAGGTTAACTCAATAACTCTGACACCATCCATCCACTTTCATTCAAAGAGTAATTTGAATACGCAGTATCTAGAAGTTTAATTTATTTATTTAGCTACTTTATTGTGACTGGCACACTGACTGACAGCTTTGTAAAATGGGAAGTGTATTCATTATTTCCAACGCCACTTCGACGCCTCGTCAAGAAGTGTGTTACCAATGCATTTCAACAGTGTTTTTGACTATGATATGATGGATGGTGGGTGACCCGAATTTTGACCCGTATCTTTAGGCAGGAAAATGACCCGATTTTCCACTCCGCTTTGTATATAGTAAGATTAGACAGACTCCAAAATCTCATTGAGTGAAATGGGGTTAGATGTTGGGTTTTTCTCTCATTCTAAATTCGACACTAATCTTAGAAACCAAAGTTCTTATCTTTATATAAAAAATCTTAAAGATTATATTATATTACGGAGTATTATGATATACAAAGTTTAAAACCAGACAACTTTTAAAAATCAAACAGATAATATAATATTATATACTCATGTACGTAGCTTTACATTTTTAACATTTTTAAGCATAATAATAAATAGCTAATTTTATCAAAGAGAACTGACTGGTATACAATTGTCTACCTCTACCCCCTTATTGTAATTGTCTTGTCGCTAAAAAACTCATCCTATACTCCCTCGGTCTCTTTCATATGATAATATCTTATTTCTATCGTATAATCACTGGTTCAATCACTTCAATGAATGACATCGATCACTGCTTGATAGGAAATCACATATAAGTGGCACAATCACTGGTATATATCAATCACTTTGGTATAAAATCACATAAATGTGTAATACTAAACACATCGGCATCATTCTTGTACAATGGGCATGAATGCCTAATATTTGGTAGAGTGATACGAACCTGGGGTGAGGCTGGCCTGTGAAAAATTAGTCTCTTTTCTGGAACTTCAGCCACATCATTGGAGCAGTTTGTGTACAATGATAAAATTAATACTTGTGGAGTGGTGTATATATAACACACCTTGAGCCTTGTAGAAAACCATCAAATTCCACTCTTTATATAGACAATAAACGTACAGAAACATTAAAGAAGAGAAAATTAAATGCTTGGCTGATTTAGTGTAACTGAAGTATTTTTGGAGATTTTTTGGACGAAATTTATGCATATGTTTATGAATATATATTACAAAGTATCATTTCAGATCACATACTTCGATATTACAAAATTATGGCCAATTTTCATGCATATTTTACTCAACCTTATGCAATTTGTGGCTGATATTTAGTATAGTATTAATTGATGTTCTGACCAAATTTATCTGCACATATTTTTGGCAATGAGTTAATTCTTATAACCGATGCCAAAGATTGAACCTTGGGAAAACCATCCAATCCTACTTTTTTATTTAGACAGTAAACCTACATAAATTTATCAAGACTGCATGAGAGAGAAAAATGTTTGCCTAATTGAGTGTAGCAGAACTAATTTAGGAGTGATTTGGACAACGTTTATTTTGGAAACTTAAGTTTTGTATATTTTAGACAGGGTAATTTCAGATGACCTACTTGAAGTTACAAAATTAAAGGCAGATTACTGCATATTTTAACCAAATTTAAAATTTTGCAATTGATCAATGCACATCAAATGCCTGCATTTCTTGGACTGAAACTGGTTTTATTTCACTTTTTAGTGTTTGTACATATCTGGTGTTCATGTTTATAATATAACATGTAGTAATTTGTAGCCAAATACTTATTCTTTTTCTTTTTGAAAACACACTTGTCATTATGACTCCATTAAAAGTGGCAATGACTATAACACATCAAATGTTACTTATTGAATACAGTGATGCCTATCAACCATATTTTATTGGTACTTAGGTTTGTCCATCCCCAAATGATGGGAAAGGTTCACAAAGCGAACAGAAACCTTGATATCAGAATGCCTTGATATCAGAAGTTACAAAATTAAAGGCAGATTACTGCATATTTTAACCAAATTTAAAATTTTGCAGCTGATCAATGCACATCAAATGCCTGCATTTCATGGACTGAAACTGGTTTTATTTCACTTTTTAGTGTTTGTACATATCTGGTGTTCATGTTTATAACATAACATGTAGTAATTTGTAGCCAAATACTTATTCTTTTTCTTTTTGAAAACACACTTGTCATTATGACTCCATTAAAAGTGGCAATGACTATAACACATCAAATGTTACTTATTGAATACAGTGATGCCTATCAACCATATTTTATTGGTACTTAGGTTTGTCCATCCCAAAATGATGGGAAAGGTTCACATAGCGAACAGAAACCTTGATATCAGAAAATTGAACCATGTGATAGAAAAACCATGGCACAGAAAAAACCTATTGTACTTGATAAAAAACAACCATTGTCAATATCAAACTCATCGATTTTATATTATCGGAAGTAATCAGCCATTTAATCAATCGGCTCTCTTTTAATCTCATGGGTCCTGCGTATCTTGCTGCTTGATCCATAGGTCGCATCATTCTCTACCTCAACTACTGCCCTCTTTCCATTTGACTTGCTGGATGGAGTGGTTTCTTCATCCTAAAAAATCATCATTTTAAACAATGATATTTAAACTTTGAACACATCTAATGAGCTATATATGCATGTGTATTTTATATCAAATAGTTTTGTGTTTCTATCATAACAAACATTTGAGTGCAGTTGGACCTCTAAGATATTAAACTCCACATTTGAATCAACCTCTTCCACAGTCTGAAATTAATGATTTTGTATTTAGAGGGGTCTATCATGATCTTTATGAAAAGGTTTTTAAAACACTGTAAATTGTTATCTTACATTAACAGTTACATTGGTTCCTTGTGATGGAAATCCAGTGTCATCAACATCATCTCCAGTGTCATCCTGAAACTTTTGTAAATAGTTGAAACTTTTGTCTTATAGTAAACACAATAAATTATGTAGTTGAGGTAGTCAAACCTTGATAAGATGCAATGATTTGGATTTCTGCAATTTTTCAGCATCACTAAACATCCTTTTAGCATTATAATTCTTCCATTTACTCTCAATGTTGACTTCTCTGATTTCTACCTTGAACAACAGAGTCTTGTTGAGAATCAAATCAAATTCTTTAGGTATGGAATCCATAACACCACCCTACATATTAAACATATAAGTGATTATTTGTTGTGTAATTGGGTATTATAAGAGATATATTAGTTAGTGTACAACCTTTTCCATGGAACTTAAAATATCTGAAGCAGATTTGCCTAAGAATGGAATTACACAATTTTCAAACGCTACAAATGTAGATGATCCGGTACCATCAATCACTTTCATTTCCAGCTTAAACCTGCACATATATCATGCATAATATATTTAAATTGTTGCTAATGTACTGTATACTTACTTCTTTAGATGAGTGTTGTAGTTTTGGTATTTTACCTTGGAACCGCAAGTCTATAAGTATCACATGACCCGCTATGACAATAGAATTTTGTTCCAACAAGATGAAGCTTTTTGAAGCATTTTTGGCATGACTGATAATACCAAGCATCTGTATCTATCTCAATCACTTTGGCTAGTACAAAAACGAAGCCCTTCTGCTAAATTGCATGACATTAGGTATTGTGTGTTTGCATGTGAATATGACAACATTTATTCATATTAGATAAAATAAGATAAAGACACACCTCTGTTGAATCTAGGAGGTCCGAGATTGTCATTAAAGGGGTTTGCTCCAATTCATTTTCAAAAGTAGATGGAACCTGATCCGAGATATTGGTCACTGTTTGACTCAATGAATGCTTCCCAATACTATATCTGTTATGATCACATCAGATAAAGTTAATGATATTTAAGATCAAAACAACTTAAGGTGGCAACAGAATAATAGAGATCATGTTGACTACCTCAACTACATAAATTTATTGTGTGATCATATTTGTTCCAATTCACTTTTGTTTTGACCTTACTAGATGGGATTAATTTTGACCTCTATATCTGTTGTGATCACACAATAAATTATGATCTCTATATCTGTTATGATCACACAATGATATTAGATGGGATTAACTTTTGCTCCAATTCACTTTTGTTTTGACCTTATTAGATGGGATTAATTTTGATCTCTACATCTGTTATGATCACACAATAAATTATGTAGTTGAGGTAGTCAAACAGAATTAATGGCATTAACTTTTCATGACCCTATTAGAGATGCATGAAAATTTTTGCACTCTATTTGTGGCATTTATTTAATGTCTTTGTTTTTGTAGATGGTGCAAGGCAAGTATGCTACGAATGGTGTCATTCCAATGGTATAGAAAAAAGGTACATAACAAATTATCCCCGGGCTTTAAATTTTTTATTACTAATACAAACTAATGATATAAATGCGTCCATTTGTTGGAACAAAACTGATTTTATTGCATTTTGTAGTCTGTGTACTTGTTTACTTATTTGTAGACACACGGTTAGTTATTGAAAAATGATGCCTACCAACCAAATGTTAGTGTACTGACCCATATACCAACTATAATTAAGTATGGATATTAATATTATGTTCTAAATTAGATCAACTCCAATAGTTTCAGGAAATAAAAAGCTTATTTTAGATGAACGTAAAACATTTTGACTATAATAATATATGCACATAGAATTATACCTCTGCTTATATTCAATGGCCTCCTTAAGTTTCAGGATCGATTAACAAACGTGTACCATTAAATGCGTTTATAACCCCTATAGTCCCTTATTAAGTTAATAGAAAACACGAAATTAAGGAGATAAAGCAAAACAACAAACTGTTAACCATTGATTTAACAACAACCATCCTTTTAAAAAAACAACCATTGAATTTATTGGTTTGATCCGTATCTAAAATGAGTATAAGGGGTCCACTTGAACTCGGCATGTCAAACTTTTTTTGAATCTGAACTGCGAAGTCACCCCATAGAGTGCAACGAATTTGATTTTCTCTGCAAACAAAAATTGTGTTGAATATGAAAATAGCATAAGTAACACTAACATATAACTCTTTTTTGAAGGACTAATATATAACTTTTTGTTAAAGGACTAATATATAACTTATACATAACTTAGATTAAGATAAATAAGTAAAGTAAAATAAAAGATTAAAGATAAAGATTATGAGGATATTTACTCTAAATCTTCCAACGTAATTTGGATACGTTTCATTTTCTTGCCATCTTTCTCCAGTTCCGTCAGAAAACCTTTTTGGGCAACATGGCAAAATGCCAATTTTTTACATTAAATCAATAAAGAGTGATATTTTTTAAATTTTACTACTTACGGTACAATCTTATTTGGACATACATATTATGGATGATTCATGTTTTCCTTCCAAAATGTCTGTATACTTCACAAAGTCAAAGTGATACATAGGTATTGCATCCGCTTGTGTATCAAATGACTTTGTGATACCCATAAATTGTAATTTGTACTTGTGTGGAGTTGTCTTTTTGAATCTTGAATCATTGGTAGCCACCAGCAAATTTTCGAGCACATAAGTACATCCCTCACGGAGGAAAGGATCAAACTTTGAGATTAGACTTTGCTTTACAGAAGCAGGCATCTTAGTTTTCTGTTAGAGTAGTTGAACAAAATAGTTAAAAATACTAGTTTTCTGTTAGAGTAGTTGAACAAAATAGTAAAAAATGATAATACTGTAATAATCAATGGTTGCATTATGCAGTAATTGTTGGAAATACATTTACCTTTTCATCTAGCAAAACCATCTCAATGCTCTCTGGTTGTCCTGTTTTGTTTTTACCGAAGGACTTCCAAATGCGTATAATACGCACATGAATCTTCCATTCGATTGATCCAGGCAAGATATGTTGCAAGAACGTGCTTGAAGGATTCATGTTTTATTAGAATACGACTCCGAGTAGACGAACAAAGGTAATAGTGAGATTATTCTCTAGGTAATTATATATAAAGTACATCTCAATTTTATTTTTGGATAGTATACATATATTGATGCGAACTATTTATGGATAATATATACTACCGGTAAATTGAGAGTTTATATGGAGTATACTACATAATGATTACTTCACGAATTAATCATATTAACTAGTATAATTATAATATGTATTACAGCGCCGAGCTAAACGCAGTACCCAGGGATCAATTATAAATCTGTTACCTAGAGAATACTCTGTATTATCTTTATTATTTATTTAAAAGTATATATATGGAGAGTTCATGACTTTATGTTACATGCCACAACATACGGAGTATAATAATAAGAAGATTAAATGCGAACTATTCATGGATAGTATATACTACCGTTAAATTGAGAGTTTATATGTAGTGTACTACATAATGATTACTTCACGAATTAATCATATAATATATACTACTAATATATTTTTATCGTATTTATTATTATACTCCCTCCGTTCCTATTATAACTTCCAACTTTCCTTTTTCGTTCGTTCCAATTAAAACTTCCACTTTCCCTTTTTGGTAAAGAATTTGTGGTTCACAACATTTCTTACACATTTCTCTCTCATCTTCACAACTCTCCACCACACAATACCCACTACCTTAAATTTTGTGCCAAACCTATTTGGAAGTTATAATAGGAACGGAGGTAGTAATATATACTACCAATCTATTTTTATCATATTTATTATTTATGGATAGTATATACTACCTCTGTCCCTTAAATCTTTGCCAAAGTTGACCGGCACGGAGAATAATAAAGTAAAAATTTTGTGGTTGAGGTTTGTGCAGAGGAGAGAGAAATAATAGAAACCACAAAATAATTGATTAAAAGGGAAAGTGGCAAAGTTTTTTGGGACGTCCCAAAAAGGAAAGATGGCAAAAATTTAAGGGACAGAGGGAGTATATGAATAGTATGTACTTACCGATTTAGGCTCTAGCAATTAGAAGATTATGGAGAGTTCATATGGATAGTATATATGGATATCATTATTTTACTTTGTATTATCTTTATTATTTATTTAATTTAATAAAGATAATAATGTGAACTATTTATGAATATTAGTACTACCGTTAAATGGAGAGTTTATATGGAGTGTATTATATTGTATTTGTAAATGGACAGTATACTACAGAGTATATATGGAAAATAAAACTCAGCATCTTTATAACATCCAACTGGCCACCGAAATAATGTTACTGTACAACTCCGTATCTTTATAACATCTAATTGGCCACCGAGTATAATAATAATGTTACTTTCCATATATACTACAGAGTATATATGCAAAATAAAACTTCGTATCTTTATAACATCTAATTGGCCACCGACTAATATAAAGATTGTTACTGTAAGATTACTGGGCGGGAGAATTGCACAAAATCAATGCAAAATCAATTGCAGAACCAATTACTTTATATAATATAAAGATTAATTGAACTGTGTTCATGATTAAGGAGCCCGAAGGGCCACACCTGGTTATTTATCTTTTTATATCGGGTGAGTTAGCCTGCGGGTGACTTCACCCGAGGGTATGACATGGGAAGGGTGAATCAAATGAGACTGTTATGCCTAAATGTTTTAAAAGACAAAATGGACCCACGAGCTAGATATTTAACTCATATGTATATATGTATACGATATGTTTTGAAATGGAGTAGTTAGGAGTTATGCCCATAAGTATATTATCACTCTATGTTGAGGGTCTTCCGTTTGAAACGTTAGTTATTCTAACATATAGTTTGCTCTCGCCAGTACTATTCTGTAGTACTGATCCCTCTGAGGGACCCACCATTTTCAGGTTGAAGTTAGAACTTACTTTCTATACCCGTTGCTCGGGAGATCAATGGAGAGAAGACATGGTTCATGTTTCCTCCAGTTCTATTTCTATATAAATAACTAGTTTTTCATCCGTGCATTGCACGAGATAACAAACTAACTATATAGTCACTAAAACTATTGAAATGTGCTAATTTAACTATTAATCTTGATTCCCCCCCCCCCCCCAAAAAAAAAATCCTACCCGATCAACAAATTAACATAGCACTCTGTCGAAAGTGACATATTGTCAAGTTAGGCAAGCTTCTCCAATCGAGTACATTTATTCGAATGGTTCTTCATCATAGGCAGGCCTTCAATGACAATATTCTTTTGCTATCATTCTAGCGGTTTTTCCTTTCTGTATTCTATGAGCTTAGCTATCCTTGTTGAAGATCATTTAATTGTGAATCAAGTTTGTCATCTATTTTGTAATAGATTAGCTTTATTATTGTTCCTTATATTTAATATGTGCATTTATTAGATTGAATATGGGCCAAGTGTTAGGCCCATACAACAGGCTAAAAGCCTTTCACGCCTACCTGAATCTCGCCTATAAAAAGGGAGCCGAGGATTCATGATTATGTTAACTTTCGTACTTATTCATTATAGCCTTAAGCGCAAATATTTCTGTGTACGAGTTCACGGTATATCAAAGAGGGTTTTACATCGATTCATCTGTGTTCATCTTTACGTTGAATCTTCTTTGTTATACTGCTATTCATTGCTGTTACAGAAACAGGGACTAACAATTGGTATCAGAGCCGATCGAGAGCCGATCAGAAGAACGCCTGCAGAAGACATCTGTTTTTCTTTACGTTGTTCTTTCTCTCGACTTTTTACTCTGTAATCTTGTTTCTTGTTAAAAAGTTGTAAAAGTTACACCCTTAGAATCGTCGTTTCGAAGTGATCAAGGGGTATACTTCAGATTTCGTTTTCTGCAATTTCTGTACTTGAGATATTTCGAGTAGCTATGTCGACATCTAGGATTTAAGCAGGTTCTGCCAAGTATTTCTAGCTGAAAACTTTACCTGAGGATCTCGACATCATACTCTACAAGAAACTACCTTCAGATTTTGCTTATTTGATTTTTACAGTTTGCAAGATTTCGACATTGAGGATTTCGACATCTAAAATCTCGAGATCAAGATTTCGATTTTAAGGTATCGACATCTGGTCTCGACATTTGACTTCTCGAAATAAGATTTCGAGCTTCACTTCTCGACATCTCAAATCTCGAGATTCACTTCTCGACATTTGAAATCTCGAGATTTCAAAACTCGACATCCTAATCTCGATATCAAATCTCGAAACCGGGCCTCCTTTATCGAAATCCCAGATCTCGATATTCAGATCTCGACATCTGATTTTCGACATTCTGCCTCTGAAAATCTTTTGATCAATTATCTCGAACGGTCAGTTTTATACAGCAATGGCCTCAGAATTCAATGCCCAAGGGAACAACAGTACTCCTCCCAGTCTCAGGAAAGGAGAATACCAAATGTGGAGGAATCGATTCCTTAATTTCCTTGAGCACAAAGAAAACTCCGCTGCGATGCTTGAATCGTTGCTTGAAGGACCAGCTGAACTGATGATTTCAGTTGGTGGAGATCCAGAAAACAATTCACCTATTCTTCCAGAAAGGAGACGAAAAGTGGCATCTGAATATACCGAAGCTGACAGGCTCAGGCTTCGAGGTGATCTCATGGCCAAGACGTACCTCCTTCAAGCAATCCCTAACGAAGTATATGTTCTCATCGATAGCATGCAAACAGCAAAGGAAATGTGGGATGAGATAGAGAAACTGCTCCAAGGCACAAGCATTAGCCTTAAAACCAAGAAGACAACAATCCTTATTGCTTATGACTCCTTCAAAGCAGGCCCGAGAGAACCATTAAACGAGACTTACAACAGACTCGTCCAACTGGTCAATGAACTTAGAAAAATCAAAGTATTCAGGTCCAACTTGGAGCTGAATATAAGATTTCTATCTAGCCTGCATCCTGCATGGGAAAAGACAGTGAAGGATGTTAGATCTCGCATTGACTTGGATGAAATTGACCTCTGCGCTCTATATGAACATTTGAAGCAATTTGTCAATGAGGTTGCTTGTGCTGAGGATCATCACAGCACAAATCCCCTGGCTCTAGTGATGGAAGGTCAGCCCCGAAGGACAACCACACCACTGAAGAAGAAGAAGAAGGTGGTGGTTGAATCAGATGAAGATGAAAGTGATGATGACAAATCTGATCTAGAGGCTGAGCTTGCAGACTTACAGAAGAAAATGGCACTGCTTGCCAAGAGATTTGCAAAGAAGAACAGCTCCTCCAACAAGCTGAGAACCTCCTCCTCAAACTATAAACAGAAGAACCATGATCAAGGATCTTCTAGGAAGACGCCATCAGCTGAAGATGCTCCCAAATGCTACAATTGTGGAAAGGCTGGACATGTCATCAAAGACTGCCGCCTCCCAAAGAAAAAGGATGCAAACTTCTACAAGCAAAAGATGCTGTGGAATAAGCAGAAGATGCTGATGGTGCAGAAAGAAGAAGAAACTTCTGCAATGCTTGCTGAAAATGATCAATGGGAAGAAGATACTTCTGATGAGGAGGAGGAAGAAAACTATGCCCTGATGGCACACGTGGAGGAAGAAGATGAAAGAAAGGGTGATGCTGCGATCCCCGAAAGTGAATGCTCAACAAGCTCTGTAAGTACCTCTCATATTCCTTTAAATAATCAAAATCAGTCCTTACTTGAGAAGGACAATCTAATTAAAGAACTAAAGGAGAGATTAGACAATAATCACAGGGTACTGAAACAGAACCTAGACCAAAAGTCTTCTCTAAGTGTTCAACTTGACCAATTGGTTTACCTCCAAAAAGGGACTGTGACCATGCCATTACTATAAAAGAAGGTGAAAATCCTCCAAACATCAGGCCCTATAGATACCCGCAATACCAGAAGAATGAGATGGAAAAGGTTGTGCAGGAGTTGTTAAAAACGGGTATTATCAGGCCTAGTACCAGTCCCTATAGTAGTCCAGTATTAATGGTGAAGAAGAAAGATGGGGGTGGCGTTTTTGTGGTGATTACCGAGCCCTAAATAGAATTACAGTCCCTGACAAGTTCTCTATTCCAATGATAGAAGAACTTTTGGATGAACTGGGAGGAGCACAGTTGTTTTCTAAACTGGATTTGAAATCCGGTTACCATCAAATCAGGGTGAAAGAAGAAGATATTCACAAAACAGCTATTAGAACACATGAAGGTCACTATGAATACATAGTTATGCCTTTTGGTCTCACCAATGCTCCTTCTACATTTCAAGCATTGATGAATAAGGTGTTGAGACCTTATCTAAGGAAGTTTGTGTTGGTTTTCTTTGATGACATCTTAATCTACAGCAAATCAGAGGAGGAACACATTGATCATGTCAAGAAAGTAATGCAGATATTGAAAGATAATCAGTTGGTGGTCAATCAAAAGAAATGTGAATTTGGACAGAAAAAGTTGGCTTGCTTAGGCCATATTATATCTGGGATGGGTGTGGAGGCAGATCCCAGTAAGGTGCAGGATATGTTAGACTGGGAAAAACCTAAGGATGCTAAAGGCTTGAGGGGATTCTTGGGGCTAACAGGTTATTACAGGAGGTTTGTTAAAGGGTATGGTAAGATAGCAGCACCCCTCAACAACCTACTGAAGAAGGATGGATTTCAGTGGACACATGAAGCAATGGATGCCTTTGAAGAACTGAAACAAGCTATGACCAGGCTACCAGTTCTACAAATTCCAGATTTCAACAAAACCTTTGTTATAGAAGCAGATGCTTCTGGAAAAGGAGTGGGAGCAGTATTAATGCAGGAAGGGAGGCCTGTATCTTACATGAGCAAAACTTTGTCAACCAGAAATCAGAATAAATCAGTTTATGAGAGAGAACTGATGGCAATTGTTTTGGCAATACAGAAATGGAGATCTTATTTGTTGGGGAGAAAATTTGAGGTGCACACAAACCAAAAGAGTTTAAGGTTTCTCACAGAACAGAGATTATTGGGGGAGGATCAGCAAAAGTGGGTTACTAAACTTTTGGGGTTCAATCTTGTCATTAAATACAAACCTGGAAAGGAAAATAAAGTTGCAGATGCTCTTTCTAGAAAAGGAGGACTTTATTCCCTATCAATCATAACCTGTCAGGAGTGGGAGGACTTGGAAAAGGAGCTCTTGGAAGATGATAAATATAAAGAGATTATCCAAGCACTTTGGGGACAACCAGATTCAGTGCCAGATTTCAAAGTACAGAGAGGGTTACTTTATTACAAAGGCAGATTGGTTATTCCCAAGAATTCTGATAGAAGGAGTTCAATTCTAAGTGAATTTCATGAGTCAGCAGTGGGGGGTCATGCAGGAAGCTTCAAAACCATGAAAAGAATTTCCAATTTATTTTATTGGGAAGGGATGAGGAAGGACATTCAGAATTATGTTAGAAATTGTGAAGTTTGTCAGAGGAATAAGCATCAAACACTAAGTCCAGCAGGGTTGCTGCAACCCTTACCCATTCCTAATCAGATTTGGACTGATTTGAGTATGGACTTTATTGGAGGATTGCCAAAAGCAATGGGGAAAGACACCATTCTAGTGGTGGTGGACAGGTTGACAAAATATGCTCACTTCATAGCATTATTACATCCATATAATGCTAAAGGAGTGGCAGAAACATTTTTACAAGAAGTGGTTAGATTGCATGGTTTTCCAAAGACCATAGTTTCAGACAGAGATGGTGTTTTCCTAAGCTCATTTTGGACTGAGTTATTCAGGTTAGCTGGAACCAAACTCAAGTATAGCACTGCCTACCATCCCCAGACAGATGGACAAACCGAGGTGGTTAACAAATGTGTGGAAACTTACCTCAGATGTATGACAGGGATGAAACCAAAGCAGTGGCCCAGGTGGTTACCTTGGGCTGAGTTTTGGTATAATACCAACTACCATGTGTCTACTAAGAACAGCCCCTACAAAGTATTATATGGGCAGGATCCACCAGTTTTAATCAGAGGAGATGTGGCCTTAACAGCTGTGGAGGAGGTGGATAGATTGACAGCTGAAAGGAATGATATGATAGATGAACTGAAAAAGAATCTGGCTAATGCACAAAACAGAATGAAGCAACAAGCTGATAAGAAGAGAAGGGAGGTCCAACTGTCTGTAGGGGAGAGGGTATATCTGAAGATTCAACCCTACAAATTAAAGACTCTAGCAAGAAGAAGTAATCAGAAGTTGAGCCCTAGATTTTATGGGCCTTTTGAGAAAATCAATCTTGTGGCTTATAAGCTAAAGTTGCCTGAAGATTGTAGAGTGCATCCTGTGTTCCATGTATCTCTCCTTAAGAAAACTGTGTCTACTACTGTACAGACACAACCTTTACCAAAGTGTCTCTCGGAAGAATGGGAATTACAGGTCTGTCCAGAAGAAGTAAAGGAAAGCAGAATTAACTTAGCTGGAAAAGTTGAAGTTTTGGTGCACTGGAAGAATATGTCAGAGTTTGAGGATTCTTGGGAGGAGCTGCAACAGTTTCAGAGGCAATTTCCTGATTTCCACCTTGGGGACAAGGTGGTAGTTCTAGGGGGAGTGATGTTAGAGTCAGGGGAAGTCAACCTCTTGATAATAATAATAGTATTAGCTATTATGATAAAGTGTATTCCAGAAGGAAAGGGAATAAGAAGTAGTTAGCTATTATGTTGTGGGGGTCGGGTGGACTTCTATAAATAGATAGCTAAGGGATGAATAAGGCAGGCTGTAATTTGGTAGTTGGCTGGGACTAGAGAGTTGACATCTCTTTAACTGTCAGGCACTTTCTCTCTCTATTCTGTTGATTGAATAACGAACTGTTCATTGTTCACCTTCGTTTCTCTTTGATACTTAACAGAACATCACTCAATGATCCTGATGGAGCCGTATAGTGAGTTATATCCTGTTTTAACAACGTAGATTAAGTTCATTTATACAAGGTTTTGTAATTAAATTTCCTCTATAAATTTCTAAGAAATACCTGTACAGAACACAAGTATCCATATGACTGGAGAGATAAGAAGCCTACAATAATCCGGGAAACTGAGCAATGGTTTGCCTCTGTGGAAGGATTTCGAGAAGCTGCAATAGATGCAGTCAAGGGAGCTAATTGGGTACCGCCGCAGGTATTTGACTGTACACCCTTGACTTCTGTAAAATGTCAATTAACGCATTCTACTATGTATTAGTTTAATGGTGGACTGTCATTTGTCACTATTTCCATTTGGGTGTGAAAAAGTTATCATGAGTGCTCATTTTCACACCTATGGATGTATGGGTTGCATATTGTTAGTATTCTCTTCTTAGGATTTAACAACTAGTTTTGGTTAATCATAGATTTGGGTTTTAACGTGTAGATTTTACTTAATCTCATCTGTATTCGATATTTTTCTGAATTTCGTGACTATTTTTATTTCCAGGCGGTGAATCGTATTTCTGCAATGATTTCTAGCCGCTATGATTGGTGTATATCCCGAAAAAGGACATGGGGTGTTCCCATTCCTGTATTTTATCACCTGGCATCGAAGAAGCCACTTCTAAAAGAAGAAACAATCAACCACATTAGATGTAAAACTCTTCCTGACACGATTTACGTGTATTTTATCTTTAAAACTTGAGTAATGGAAATGTAGTTACTATTTTGAATCATTAATTTGATATAAGATCTCCTTAGATAAAGCGTATAACTATATTTGTTGTATTGTTATGCAATAGTGCTCAAAAGCATAGAATTTTTTTAGGCTTGAGAAAGTGATATGTGCTATTGAAACATGAAAATATATTGAAATTTTAATTATATATTTTTCAGCGATCATTTCTCAAAAGGGTAGCGATGCATGGTGGCATATGACGGTCGAGGATTTACTTCCTGATAACTATCGTGACAGAGCATCAGAATACAAGAAAGGGACAGATACAATGGATGTTTGGTTTGACTCAGGTATTATGAGTCTTAGTCCAATGTTATCTTTATTCATCAACCCTCTTCACCAGTGATGCAAACCTTTTTTTCCCCTCAGGCTCTTCATGGGCTGCTGTGCTGGAAAAGAGGAGCGACCTTCAATACCCTGCAGATCTGTATCTTGAGGGAACAGATCAGCATCGTGGTTGGTTTCAGAGCTCTTTGCTGATAAGCATTGCAAGCAAAGGTCACATGATAATAGTGTTTTCACTTGCTTCCATCATGTATCATTTATTTATAGATATGAACGGTTTTATACACTTTTTGCTGCTTGTATAGGTTTCTGTCCGTTCTTCTTCCATGTATTAATTTTCATAGTGGTTCTATATCAGACACAGTTAGACTTCATGTTGCTTTTCCCAAGATAACTTATGTTCTCATGATCAATAAAAAACATTACAGGAAAAGCCCCTTATTCTGGCGTCATTACACATGGATTTGTCCTGGATGAGAAAGGGCTCAAGATGAGTAAATCTTTGGGCAATGTTGTTGATCCCAGAACTGTAATTGAAGGAGGGAAAAACCAAAAGGTAGGTTTGTCATTAGTTGGTAAATGGGCTTTAAACAATCTCAGTTCCTGGATTGTAATTTGCAAGTTTTTTTACACCTCATATTTGACAGGAAGCACCACCCTATGGTGCTGATGTTTTGAGACTATGGGTTTCAAGTGTAGATTATACCGGAGATGTACTGATGGGCCCTCAAGTCTTCCGTCAAATGTCTGAAATGTACCGGAAATTGCGAGGAACTTTGCGGTTTCTCTTGGCAAATCTCCATGACTGGAATGTAAGCATGATAATCTGAGAAAGGAGAAAGAAGTTTCTCGATTCATGGAAAATAGTAGTTGTTTATCTTGTAGCTTTCAACCTTTATAAGTAGAAAATGTTGTTTAGAAATATAAGAATCCCAAGAGAACTTATTTGTGTGTGGTCAATCTCTCTACCGTAAACCTTTCTATCATTTTGGATGACATGTATATTCTAGTCATTTTACAGTCCTATCTTGCATGGTCCTTTGATATGTGGTTCGTAAAAGTATCTTGTAGTAAGCTCATCCAAGTTTTGATGTGCATTTCATTTTGCATGTATCTGAAGAGATGTTTGTTTTTTCTGCAGTTCGGCTATGAAGTTCCATACTATGACCTTCCAATCATTGATCATCATGCACTATTTCAGCTTTCCTCCATTGTGAAAAGCATCAAAGAAAGCTATGACAATTATCAGTTTTATAAGATTTATCAGGTAACAAACAAAAGCAGCCAGAGAACTATAATTATCCTGTTGCTTTCTTATGACTTAACTTATTTTTAATCCGTGTAGATTGTTCAACGCTTTGCCATTGTTGATCTCTCCAACTTTTACTTTGATGTAGCAAAAGATCGACTTTATGTTGGGTGAGTTCTGAAATATTATGAACACTTACAAACTGTGTCTGTTGTATGATTTAGCATATATTTACCAAGGTCCTTTAATGGAATGTTCGAAATAAATAACTAGTGAACTAATAAGTAAGAAATGTTAAGTGGTTGCTTGATCAGATTTCTACTTCGAGAATTAGTTTTCACCTAATGGACTAGCTAGTAGCTTGCTTCTTTGTAAATCCTAAACACTCCATATTATGCGTCCAAAAGGTTTGTTCTTCTGTGGATGACATGTTTTCTTCTTCTTTTGTGGTTGCTTATAAAATTTGCATACTTGTTTAAATCGTTAATTTGCAGTGGGAGTAGTAGTTTTGCAAGAAGAAGTTGTCAAACTGTTCTTGCTACTCATTTACTTTCAATTACACGGATAATTGCTCCAATTTTACCCCATCTGGCTGAGGATGTCTGGCAGCATCTTCCTTTCCCGTATAATACTGAAGATGAAAATGTTGCCAAGTTTGTCTTCGAGTCAGGTTGGCCAGTAACAAATGAGAAACATCTTTCCTTCCCAGTGGAAGACATCGATTTCTGGGGCAAAGTTCTTGAGGTACCACTTTATAATCTTTATATGTGACCGATAGAAGTGTTATGAAACAGCATTGCAGATTATGATCGTCTTTTGATTAAATGTGTTATCGAGATCCAATGTGGGGGTGAGGGGGGTCAAAATCAAATAGCTTACAACTGTTAATGGGATTTACCTTCGATATGTATTACTAGTATTATACTAAGTTAATTGAACTACCTTTATTATCAGCTGAGAACTGAAGTGAACAAAGCACTCGAAGTTGCACGTGCTGGGAAGTTGATCGGTGCCAGTTTAGAGGCAATGGTCTATCTGCACACTTCGGATACCACACTTGTTGTACGGTTAAAGGAAGCAACACATGAACCCAAAAATGATGCTGATGCATTGCATCGGATCTTTATAACATCCCAGGTACTAACTGTGGCCTCCTCTGCTGGGATCTTTTCACTGGACCTATCAATTAATAATCAATTAAACATATGAGGTGCTTCTATTTTAAATAAAAAAGAATACAAAAATATTTTGGTAGTATGGGAGTTTATTAGAAGACACCAGTTTGTTTAGTATTAAAAAATTGGAAATGGCACAAATATACCCCTATACTATGTGTGTGAGAAAATATATACCCCCGTTCTATTTTTTGGAACAAAAAAACTCCTAAACTTGAAAGTGGGTCTAAAACTACCCTTCTTTAACGTTCCTCACTACAAACTAACATATTCCGTGATTTCCGTCAGCCACTTCATCATTTGACATTGTTCTTCCTTATAGCTTGTTCACTAAGGATCGGAAGCCTTAGAGACCATATTAGGATCATCAAAAATAGTTGCCTGATGTACAGAAGAACCCGCTGATATCAGTGTTTCACTTTGGATACCAGGCTACACAATAACACAAATGAAGAAAAAAATATACTGTAATAACCAAGTTCAATATGCATAACATGTGAATAAGAAATAAATTCAATATCTCGTAAACATACATCAGTACACAATTTTAAATGGTGAAATTGGGAGTTTGTCTTCCATAATAAATATCAACAAATAACCCAAATCCAGTTATCTCACTTGTTGGTGTCAACAATGGTGAAAAATTTCTAGCAACTCTGTGGCACCTAAATCTGGAAGGTTAAAATTTCTGACCTATCTGTAGAAACAATGTCCTCTTGAACCCAAATATCTCTGAAAAAGTGCAGAAATACAAGGGTTGTGAAATAGTTACAACGTGTGTATTGCCCTTGGTATCTTTTGGTTGTTGGATGTTTTGTTTACTGGGCCGAAATTTAAACAACAAAAACAGGTCTTTGCGGGTAATCTGGTAACAAACACCAACAAAACCCACCGGAAAGACATGAGTAATCAAAGTCAAACACATACCAGCATCATTATCTTTTACTCCATTTCATTATTCAAAAGTTATGTCCAATTCGTTGCTCTGTCTGAGTAATTGAAGTTGCCTCCCTGTGTGCTTCGTTTCTTCATCCTTGGTTCAAGCCATTTTTTTCTCTGCTCTGTCACAAGGGTTTTCTTTAGGCCAATGGAATGTATGTTAATTGTAGTGAGGAAACGTTAAGGACGGGTAAATTTAGACCCACTTTCAACTTTTAGAGTTTTTTTGTTCCAAATAATAGAATAAGGGTATATTTCTTCTCACACATATAGTACACGGGTATATCTGTTCCATTTCCTATTAAATCATGAACACATTTTCAAAAATTGTGGTTGGCAGGTGGAGGTCCTTTCATCCTTGGAAGATGAACAGATTGAAGGAATACCATACACAGGAGAGTATGTCATTCAAGGAGGAAGTACAGTCTGGATTGGCGTGTCCCGGGTAAAGGGAGAGATATGTGAAAGATGCTGGAACTATTCACCTCAAGTTGGTTCCTTTGATGATCATCCTTCACTTTGCAGCCGATGTCATGATGTCGTCACCAAATAGGCATCTCCCTGTGCTGAGTACACGGCAGAGGAAGTTACACAAGCCCTAGTGCAATGAACATGAGTGATATGGGGATTATACTGTGCTTCACAACGAAGCCCGTTTGCAATTTTTTACTCCGTATTATTTAGGAAGCAGAAAAACTCTTGTCCCAATTTTGATTTATGTAGTCTTACAATGTTATATGTGGTCACTAACCTAATAATGACCTCAATTGTTGAAATTCCTCTTAACAAAATTGTCACCAGTCCAGGTAAATAGTTTGGTTGACGAATTACTTTTAAAAAACATACTCCGTACTTTATTTCATGAGTACTGATGGAGCGAGGAATCTGTGTGTTTTACCTATGAGTCTAAGACTAATTTGGATTTTAGCAGAAAACAAGCCATTTGGGCAATAAGTTACACTTATAACATATGATGCAGTCCCAAACATTGGAATGAGTTAGATTAGTCAAATATAAAGATACAGAGTGATATAAGGCGTTGAGTGACTCGTCCTATCACTTCCACTTTTTAATGTGGAGTCCCATTTAGGAATTTTAAAACTTGAAGTCCTATTTTGGAGTTTTAACCATGTTTTAGTCCCATTTAATATAATTTCTTAAAACTTTAATAAGCAGGGAATCATCCAAATATCCTATAATGTAAAGCTTCGATGAACTGTGAAGAATGTCAAGTTTCGAAAATTCTGAGTTTCAAGGAACTCCAAGCTTTGAAAAATTCAAAACATCAAGAAATTCTTAAAATCTCGAAATCTTCAGAATGTCGAGATCTTTAAGTATCGAAATCCTAAAATTCGAAGTTTCGTAAGTCCAAAATGTCGAGATCCTGCAAAATTAAAATTTCGAATTTTGAAAAACTGAAAACTGTTCTGAAAATCCCTGAAGGTTGAGATTCTTCCTGTATCAGTTTCAAGTCGAAATCGTTTCTGCAGCCATTTAAATATAGAATCTCGAGATCTAAATGTAGAGATCTTCGAAATTAAAAAATTGCAGAAATCGAAAACGAAGATATGATGTAGAATCGTTTCAAAAAGGCGATTCCAACAGTATAATTTTTACACATTTTTGTTCACAAACAAGATTACAGGAGCTAATCTCTATATCAAAGAAAAGCAGAGGAGTTCTTCGTTAGATTCGAAAAACGCAGATAGATTCAACCTTTTTCACGCCTCGGCTCTGATACCAATTGATGATCCCTGATTCTAAACAATCACACAACCATAACAGATGAAGAATAAGCAGATAGAAAGTTATCGAGATGAAACCGAATCTGGTATACCGTGTAAAGGGTCGTTGCTCTCCCTCGAGAAGGAGAGCAGCGACAAACCTAATCTCTCTATCTCGCCTCTATGCTCTCGAAGCCTCTCAATCCTTAATTAGGGTTTCCATAAGTTAGCCTCCTTTTATAGGAGAAGTTGGCTAACTTATGGATTACAAAGAATCTAATGGGCTGATACCCTCCCATATTACACGTTTAACTAATAACTACATAAATACAAAGATATTAAATTAGATTGAACATCATAAAATATTCCTAACATGATCACTAGTTAATTACAGCATCTTGTTTTGCCTATCTGCTCTAGCTTCTCAATAAAATTTGTGCATTAAAGAGCACATAATGTACATTCTCTAGCATACGTATATATATGTTGAAAATATTGCAAATGAGTCTTATGGGAGTATCAAGTTGTTGTAACGTAACTTTATGTTCTTCATTACACGCAGGTGGTCTACCTAAAACTGAAATATGGAGCAAGCAATGTCTGAATGTCGAGTTCTTTCCCCAGTCTGAAAGATAAATTTCTTCTATTCAGGTCCATATATAAACCGATCCTCTGTTTTCTATGTAATAAACCGGTCCAGTTTTCTATGCTTTTCTTGATTACTATCTGAAAAGTGAAAATGTGCAGTAGCTGCTGCAACTCAAGGAAATAGAGCACGTTGAGTGATGTTTTTGCGGGTTAGAAATTGCAGGTCTGGAGGTTAGTAATTATAATGTCCATTGGTTAGTACTCTAGCTGAAGAATTTAATGCCAGATATATAGGTCCACCAATTCTAAGTTTTCATCATTTCTTGACCTCATCTTTTTCTTTCTTCCACAAAAAGAGCCAATCCACGCGGAGTAATGTATTATTTACCCACTGAGTGTATTATTCTAAGTAATGTACGTAGTATTATTTAACCAATCTTTACTATGGAGTACTAAAATCTTTACCCACCATCAAATACAGAACATAGTAGAACTCCAGACGTTCATCACATGGGTCAATGTCCTTGATCCATTCTGGGCCAGTACATCATGCTTCTTTCATTCTGTACATAATACTTCTAATGTTACCTAGCAACATGACTTTCTATTAACAAAGAAAAGAAATTTGTTGGGAATATTTTATGGTGTCCAATCTAATTAAATATCTTTGTATTTGTGTAGTTATTAATTAAACGTGTAATACGGGCCACAAATGTGTATCAGCCCGTTAGCTTCCTTGTAACCCGTAAGTTAGCCAACTTCTCCTATAAAAGGAGGCTAACTTACGGGAACCCTAACAATCGAGAGAGGCTTTAGAGACGCAGAGGCGAGATAGAGAGAGAGTAGGGTTTCTGCTGCTCTCCTTCTCCAGGGAGAGCAGCGGGGTTTCACACGGTATACCAGATTCGATTTTAATCTTCTCGATATCTTTCTATCTGCTTATTCTTCTTGTTATGGTTGTTTGATTGTTAAATATTTGTGTTTATCAATTGGTATCAGAGCCGAGGCGTGAAACAGGTTAAATCTATCTGCAAATTTTCTGATCTTACGAAGAACTCCTCTGCTTTTCTTCTCTTTTTCTTTGATATAGAGATTTGAACCTGTTATCTTGTTTGTGAACGAAAATCTGTAAATATTATACTGTTGGAATCGCCTTTCAAAACCGATCCAGCAGCATATCTCTGTTTTCGATTTGAGATCTCGAGATTCTTGTTTTTCACTGCTGCAGAAACGATTTTGACTTGAAACCGATACAGGAGAATCTCGACCTTCAGGGCTATTCAAAACAGTTTTCGGATTTTCAAAAATCGAAGTTTTCGTTTTGCAGGATCTTGACATTTAGGGCCTCGAATTCCTCATCTCGAGTTTTGAAATCTCGAGTTTTGAAACCTCGAGTTTTGAAATCTCGAGTTTTGAAACCTCGAGTTTTGGAATTTCGAGTTTTGGGATTTCGACATTTGGGATCTCGATGTTTAGGATATCGACATTCTCAAGATTTCGAGATTTTAAAAATTTCTCGATGTTTTGAATTTTTCAAAGTTTGGAGTTTCTTGAATCAATGATTTCTTCTAAACTTGATATCGTTCCTGTTCAGAACACTTCGATGCTTTACATTATAGGATTTTTGGATGAATCTCTGTTTTTCAAAGTTTTTAGAAGTTTTCTATGTTCTGATGTTTTTCAAACAACAAGTTTTCGATTTTTTGAGCTTTTCGAAACTCCAAAGTTTTCGATGTTCCAAACATTTTGAAATTATGAAGATTTCGAAGACTGTAGGTGTGTTTTGCAGCAGGATTTCGTCATTATTCTTCGAGGCAAACTCAAGATTAAGATCTCGAAATTTAAACCTCGAGATTGAGATCTCAAGATTTAAAACTCGAGATTGAAATCTCGAGATTTAAAACTCGAGATTGAAATCTCGAGATTTAAAACTCGAGATTGTAATCTCGAGATTTAAATCTCGAGATTGAAATCTCGAGATTTAAACATCGAGATTGTAATCTCGAGATTTAAACCTCGAGATTGTAATCTCGAGATTTAAACCTCGAGATTGTAATCTCGAGATTTAAACCTCGAGATTGTAATCTCGAGACTTAAACTCGAGATTGGAATCTCGAGATGTAAACCTCGAGATTGGAATCTCGAGATTTAAACCTCGAGATTACGATTTCGAGGTTTTGCCTTAGAATTTTCTCTAATTCCACCTGATTTCGATATTCTACATCGAGAACCTCAACTTCGAAGAAATTCCTCAAAAACTCAAAAATTCGAGATTTTCTGCGACACCGCACTGTTTTGGCCATAACTTTTGACTCGGTGATCCGATTTTAGCAAACTTTTTTTTGTTGGAAAGCTAACGAAAAGATCTACATTTCTTCTCGGGCTTTACCCCAGAACCCACTTTCACGCGCCCTCACTCGCAGTCTTTGAGGGTCAAAACGTTGGTTTTCCGAAAAACTTTGTAAATCACCGATGTCAAAAGGCCAATTTGGGCAAGTCTGATCAAATTCTTTCAAACTCAAACAAAAGGACAAATAAGGTCTAAGCTGCACCGTAGAGGTCCGAAAATCGTAGATAATTCAATCAACCTCGCGTCAACGGTCATCTTACAACAATCAATAGTCAACCACTGAAGCCTCCCCTAACTCATCAACATTGTGTGATCCTAAACCATGCTGAAATTCCAAATGATGAGCTTAGGGAACTGTCATGTGTGGCACCTGTTCATATTGCTCCACACACATGGTGGGTATGACGAGCTGTGAGCAATCAACCCTTGGACATTCTGAGAGGGCGTTTCAGTTTTCTCCTCCTGGCGCCTTTCACCGACAAAGCAAGGAATCTCTCAACGGATGCAACATTTCAGGGGGAGTGTTCAATGTTATCCTCCTCGGTGCCTAACAATGACTAAGCATACCGAGTGCTCTAGTTGAGGGGGAGTACAGAGAGACAATGAAGAAAGTAATGAGAGAACATGTCCCTATGGCTTAGTAAACCCAACTAAGCATACCCAAGGGACAAAGCCGAGCGTAAGTGAGTGAGTGAGTGACCAAGTGAGTGAGTGAATATTATGAGCATTAGGAAGCAGAAGGCTCAAGTGAGCAAGAAAACAATTATCACTAATAAGTCTGCTACCTCAACTGCCTACTATCCATTGAACATTTACTCATAGCCACTCAAATACTCTGGACTATCCCCATAGGTTCAGGACTGAATTTATTCAGATCCCGGGTAGAAGTCGCTGCATTTTGTCCAAACGGCGCATGCACAACCCTACCCAAGACCACTCACTTGTCTCTCAACAGACAAGTGTTTAATCACATTTCACGGGGAACCACATCTCTCATTACGGTCTCCTTCCTAGGCAAGTGATACTGACTACAGTGGCCTCAGCCCCATGCCACTGAACTTTCATTGATCACGTCGTGTCTAGTTACTCACTCCCAAATGTTTTGAAATTTTCTAGGACACAGACGCACTTTTTGAGTCAGTTGCAGGTCTACATGACCCACGAGAACTTTCATAGGGCTCATCTATCACAGATGTAGACCAATGATTGGAAGGAAGTCTTGTTGATGCAACATAAGAATCACCATCATTTTCAGGCCATCACATCAGAGTTTAACTCTATAGTGATGATAACGGGCATCTACATGACCCCGGGGGCTACGTTATCTTCTTTACATTCTGCTTGTTTTTCCTGTTTTATTTCCGCAGAATAAAAGAAGAAAGGCATGACGCCCCGAGTCATCGGATCGTCATGAGGGGGAGAGTGGTCCACATACCGTTAACTGTAAAAAAAATCATTCTGGGACATTTCTCTCCTCCAAAACTATCTCTACTATCTTCGCAACTCAAATGGTCAGCTACGCTCACAAGTCAACCATCATTATGTTCCGTTGTGCCACCGACAAGTTCTCTTCAAATGCATTCATTCCAAACAGTCAAAAAGACTACATTGTGGAGGGGACAAAGGTCAGATACTCAATCTGTTGAAGATGAATTCCATGGGCGTCTCCTATTCTCCAAAAAACATTCATTCTAGAGGCGTCACCGGAATTAATCCAAGGTGATCAAGAGCAACTTCTGGAAGGCAAGGACTACAAGCAAAAGATTCCTCAACCCCCAACATCAAATATCAAATTGCCAAGAAGACATCAAAGGGGAGATTGCAAGGATTTCTTCATAAAGCCTTCTCAAGAAGTCAAGTTCAAAGACAAAGAAAGCTGAATAACAACAAAGACAAAGATATCTGCGCTGCAATGCTGATTCAACACGATTGAACACCAAGGGGGAGATTGTTGGGAATATTTTATGGTGTCCAATCTAATTAAATATCTTTGTATTTGTGTAGTTATTAACTAAACGTGTAATACGAGCCACAAATGTGTATCAGCCCGTTAGCTTCCTTGTGACCCGTAAGTTAGCCAACTTCTCCTATAAAAAGAGGCTAACTTACGGGAACCCTAATAATCGAGAGAGGCTTTAGAGACGCAGAGGCGAGATAGAGAGAGAGTAGGGTTTCCGCTGATCTCCTTCTCCAGGGAGAGCAGCGGGGTTTCACACGGTATACCAGATTCGGTTTTAATCTTCTCGATATCTTTCTATCTGCTTATTCTTCTTGTTATGGTTGTTTGATTGTTAAATATTTGGGTTTAACAAATTAGATACATTTCTCTTGAACTTTGCAAGTCTCCCAAACACACAACCACTACGACCACAAACTTCTGCAATCCCCTACTCCCATATAGCTAGCTAACTACAAATCATTTCAGTTACACATTCCCTAATGGTACTTTCTATTTCTGGTCACAATGTTTACAAACACTACAACTTAATCTTTGCATACAACTGCTTCTTTTCCTCCCTCACTTTCCATAGTTCTCTTCTTGCAAAATTGAACTCGAAATGCAAATATAGATCCAAAAGATTTAGAATATAAAAAATTCATATCACTACATTAAACAAATCTAAACCGATTACTAATATAAGTACACCAAATACATACAAGATTCGGATACAAAGACCACAATACCCATGTTTAACGCATAATTACTTCAAGAAGTAAATTAAAGAACTTCGTGTTTGTATGTCTTAAAAACATTTCAAAGACTCATCACCCCATTTACGAATTAATATACATCACATATAACCAAATAAATTACAAAATCCTACATATGTACAACTAAAAAAAACTCGAGTTTATGATTTTTGAACAAATTAATCTATGTCTTCTAAATAAATAAAAAGATCAATTTAATCATTTAACTCATCATGTAAATCGAATAATGTATTACAATTAACCTATGTCTCTTAAATTATTGTTTAGGGTTTAGGGTTTAGGGTTTAGGGATTAGGGGTTAGGGATTACGGATTAGGGATTAAGGCTTAGGGCGTAGGGCGTAGGGTGTAGGGCGTAAGGCGTAGGGTGTAGGGCGTTAGGGCGTAGGGCATACGGCGTTAGGGATTAGGGCGTAAGGGCGTAAGGGCGTAGAGCATTAGGGCGTAGGGCGTAGGGCGTAAGACGTCTAAATTGTTGAAGCCTTTGAGAAGGAGCGGCATTAGGGACTCCACCGCGTCGTAGTAGCCCTTAGCTGAGCTATCAGAGGCCAGGTTGAGCAGAAACTTGTGGCCAAGCGTCCTACTCCTCAGGAGCTGCACCCCATGGTCCAGGCGACCCTTCCTCGGCTGCCGCCGCAGCTCTTCTTCAAAACACTCCCCAACGGTGCCCCGTGCGTAGCGCTGGGTTGCAAGCTCGAACCTAACCGACTTCGAGGAAGCCTTTGAGAAGGAGCGGATGGGGGTGTCCAACTCCCAGAGGCTGGGGGAATCATGTCTGCGCTAGCCCCCGCTTCAGCGACCATGGGGGGAGCAGGGGTAAAAGCAATACCTTGCTTCTTAGCGACAGAAAGCTTCCCAAGGGCCGCATCCAGAGCGGACTGAAGTTCCGCTACCCTCCGAGCGGCGGCCTCCCGTTCCAGCCGAGCGGCTTGCTGAGCTGCCCACAAAGCTTCATCAGCTTGATGCCTGGCTTCAAGGGCGTCCCGGTCCCTGGCAGTCTCAGAATGCAGAATGTACAACCTAGTATATGAAAGGGAGATGTAGGTTAAAATCAAGCTAGGAGCCAACGATGAACGCAAAGGAGATCAAAGAAGAAGGGCAATTACCCGGAAGCACGTCATCAATGCGTTATTGATGGCGGAAGGGGACGGGCGGGGGAGTAGCTCAACCCCCGAATGGAGGACAAATTCCCTCCAACACTCTATGGTCGGATGTCCGGGGGTAGGGGGTAGGCCGGTGTTATTAGCCACAGGGCTAGAAGCTGCAGTGCGGGGCCTTTTCCTTCTCTCCCTCTCGGTGGTAATACTTGTCAGTGAGGTGGAGCCATTCAAGTTAAATTAAAGGAGACTTCTGCGCTGCCTCCAACTTGACATCGTCATCGCCGACTCGCCGTTCGTTACTTGTCACTGCCGACGACCGAATTGCAACATGAGTGGCGAAGCTCGGAAAGAGAAAGGTCGAAGTTGTTGTTCTGCATGCATGTGTTGTCGTCGGCAGCCGCATCTGTCCAATCGGGTTGCTGTCGTCCGCTGGGTCTTCCACCCCGTCTAAAAAAATTAGGATTTTTTTGTAACTAGTATGTCATGTCGAATATAAAAATCTTATTATTATACTCCCTCCGTGCAACGGTCAATGTTTCACATTTTTCGAGGCAAAACTTTGATCATTAATATATATAATTCTATATTAGTAAAACAATTAGAAAAAAATAGATTCTGAAAATTTACAATGAGACAAATTTTATTATATATATTTCAAAATATATTAATACATTAATAAATAAAACATAATGAAAATAAAGCATCTGAATAACGTAAAATTCAATATGTTGCACTTATTTAAGGACAGAGGTAGTACAATCTAAAATTTATTTATAACATTAAATTTTGCCAAAGTAATAAATGTCAAATAATGTCTTATATAAGATGATCTGTCCAGCCGACGCCATTTGGGGCGGTTCCCGATGGAATTTTTTGATGATTTTTTTTGAGAATCTTATTCATCAAGTCTGGTTTAGTCATACCAAATTTAAACAAAAAAATCATTCGAGAAGACATTCAAATAAATTCTTGAAGATAACCGCGCTTTTAACTCCGCAGTTATTTTCAAGAATTCATTTGAATGCCTTCCCGATTGAATTTTTAGTTCAAATTTGATATGAGTAAACTAGATTTAATGAATAAGATGCTCAAAAAATTTCATAGCAAAATTTAATCGGGAACCACCCCAAATGGCGTCGGACGTACATAACATCCTATATATGATCTTATTTGACATTTTTTTGTAAGTTCGAGACCCTATCTGACCCTCGTCCCAATTTTGAACTAAAATTTAAAAGAGCCTTTTCAGGCTTACAAGAACCTACGAAGTAAGACTATGGGCGTTTACATCATAGGAAAGTTTGACTCAAACTTGCCACGTTGTTAGGCTGTTGCAAGTGTCTCCCGCTACATACATCATTCATACCTGCTAAACTCCATTCTCATTTCTTGATTTGTTGCAGAAACAAAATTCCATTCTCATTTCTTGATTTGTCACAGAAACAAAACCCCATTCTCATTTCTTGATTTGTCGCAGAAACAAAACTCCATTGCCATTTCTTGATTTGTCCCAGAAACAAAACCCAGACAACTGACAGAGCTCCATTGCCATTTCCTGCGGGTGAACCCAAGTTTCTTGATGTGGCCGGAGCTCGCCCTCAATACTTCGTATGGAGTCCTGGTATATGTTCCTGCTAATTTGATAATCTTGGTCGTATACCCTGTTCTAATTTGTATCTTTCTTGATGTCTGTGTTCTGAATGTGTTCTAATGCGCATGTTTCTTGATCGAATATCCTGTTCTAATTTGTATCTCTCTTGATGTCTGTGTTCTGAATGTGTTCTAATGCCATGTTTCTTGATCGAATACCCTGTTCTAATTTGTATCTCTCTTGATGTCGGTGTTCTGAATGTGTTCTAATGTGCATGTTTCTTGGTCGAATACCCTGTTCTAGTTCGTATCTTTCTTGATGTATGTGTTTCAGTATGTGTTGTACTTCAGATCTTTCTTGAATCTTGATTGAATACCATGTTTCTTGCTCCATAGCTTCTTTCTTGATGTCTGTGTTTCAGAACACATACCCTGCTCTAATTATTATCTTTCTTGATCGAATACCATGTTTCTTGCTCCACAGCTTTCTTTCTCGAATGAAATTCTTCTTGCTGGTTCGGTCATATGGCCATGGCAGGAAAAGCCATTCCTTTGCAAAGCTGGCAAACCGATGCCCTGAGTTCAAACGTAATAAACCTGACCTGTTTTCTATATATGGATTTCTTGACTGCTATCTGGCCGGCAATCTGTTTTATTTATGCGTACGTATTCTGCAGGATAGCTAGACACAATGCTTTCTTGATTATTATATGATTACCTCATTACTTGATTTCTTGATTTGTTGATTAATATATGATTTCTTGATTTCTTAATTACTACTTCGTATATGATTTCTTGATTACTATGTGATTTCTTGATTATTATGTGCATGCCACCCTCAACATGATGGTAGTTTACAAGGTTAAACTTGTATGACCTTCTATGTAGTGCTAGTAATTTTGATTGAAGAAGTGGCACAAGTTAACAAAATTGTCCAGCTATCTTCTTTTGGATTATATACTGTGGAAAAAACAGACTAAAAATTAATGCAAGCTTTTGTTTATATTTCTTTAATTATCTGTTCAGAATTAACAAATTAGTGTTTCTAAAACTTTGAATTTGCAATCTAGGGAGAACCAGGCCTTGCTCTTGCTCATCAGCTTATTGGAAGGGCATTGGGAATTCCTGGAGCTTCTATTCATTGGTATGACAAACCAGGTTGGTTGAGTTGATATTTTCTACTTTTCCTCCCTAAATGGCACTCATTATTTCACCATTTTTAGAAGGAAAGTTGAACTGAATGCTTGTCATGACTGTAGAAATGCGAAAACAAAGAAAGATGGGTCACATCACGTTTGTGGGGCCCTCGACGGGCATCGTGGAAGCAAGACTAAGATCTGCACTTGAAGAAAATGTCAAGGATGGCCTGTCTTATGGTCAGTTATTCTAGTTGTCATGCACCTTCTGTTCTACCAATCCTTGAATTTGGCTCTCTTGATAGTCAACCCTCTCTAGTAGGCTTTTCTTATATGGCTACTCAAAAGACTGCCAAAAAACCCACAAAAGGTGAACAAAAATGATCAAATTGAAATCAAACACAACTTACATGAGCAATTCAGTTTTGTTTAACCTGTCAAACTGAAAACAACATGAACTGATGAACACCCCTATTCTTATTTCTATCTATTTGATAACAGCTTACTAATATACATAACTATGCAGTTGCACCACGTGTCGGAATCATAATGGGGTCTGATTCAGATCTTCCTGTTATGAAGGGGGCTGCAAGATATACTTCAAGATTTTGATGTGCCCACAGAGGTGATCTTTCCATCAATCCATTACCTTGCATTATTTTAATTTCACCTCTCTGGTCAACCATCATATGTCCTAATGTCCATAATATGGCAATAAAAGTTCATGAGTTTTTGCAGGTAAGAATAGTGTCCGCACATAGGACTCCTGAGATGATGTATTCTTATGCTCTGTCTGCATTAGGATGTGGTATTCATGTAATAATTGCTGGTGCTGGGGGTGCGGCCTACTTGCCTGGTCAGTGTATTCATCCAGTAATGCTTAAACAAATTGCTAATAGCAGTGGTAATAGAAGCAAGTTTTGTCACCGACAATAAGGCATGTATTGATTTGGTTTTTGGATTGAACCCAGGCATGGTTGCTGCATTGACTCCATTGCCAGTCATCGGAGTTCCAGTACGAGCCTCTGCTCTCGATGGAATGGACTCTCTATTGTCCACGGTTCAGGTACTAACTTTTAAAGTTAAATTTGATCTCTCAATTCTAAGATGCGAAGTAGAATTTACAGGTGGAATGGGAAGTTTGTTCTTCAACTTACATGATATCCATTTATTCTTTCTCATCCTTCGCATTTTCGAAATATTTCTCACTTCAAGTAAACTACTTCTTCTGTCCCAAAAATAGAAGTGTATGGTTTTTCAAAATAAAGCAAATATTTTTGTCCTAACTCCTAAGTAATAACAAACGTTGAATAAAAACATAATCAAGAAAGGTCTAGTGTTGACATCTCGACTATCGGCCACAAAAACCTCAGAATTGTTTCCGGGCTTCTGGCTACTAATTCCCCAATTTACATCATGCGCTAACTACCAATTCTCGAGGTCAAGGGTTGTGGGAGCCTCAGGTTTGCGGATCAAGCATTTTAAAAGAATGATATTATCTAACCAAATGTTATTCTTCTGCGTAACTTCCAGTACAGTCGCATTTAATATTATATTGTATGTAGGTAATGTAGCTCCTTCGGGAAGATTTGAAACTTTTGAAAACAAAAAGAGGATTTTCAAGTCATAGTTGTCTGTTTATGCAGATGCCAAGAGGTATCCCAGTTGCAACCGTTGCTATAAAAAATGCAACAAATGCTGGTCTGCTAGCAGTGAGATTATTAGGGATCAGTGACATGAAACTGCAAGCAAGGTCAGCCTCCTTCTGTCCTTTCCAAAACCCTGCTGCTCCATTCTTTTTCTCCAGAAAATATGAACTTTTAGGCTATTTGTTAACCCATATAGTAGCAGGGAAAAGGAAGAAATATAAAAATGCCTAGGAAAATGAGTTTTTAAGGTTTTATTTTATACACGCCGTGGTTGGCCTTCCACTTGGTGATCCATCATTGAAAACATCTGCTATACACGCTTTCTTGATTACTCTTCCAGATATTCACCGTTTTCATGGTATACAAACCATTTTGATAAAATGACTAAATACTAAATCATTTTGAAAACTCCGCCCCCTTTCTTCATCTATCCATTTTCTTTTTCCCCAATCATCCGCACAATGCTAGTTACTGCCATCCCTGCCTTGACCTCTGAGTGATTGAAAACTGATTTTTTTATTGCACTATTATGTAGTTCCTTCATAACACCTTGCTTTGGTAAAACACCCTGGAATAATAATAAAACTCCTTCACCCATAAGAGTTTGATCGTGATCTTCAGCATCGATAACACACTTCCCCATCCATCTGCTATTAGTAAGTGTGTCACTCAAATGCCAATCCTCACGTCTTTTCCTGAGTATCTTGAGTTGATGAGCAGCAATTTCCATATGAAACCTGTAGTCAAAACATACCCCTCTATTCTGCACAGGGACACGAACTGCTGGCATTCTCCTCACATCTTCACCAATGATTATGGCCTCTAGGAAGCTTCCACGACTGAGATCATTGACACCCTTTTTCCATTCCATATCTCTTTTATGGAGTGCCTGGATCCTTTTACCAGCAATAGTCATCTGAGTTGGGTAGTGAAAACCTATCATTTCCTCTGGAACAGATAGACAAACTGCAGACCCCTAACCTCTTCCCCCAGAGATAATGACGTATGGTAATAGATTAAGATTGAGATCGTTGACAAGCAACAAATTCACGTCAGCCTCAACTTCAGTAACATATCCAACATACTCCTTAAAATTCCTAGTAATTCCTCCCCTCAATCCATTTAGATTATACATCATCGAAGTAAAGCCATCAATTCTGAGGCTATCCAAATTGTTCAGTGTTCTTCGAGTAATATGTGATGATTGGCAGTACATCTTATCCATCAAAACCTCCAATCCACGTCCAGTGAAACCTTCCCTGGTGTCTGATGAAAATCCTGTAGGTTGATTAATATCCTCTTCAGGGTCTGATTCTGTAACTGATGCTGCAACCGGCTTCAGTTCTGTGTTCATTGTCGTTGGTGTAGTCCCCTACGATTCCTTCCCTGATGAGACCAACTCGAAGGTTCTGGAAGCTGATCAATCTGGCGCAAGGTGAGAAACTCCAATCGACGATGAGCTGTGAAAGCCTGCTGGTGAGGAAACCTGCGAACTCAGCGAATCTGATAGGGAGGAAACTGGCGACTACGAACTGGAGAATATGCTAGCGTATGTGTCAGTTTGCCGCAAATCTGATGGATTAGGAGAAGTTGCTTCCGGAAACCCCTGAGAACTGGAATGATATGTGAACGTCGAACTCTGCGACCTATGAGAGGCTGTATGCGACGGGGCCGGTGAACTAAGGACATCTTCTCGCCCAGATGCTTGCGAACCGGGAAGAGCTGTTGGCGACGATGATGAAGTTCGCGATTGCGAAGAAGAAAATCGCGATTGCGAACTGCGAGAATTCCTTGACGATCGCGACTCCTGGTCCTCTGACTTCCGACTGCGTTGTTGGAAACACCGATTTATGTCCTCCTTCAGAACTTCCCAACTCTTTCCTCGCGTTCGAAATTCCCACCCTTGAAACCAGTAAAACGCATCATCCTCCATAGCCTCTGCTGCGACTTCAACTTTATTTTTCTCCCCAGTAGCCTTGAGACGGAAATATTCTTCCATCCTCACAATCCAACTGTCTGCATCATCCCCGTCAAACAACGGTAGTTCAACCTTTATTCTTGTACGGATATCTCTTCTACTGCTATAGCATCCCTTACTAGTGCTAGAGTGATCAGAATTACCTTCGGGCGCAGCTAGACTCTCAGATTCCTTTGTTCGTCGATGTTTAGAAGTGTGTGATCTTCCTCTGGTTTGAAACTGTTCATTTATCACCGCCAAGGATGCAGCGATGTTCTCCATCGCAGATTTCCTCTTCATGTTCGAACACTTCTCCAGGTTCGAGCGCACCTCCAGGTTCGAACCAAAGGCGTCCAGTTATGACCGTCGCGGTTCTCTGCTCTGCTCAGCGACAATCTTCGTTCGTTCGTATCTCAGCATCGCAAATCATAAACTCTCCTCTTCCGCGATAATTAAGACTCCAGAATCGAGTGCTCTGATACCATTGAGGTCAATACCACCAGAAGTTCACAGTGAAAAGGGTAAGAGAGATGATCGGAAAACTTTATTAGCTAACCGAACAGTTCACTCAGGGGCGAATTCGAGAGGCCCAATCTCCGAAGTTCTGACATCCAACAAAATAACAGCCTGCCTCAATTAGCTATTCCACCCTTCTATTTATAGCTATTATACACAGGGATATGCCAGATATTACTAATACCCCCCTCCCTTCTATTAATACTACTACAAGTACCTTTACCTTTACTATTATTATTATTATTTCTTATTAATAGCCTACTAAACCCAGATTCCTATCATCACTCTCCCATGGACAAGCCAAATTCCAGTCTTCCCCAATCTAGCAAACTAATTGGATTCTTGTATCTTTGGAATCACATTTATATATGTAGTGAGCTTTCAAACAAGTCTTATGTAGGAAGCAATGTCTAAAAGATATGCTCAAAATGTTTTCTTCAGAGTTGCTTGAGATGATCGAGCAAGCAATGCCAGGTTCGGAAGATATGCAAAAGATGTAATAAACTGGGGATGGAAAGGAAGCTGGGCTAAAAGATATGCACAAAATGTTTCCTTCAGGTCCATTTCCATATATAAACTGATGCTCTCTTTTCTATGTAATAAACTTGTCCTGTTTTCTATTAATTTCTTGATGACTAGCCAACACTCTGCAGTAGCTGCTGCAACTCCAAGAAAGAGAGCATATTGACTGGTTACTTGGTTAGCTCAGCGAATATGCAACAAACAGACCTGATGACCGGCAACAAATAAGGTATCTAATATATTCCTTATAAATAACTATAATAAGGAAATGAGTACTCGTTATTCATTACAACAGCCCTTACTATTTTATAGTGCTTACCGTGTATATGGATTAATAACGGCATTCCTTTATTAATGACATTGTCACAAAAATAATACTCCATAGTTTTATTCTTGGAGAACATTTCTTTTAAAAGCAAGTTGTCATAGACCTTTTCAACATATATGCTAAAAATACTACAAATAAGTCTTATGACAACTCTTAACAGATCATGTACAATTAATAACCGTTTCAATAAGCATATAAATCATAGTACCTCAATGTGAGTAGCATATGTTATCATCGGTTGCACACGCATCTTAAGAACAATTCTGCACAATTGATCATTCGAGTTAATAAAATACATCCTAACCATATCACTTGAAAAACACAAAAAATAGATGAAATTATTAATTAATTAGAGAAGAAGTCATTAAGTTCAATACAAAACTATGAACTTGAATTGCAATAGTAAATCCAAAAAATTTAGAGTATATAAAATTCAAATCACCGCTATAAATAAATCTGACCTCATTACTAATATTAGTCCTACAAACACATACACGATTCGAATGCCAAGACAACAATACCCTTGGTTAATGTTTAGTTGCTTTAAGAAGTAAATAAAAGGAACTTCGTACCCGGTGTTACATCTCAAATATCACTTGGAAAAAAATAGATGAAATTGTTAATTATTAACTAATTAGAGAATAAATAATTAAATTCAATGTGAAATTATGAAGTCGAAATGCAAATATATAGGGCGTATGGAGGTAGGGCGTAGGGAGGTAGGGCGTAGGGAGGTAGGCAGGTAGGGCGTAGGGGGTAGGGCATAGGGGGGTAGGGCGTAGGGAGGTAGGGCGTAGGGCGTAGGGAGGTAGGGCGTAGGGAGGTAGGGCGTAAGGAGGTAGGGCGTAGGGAGGTATGGAGGTAGGACGTAGGAAGGTAGGGCGTAGGGAGGTAGGGCGTAGGGAGGTAGGGCGTACCTCCCTACGCCCTACCTCCCTACCTCCCTACGCCCTACCTCCTTACGCCCTACCTCCCTACGCCCTACACCTTACCTCCCTACGCCCTACCTCCCTACGCCCTACCTCCCTACGCCCTACCTCCCTATTCCCTACCTCCCTACGCCCTACCTTCCTACGTCCTACCTCCCTACGCCCTACCCCCTACCCCCTACGCCCTACCCCCCTACGCCCTACCTCTGTACGCCCTACCTCCCTACACCCAACCTCCCTACCTCCCTACGCCCTACCTCCCTACTCCCTACCTCCCTACGCCTTATATATTTGCATTTCGACTTCATAATTTCACATTGAAATTAATTATATATTCTCTAATTAGTTAATAAATTAATAATTTCATCTATTTTTTTCCAAGTGATATTGGAGATGTAACACAGGGTACGAAGTTCCTTTTATTTACTTCTTAAAACAACTAAACATTAACCAAGGGTATTGTTGTCTTTGCATTCGAATTGTGTATGTGTTTGTAGGACTAATATTAGTAATGAGTTCAGATTTATTTATAGCGGTGATTTGAATTTTATATACTCTAAATTTTTTGGATTTACTATTGCAATTCAATTTCATAGTTTTTATTGAACTTAATGACTTCTTCTCTAATTAATTAATAATTTCATCTATTTTTTGTGTTTTTCAAGTGATATGGCTAGGATGTATTTTATTAACTCGAATGATCAATTGTGCAGAATTGTTCTTAAGATGCGTGTGCAACAGATGATAACATATGCTACTCACATTGAGGTACTATGATTTATATGCTTATTGAATCGGTTATTAATTGTACATGATCTGTTAAGAGTTGTCATAAGACTTATTTGTAGTATTTTCAGCATATATGTTGAAAAGGTCTATGACAACTTGCTTTTAAAAGAAATGTTCTCCAAGAATAAAACTATGGAGTATTATTTTGGTGACAATGTCATTAATAAAGGAATGCCGTTATTAATCCATATACACGGTAAACACTATAAAATAGTAAGGCTGTTATAATGAATAACGAGTACTCATTCCCTTATTATAGTTATTTATAAGGAATATATTAGATACCTTATTTATTGCCGGTCATCAGGTCTGTTTGTTGCATATTCGCTGAGCTAACCAAGTAACCAGTCAATATGCTCTCTTTCCTGGAGTTGCAGCAGCTACTGCAGAGTGTTGGGTAGTCATCAAGAAATTCATAGAAAAGGTCGTAGAGAGGTAGGGCGTAGTATTTTCAGCATATATGTTGAAAAGGTCTATGAAAACTTATTTGTAGTATTTTCAGCATATATAGGGCGTAGGGAGGTAGGGCGTAGGGAGGTAAGGTGTAGGGCGTAGGGAGGTAGGGTGTAAGGAGGTAGGGAGGTAGGGCGTAGGGAGGTAGGGGTAGGGAGGTAGGGTGTAGGGCGTAGGAGGTAAGGCGTAGGGAGGTAGGGCATAGAGAGGTAGGGCGTAGGGAGGTAAGGTGTAGGGCGTAGGGAGGTAGGGTGTAAGGTGGTAGGGCGTAGGGAGGTAGGGAGGTAGGGCGTAGGGAGGTAGGGGTAGGGAGGTAGGGTGTAGGGCGTAGGGAGGTAAGGCGTAGAGAGGTAGGGCGTAAGGAGGTAGGGTGTAGGGAGGTAGGGCGTAGGGAGGTAGGGTTTAGGGCGTATGGAGGTAGAGCGTAGGGAGGTAGGGCGTAGGGAGGTAGGGCGTAGGGAGGTAGGACGTAGGGAGGTAGGACGTAGGAAGGTAGGGCGTAGGGAGGTAGGGCGTAGGGAGGTAGGGCGTAAGGAAGTAGGGCGTAGGGAGGTAGCGCGTAGGGAGGTAGGGCGTAGGGAGGTAGAGCGTAGGGAGGTAGGGCGTATGGCGTAGGGAGAAAGGGCGTAGGGAGGTAGAGAGGTAGGGCGTAGGGCGTAGGGAGGTAGGGTGTAGGGAGGTATGGAGGTAGGGCGTAGGGAGGTAGGGCGTAGGGAGGTAGGGAGGTAGGGCATAGGGAGGTAGGTCGTAGGGAGGTAGGGCGTAGGGAGGTAGGGTGTAAAGAGGTAGGGCGTAGGGAGGTAGGGCGTTGGGAGGTAGGGCGTAGGTAGGTAGGTGGTGAGGTAGGGCGTAAGGAGATAGGGCGTAGGGAGGTAGGGCGTAAGGAGGTAGGGCGTAGGGAGGTAAGGCATAGGGAGGTAGGGCGTAGGGAGGTAGGGCATAGGGAGGTAGGGCGCACGGAGGTAAGGCATAGGGAGGTAGGGCATAGGGAGGTAGGGCGTAGGGCATAGGGAGGTAGGGCGTAGGGCGTAGGGAGGTAGGGCGTATGGCGTGAGGAGGTAGGGCGTAAGGGCGTAGGGCGTAGGGAGGTGGGGCGTAGGGAGGTGGGGCGTAGGGAGGTAGGGCATAAGGAGGTAGGTAGGGCGTAGGGAGGTAGGGCATAGGGTGTAGGGAGGTAGGGCGTAGGGAGGTAGGGCGTAGGGAGGTAGGGCGTAGGGGGGTAGGGCGTAGGGAGGTAAGGCGTAGGGAGGTAGGGCGTATGGAGGTAGGGCGTAGGGAGGTGAGGCGTAGGGCGTAGGGAGGTAGGGCGTAGGGAGGTAGGGCGTAGGGAGGTACGACGTAGGGAGGTAGGGCGTAGGGCGTAGGGAGTTAGGGCATAGGGCGTAGGGAGGTAGGGTGTAGGGAGGTAGGGCGTAGGGAGGTAGGGCGTAGGGAGGTAAGGCGTAGGGCGTAGGGAGTAGGGCGTAGGGAGGTAGGGCGTAGGGAGGTAGGGCGTAGGGCGTAGGGAGGTAGGGCGTAGGGAGGTAGGGCGTAGGGAGGTAGGGCGTAGGGACGTAGGGCGTAGGGAGGTAGGGCGTAGGGCGTAGGGCGTAGGGCGTAGGGAGGTAGGGCGAAGGGAGGTAGGGGGTACCTCCCTACGCCCTACCTCCCTACGCCCTACCTCCCTACGCCCTACTCCCTACGCTCGAAACCCGATACCCGAAACCCGAAACCCGAACCCCGAAACCCGAAACCCGAAACCCGAACCCCGAACCCCGAACCCCGAACCCCGAACCCCGAACCCCGAAACCCGAAACCCGAACCCCGAACCCCGAACCCCGAACCTCGAACCCCGAAACCCGAAACCCGAAACCCGAACCCCGAACCCCGAACCTCGAACCCCGAACCCGGAACCCCGAACCCCGAACCCCGAACCCCGAACCCCGAACCCCGAACCCCGAACCCCGAAGCCCGAACCCCGAACCCCGAACCCCGAACCCCGAACCCCGAACCCCGAATCCCGAATCCCAAAACCCGGATCCTGAATCCCGGAACCCGAATCCCAGATCCCGAACCCCGGATCCCGAACCACGGAACCCGAACCCCGAAACCCGGAACCCGAAACCCGAACCCCGAAACACGAAACCCGAAAACCGAAACCCGAAACCGGAACCCCGAAACCCGACCCCTGAAACTCGAAACCCGAACCCTGAAACCCGAACCTCGAAATCCGAAACCCGAACCTCGACACCCGAAACCCGAAACCCGAAACCCGAAACCCGAAAGTCGAAAGCCGAAAACAGAAACCTGAACCCCGAAACCCGAAAACCGAACCCTGAACCCCGACGCCCGACACCCGAAACCCAAAATCCGAAACTAGAAACCTGAAACCCGAAACCCGAAAGGTAGGGCGTATGGAGGTAGGGCGTAGGGAGGTATGGCGTAGGGAGGTAGGATGTAGGGCGTAGGGAGGTAGGGCGTAGGGAGGTAGGGCGTAGGGAGGTAGGGCGTAGGGAGGTAGGGCGTAGGGAGGTACGGCGTAGGGAGGTAAGGCGTAGGGAGGTAAGGCGTAGGGAGGTAAGGCGTAGGGAGGTAGGGCGTAGGGAGGTAGGGCGTAGGGAGGTAAGGCGTAGGGAGGTAAGGCGTAGGGCGTAGGGAGGTAGGGCGTAGGGAGGTAGGGCGTAGGGCATAGGGAGGTAGGGCGTAGGGCGTAGGGAGGTAGGGCGTAGGGAGGTAAGGCGTAGGGAGGTAGGGCGTAGGGCGTAGGGAGGTAGGGCGTAGGGCGTAAGGCGGAGGGAGGTATGGCGTAGGGAGGTAGGGGGTACCTCCCTACGCCCTACCACCCTACGCCCTACGCCCTACGCCCTACCTCCCTACGCCCTACACCCTACTCCCTACGCCCGAAACCCGATACCCGAAACCCGAAACCCGAAACCCGAAACTCGAAACCCGGAACCCGAAACCCGAAACCCGAAACCCGAAACCCGAAACCCGAAACCCGAAACCCGAACCCCGAACCCCGTACCCCGAACCCCGAACCCCGAAACCCGAAACCCGAAACCCGAAACCCGAAACCCGAAACCCGAACCCCGAAACCCGAAACCCGAAACCCGATACCCGAACCCCGAACCCCGAACCCCGAACCCGAACCCCGAACCCGAAACCCGAATCCCGAATCCCGAATCCCGAAATCCGAAATCCGAATCCCGAAACCCGAAACCCGAATCCCGAAACCCCAATCCCGATACCCGGATCCCGGATCCCAGAACCTGGAACCTGAACCCCGAACCCCGAACCCCGTAACCCGAAACCCGATCCCCGAAACCCGAACCCTGAACCCCGACGCCCGACGCCCGAAACCCAAAACCCGAAACTAGAAACCTTAAACCCGAAACCCGAAACTCGAAACCCGAAACCTGAACCCCGAAACCCGAAACCTGAACCACGAAACCCGAAACCTGAACCCCGAAACCCGAAACCCGAACCTCGAAACCAAAAACCCGCAACCCGAAACCCGAAACCCGAAAGCCGAAACCTGAAACCCGTAACCGGAAACCCGAAACCCCAAACCCCAAACCTGAGTCCCGAAACCTGAAACCCGAAACCCCAAACCTGAATCCCGAATCCCGAAACCCGAAACCCGAAACCCGAACCCCGAAACCCGAAACCCGAAATCCGACACCCGACACCCGACACCTGACACCCGAAACCCGAAACCCGAAACCTGAAACCCGAGACCCGAAACCGAAAACCCAACTCCCGAAACCCGAAACCCGACACCCGACACCTGAAACCCGAAAACCGAAACCGAAACCCGAAACCCGAAACCCGAAACCCGAAACCCGAAACCTGAACCCCGACGCCTGACGCTCGAAACCCGAAACCTGAAACCCGAAACCCGAAAACCGAAACCCGAACTCGAACCCCGAACACCGAACCCCAAACCCCAAACCCCAAACCCGAAACTTCAAACCGAAACCCGAAACTCGAACCCCAAACCCCAAACCCCAAACCGAAACCCGAAACTCGAAACCCCAAACCCCCAAACCTGAAACCCGAAAACCTCTAACCCCAAACCGAACCCGAAACACCAAACCCCAAACGTCAAACCCCAAACCCCAAACCCCAAACCCCAAACCCCAAACCCGAAACCCCAAACCACCCGAAACCCGAAACCCGAAACCCCTAACCCCAAACCTCAAATTGAAACGCGAAACGCGAAACCCGAAACCCAAAACCCATAACCCGAAACCCCAAACCCCAAACCCGAAACCCGAAACCCGAAACCTGAAACTCCAAACCCGAAACCCGAAACCTGAACCCCAAACTTCGAAACCCGAAACCTGAACCTCGAAACCCGAAACCCGAAACCCAAAACCCGAAACCCGAAACCTGAAACCCGAAACCCGAAACTCGAAACCTGAAACCCGAAACCCGAAACCCTAAACCTGAACCCCAAAACTCGAAACCCGAAACCTGAACCCCGAAACCCGAAACACCAAACCCGAAACTTGAAACCACAAACCCCCAAGCCCGAAACCCGAAACCGAACCCGAAACACCAAACCCCAAACGTCAAACCCCTAACCCCAAACCCGAAACCCCAAACCACCCGAAACCCGAAACCCCAAACCCCAAACACCAAACTCAAAACCCCAACCCCAAACCCCAAACCCCAAACCCGAAACCCGCAACCCGCAATCGGGAACCGGAAATCCGAAACCCGAAACCCAAAACTCGAAACCCAAAAACCGAAACCCGAGACCCGAAATCCGAAACCCGAAACGCGAAATCCGAAACCCGAAACCCGCAACCTGCAAACCTGAAACCCGAAACCCCAAACCCCAAACTCTCTACGCCCTACCTCCCTACGCCCTACCTCCCTACGCCCTACCTCCCTACGCCCTACCTCCCTACGCCCTACGCCCTACCTCCCTATGCCCTACCTCCCTACGTCCTACCTCCCTACGCCTTACCTCCCTACGCCCTACCTCCCTACGCCCTACCTCCCTACGCCCTACCTCCCTGCGCCCTACCTCCCTGCGCCCTACCTCCCTGTGCCCTACCTCCCTGTGCCCTACCTCCCTACGCCCTACCTCCCTGCGCCCTACCTCCCTGCGCCCTACCTCCCTGTGCCCTACCTCCCTAAGCCATACCTCCCTATGCCCTACCTCGCTACGCCCTACCTCCCTACTTCCCTACGCCCTACCTCCCTACGCCATACCTCCCTACGCCCTACCTCCATATGCCTTACCTCCTTACGCCCTACCTCCCTACGCCCTACCTCCCTACGCCCTACCTTCCTACGCCTATGCCTCCCTACGCCCTACGCCCTACCTCCCTACGCCCTACCTCCATACGCCCTACCTCCCTATGCCCTACGCACTACCTCCCTACGCCCTACTTCCTTACGCCCTACCTCCCTACGCCCTACCTCCCTACGCCCTACGCCCTACGCCCTACCTCCCTACGCCCTACCTCCCTACGCCCTACCTCCCTACGCCCTACCTCCCTACGCCTTACCTCCCAACGCCCTACCTCCCTACGCCCTACCTCCCTACGCCCTACCTCCCTACGCCCTACCTCCCTACACCCTACGCCCCACCTCCCTACGCCCTACCTCCCGACGCCCTCCCTCCCTACGCCCTACGCCCTACCTCCCTACGCCCTACGCCCTACGCCCTACCTCCCTACGCCCTACCTCCCAATGCCCTACCTCCCTACGCCCTACCTCCCTACGCCCTACCTCCCTACGCCCTACGTCCTACCTCCCTACGCCCTACCTCCCTACACCCTACCTCCCTACACCCTACATCCCTACGCCCTACCTCTATACGCCCTACCTCCCTACGCCCTACCTCCCTACGCCCTACCTCCCTACGCCTTACCTCCCTACGCCCTACCTCCCTACGCCCTACCTCCCTACGCCTACCTCCCTACGCCCTACGCCTTACCTCCCTATGCCTTACCTCTCTACGCCCTACCTCCCTACGCCCTACCTCCCTACGCCTTACCTCCCTATGCCCTACCATCCTACGCCCTACCTCCCTACGCCCTACCTCCCTACGCCCTACCTCCCTACGCCCTACCTCCCTACGCCCTACCTCCCTACGCCCTACCTCCCTACGCCCTACCTCCCTATGTCCTACCTCCCTACGTCCTACCTCCCTACGCCCAACCTCCCTACATCCTACAACCTACCTCCCTACGCTCCCTACGCCCTACCTCCCTACGCTCCCTACGCCTACACCCTACCTCCTTACGCCCTACCTCTTTACGCCTTGCCTCCCTACATCCTACCTCCCTATGCCCTACCTCCCTACACCCTACCTCCATACGCCCTACCTCCCTAAGCCCTACGCCATACCTCCCTACGCCCTACCTCCCTAAGTCCTACACCTTACCTCCCTACGCCCTACCTCCCTACGCCCTACGCCCCACCTCCCTACGCCCTACCTCCCTACGCCCTACACCCTACCTCCCTACGCCCTACGCCTTACCTCCCGACGCCCTACCTCCCTACGCCCTACCTCCCTACGCCCTACCTCCCTACACCCTACGCCCCACCTCCCTACGCCCCACCTCCCGACGCCCTCCCTCCCTACGCCCTACGCCCTACCTCCCTACGCCCTACGCCCTACCTCCCTACGCCCTACGCCCTACCTCCCTACGCCCTACCTCCCAATGCCCTACCTCCCTACGCCCTACCTCCCTACCTCCCTACGCCCTACCTCCTTACGCCCTACGTCCTACCTCCCTACGCCCTACCTCCCTACACCCTACCTCCCTACACCCTACATCCCTACGCCCTACCTCTATACGCCCTACCTCCCTACGCCCTACCTCCCTACGCCCTACCTCCCTACGCCTTACCTCCCTACGCCCTACCTCCCTACGCCCTACCTCCCTACGCCTACCTCCCTACGCCCTACGCCTTACCTCCCTATGCCTTACCTCTCTACGCCCTACCTCCCTACGCCCTACCTCCCTACGCCTTACCTCCCTATGCCCTACCATCCTACGCCCTACCTCCCTACGCCCTACCTCCCTACGCCCTACCTCCCTACGCCCTACCTCCCTACGCCCTACCTCCTTACGCCCTACCTCCCTACGCCCTACCTCCCTACGCCCTACCTCCCTATGTCCTACCTCCCTACGTCCTACCTCCCTACGCCCAACCTCCCTACATCCTACAACCTACCTCCCTACGCTCCCTACGCCCTACCTCCCTACGCTCCCTACGCCTACACCCTACCTCCTTACGCCCTACCTCTTTACGCCTTGCCTCCCTACATCCTACCTCCCTATGCCCTACCTCCCTACACCCTACCTCCATACGCCCTACCTCCCTAAGCCCTACGCCATACCTCCCTACGCCCTACCTCCCTAAGTCCTACGCCCTACCTCCCTACGCCCTACGCCCCACCTCCCTACGCCCTACCTCCCTACGCCCTACACCCTACCTCCCTACGCCCTACGCCTTACCTCCCTACGCCCTACCTCCCAATGCCCTACCTCCTTAGGCCCTACCTCCCTACGCCCTACCTCCCTACGCCCTACGCCCTTCCTCCCTACGCCCTACCTCCTTACGCCCTACCTCCGTACACCCTACCTCCCTACACCCTACCTCCCTACGCCCTACCTCTCTACGCCGTACGCCCTACCTCCCTACGCCCTACCTCCCTACGCCTACCTCCTTACGCCCTACGCCTTACCTCCCTATGCCCTACCTCTCTACGCCCTACCTCCCTACGCCCTACCTCCCTACGCCCTACCTCCCTATGCCATACCATCCTACCTCCCTACCTCCCTACGCCCTACCTCCCTACGCCCTACCTCCCTACGCCTTACCTCCCTACGCCCTGCACCCTACATCCCTACGCGCTACCTCTGTACACCCTACCTCCCTATGCCCTACCTCCCTATGCCCTACCTCCCTACGCCCTACCTCCCTGCGCCCTACCTCCTTACGCCCTACCTCCCTACGCGCTACCTCCCTACGCCCAACATCCCTACGCCCTACCTCCCTACGTCCTACCTCCCCACGCCCTAACTCCCTACGCCCTACCTCCCTACGCCCTACCTCCCTACGCCTTACCTCCCGGCCTACGCCCTACCTCCCTACGCCCTACCTCTCTATGCCCTGCATCCCTACGCCCTACATCATTACGCCCTGCCTCCCTATGCCCTACCTCCCTACGCCCTATATATTTGCATTTCGACTTCATAATTTCACATTGATTTTCACATTGGAACTCAGTGATGTTCTTCAATGGCTCGGCCTCCACCCACTTGGTGAAGTAGTCAATGGCTACTCTTATGAACTTCTTGCCGTCGGTCATCCTGGGAAGGGGCCCCCAACAGATCTATCCCCCATCTCGCAAATGGTAGGGCGACGGTCATCGGGGTGTAGAAGCTGGCCGGCCTTCCCGGCATAGGTACATATTGCTAGCACGCTGCACACCTCTGAGTGTGGTTGAAGCAGTCTCGCTGGATGGTTGGCCAGTAGTACCCCTGCAGGATGATCTTTCTCGCCAGCGTTCGGGGTCCCCGGTGACTGGAACAGATGCCCTCGTGGATTTCCTCCATGACTGATGTCGTTAAGTCCGGTGGTAAGCACCTGAGGTATGGTCCACCGAACGTCTTTTTGTACAGTTCACCCCCGATGACCTCAAAACTCGCCGCCCGTCTCTTTATCCATGAGACCCTTCCTCGAGGGGGAGGGTTCCATCCCTGAGATAATCTGCCACCTCCTTCACCCAGCTGGGATCTGCATAAGAAACATCTTTTACCTGGATTGTCTCCGTCGCCGATCAGAGTTGCGTTTCCTGTCTAGCGAAACTCCGGATGTGTTTCGGGATGGCCGGCGTCTGATCCTCGGATAGGGGGTTGCCTAGCTTGCATAGGATATCAGCTTCGGCGTTCTCTACCCGAGGTACCAAGTCTATGACCACTTCTTCAAACTGCACAGTCCGCTCCTCTGCCAGCTCAGGGAATTAACCGCCTGGGACGGCGCCAGTGTTGAGGTTTATTCCCCTAAACCCGCACACGGCGCCAGTGTTGAGGTTTATTCCCCTCAACCCGAAGGCCCAACACGTAACCTGGGGGTTTCGAATTGGTGAAGGGCAAATAAGATCACTAGACAACGAGGAGTGGGCTAATAACTTTATTTCATTCACTCCAGCGATTACAAGCTGAGGGACCGATGCTATTACAATGCTAGAGAGTCAAAGTGCGAACCCCCTTTAATGAAATAAATGCGACTATTTATAGTATCCCGTGGTGGTTGGGGGGCTGACGTGGCTGGCTGTGGGCGACATGATCCCAACCTCCAAATCTCCCGCATTTAATGCGCTTCTCGCCAAAATCTTGGCTTCCCGCCATGTCGTGGGGGATGTCCGTCCCCTGGACTGGACTCAGCTCTCCGATGGTAGCCTGGGCCCTCGAGTGGTAAACCACGAGACGCTCGTCCCCTCGCCCTTGGGCCCTGAAGCTAGCTCATGCTGAGCTACGTACGTCCCCTGGCCCTTGGTCCTTGGAGCTTGGACATGCTGAGCTACGTACGTCCCATGGCCCTTGGGCCCTGAAGCTTGGCTATGCTGAGCTACGTACGTCCCCTGGCCCTTGGGCCCTGAAGCTGGGTCATGCTGAGCTCCGTGCGCCCCCTGGCCCTTGGTCCTTGGAGCTTGGTCATGCTGGGCTACGTACGTCCTCTAGCCCTTGGTCCTTGGAGCTTGGTCATGCTGGGCTACGTACGTCCCCTGGCCCTTGGTCCTTGGAGCTTGGTCATGCTGGGCCACGTATGTCCCCTAGGGGCCAACCCCTCCCAGCGACGTCCTGGAAGCTCGTTCGATGACCGTTGTAATTGAGGGGCCAACCACAGACGGCGCCAGTGTTGAGGTTTATTCCCCTCAACCCGCAGGCCCAACACGTAACCAGGGGGTTTCGAATTGGTGAAGGGGCAAATAAGATCACTAGACAACGGGGAGTGGGCTAATAACTGTATTTCATTCACTCCAGCGATTACAAGCCGAGGGGCCGAACGTACTAAGCTATTGATGCTATTACAATGCTAGAGAGGCAAAGTGCGAACCCCCTTTAATGAAATAAATGCGACTATTTATAGTATCCCATGGTGGTTGGGGGGCTGACGTGGCTGGCTGTGGGTGACATGATCCCAACCACCAAATCTCCCGCATTTAATGCGCTTCCCGCCATAATCTTGGCTTCCCGCCATGTCGTGGGGGATGTCCGTCCCCTGGGCTGGACTCAGCTCTCCGATGGCAGCCTTGGCCCTCGAGTGGTAAACCACGAGACGCTCGTCCCCTGGCCCTTGGGCCCTGAAGCTAGGTCATGCTGAGCTACGTACGTCCCCTGGCCCTTGGTCCTTGGAGCTTGGTCATGCTGGGCTACGTACGTCCTGTGGCCCTTGGTCCTTGGAGCTTGGTCATGCTGAGCTACGTACGTCCCCTGGCCCTTGGGCCCTGAAGCTTGGCTATGCTGAGCTACGTACGTCCCCTGGCCCTTGGGCCCAGAAGCTGGGTCATGCTAAGCTACGTGTGTCCCCTGGCCCTTGGTCCTTGGAGCTTGGTCATGCTGGGCTACGTACGTCCCCTGACACTTGGTCCTCGGAGCTTGGTCATGCTGGGCCACGTACGTCCCATAGGGGCCAACCCCTCCTAACGACGTCCTGGAAGCTCATCCGATGACGGTTGTAATTGAGGGGCCAACAACAGCCGCCACCAGTGTTGAGGTTTATTCCCCTCAACCCGCATGCCAACACGTAACCTGGGGGTTTCGAATGGGTGAAGGGCAAATAAGATTACTAGACAACGGGGAGTGGGCTAATACCTGTATTTCATTCACTCCAGCGATTACAAACCGAGGGGACGAACGTACTAAGCTATGCTACGTGCTATTGATGCTATTACAATGCTAGAGAGTCAAAGTGCGAACCCCCTTTAATGAAATAAATGCGACTATTTATAGTGTCTGGCTGTGGGCGACATGATCCCAACCACCAAATCTCCCGCATTTAATGCGCTTCCCGCCAGAATCTTGGCTTCCCGCCATGTCGTGGGGGATGTCCGTCCCCTGGACCGGACTCAGCTCTCCGATGGCCTTTGGGCCCTGAAGCTTGGCTATGCTGAGCTACGTACGTCCCCTGGCCCTTGGTCCTGGGAGCTTGGTCATGCTGGGCTACGTACGTCCCCTAGCCCTTGGTCCTTGGAGTTTGGTCATGCTGAGCTACGTACGTCCCCTGGCCTTTGGGCCCTAAAGCTTGGCTATGCTGAGCTACGTACGTCCCCTGGCCCTTGGGCCCAGAAGCTGGGTCATGTTGAGCTACGTGCGTCCCCTGGCCCTTGGTCCTTGGAGCTTGGTCATGCTGGGCTACGTACGTCCCCTACCACTTGGTCCTTGGAGCTTGGTCATGCTGGGCTACGTACGTCCCCTGGCCCTTGGTCCTTGGAGCTTGGTCATGCTAGGCCACGTACGTCCCCTAGGGGTTGGTGGGCCGGCCCTGGTTAGGCCATTAACCCAACATCCCCGAAATTCGAAACCCGAAACCCAAAACCACCCGAAACCCGAAACTCGAAACCCGAAACCTGAAACCCGAAACCCGAAACTCGAAACCCCAAACCCCAAACCGGAAACCCAAACCCCAAACCCCAAACCCGAAACCCCAAACCCCAAACCCAAAATCTGAAACCCCAATCCCCAAACCCCATACCCCAAACCCGAAACCCGAAACCCCATACCCCAAACCCCAAACCTTAAACCCCAAACCCCAAACCCGAAACCGAAACCCCAAACCCAAAACCCAAAACCCCAAACTCGAAACCTCAAACCCGAAACCCCAAACCCCAAACTCGAAACCCCAAACCCCAAACCCGAAACCCCAAACCCGCGACCCAGAATCTGCAACAGGGATCTGGAAACCCGAAACCCGAAACCCAAAACTCGAAACCCGAAACCCGAAATGCGAAACCCAAAACCCGAAACCCCTAACCCGCAAACCCGAAACCCGAAACCCCTAACCCGAAACCCCAAACCCGAAACACCAAACTCGAAACCCGAAATCCGAAACCCGAAACCCCAAACCCCAAACCCGAAACTCGAAACCCCAAACCCCAAACCCGAAACCCGAAACCCCAAACCCCAAACCCGAAACCCAAAACCCCAAACCCCAAACCCGAAACCCGAAACCCCAAATCCCAAACTCGAAACCTGAAACCCAATCCCCAAACCATAAACCCCAAACCCCAAAAAACCTTAAACCCGAAACGTGAAACCCCAAACCTTAAACCCGAAATCCGAAACCTGAAACTCGAAACTCGAAATTCGCACCCAAAACTCCAAACCCCAAATTGAAACCCAAAACCCGAAACCCAAAACTCCAAACCCAAAACCCAAAACCCAAAACTCCAAACCCCAAACCCGAGACCCCAAATCCCAAACCCGAAACCCGAAATCGAAAACCGAAACCCGAAATCCGAAATCCGAAACCCGAAACCCGAAACCCAAAACCCGAAACCCAAAACTCCAAACCCCAACAGCGAAACCCCAAACCCCAAACCCGAAACCCGCAATCCAAAACCTTAAACCCCAAACCCCAAACCCAAAACCCTAAACCCCGAACGCCAAACCCCAAACGTCAAACCCAAAACTCAAAACCCGAAACTCGAAACCCGAAACTCTCAACCCGAAACCCGCAACCCGGAACCAGCAATCGGAAACTCACAACCCGAAACCCGACCCCTGAAACCCGAAACCCAAAACCCGAAACCCAAACCTCAAACCGAAAACCCCAAACACGAAACCCCAAACCCGAAACCCTAAACACGAAACCCGAAACCCGAAAACCGAAATCCGAAACTCACAACCGGAAAACGGAAACCCGAAACGCGAAACCCAAAATGTGAAACCTGAAACCAGCATCCCGTAACCCGCAAACCCGAAACCTGAAACCCGCAAACCCGAAAACCTAAACTCGAAATCCCAAACCCCAAACCTGGAAACCAACCTGAAAACCCGAAACCCAAACCCGAAACCCCAAACCCCAAACCGGAAACCTGAAACCCCAAACCTTAAACCTGAATCCCCAAACCTGAAATCCGAAACCCGAAACTCGAAACCCGAAACCCCAAACCGCAAACCCCAAACCCCAAACCCGAAACCCCAAACCCTAACACGAAACCCGAATCCCCAAACCCGAAACCCGAAATCCAAAACCCCAAACCCGAAACCCAAAATCCCAAACCCCAAACCCGAAACCCGAAACCCAAAACCCCAAACCCCAAACCCCAAACCCAAAACCCCAAACCCAATACCCAAACCCCAAACCGGAAATCCCAAACTCGAAACCCCAAACCCCAAAACCAAAACCTGACACCTGAAACCCGCAACCCGCAATCCGCAACCGGGATCCGGAATCCCTAAACCCGAAACCCGAAACGCGAAACCTAAAAACTGCAACCCTCAACCCAAAACCCCGAAACTCGAACCCCGAAACCCGAAACCCGTATCCTGAAACCCGAAACCCAAAAGCCGAAACCCAAAATCGGAAACCCGAAACCCAAACCCAAAACCTGAAACCCGAAACCCTAATTCCGCAACCTGAAACCCGAAACCCGAAATGTGAAACCCGAAACCCGAAATCCGAAACCTGAAACCTCAAACCCGAAACCCGCAACCGGCAACCCGCAACCGGCAACCCGTAATCGGAAACCCGCAACCGGAAACCTGCAACCGGAAACCCTCGGAAACACGAAACCCGAACCCCGAAACCCGAAATCCGAAATCGAAATCCGAACCCCGAACCCTGAACCCCGAACTTGAAACCCGAAACCTGAAACCCAAACCCCAAACCTGAAACGCCAAACCCGAAACCCCAAACCCAAAACCCCAAACCCAAAACCTGAAACCCGAAACCCGCAACCCGAAACCAGCAAACCGAAACTCGAACCCCGAAACTCGGAACCCGAAACACCAAACCCGAAACCCCAAACTCTAAACCCGAAACCCCCAAACACCCAAACCCGAAACCCCAAACCCGAAACCCCAAACCCCAAACCTGAAACCAGAAACCCGAAACCCGAAACCCCAAACCCCAAACTCCAAACCCAAAACCCGAAACCCAAAACCTGAAAATCAAAGCCCGAAACTCAAAACCCGCAACCCGCAACCCGCAAACACGAAACCCGAAATTCAGAACCCCCAAACCCCGAAACCCGAAACCCCAAACGCAAAACGTGAAACCCGAAAGCACCCAAAATCCGAAACCCGAAACTCGAAACCCGAAATTCGAAACCCCAAACCCAAAACCCCAAACCCGAAACCCGAAACCCCAAACCCCAAACTCCAAACCCGAAACCCCAAACCCCAAACCCCAAACCCAAAATCCGAAACCCCAATCCCCAAACCCATACCCCAAACCCGAAACCTGAAACCCCAAACCCCAAACATCAAACCCCAAACCCCAAACCCCAAACCCCAAACCCAAAACCCAAAACCCAAAACCCCAAACCCGAAACCCCAAACCCGAAACCCCAAACCCCAAACCCGAAACCCCAAACCCCAAACTCGAAACCCCAAACCCCAAACCCGAAACCCCAAACCCCAAACTCGAAACCAGCAACCCGAAATCCGCAACCGGGATCCAGAAACCCGAAACCCGAAAACCGAAACTCGAAACCTGAAACTCGAAACGCGAAACCCAAAACCCCAAACTCGAAACCCGAAATCTGAAATCCGATACCCGAAACCCGAAACACCAAACCCTGAAACCCGAAACTCGAAACCCCAAACCCCAAACCCGAAACCCCAAACCCCAAACTCGAAACCCGAAACCCAAACCCCAAACCATAAACCCCAAACCCCAATCCCGAAACCCCAAACCCAAACCCCAAACCTCAAACCCAAACCCCAAACCCAAACCCCAAACCTGAAACCCCAAACCTTAAACCCGAAACCCGAAACCCCAAACCCGAAACCCAAAACTCGAAACCTGAAACTCAAAACCTCAAACCCAAAACCCCAAACCGCAAACCCAAAAACCCTAAACCCGAAATCCGAAACCCCTAACCCGAAACCCGAAACCCGAAACACGAAACACGAAACCCGAAACCCGAAACCCGAAACCCCAAACCCGAAACCCGAAACCCGAAACCCCAAACCCCTACCCCAACCCGAAACGCGAAACCCGAAACTCGAAACCCGCAACCCGCAAACCGCAAACTCGAAACCCGAAACCCGCAAACCGCAAACCCGAAACCCGAAACCCGAAACCCGAAAACCGAAACCCCAAACCTGAAATCAGAAAGCCGAAACCAGAAACCTGAAACCCGAAACCCGAAACTCGAAATCCGAAACCCCAAACCCAAACCCCAAACCCGAAATCCGAAACCCCAAACCCCAAACCCAAAACCCTTAACCCCAAACCCCAAAATCCCAAACCCCAAACCCCAAACCCAACCTTAAACCCGAAACCCCAAATCCCAAACCCGAAACCCGAAACCTAAAACCCGAAACCCCAAACCCGTAACCCGAAACCCCAAATCCCAAACCCGAAACCCGAAATCCGAACCATGAACCCCGAAACTCGAACCCCGAACCCCGAACTTGAAACTCGAAACCCGATACCCGAAACTCAAACCCCAAACCTGAAACGCCAAACCCGAAACCCCAAACCCGAAACCCCAAACCCAAAACCCCAAACCCGAAACCCCAAACCCGAAACCCGTAACCCGAAACCAGCAAACCGAAACCCGAACCCCGAAACCCGGAACCCAAAACCCCAAACCCGAAACACCAAACCCGAAACCCGAAACCCCAAACCCGAAACCCAAAACCCCAAACCCGGAACCACCAAACCCCCAAACCCGAAACCCCAAACCTCAAACCCAAAACCCGAAATCCGAAACCCAAAACCCAAAACCTGAAACCCAAACCCCAAACCCCAAACTCCAAACCCCAAACCGGAAACCCAAAACCCGAAACCCGGAACCCCAAACCCAAACCTCAAACCCCAAACCCCAAACTCGAAACCCCAAACCCGAAACCCAAAACCTGAAAACCCCAAACCCTAAACCCGAAACCCGAAACCCAAAATCTGAAACCCCAAACCCGAATCCCGAAACCCCAAACCCTAAACCCCAAACCCTAAACCTGAAACCCAAAATCCCAAACCCCAAACCCGAAACCCCAAACCTCAAACTCCAAACCCGAAACCCCAAACCCCAAACCCCAAACTCGAATCCCGAAACCCAAAACCCGAAACCCGAAACTCGCAACCCACCCGCAAACCCCAAACCCGAAACCCAAAACCCGAAACCCGAAAGTCGAAACATGAAACCCCAAACATGAATCCCCAAACCCCAAACCTGAAACCCCAAACCCGAAACCCATAACCAAAACCCGAAACCCAAAACCCGAAACCCCAAACCCCAACCCGAAATTCGAAACCCCAAACCCAAAACTCGAAACCCGAAACCCCAAACCCCAAACCTAAACCCGAAACTCAAAACCTGAAACCCCAAACCCCAAACCCGAAACCCCAAACCTGAAACCCCAAACCTGAAATCCGAAATCCGAAACCCAAAACTCTAAATCCCAAACGCGAAACCCCAAACTTGAAACTCGCAACTCGAAACCTCAAACCCGAAACCCGAAACCCCAAACCCCGAACCCCAAACCCGAACCCCAATGCCCATACCCCAAACCCGGAAACCAACCCGAAACCCCAAACCCGAACCCCCAAACCTTAAAAAATCCCAAACCCGAAACCAGAAACCCCAAACCTTAAACACGAAATCCGAAACCCGAAACTCGAAACTCGAAACCCGCACCCAAAACTCCAAACCCCAAACTGAAACCCAAAACCCGAAACCCAAAACTCCAAACCCAAAACCCAAAACTCCAAACCCCAAACGCGAAACCCCAAACTCCAAACCCCAAACGCGAAACCCCAAACCCCTAACCCACAACCCGAAACCTCAAACCTAAACCCGAAACCCCGAACCCCAAACCTGAAACCCGAAACCCGAAACTCGAAAACCGAAACTCAAAACCTGAAACCTCAAACCCAAAACCCGAAAATCGAAACCGAAACCCCAACCTCAAAGCCAAAACCTGAAACCCGAAACCCGAAACTCGAAATCCGAAACCCCAAACCCAAACCCCAAACCCGAAATTCGAAACCCCAAACCCCAAAACCCCAAACCCCAAAACCCCAAAACCCCAAAACCCCAAACCCCAAACCCAACCTTAAACCTGAAACCCGAAACCCCAAATCCCAAACCCGAAACCCGAAACCTAAAACCCGAAACCCCAAACCCCAAACCCGAAACCCGAAACCCCAAATCCCAAACCCGAAACCCGAAATCCGAACCTTGAACCCCGAAACCCGAACCCCGAACCCCGAACTTAAAACCCGAAACCCAATACCCGAAACTCAAACCCCCAAACATGAAACGCCAAACTCGAAACCCCAAACCCGAAACCCCATACCCAAAACCCCAAACCCGAAACCCCAAACCCGAAATCCGTAACCCGAAACCAGCAAACCGAACCCCGAACCCCGAAACCCGGAACCCAAAACCCCAAACCGAAACCCCAAACCTGAAACCCGAAACCCCAAACCCCAAACCCGAAACCCAAAACCCCAAACTCGAAACCCCCAAACCCCCAAACCCGAAACCCCAAACCCGAAATCCGAAACCCGAAACCCGAAACCCCAAATCCCAAACCCCAAACCCCAAACCCCAAACTCCAAACCCGAAACCCGCAACCCGCAACCCGCAAACTCGAAACCCGAAACTTGAAACCCCAAACCCGAAACCCCCAAACCCCACGAAACCCGAAACCCGAAACCCGAAACCCGTAACCCCAAACCTGAAACCCCAAACCCAAAACCCGAAACCCCAAACCCGAAACCCGAAACCCTAAACCCCAAACCCCAAACCCAAAATCGGAAACCCCAATCCCCGACCTGAAACCCGAAACCCGAAACCCGAAACGTGAAACCGAAACCTGAAACCCGCAAACCGCAAACCCGAAACCCGAAACCCGAAAACTGAAACCTGAAACCCCAAACCCCAAACCCCAAACCCGAAAACTGAAACCCCAAACCCGAAACCACAAACCAGCCCGAACCCGAAACCTGAAACCTTAAACCCCAACCCGAAACCCGAAACCCGAAACCCGAAACCCAAAACTCAAAACCCGAAACCCCAAACCCCAAACCTAAACCCGAAACTCGAAACCTGAAACCCCAAACACCAAACCCCAAATATCAAACCCCAAACCCCAAACGCCAAACCCGAAACCCCGAAACCCGAACCCCGAACCCGTGAACCCAGAAACCCGAAACCCAAAATCCGAAACACGAAACTCGAAACCCGAGACCCGAAAACCGACACCCGAAACCTGCAACCCGCAAACCCCGAATCCGAAACCCGAAACTCGAAATTCGAAACACCAAACCCGAAACCCCAAACCCGAAACCCGAAACACGAAACCCTAAACTCGAAACCCCAAATCCTACACCTGAAACCCGAAATCCCAAACTCCAAACCTGAAACCCCAAATCCCAAACCCCAAACCCCAAACCCCAAATCTGAAACCCCAAACCCCAAATCCGAAATCCGAAACCCGAAACCCCAAACCCCAAACACCAAACCCCAAACCCCAAATATCAAACCCCAAACCCCAAACTTCAAACCCGAAACCCGAAATCCCAAACCCTTAAACCCCAAACCCCAAACCCGAAACCTGAAACCTGAAACCCGAAACCCGAAACCCGAAACCCGAAACCTAAAACCCGAAACCTGAAACCTAAACCCCAAACCCAAAACTCCAAAGCCAAAACCCAAAACCCGGAACCCCAAACCCAAACCCCAAACCCAGAACCCGAAACCCAAAACCCGAAACTCGAAACCTCGAATCCGAAACCTGAAACCTGAAACCCCAAACCCGAAACTGGAAACTCGAAACCCCAAACCCCAAACCCCAAACCACAAACCCGAAACCCAAAACTCGAAACCCGAAACCCGAAACCCCAAACTCGAAACCCGAAACCTCAAACCCCAAACCCCAAAGACCCAAACCCCAAACCTGAAACCCGAAATCCCAAACCCCAAACCTGAAACCCCCTAACCCCAAACCCGAAACCCGAAACCCGAAACCCCAAACTCGAAACCCGAAACCCCAAACTCCAAACCCCAGACCCCAAACCTAAAACACGAAATCCCAAACCCCAAACCCGAAACCCCAAACCCCAAATCTGAAACACCAAACCCCAAACTCGAAACCCCAAACACCAAACACCAAACACCAAATATCAAACCCCAAACCCGAAACCTGAAACTCGAAACCCCAAACCCCAACCTTCAAACCCCGAACCCGAAACCCCAAACCCCAAACCCCAAACCCCAAACCATAAACGCCAAACCTCAAACCCGAAACCCGAAATCCGAAACCCAAAACCCAAAACCTGAAACCCAAACCCCAAACCCCAAACCCCAAACCCCAAACCTCAAACCGGAAACCCCAAACCCCAAACCCCAAACTCAAAACCCGAAACCCGGACCCCCAAACCCAAACCCCAAACCCGAAACCCCAAACCCGAAACCCAAAACCTGAAAACCCCAAACCCCAAACCCCAAACTCGAAACCCGAAACCCCAAATCTGAAACCCCAAACTCGAATTCCGAAACCCCAAACCCTAAACTCCAAACCCTAAACTTAAATCCCGAAATCCCAAACCTTAAACCCGAAAGCCAAAACCTCAAACCCCAAACCCGAAACCCTAAACCCCAAACCCCAAACCTGAAACCCGAATCCCGAAACCCAAAAACCCAAACCCGAATCCCGAAACCCAAAAACCCAAACCCGAAACCCGAAACCCGCAACCCACCAGCAAACCCAAAACCCGAAACCCAAAACCCGAAATCCGAAACCCGAAAGTCGAAACATGAAACCCCAAACGTGAATCCCCAAACCCCAAACCCGAAACCCCAAACCCGAAACCCCAAACCCGAAACCCAAAACCCGAAACCCGAAACCCGAAACCCGAAACCCAATACCCCAAACCCCAAACTCCAAACCCTAGACCCCAGACCCCAAACCCAAAATCCGAAATCCGAAACTCAAAACCCGAAACCCGAAACCCAAAACCTGAAACCCAAAATCCAAAACCCAAAACCCTAAACCCCAAACCCCAAACTCGAAACCCCAAACCCCAAACCCCAACCCCAAACCTGAAACCTGAAATCCCAAACCCCAAACCTGAAACACCAAACCCCAAACCCCAAATCCGAAACCCCAAACCCCAAATCCGAAACCCCAAACCCCCCAAACCCCAAATATCAAACCCCAAACCCCAAACGCCAAACCCGAAACCTCGAACCCAGAACCGCGAACCACGAACCTAGAAACCCAAAACTCGAAACCCCAAACCCCAAACCTGAAACCCGAATCCCGAAACCCAAAAACCCAAACCCGAAACCCGAAACCCGCAACCCACCAGCAAACCCAAAACCCGAAACCCAAAACCCGAAATCCGAAACCCGAAAGTCGAAACATGAAACCCCAAACGTGAATCCCCAAACCCCAAACCCGAAACCCCAAACCCGAAACCCCAAACCCCAAACGCAAACCTGAAACCCGAAAACCGAAACCCCAAACGCGAAACCAGAAGCCTGAAACCCGAAACCCGAAGCCCCAAACCCCAAACCACAAACCCGAAATCCGAAACCCCAAACACTAAACACGAAACCCCAAACCCGCCCGAAACCCCAACCCGAAATCCGAAACCCCAAACCCAAAACTCGAAACCCGAAACCCCAAACAACAAACCTAAACCCGAAACTCAAAACATGAAATCCCAAACCCGAAACCCCAAACCCCGAAACTCCAAATCCCAAATCCGAAACCCGAAACCCGAAACCGATACCCGAAACCCGAAACCCGAAACCCCAAACCTGAAACCCCAAACCTGAAATCCGAAATCCGAAACCCAAAACTCTAAATCAAAAAACGTGAAACCCCAAACCCGAAATCCGCAACTCGAAATCTCAAACCCCAAACCCGAAACCCCAAACCCCGAACCCCAAACCCGAAACCCAATGCCCAATGCCCAAACCCCAAACCCCAAACCCCAAACCCGAAACCCAAAATGTGAAACCCGAAACCCGAAATGTGAAACGAAACCCGAAATGTGAAAACCGAAACCCGAAACCCGAAATCCAAAACCCGAAACCTGAAATCCAAAACCCGAAATCCGAAACCCGAAACCTGAAAGCCGAAACCCGCAACCGGAAACCTGCAACTGGCAACCCGTAATCGGAAACCAGCAACCGGGAACCCGCAACTGGAAACCCGAAACCCGAACCTTGAAACCCGAAATCCGAACCCCGAACCCCGAAACCCGAAACCCGAACCCCGAACTCCGAACCCCGAACCCCGAACCCCGAACTTGAAACCTGAAACCCTAAACCCCAAACCCTAAATCTCAAACCCGAAATCCCAAAGCCCAAACCCGAAACTCCAAACCTCAAACCCCAAACCCGAAACCCAAAACCCGAAACCACAAACCCGAAACCCGAAACCCGAATCCCGAAACCCAAAACCTCAAACCCGAAACCCGAAACCTGAAACCCGCAACCCACCCGCAAACCCCAAACCCGAAACCCAAATCCCGAAACCCGAAACCCGAATGTCGAAACATGAAACCCCAAACGTGAATCCCCAAACCCCAAACCTGAAACCCCAAACCCGAAACCCCAAAACCCGAAACCCCAAACCTGAAACCCAATTCCCCAAACCCCAAACCCCAAACCCCATACCCCAAACCCAAAATCCGAAACCCGAAACTCAAAACCCGAAACCCAAAACCCGAAACCCAAAACCCAAAACCCTAAACCCTAAACCCCAAACCCGAACCCGAAACCCGAAACCCCAAACCCCAAACTCGAAACCCCAAACCCCAAACTCCAACCCCAAACCTGAAACCCGAAATCCCAAATCCCAAACCTGAAACCCCAAACCCCAAACCCCAAACCGTAAATCCGAAACCCCAAACCCCAAACCCGAAACCCCAAACCCCAAACGCCAAACGCCAAACGCCAAACCCGAAACCCAAATCCCGAAACCCGAAACCCGAATGTCGAAACATGAAACCCCAAACGTGAATCCCCAAACCCCAAACCTGAAACCCCAAACCCGAAACCCCAAAACCCGAAACCCCAAACCTGAAACCCAATTCCCCAAACCCCAAACCCCAAACCCCATACCCCAAACCCAAAATCCGAAACCCGAAACTCAAAACCCGAAACCCAAAACCCGAAACCCAAAACCCAAAACCCTAAACCCTAAACCCCAAACCCGAACCCGAAACCCGAAACCCCAAACCCCAAACTCGAAACCCCAAACCCCAAACTCCAACCCCAAACCTGAAACCCGAAATCCCAAATCCCAAACCTGAAACCCCAAACCCCAAACCCCAAACCGTAAATCCGAAACCCCAAACCCCAAACCCGAAACCCCAAACCCCAAACGCCAAACGCCAAACGCCAAACCCGAAACCCCGAACCCCGAACCGCGAACCCCGACCCAGAAACCCAAAACTCAAAATCTGAAACACGAAAATCGAAACCCGAAACCTGACACCAGAAACTTGCAACCTGCAAACCCCGAATCCGAAACCTGAAACCCGAAACCCCAAACCCGAAACCCCAAACCCCAAACCCCAAACCCGAAACCCCAAACCCCAAACCCAAAATCCGAAACCCCAAACCCGAAACCCCAAACCCGAAACCCGAAACCCCAAACTCGAAAACCCAAACCCCAACCCCCAAACCCTAAACCTAAAACCCGAAATCCCAAACTCCAAACCTGAAACTCCTCCCAAACCCCAAACCTGAAACCCGAAATCCCAAATCTGAAACCCCAAACCCCAAACCCCAAACCCCAAACCCCAAACCCGAAACGCGAAACCCGAAATGCGAAACCCGAAACCTGCAACCCGCAACCGATAAACACGAAACCTGAAACCCGAAAACCCAAACCCGAAAACCCAAACCCCAAACCCAAAACCCCGAAACTCGAACCCCGAAACCCCAAACCCGTATCCTTAAACCCGAAACCCAAAAGCCGAAACCCAAAATCGGAAACCCGAAACCTAAACCCGAAACCCAAAACCTCAAACCCCAAACCTGAAACCCCAATTCGGCAACCTGAAACCCGAAACCCGAAATGTGAAACCTGAAACCCGAAACTCGAAATCCAAAACCCGAAACCCGAAATCCGAAATCCGAAACCCAAAACCTGAAACCCGAAGCCCGCATCCGGAAACCCGCATCTGGCAACCCGTAATCGGAAACCCGCAACCGGGAACCCGCAACCGGAAACCCGAAACCCGAACCCCGAAACCCAAAATCCGAACCCCGAACCCCGAAACCCGAACCCCTAACCCCGAACTTGAAATCTGAAACCCGAAATCCAAACCCTAAACCCCAAACCCCAAACCCTAAACTCGAAACCCGAAACCCGAAACCTACAACCCGCAATCGATAAACCCGAAACCCCAAACATGAAAACCCAAACCCTAAACCCAAAACCCCGAAACTCGAACCCCGAAACCCCAAACCCGTATCCTTAAATTCGAAACCCAAAAGCCGAAACCCAAAATCGGAAACCCGAAACCTAAACCCGAAACCCAAAACCCCAAACCCCAAACCCGAAACCCGAAATGTGAAACCTGAAACCCGAAACTCGAAATCCAAAACCCGAAACCCGAAATCCGAAACCCAAAACCTGAAACCCGAAACCCGCAACCGGAAACCCGCATCTGGCAACCCGTAATCGGAAACCCGCAACCGGAAACCCGAAACCCGAACCCCGAAACCCAAAATCCGAACCCCGAACCCCGAACTTGAAACCTGAAACCCGAAACCCAAACCCTAAACCCCAAACCCCAAACCCTAAACTCGAAACCCGAAACCCGAAACCCGAAACCCGAAACCACAAACCCGAAACACGAAACCCCAAACCCCAAACGCGAAACCCCAAACCCCAAACCCCAAACTCGAAACCCAAACACCAAACAATAAACCCCAAACCCCAAACCCCAATCCCGAAACCCCAAACCCCAAACCCCAAACCCCAAACCCCAAACCCAAAGCCCAAACTCGAAACCCAAACCCCAAACCCCAAACCCCAAAACCCCAACCCGAAACCCGCAACCCGAAATCCGCAATCGGGATCCAGAAACCCGAAACTCGAAACCCCAATGCCCAAACCCCAAACCCGAAACCCAATGCCCAAACCCCAAACCCGGAAACCAACCCGAAACCCCAAACCCGAAACCCCAAACCTTAAAAAATCCCAAACCCGAAACCTGAAACCCCAAACCTTAAACCCGAAATCCGAAACCCGAAACTCGAAACTCGAAATCTGCCCCCAAAACTCCGAACCCCAAACTGAAACCCAAAACCCGAAACCCAAAACTCCAAACCCAAAACCCAAAACCCAAAACTCCAAACCCCAAACTCCAAACCCCAAACGCAAAACCCCAAACCCCAAACCCACAACCCGAAACCTCAAACCTAAACCTGAAACCCCAAACCCCGAACCCCAAACCCGAAACCCCAACCCGAAACCCGAAACGCGAAACCGAAACCCGAAACCCGCAACCTGCAAACCGCAAACCCGAAACTCAAAAACCGAAACCCCAAACGCGAAACCAGAAACCCGAAACCAGAAACCTGAAACCCGAAACCCGAAGCCCTAAACCCCAAACACGAAATCCGAAACCCGAAACCCCAAACACTAAACCCGAAACCCCAAACCCGCCCGAAACCCGAAATCCCAAACCCCAACCTGAAATCCGAAACCCCAAACCCAAAACTTGAAACCCGAAACCCGAAACCCCAAACCTAAACTGAAACTCAATACATGAAACCCCAAACCCGAAACCTGAAACCCCGAAACCCCAAATCCCAAACCCGAAACCCGAAACCGATACCCGAAACCCGAAACCCGAAACCCCAAACCTGAAACCCCAAACCTGAAATCCGAAATCCGAAACCCAAAACTCTAAATCCCAAACGTGAAACCCCAAACCCGAAACCCGCAACTCAAAACCTCAAACCCCAAACCCGAAACCCCAAACCTCGAACCCCAAACTCGAAACCCAATGCCCAAACCCCAAACCCGGAAAACAACCCGAAACCCCAAACCCGAAACCCCAAACCTTAAAAAATCCCAAACCCGAAACCTGAAACCCCCAAACCTTAAACCCGAAATCCGAAACCCGAAACTCGAAACTCGAAATCTGCCCCCAATACTCCAAACCCCAAACTGAAACCCAAAACCCGAAACCCAAAACTCCAAACCCAAAACCCAAAACCCAAAACTCCAAACCCCAAACGTGAAACCCCAAACTCCAAACCCCAAACGCAAAACCCCAAACCCCAAACCCACAACCCGAAACCTCAAACCTAAACCTGAAACCCCAAACCCCGAACCCCAAACCCGAAAACCGAAACCCGAAACCCGAAACCCGAAACTCGAAAACCGAAACTCAAAACCCGAAACTCGAAACCCGAAACCCGAAAACCGAAAACCGAAACCCCAACCTCAAACCCAAAACCTGAAACCCGAAACCCGAAACCCGAAACTCGAAATCCGAAACCCCAAACCCAAACCCCAAACCCGAAATATGAAACCCCAAACCCGAAATCCCAAACCCTAAACCCCAAACCCCGGACGTGAAACCCGAAATTCAAAACCCCAAACCTGAAACCCCAAACCCCAAACCGCAAATCCGAAACCCCAAACCCCAAACCCGAACCCCAAACCCCAAACAACAAACCCCAAATATCAAACCCCAAACCCCAAACCTCAAACCCGAAACCCCGAACCCCGAACCGCGAACCGCGAACCCAAAAACCCGAAACTCAAAATCTGAAACACGAAACTCGAAACCCGAAACACGAAACCCGACTCTCGAAACCTGCAACCCGCAAACCCCGAATCCGAAATCTGAAACCCGATACCCCAAACCCGAAACCCGAAACTCGAAATCCGAAACCCCAAACCCGAAACCCGAAACCCGAAACCCGAAACCCAAACTCGAAACCCTAAACCCCAACCCCCAAACCCTAAACCTAAAACCCGAAATCCCAAACTCCAAACCTGAAATCCCTCCCAAACCCCAAACCCGAAACCCCAAACCCCAAATCCGAAACCCGAAATGCGAAACCCGAAACCTGCAACCCGCAACCGATAAACCCGAAACCTGAAACCCGAAACCCCAAACCCGAAAACCTAAACCCTAAACCCAAAACTTCGAAACTCGAACCCCGAAACCCGAAACCCGAAACCCGTATCCTGAAACCCGAAACCAAAAAGCTGAAACCTAAAATCGGAAACTCGAAACCTAAACCCGAAACCCGAAACCCCAAACCCCAAACCTGAAACCCCAATTCTGCAACGTGAAACCCGAAACCCGAAATGTGAAACCTGAAACCCGAAACCCGAAATCCAAAACCCGAAATCTGAAACCCGAAATCTGAATCCCGAAATCTGAAACCCGAAACCTGAAACCCGAAACCTGCAACCGGAAACCCGCATCTGGCAACCTGTAATCGGAAACCCGCAACCGGAAACCGAGAACCCGCAACCGGAAACCCGAAACCCGAACCCCGAAACCCGAAATGCGAACCCCAAACCCCGAAACCCGAACCCCGAACCCTGAACTTGAAACCTGAAACCCGAAACCCAAACCCCAAACCTGAAACGCCGCACCCGAAACCCCAAACCCAAAACCCAAAACCCGAAACCCGAAACCCGCAACCCGAAACCAGCAAACCGAAACCCGAACCCCGAAACCCGGAACCCGAAACCCCAAACCCCAAACCCCCAAACCCCAAACGCGAAACCCGAAACCTGAAACTCGAAACCTCAAACCCCAAACCCCAAACCCGAAACCCCAAACCCCAAACCCCAAACCCGAAACCCGAAACCCCAAACCCCAAACCCGATACCCCAAACCCCAAACCCCAAACTCCAAACCCAAAACCCGAAACCCGAAACCCGAAACCCAAACCCAAAACCCCAAACCCCAAACCCGAAACCCCAAACTCGAAACCCGAAATCCGAAACCCGAAACCCCAAACCCGAAACCCGAAACTCGAAACCCCAAACCCCAAACCCGAAACCACAAACCCCAAACCCGAAACTCGAAACCCAAACACCAAACCATAAACCCCAAACCCCAAACCCCAATCCCGAAACCCGAAACCCGAAACCTGAAACCCCCCAACCCGAAATCCCAAACCCAAAACCCGAAACCCCAAACCCCAAACCCCAACCCGAAACCCGAAACGCGAAACCGAAACCCGAAACCCGCAACCTGCAAACCGCAAACCCGAAACTCAAAAACCGAAACCCCAAACGCGAAACCAGAAACCCGAAACCAGAAACCTGAAACCCGAAGCCCTAAACCCCAAACACGAAATCCGAAACCCGAAACCCCAAACACTAAACCCGAAACCCCAAACCCGCCCGAAACCCGAAATCCCAAACCCCAACCCGAAATCCGAAACCCCAAACCCAAAACTTGAAACCCGAAACCCGAAACCCCAAACCTAAACTGAAACTCAATACATGAAACCCCAAACCCGAAACCTGAAACCCCGAAACCCCAAATCCCAAACCCGAAACCCGAAACCGATACCCGAAACCCGAAACCCGAAACCCCAAACCTGAAACCCCAAACCTGAAATCCGAAATCCGAAACCCAAAACTCTAAATCCCAAACGTGAAACCCCAAACCCGAAACCCGCATTTCAAAACCTCAAACCCCAAACCCGAAACCCCAAACCTCGAACCCCAAACTCGAAACCCAATGCCCAAACCCCAAACCCGGAAAACAACCCGAAACCCCAAACCCGAAACCCCAAACCTTAAAAAATCCCAAACCCGAAACCTGAAACCCCCAAACCTTAAACCCGAAATCCGAAACCCGAAACTCGAAACTCGAAATCTGCCCCCAATACTCCAAACCCCAAACTGAAACCCAAAACCCGAAACCCAAAACTCCAAACCCAAAACCCAAAACCCAAAACTCCAAACCCCAAACGTGAAACCCCAAACTCCAAACCCCAAACGCAAAACCCCAAACCCCAAACCCACAACCCGAAACCTCAAAACCTAAACCTGAAACCCCAAACCCCGAAACCCGAAACCCGAAACCCGAAACTCGAAAACCGAAACTCAAAACCCGAAACTCGAAACCCGATACCCGAAACCCGAAATCCGAAACCCCAAACCTGAAACCCCAAACCTGAAATCCGAAATCCGAAACCCAAAACTCTAAATCCCAAACGTGAAACCCCAAACCCGAAACCCGCAACTCAAAACCTCAAACCCCAAACCCGAAACCCCAAACCTCGAACCCCAAACTCGAAACCCAATGCCCAAACCCCAAACCCGGAAAACAACCCGAAACCCCAAACCCGAAACCCCAAACCTTAAAAAATCCCAAACCCGAAACCTGAAACCCCCAAACCTTAAACCCGAAATCCGAAACCCGAAACTCGAAACTCGAAATCTGCCCCCAATACTCCAAACCCCAAACTGAAACCCAAAACCCGAAACCCAAAACTCCAAACCCAAAACCCAAAACCCAAAACTCCAAACCCCAAACGTGAAACCCCAAACTCCAAACCCCAAACGCAAAACCCCAAACCCCAAACCCACAACCCGAAACCTCAAACCTAAACCTGAAACCCCAAACCCCGAACCCCAAACCCGAAACCCGAAACCCGAAACCCGAAACCCGAAACTCGAAAACCGAAACTCAAAACCCGAAACTCGAAACCCGAAACCCGAAAACCGAAAACCGAAACCCCAACCTCAAACCCAAAACCTGAAACCCGAAACCCGAAACCCGAAACTCGAAATCCGAAACCCCAAACCCAAACCCCAAACCCGAAATATGAAACCCCAAACCCGAAATCCCAAACCCTAAACCCCAAACCCCGGACGTGAAACCCGAAATTCAAAACCCCAAACCTGAAACCCCAAACCCCAAACCGCAAATCCGAAACCCCAAACCCCAAACCCGAACCCCAAACCCCAAACAACAAACCCCAAATATCAAACCCCAAACCCCAAACCTCAAACCCGAAACCCCGAACCCCGAACCGCGAACCGCGAACCCAAAAACCCGAAACTCAAAATCTGAAACACGAAACTCGAAACCCGAAACACGAAACCCGACTCTCGAAACCTGCAACCCGCAAACCCCGAATCCGAAATCTGAAACCCGATACCCCAAACCCGAAACCCGAAACTCGAAATCCGAAACCCCAAACCCGAAACCCGAAACCCGAAACCCGAAACCCAAACTCGAAACCCTAAACCCCAACCCCCAAACCCTAAACCTAAAACCCGAAATCCCAAACTCCAAACCTGAAATCCCTCCCAAACCCCAAACCCGAAACCCCAAACCCCAAATCCGAAACCCGAAATGCGAAACCCGAAACCTGCAACCCGCAACCGATAAACCCGAAACCTGAAACCCGAAACCCCAAACCCGAAAACCTAAACCCTAAACCCAAAACTTCGAAACTCGAACCCCGAAACCCGAAACCCGAAACCCGTATCCTGAAACCCGAAACCAAAAAGCTGAAACCTAAAATCGGAAACTCGAAACCTAAACCCGAAACCCGAAACCCCAAACCCCAAACCTGAAACCCCAATTCTGCAACGTGAAACCCGAAACCCGAAATGTGAAACCTGAAACCCGAAACCCGAAATCCAAAACCCGAAATCTGAAACCCGAAATCTGAATCCCGAAATCTGAAACCCGAAACCTGAAACCCGAAACCTGCAACCGGAAACCCGCATCTGGCAACCTGTAATCGGAAACCCGCAACCGGAAACCGAGAACCCGCAACCGGAAACCCGAAACCCGAACCCCGAAACCCGAAATGCGAACCCCAAACCCCGAAACCCGAACCCCGAACCCTGAACTTGAAACCTGAAACCCGAAACCCAAACCCCAAACCTGAAACGCCGCACCCGAAACCCCAAACCCAAAACCCAAAACCCGAAACCCGAAACCCGCAACCCGAAACCAGCAAACCGAAACCCGAACCCCGAAACCCGGAACCCGAAACCCCAAACCCCAAACCCCCAAACCCCAAACGCGAAACCCGAAACCTGAAACTCGAAACCTCAAACCCCAAACCCCAAACCCGAAACCCCAAACCCCAAACCCCAAACCCGAAACCCCAAACCCCAAACCCGATACCCCAAACCCCAAACCCCAAACTCCAAACCCAAAACCCGAAACCCGAAACCCGAAACCCAAACCCAAAACCCCAAACCCCAAACCCGAAACCCCAAACTCGAAACCCGAAATCCGAAACCCGAAACCCCAAACCCGAAACCCGAAACTCGAAACCCCAAACCCCAAACTCGAAACCACAAACCCCAAACCCGAAACTCGAAACCCAAACACCAAACCATAAACCCCAAACCCCAAACCCCAATCCCGAAACCCGAAACCCGAAACCTGAAACCCCCCAACCCGAAATCCCAAACCCAAAACCCGAAACCCCAAACCCGAAACCCCAACCCGAAACCCGAAACGCGAAACCGAAACCCGAAACCCGCAACCTGCAAACCGCAAACCCGAAACTCAAAAACCGAAACCCCAAACGCGAAACCAGAAACCCGAAACCAGAAACCTGAAACCCGAAGCCCTAAACCCCAAACACGAAATCCGAAACCCGAAACCCCAAACACTAAACCCGAAACCCCAAACCCGCCCGAAACCCGAAATCCCAAACCCCAACCCGAAATCCGAAACCCCAAACCCAAAACTTGAAACCCGAAACCCGAAACCCCAAACCTAAACTGAAACTCAATACATGAAACCCCAAACCCGAAACCTGAAACCCCGAAACCCCAAATCCCAAACCCGAAACCCGAAACCGATACCCGAAACCCGAAACCCGAAACCCCAAACCTGAAACCCCAAACCTGAAATCCGAAATCCGAAACCCAAAACTCTAAATCCCAAACGTGAAACCCCAAACCCGAAACCCGCATTTCAAAACCTCAAACCCCAAACCCGAAACCCCAAACCTCGAACCCCAAACTCGAAACCCAATGCCCAAACCCCAAACCCGGAAAACAACCCGAAACCCCAAACCCGAAACCCCAAACCTTAAAAAATCCCAAACCCGAAACCTGAAACCCCCAAACCTTAAACCCGAAATCCGAAACCCGAAACTCGAAACTCGAAATCTGCCCCCAATACTCCAAACCCCAAACTGAAACCCAAAACCCGAAACCCAAAACTCCAAACCCAAAACCCAAAACCCAAAACTCCAAACCCCAAACGTGAAACCCCAAACTCCAAACCCCAAACGCAAAACCCCAAACCCCAAACCCACAACCCGAAACCTCAAAACCTAAACCTGAAACCCCAAACCCCGAAACCCGAAACCCGAAACCCGAAACTCGAAAACCGAAACTCAAAACCCGAAACTCGAAACCCGAAACCCGAAAACCGAAAACCGAAACCCCAACCTCAAACCCAAAACCTGAAACCCGAAACCCGAAACTCGAAATCCGAAACCCCAAACCCAAACCCCAAACCCGAAATATGAAACCCCAAACCCCAAACCCGAAATCCCAAACCCCAAACCCCAAACCCCGGACGTGAAACCCGAAATCCAAAACCCCAAACCTGAAACCCCAAACCCCAAACCCCAAACCGCAAATCCGAAACCCCAAACCCCAAACCCGAACCCCAAACCCCAAACAACAAACCCCAAATATCAAACCCCAAACCCCAAACCTCAAACCCGAAACCCCGAACCCCGAACCGCGAACCGCGAACCCAAAAACCCGAAACTCAAAATCTGAAACACGAAACTCGAAACCCGAAACACGAAACCCGACTCTCGAAACCTGCAACCCGCAAACCCCGAATCCGAAATCTGAAACCCGAAACCCCAAACCCGAAACCCGAAACTCGAAATCCGAAACCCCAAACCCGAAACCCGAAACCCGAAACCCAAACTCGAAACCCTAAACCCCAACCCCCAAACCCTAAACCTAAAACCCGAAATCCCAAACTCCAAACCTGAAATCCCTCCCAAACCCCAAACCCGAAACCCCAAACCCCAAATCCGAAACCCGAAATGCGAAACCCGAAACCTGCAACCCGCAACCGATAAACCCGAAACCTGAAACCCGAAACCCCAAACCCGAAAACCTAAACCCTAAACCCAAAACTTCGAAACTCGAACCCCGAAACCCGAAACCCGTATCCTGAAACCCGAAACAAAAAAGCTGAAACCTAAAATCGGAAACTCGAAACCTAAACCCGAAACCCGAAACCCCAAACCCCAAACCCGAAACCCCAATTCCGCAACGTGAAACCCGAAACCCGAAATGTGAAACCTGAAACCCGAAACCCGAAATCCAAAACCCGAAATCTGAAACCCGAAATCTGAATCCCGAAATCTGAAACCCGAAACCTGAAACCCGAAACCTGCAACCGGAAACCCGCATCTGGCAACCTATAATCGGAAACCCGCAACCGGAAACCGAGAACCCGCAACCGGAAACCCGAAACCCGAACCCCGAAACCCGAAATGCGAACCCCAAACCCCGAAACCCGAACCCCGAACCCTGAACTTGAAACCTGAAACCCGAAACCCAAACCCCAAACCTGAAACGCCGCACCCGAAACCCCAAACCCAAAACCCAAAACCCGAAACCCGAAACCCGCAACCCGAAACCAGCAAACCGAAACCCGAACCCCGAAACCCGGAACCCGAAACCCCAAACCCCAAACCCCCAAACCCCAAACGCGAAACCCGAAACCTGAAACTCGAAACCTCAAACCCCAAACCCCAAACCCGAAACCCCAAACCCCAAACCCCAAACCCGAAACCCGAAACCCCAAACCCCAAACCCGATACCCCAAACCCCAAACCCCAAACTCCAAACCCAAAACCCGAAACCTGAAAATCGAAGCCCAAAACTCAAAACCCGCAACTTGCAACCCGAAAACTCGAAACCTAAACCCCAAACCCCAAACGCCAAACCCCCAAACCCCCCGAAACCCCAAACCCAAAACCCAAAACCCGAAACCACCCGAAATCCGAAACCCGATACCCGAAACCCCAAACCCGAAACCCGAAACCCCAAACCACAAACCCCACACCCGAAACCCGAAACCCCAAACCCAAAACCCCAAACCCAAAATCCGAAACCCCAATCCCCAAACCCATACCCCAAACCTGAAACCCGAAACCCCAAACCCCAACCCCCAAATATCAAACCCCAGACCCGAAACCCGAAACCCGAAACCCCAAACCCCAAACCTAAAACCCCAAACCTGAAACCGCAAACGCGAAACCCCAAACCCGAAACCCCAAACCCCAAACTCGAAACCCCAAACCCCAAACCCCAAACCCGAAACCCCAAAACCCCAACCCGAAACCCGCAACCCGGAATCCGCAATCGGGATCCAGAAACCCGAAACTCGAAACCCGAAATGCAAAACCCAAAACCCGAAACCCCCAACCCGCAAACCTGAAACCCGAAACCCAAACCCAAAACCCCAAACCCCAAACCCCAAACCCCAAACTCGAAACCCGAAATCCGAAACCCCAAACCCGAAACCCGAAACTCGAAACCCCAAACCCCAAACCCGAAACCACAAACCCCAAACCCGAAACTCGAAACCCAAACACCAAACCATAAACCCCAAACCCTAAACCCCAATCCTGAAACCCGAAACCCGAAACCTGAAACCCGAAACCCGAAACCCGAAACCCCAAACCCAAAACCCGAAACCCCAAACCCCAAACCCCAACCCGAAACCCGAAACGTGAAACCGAAACCCGAAACCCGCAACCTGCAAACCGCAAACCCGAAACCTGAAAACCGAAACCCCAAACGCGAAACCAGAAACCCGAAACCTGAAACCCGAAACCCGAAACCCGAAACCTGAAGCCCTAAACCCCAAACCCGAAATCCGAAACCCGAAACCCCAAACACTAAACCCGAAACCCCAAACCCGCCCGAAACCCGAAACCCGAAATCCCAAACCCCAACCCGAAATCCGAAACCCTAAACCCAAAACTTGAAACCCGAAACCCGAAACCCCAAACCTAAACCCGAAACTCAATACATGAAACCTCAAACCCGAAACCTGAAACCCCGAAACCCCAAATCCCAAACCCGAAACCCGAAACCGATATCCGAAACCCGAAACCCGAAACCCCAAACCTGAAACCCCAAATCTGAAATCCGAAACCCAAAACTCTAAATCCCAAACGCGAAACCCCAAACCCGAAACCCGCAACTCAAAACCTCAAACCCCAAACCCGAAACCCCAAACCGCGAACCCCAAACTCGAAACCCAATGCCCAAACCCCAAACCCGGAAACCAACCCGAAACCCCAAACCCGAAACCCCAAACCTTAAAAAATCCCAAACCCGAAACCTGAAACCCCAAACCTTAAACCCGAAATCCGAAACCCGAAACTCGAAACTTGAAATCTGCCCCCAAAACTCCGAACCCCAAACTGAAACCCAAAACCCGAAACCCAAAACTCCAAACCCAAAACCCAAAACCCAAAACTCCAAACCCCAAACTCCAAACCCCAAACGCAAAACCCCAAACCCCAAACCCACAACCCGAAACCTCAAACCTAAACCTGAAACCCCAAACCCCGAACCCCAAACCCGAAACCCCAACCCGAAACCCGAAACGCGAAACCGAAACCCGAAACCCGCAACCTGCAAACCGCAAACCCGAAACTCAAAAACCGAAACCCCAAACGCGAAACCAGAAACCCGAAACCAGAAACCTGAAACCCGAAGCCCTAAACCCCAAACACGAAATCCGAAACCCGAAACCCCAAACACTAAACCCGAAACCCCAAACCCGCCCGAAACCCGAAATCCCAAACCCCAACCCGAAATCCGAAACCCCAAACCCAAAACTTGAAACCCGAAACCCGAAACCCCAAACCTAAACTGAAACTCAATACATGAAACCCCAAACCCGAAACCTGAAACCCCGAAACCCCAAATCCCAAACCCGAAACCCGAAACCGATACCCGAAACCCGAAACCCGAAACCCCAAACCTGAAACCCCAAACCTGAAATCCGAAATCCGAAACCCAAAACTCTAAATCCCAAACGTGAAACCCCAAACCCGAAACCCGCATTTCAAAACCTCAAACCCCAAACCCGAAACCCCAAACCTCGAACCCCAAACTCGAAACCCAATGCCCAAACCCCAAACCCGGAAAACAACCCGAAACCCCAAACCCGAAACCCCAAACCTTAAAAAATCCCAAACCCGAAACCTGAAACCCCCAAACCTTAAACCCGAAATCCGAAACCCGAAACTCGAAACTCGAAATCTGCCCCCAATACTCCAAACCCCAAACTGAAACCCAAAACCCGAAACCCAAAACTCCAAACCCAAAACCCAAAACCCAAAACTCCAAACCCCAAACGTGAAACCCCAAACTCCAAACCCCAAACGCAAAACCCCAAACCCCAAACCCACAACCCGAAACCTCAAAACCTAAACCTGAAACCCCAAACCCCGAAACCCGAAACCCGAAACCCGAAACTCGAAAACCGAAACTCAAAACCCGAAACTCGAAACCCGAAACCCGAAAACCGAAAACCGAAACCCCAACCTCAAACCCAAAACCTGAAACCCGAAACCCGAAACTCGAAATCCGAAACCCCAAACCCAAACCCCAAACCCGAAATATGAAACCCCAAACCCCAAACCCGAAATCCCAAACCCCAAACCCCAAACCCCGGACGTGAAACCCGAAATCCAAAACCCCAAACCTGAAACCCCAAACCCCAAACCCCAAACCGCAAATCCGAAACCCCAAACCCCAAACCCGAACCCCAAACCCCAAACAACAAACCCCAAATATCAAACCCCAAACCCCAAACCTCAAACCCGAAACCCCGAACCCCGAACCGCGAACCGCGAACCCAAAAACCCGAAACTCAAAATCTGAAACACGAAACTCGAAACCCGAAACACGAAACCCGACTCTCGAAACCTGCAACCCGCAAACCCCGAATCCGAAATCTGAAACCCGAAACCCCAAACCCGAAACCCGAAACTCGAAATCCGAAACCCCAAACCCGAAACCCGAAACCCGAAACCCAAACTCGAAACCCTAAACCCCAACCCCCAAACCCTAAACCTAAAACCCGAAATCCCAAACTCCAAACCTGAAATCCCTCCCAAACCCCAAACCCGAAACCCCAAACCCCAAATCCGAAACCCGAAATGCGAAACCCGAAACCTGCAACCCGCAACCGATAAACCCGAAACCTGAAACCCGAAACCCCAAACCCGAAAACCTAAACCCTAAACCCAAAACTTCGAAACTCGAACCCCGAAACCCGAAACCCGAAACCCGTATCCTGAAACCCGAAACAAAAAAGCTGAAACCTAAAATCGGAAACTCGAAACCTAAACCCGAAACCCGAAACCCCAAACCCCAAACCCGAAACCCCAATTCCGCAACGTGAAACCCGAAACCCGAAATGTGAAACCTGAAACCCGAAACCCGAAATCCAAAACCCGAAATCTGAAACCCGAAATCTGAATCCCGAAATCTGAAACCCGAAACCTGAAACCCGAAACCTGCAACCGGAAACCCGCATCTGGCAACCTATAATCGGAAACCCGCAACCGGAAACCGAGAACCCGCAACCGAAAACCCGAAACCCGAACCCCGAAACCCGAAATGCGAACCCCAAACCCCGAAACCCGAACCCCGAACCCTGAACTTGAAACCTGAAACCCGAAACCCAAACCCCAAACCTGAAACGCCGCACCCGAAACCCCAAACCCAAAACCCAAAACCCGAAACCCGAAACCCGCAACCCGAAACCAGCAAACCGAAACCCGAACCCCGAAACCCGGAACCCGAAACCCCAAACCCCAAACCCCCAAACCCCAAACGCGAAACCCGAAACCTGAAACTCGAAACCTCAAACCCCAAACCCCAAACCCGAAACCCCAAACCCCAAACCCCAAACCCGAAACCCGAAACCCCAAACCCCAAACCCGATACCCCAAACCCCAAACCCCAAACTCCAAACCCAAAACCCGAAACCTGAAAATCGAAGCCCAAAACTCAAAACCCGCAACTTGCAACCCGAAAACTCGAAACCTAAACCCCAAACCCCAAACGCCAAACCCCCAAACCCCCCGAAACCCCAAACCCAAAACCCAAAACCCGAAACCACCCGAAATCCGAAACCCGAAACTCGAAACCCGATACCCGAAACCCCAAACCCGAAACCCGAAACCCCAAACCACAAACCCCACACCCGAAACCCGAAACCCCAAACCCAAAACCCCAAACCCAAAATCCGAAACCCCAATCCCCAAACCCATACCCCAAACCTGAAACCCGAAACCCCAAACCCCAACCCCCAAATATCAAACCCCAGACCCGAAACCCGAAACCCGAAACCCCAAACCCCAAACCTAAAACCCCAAACCTGAAACCGCAAACGCGAAACCCCAAACCCGAAACCCCAAACCCCAAACTCGAAACCCCAAACCCCAAACCCCAAACCCGAAACCCCAAAACCCCAACCCGAAACCCGCAACCCGGAATCCGCAATCGGGATCCAGAAACCCGAAACTCGAAACCCGAAACGCAAAACCCAAAACCCGAAACCCCCAACCCGCAAACCTGAAACCCGAAACCCAAACCCAAAACCCCAAACCCCAAACCCCAAACCCCAAACTCGAAACCCGAAATCCGAAACCCCAAACCCGAAACCCGAAACTCGAAACCCCAAACCCCAAACCCGAAACCACAAACCCCAAACCCGAAACTCGAAACCCAAACACCAAACCATAAACCCCAAACCCTAAACCCCAATCCTGAAACCCGAAACCCGAAACCTGAAACCCGAAACCCGAAACCCGAAACCCCAAACCCAAAACCCGAAACCCCAAACCCCAAACCGAAACCCGAAACGTGAAACCGAAACCCGAAACCCGCAACCTGCAAACCGCAAACCCGAAACCCGAAAACCGAAACCCCAAACGCGAAACCAGAAACCCGAAACCTGAAACCCGAAACCCGAAACCCGAAACCTGAAGCCCTAAACCCCAAACCCGAAATCCGAAACCCGAAACCCCAAACACTAAACCCGAAACCCCAAACCCGCCCGAAACCCGAAACCCGAAATCCCAAACCCCAACCCGAAATCCGAAACCCTAAACCCAAAACTTGAAACCCGAAACCCGAAACCCCAAACCTAAACCCGAAACTCAATACATGAAACCCCAAACCCGAAACCTGAAACCCCGAAACCCCAAATCCCAAACCCGAAACCCGAAACCGATATCCGAAACCCGAAACCCGAAACCCCAAACCTGAAACCCCAAATCTGAAATCCGAAACCCAAAACTCTAAATCCCAAACGCGAAACCCCAAACCCGAAACCCGCAACTCAAAACCTCAAACCCCAAACCCGAAACCCCAAACCGCGAACCCCAAACTCGAAACCCAATGCCCAAACCCCAAACCCGGAAACCAACCCGAAACCCCAAACCCGAAACCCCAAACCTTAAAAAATCCCAAACCCGAAACCTGAAACCCCAAACCTTAAACCCGAAATCCGAAACCCGAAACTCGAAACTCGAAATCTGCCCCCAAAACTCCGAACCCCAAACTGAAACCCAAAACCCGAAACCCAAAACTCCAAACCCAAAACCCAAAACCCAAAACTCCAAACCCCAAACGCGAAACCCCAAACTCCAAACCCCAAACGCAAAACCCCAAACCCCAAACCCACAACCCGAAACCTCAAACCTAAACCTGAAACCCCAAACCCCGAACCCCAAACCCGAAACCCGAAACCCGAAACTCGAAAACCGAAACTCAAAACCCGAAACCTGAAACCCGAAAACCGAAAACCGAAACCCCAACCTCAAACCCAAAACCTGAAACCCGAAACCCGAAACTTGAAATCCGAAACCCCAAACCCAAACCCCAAAACCGAAATCCGAAACCCCAAACCCCAAACCCCAAACCCTTAACCCCAAACCCCAAAACCCCAAACCCCAAACCCCAAACCCAACCTTAAACCCGACACCCGAAACCCCAAATCCCAAACTTGTAACCCGAAACCCGAAACCTAAAACCTGAAACCCCAAACCCCAAACCCGAAACCCGAAACCCCAAATCCCAAACCCGAAACCCGAAATCCGAACCCCGAACCCCGAAACCCAAACCCCGAACCCCGAACCCCGAACTTGAAACCCGAAACCCGAAACCCGAAACTCAAACCCCAAACCTGAAACGCCAAACCCCAAACCTCAAACCCGAAACCCCAAACCCAAAACCCGAAACCCGAAACCCCAAACCCGAAACCCGAAACCCCAAACCCCATACCCGAAACCCAAAATAGCCCGTGTGATTCTACACATCGAGGACTTGAGGCAGTCACCCAATCCGCAGGCGGCACTCCGCAGCAGTCACCACTGCAGTCCTCCAAGGCTACCTCTGTCCTCCACTCCTCTGTGACCTCCGTCTAGACAGGGCCGGTCCCGAGAAAACGGAGGCCCTGTGCAATAATAAAATTTGAGCCTTTTTTCAAGTCTCAACTCAAGCACACTGATCAGGTATTTCAACATTATTTTCAACATTCACATCTTGTTATTCACCCTCTTGAACATCTCTAACTTCTTTAATAAAAAACTTATCAAGAGCTCCTTTTTGAGACTGTGTTAACTCGTCAAGTCTTCTTTTCCTTTGACGCTTCTCATAACCGGATTGGTATTTATATTGAAACATAATTATTACCAATTATTGAAATTCTTCTATAATCCTGTACATGTTTATAAATTTTAAATTAATATTCAGTTTAAAATTAGGGTGAAAACATGAATAACAAAGTAGTGTATAATTTAAATTTATCGACCTCAAGTTACCTAATAATATATTTATACCACTTTCTTAAATTTTAATTGCTAAACACTTTTATACATCTACTATTAATTCAAATAATGGTTTACTTTAACTGCAAAAAATCAACAAATAACAACAATTCGTCAATTCAATAATAATTCAAAAATTCAACAAACAATCCATCAATTCAATAATTCAAAAATTCTACAAACAATTCATCAATTCAATAATTCAAAAATTCACAAGGATTAGCAACTAAATGAATAAAATAATTGAAAACTAGTGACTGACCGGTCAAGGAGGCGGGACTCGGGAGCTTGAGGGACTGAGGGTCGGGAGGCGGCCGGCAGGCCGCAGATCGTGGTTGTATGGTGGACTGGTGGCTCCCGGCTGGCTTGCAGAGGGGCGGTGCATGTGCGGCAGTGCAGGCGTGCGGCACAAGGTGTGCGAACTGCGGAGCGGGGATGAAGCGGACTGGGACTCTGGGAGGCGACGAGAATGCTTTTGGCTAAAGCTAATGGGTTGGACTGGGGCTAAAACTAATACGAAGTACTGATTTTTTTGGGGGGGCCTTTCAAAAACCGGGCCCTGTGCGGTTGCACTGGGCTAACATGGCCTGGGCCGGCCCTGCGTCTAGGGCCTCCACCGTAGCACACCAGGTCGCTAGCAGTCCAGCCGCACCTCTGTGGCTCCGCAATCCGCATATCAACAGTTATATTTTGAGCCCACCTCAAAATTAATTGGGAATTTTTCCCAAATAGACTAAAAACTAAAAGTAATATCAATTTTTTCACTTTTGAAAATTTCTTTCAAAAATAGACCAATCAGAGATGTCTTTTCAAGAATAGCCTTAAACTTGCTTACTGCAGTAACGGCACTTAACGGCACTTAAGCCTCTAGCCGTATACTATCGGTTCTGTTGGGATATTGATCCAGAGGCCCAATACCCGGGTCTGGAAGGCCCAAGATACCCGGCCCAAGCAACGGGCCCATCACGTTATGATAAGATAATCAAGGTAGAAATAATGCCGAACGAGATTCGCCCCAAATAAGGGTTGGTCCAGTGAGAAGACATACCGAACGGAGTTCGGACTATATATTATACTTGGGCCAATTTGACAGCATCTTCAGCATAGCCCAACATCCCGTTCGAGAAACGGCCAACCGGCAAGTGGCCAGGTGCAATTAATGCCAGATTGTGACATCATCAAGTGGAAACATGGGTGACCAAGTCGGTGGAACAATGGCCAATCAGCATAGGGCAGCCCATGCTCTCCACTAGTATAAATAGAAGGTTTCAAGTCATTGTAAGGGTTAGCATTTCAATACTCAGGCTCTAGAATAGCATCATTGCTCTTATTTCTTGTATTAAAGCATTGTTTCCGACCTACCGATCGGGAAATTCCTTGTAATCAGACTGGTTAGTTAATACAAGTGAGCTTTCGAGTATTAGTGAGTTCACATTTTATATTTTGTTTATACACTTTGATTCTGTGCCATTCCTGATATATCCAAAGTTCGTGTTGGGCTTTCGGATCTACGGGATTTACACTCAACATTGGCGCCGTCTGTGGGAAACTTACAAAAAGTTTCACCTTCAAATCATCCAAAAAACCACTATTTTCAAAAATGGTCAGAATCAGCTCCTATCACACAAACGACGGTTCACGCCGTCACGGGAGGAGTCACACCCCGGGGAGTCAAAACCCTCAGGGACAATCCAGCCGAGGATCGTATCCTCGTTTTGATGGGGATTTTGTGATTCCTGAATCTCTGAGAAGAAATCCTCAGGCCATGTGAGACATGGCTCAGGTCATGCAGCATATGGCGAACGAGGAGGAAGGAGGGTCCAACTTTACAGGGGAGACTCCACGCATGGAAACAACTACAGCATCATCCCGTTCGCATGCCCATCGGGATAATCGACGTAGCGCCCCACCAACAGCGCACCACAGTCCCAGTGATCGAACCCCGATCGGGTCACAAGCTAGAGGACCAACTCCCATTGGTCATCATTTCCAGAATGCCGAGCGGGAGATTACCAGGGCCCCTCAACGGCATTGGGACCGGGATTATACGGACATGAGGGCTCCACCACCGCCCCCTTTGACGGCCCAGGAGGAAGAAATGGCCGAGATGAGGAGGCAGATGAATGAGATGCGGGACCAAATGAACAGGGCACCTGTACAACCTGCCCCAGTTCAGCTGGGAATTACTTCCCCTTTTACTAGGGAACTCATGTACGCAGACATCCAAGGGGGTGCCAAGCCACCGACCGGCCAAATATATGACGGGGTGGGAGATCCCCACGTGCATTTGAGGAGTTACCAAGAAGGACTCATGCTGCTAGGAGCACCCGAGGTCGCTATTTGCCGGTTGTTTTTTAGTACGCTCAGGGGGGCCCGCCCAGGAGTGGTTCGGGACACTATAGCCCGGTTCAATCAACAGCTTTGCCGAGTTATCGACGTTATTCTTGGCCCAGTTTGCTTCCAGTGCCAATCCCAAACGGCACTTCAGCTATTTGACCAGCGTGAAGCAAAACGCCAAAGAGACCCTCAATCAATTTCTGAAAAGATGGAGGGATGAAACTTTGACGGTGGGAAACATGACGGATGATACCGCCATTACCTTGTTCACGAATGCTCTCCGAACGGGGGAGTTGTACAAGGAGTTAAAGAAAAATCCGGGTACAGTCTACGCCGAGGTATTAGACAGGGCTCGCAAGCATGCCGCCCTAGAAGAGGAGATAATGATCAGGGATAAGGTCATTGCGCCTGCTGCCCCGATCAGAATGGCCGATCAGCTGGGTCCTAGCCCAACGGCCGCTATACCTCCCAAGCAAGGGAGATTTACTCCCCTGATCCTATCAGTAGCGACCATTTATCAGCACGAGAGGGACAATATTCCCCTCCCGACTGATTCTGGACAATTTATGGGAGCGGACGACAATGCTTTCTGTAAATATCACAACAGGAAGGGTCATGCCACCAATGCCTGCAGCGCCCTACAAACGGCCATTGAGGATTTGATCCGAAGGGGTCATCTGGGCAAGTATGTGAATAAAGATCCAAATGTTGTAGGCACGTTGAAACCGGCTAGGAAACCTAATAGCTGGCGCCGGGATGCCCAACGTGACGCCCAGCCTCAAAATGATGTGTATGTTCCCCCCAGGGATGAACCAGAGGGCTCGGGAGGCCCTGGAAAGAAACCTCGAATGGAGATCAAGGTTATATTCGGGGGCGGGGAGACAGGGGATTCGAACGCCGAACGGAAAAGGTTTGAGCGAAGTCTTTATGTGGGATCCGTCTCCGCTCCCCCCCAGAAGAAAGGAAGGACAGACCCGATCACGTTCGGGCCAGCTGATTTACCCAACTCTCCAAGCCCACACAGGGATGAACTGGTGGTAAGCATGTGTATTGACAATGCTTTGATCCGCCGAGTACTGATCGATACCGGGAGCAGTGTGAATGTATTGTATCTACAATCATTCGACAAAATGGGTCTACAAAGAAGCCAACTGACCCACCTACGGACCCCACTGGCAAGTTTCACCGGTAATTGCATTGAAGCTGAGGGTACCATCCAATTGATGGTTGAAATTGGGGATGAAACACACAAAGCGTCACTCTGAATGACGTTCGTGGTGGTGGATATAAAGTGTGCCCACAATGCCATTTTGGGCCGACCAGGACTGGAAGATCTGGAGGCAATAGCCTCTGTCCGCCACTCATGCATCAAATTCCCTACAGACACTGGGGTTGGGGTGGCCAGAACTGATCCGACGACAGCCCGGACATGTTATCGGGAGGCCCTGAAACAGATGAACACTCGTGGGATGCGGGTTAATACAATTGAGGTGGAAACCCACCGAACGGAGTTCGAGGCACACCCAGAGCCCGCCACCCTTCTTGAACAAATCGACCTCAATTTCCCCCCGAACCGTAAGGTGGCTATCGGGGTAGATCTGGAGGCTGATATCCGGGATGGCGTGATTACCGTCCTCAAAAAGTTTCAGGTATTGTTTGCCCGGGGGCCAGAAGATATGCCCGGTATTGATCCGGAGATAATATGTCACAAACTTGCCGTTCGGCCTGATGCAAAACCAGTCCAGCAGAAGAAACGGTATCAAGCAACCGAACGGCAGGAATTCACAAAGCGGGAGGTGGCCACCTTGCTGAAAATAAAGCACATTCGTCCGGTAATCCACGTAGAATGGCTATCCAATGTAGTTCTAGCCCCAAAACAATCTACTTGGAGAATGTGCGTGGATTACTCTGACCTGAATAAGGCGTGCCCCATGGATCCCTATCCAGTGCCGAGGATCGATCTGCTAGTAGATGAAACTTCCGGATGTGAATTACTGAGCTTCATGGATGCTTTCCGGGGTTACCATCAGATATTCATGCACCCGGCTGATGCAGAGAAAACGGCGTTCGTTACTTCGGATGGTGTGTTTTGTTATATCGTCATGCCATTCGGATTAAAGAACGCAATGGCAACTTTTCAAAGGATGATCGGGATGTTGTTCAAAGAAGTGCTGGGGGTCACAATGGAAGCTTATGTTGATGACATCCTGATCAAAAGCAGGAAGAAGGAAAACCATGTCCTGGACATAGAAAAGGTGTTCGGGATAATGCAGAAAGCAAATATGAGGCTGAATCCCAAGAAATGTGCTTTTGCGGTAAGAGGGGGCAAATTTTTGGGATACATGATGAGCGAGAGGGGGATTGAGCCCAATCCTGAAAAAGTAAAGGCAATTGTGGATATGGAGGCTCCAAGAAATCTCAAGGAAGTGCAAAGATTGACCGGTCGGTTAGCAGCCCTGAGCAGATTTCTATCCAAACTGGCCGATCGAGCTATTCCGTTCTTCCAGATTATGAAGAAAGCCAACCCCTTTGAATGGAAGGCCGAATGCCAAACGGCCTTTGAAGATTTCAAGACGTATCTGTCTTCCCCCCTGGTCTTGACAAAACCCGAACCAGGGGAACATCTGTATATGTACCTAGCTGTAGCTGACCTGGCCGTGAGCACAGTACTGTTGAAAGAAGAAGATGGCGTTCAACGGCCAATCTATTTTGTAAGCAAGGCTTTGAACGGCCCGGAAACCAGATACACCTTGCTAGAGAAAACTGTACTGGCCCTGATAGCTGCCATTAAACGTCTAGCACCATATTTCCAGACCCACCCGGTAATTGTGTATACTACCCAGCCATTAGCCACCATCTTGAGAAATCCTATGGCAAGTGGACGCATTACCAAGTGGAGCCTCCTGATCGGGCAATATGAGGTGGATTTCAAGCCTCTGCCTACTATCAAAGGGCAGGCCCTGGCAGATTTCATTGCAGAATGTACCGCTCGGCCCTCATAAACAGATTCAGAGAACAATGGGTTGGATAACTGGTGGGAAATGTATGTGGATGGTGCAGCTAGTGCCAAGGGTTGTGGAGCTGGAGCTGTGATCATATCGCCCGAGGGGTTCAAAGCATATTATTCTATCCATTTTGACTTCAAGGTAACCAACAATGAGGCTGAATATGAGGCTCTCATTGATGGTTTAAAATATGCAAGGGCCCTGGGTGCCGACAGGTTAAAAGTCCGGTCGGATAGTCAATTGGTAGTACATCAAGTAAACGGCACTGTTGAGGCCAAGGAAGAGAGAATGAAGGCCTACAAGGAGATAGTTGAGGAGCAGATAAGTAAATTTGAACAAGTGGTGCTCGACCAAATATCCAGGATTGAAAATACTGAAGCAGATATCTTATCCAAGTTAGAAAATGCAGCGTTCGACGATCGGGCACAGGAGATCCCGGCTCATATCCAACGTTTTGCCCATCGGGAAACATTGGCGACCCCAGCAATCATGGTGCTCCAGATCGAGGCCATATCTTATGCCATCCCGAGCTGGGTCATAGATATGACCAACTACCTGAAAGACGGGACCCTCCCACAAGATAAAAATCCTGCTTATCAGATAAAATGCATCCAGAGGAGAGCTTTCATGTTCGAATTGGTGGACGGGCAGCTGTACAAAAAGACATTTGGTGGGCCGTATCTGAAATGCCTCCCACCCGATCTAGCGGCGGCTGTAATGGAAGAAATTCATGAAGGTATCTGTTCCAGCCACCAAGGGCCCAAGACACTGGCCAAAAAAATCATCCTACAAGGGTATTATTGGCCGACTATCCAACAGGACTGCTTTGCACATACTAGGAAATGTAAGGTATGTCAACTGTACGCACCGGTCCCCGGACGGCCTGCCACTTTCTACACTCCAATGACGGTGGCCCTTCCATTCGCAAGATGGGGGATAGACCTGTTAGGCCCTCTACCTACGGCCCCTGGAAACAACAAGTATATCATCGCGGGGATAGATTACTTTACTCAATGGGTAGAGGCCGAGCCACTGACCAGCATCACAGATGTTAAGTGTCAAAAGTTTGTCTGGAAGAATATCATTTGCCGTTTCGGAATCCCTGAGCAGATCGTAACGGATAATGGAAGGCAGTTCGTGAGCCGGAATTTTGAGAACTACCTGGTCAAATGGGGAATCAAGCATTCCAGAGCATCCGTGGCGTACCCTCAGGCGAATGGCCAGGTAGAGAATATGAACCGTACTATCATGGATGCTATGAAGAAAAAGCTGGAAGAATACTCCTCATCATGGCCTGATCAGTTAAATTATATCCTATGGACTTACAGGACTACACCCCGAACGGCCACGGGAGAAACTCCATTCGCCCTCACCTATGGTTTTCAGGCCAAAGTACCAACGGAGATCCTAGTTCCCACACACCGAACGGTGCATTACAGCTCAGAACAGAATGAAGACAACTTACGGGCTGAATTGCATTTCATAGAAGAAAGAAGGGATCTGACAGCTGCACGAATGGAAGAGTACCACAGAGCCACAAGAAGATATTTTGATAAGCAAGTTAAAGTTCGTTCAATAGAGGTAGGGGACCTGGTGCTAAGGAAGCGAGAAAAAAGCAAACCGCTCGAAAGTGGAAAAATGGCACAAAATTGGGAAGACCCCTACCAAATATGTAAGAAATATGCTTCAGGAACGTTTGGCCTACAAAATACCGAAGGCCGACCGGCAGGTACTTGGAATGTGGAACATATAGAGAGGGAGACATAACTTCCACATAAACACAGCTCAGGATTAACACGATCATTCTGGATGACCGAATGAGGAACGGGTTAACAACATGGAAGGAAAATCAATTCTCAGCTAAGGGAGTTTTTGACCCTAGATTTATGAAGGAATAAAGGGATCGAAAACGGATTGAAGAATTGAGGCTCAGAAAATCGATGCCCGTGGTTACACACGATCATTCCGGATGACCGAATGACGAACGAGTTAACAGCATGGAAGGAAAGTCATTCTCAGCCAACGGCTTGGAGTTTGACGCTCAGATAGTCTCACCTCAGCGGTTAATATGAGAATCGATTCTGGGAAACCGAATGATGAACATATTAGCAGTTTGGAGGGAGCCATTATTTCAGCAAGAGTTTTGACCCTGTAATTACGCATTGATGAAGGGATCAAAATGGCCTGGAGTTCGAGGACAGTGATTCTCACCTCAGCTTTTTAACACGCAAAATCATTCCGGACGACCGAATGACGAACGGGTTAACAGTTTGGAGGGAGCTGAGTCGTCAACTTGGCCAAAGTCGACCCTGTAATTACGTACGGGCAAAGGGATCAAAACGGCTTGGAGATGGTGTCAAGACTGTAAGTTATGGATTAACCGAGCGACGTTCGGATAAGGTGCGGATTGTCGCCCGGGGAATCGGAACTATGGTTTTGAAAAAGCTCGCCTCAGTCATGAACTTGATTCGAAAGCGAGTCTCCCTTTTAGCTATAAGTAAGGAATGACCCAATTCGGTGATCTTGCTTATAGTTCGAAAAGGGTTACCTCAGACCCCTAATATGGATGATACGAGCCAGAGAGAATAGTTCGGAATGCATCGGAATTATGGGTTTGGAAGGGAGATAGTCTCACCTCAGCTTGTTAACGCGTGGAATCATTCTGGATGACCGAATGACGAACGGGTAACAGTTTGGAGGGAGCCCCTGTCCCAGCTGAGAGTTTGACCCTGTGGTCACGATCAAAACGGCTTGGAGGAATTCACCTCAGCTAAGAGTTTTGAACTCGTGCGTCACGAACGGAAAAGGGATCAAAACGGGCTCGGGAAAGGTGTCAGAACAATTTTGAAGAGATAGCCTCACCTCAGCTTGTTAACGCATGGGATCATTCCGGATGACCGAATGACGAACGGGTTAACAGTTTGGAGGGAGCCCCTGTCCCAGCTGAGAGTTTGACCCTGTGGTCACGATCAAAACGGCTTGGAGGGATTCACCTCAGCTCAGAGTTTTGAACCCGTGCGTCACGAACGGAAAAGGGATCAAAACGGGCTCGGGAAAGGTGTCAGACATAAAGATACATGAGTCGAGTGATGTTCGGCCACATAGAGCGGATTGTGAACAAAAAATCAAAGGAAAAATAGAAAAAAGACAACAGATAAAGAAAGAAGTCCAGTTTATTCTTCGGCATTACTAGCCGGAATATACAAGAAGAACAAGGAAGCAAAAATTACAGTAAGGCTATGCTACTGGAGGATTGCCGTTCGGGGAAGGTGAAGGTTGAGAGCTCCCTTCCTGCACTGCATCACCAGGCGCTGCTTTGGACCTTTTTTCCATGATACGGTCATATGTATTCCCGAACAAGTCGTCGAAGCCTAATTCGTCAGGATCGAACGGCTTGGGGAAATGCTCTAGGATCAAGTCGAGGTTCCTATCCAGAAGCAGGTCCTGGCTTTGCTTCACAGTTTTCTCGGTCAGGTCATCCAAGAAAGATTTCCCTTCCGGCGTGCTGTCCAGGAGATCGATCTCGGCCTTGATGGGATCTTCGCTTTCACGAAAGAATTGGCCAAGGTGAGGACCCAGGAACTGTCGGGCCGTGTTCTCCAGAGCGACGTTCAGCCCCTTGCCCCATTGAAAATCCACTATCGATTGATGAGCAATCTGGGAAGTGTTGACCGTGTAAGGTTCGGGCAGATGGTCGCCAACAGCTTTATCAAATTTGATCCCAGCAGATTCAGCAGCTCGCACCTTGGCCCGAAGTTCTTTAATCTCCCGGTCGCGACGACGGGACTTCTCCTGCATCTCAGCCAGAGCAGCTTTTGCCTTCTCACCCTCCTTGGCCTGCTCTTGGAGGTCGGCCGCTAACTTCCGAGCGGCAGAAAGGAGGACCTGGCTGTCATCCCGATCGCTGGCCAGGGCTTTCATTTCCTTCTCGGCTGCAAGAAAGGCCTTGTGATAATATACACCGGCCTGAAAACGAGATTACAATAAAAGTCAGATAAAGTAAAACATGAAGAATAGAAAGGCATGGATCGGAATGAAGTGTACCTTGAGTGCTTCCTGGTGACCTGCTTCGAAAAGATCCGACCAGTGGGTCAGGTTCGTGAAGCTCGGGGGAACCTTGATTGCAGTATGACACCACATAGAAGATGACATCAACCCGAACAGATACCTCCCTTCTGATCTGGGCCCCATGTTTGAAAATTCGACAAACATCCGATCATCGATCGGTGCGTCAGTAAGAGCCGGAGTTGATTTTTTGGCAGGCACCGATCTTTTGGGTTCAACCTCCGGCCCGGTCAAATCAACCACATGGTCGATCGGGATCAATTGATCACCATCATTCCCTTTGCGCTTCTTCCGGGTTTGCTCCGCCGAGTCACGATCAGCTATCATTTTCTCCTTGCCTTTACCAGAAGAAGCCGTCAGGGTAGCAGAAGAGATAGAACGACGGACGGATATGGGGGATATCACACCTGCAAAAAAGAGGAATAAAAGATAAGAAGCTGAGTTGTGAGAATGAAGGATGATCGGGTTAAAACTCTACTACGCTTACCGATTCCGGCAGATAACATGCTTGAAGTAGTGACAAAACTCCGGAGACTTCGGGTTCCTCCCATCCGCAAAGACTCAGCTTGGGAGCGTAGAACGACGTCCACCCAGGGCTGAGAATCCCGAACGGGGTATGCGTTCCACCTATCCGGGAATGGCAGAGAATCACCTACCCGAACGAACAAGAAATGCTCCTCCCAGTCAACCGGCGGGGTAAGATTCTTTGTGAACAACTGACGATCAGAACGAGCTACCCGGTTGTCCAGTAAGGCTGATAGCAGTAATGGTGAAGGAACAGATCGACGTTTGGAGTGATCCTCAACTCATGGCATCGAATGATGAAGCCTGTCAGAATGCGGTAGGTGTTGGGCACGAACTGAGCGGGTAGTACAGAAACCCGACGTAAGAACTCCACAATGAATGAATGAAGAGGGAAGCGAAGCCCAGCAGTCAGAGCGTCGAGGTGCACTAGCATGTGCCCCGGTCGGTGCCTCATCGGGTGCCGAATGAATCCAGCGTAGTATTCCCTTGGTGGGGGGCAATAACTGGCTAAGTTGCCGTTCGACATCTTCTGGAAGATGTTGTTTTTGTTTACGTATACGAGTGAAGTGTAGGGGAATGTGGGGTGGCCGCTCAGGCATCCCCTTGTTATACACCTGTACATCATCACCTGACAGACAGCCATCATCTTGTGGCTGTTCGGTGTGTTTGTCGGCCTGAGGATTGGCAGGTTTGGGTGTTTGGGAAGAAGAGCCTTCGGCCTTGTTACCAGCGGATGTCTTGCTTGTGCGAATCAAAGGCATCTCTTCAGATTCTGAGCTAGAGGGGTAATACATAAAAACACTGGAGAAACTCTGGGAATTCTAGAGAGAGAAGGCTTGAAAGTACGCAAGAGAATTCTGGGAATTCTAGAGAGAGAAAGCTCGGAAGAAAAGTGAGAAAACAGCAGGAGAAATTAGGGGAAGCACCTCTCTATAAATAGGGAAAATGCCGCACAAATCCCTAATCCATGAGCAACATGTGGCATTGGGTGGTTACGATTAATCTGGGGCATTTATGATTCATTTTTTGTGCACGTACCCCGAACAGGCTTACAGAGGAACAGTAAAGATAACGGGGAAATGGCTAAAATCTATTTAGATCATCGATTACCGAATGACGAACGGGCTTGCAGAGGATTAGCAAAGATCACAGGGACTTGCTGTTTAGAATAACCAAGAAAACGGCTAAGTCCTAAAAATTGACCTGAAGCCCGACCGGCTATCAACGTCGTAAAAGGTTATCTGAAATCAAACGACTAAGTCCTAACAATTGACCTGAAGCCCGACCGGCTATCAACGTCGTAAAAGGTTATCTGAAATCAAACGGTTATCCTAAAAATTGATCTGAAGCCCGAACGGCTACCAACTTACGAAGAAGCCCAGGGGCGAAGAAAACCAAGAAAACAGCTATCCTAAGGATTGATCTGAAGCTCGACCGGCTATCAACGTTGTAAAAGATTATCTGAAGCCAGAATGTGCTAAGTCCTAAAAAATGATCTGAAGCCCGAACGGCTGAGTCCCAGAGAGAAGGGGTTTTTTCCTTAATAAATTATCAGAACTTTCCAATGCCCGAACGGCGATCAACGGCTTTAGGGGTATTTAAGTAAGAAGTAAAGTCAGGAAATTGGTTAAGTCCTACAAAACGGGCCGAATCCCGAATGACGAGTAAATCATTCAATAAACGCAGGAAAGACAGTACACAAGGCTTCATGCAAAAAAGAGATATGTATTCATCGGTTCTACTGACCGGGAAGTACAAGCTACTTAAAGAAAAGATAATTACAACGATTAATTTAAAAGGTACATATAGATTATTGGCCAGGAGCCATTTCCTCTCCCTCTTCGTCCTCGTCTTCATCATCATCAGACGAGGGTTCAGGCTCTCTCCCAGCAGCCCGGTCAGCTTCCCGCTACTGATCTCGCAGAAATTTCTCAAATTGAGCTTGTATAATGTCATCCTTGGGAAGATCAGAAGCCTGAACCGGCCTCTCCAGATTGTTTTGAAGCTGAGCAACGAAGGGACGCAGCAGGACCTGGCCGATCTTGCCATAAAGATCTGTAACAATGGAGTCGTTCCATTTTTTGGACTCAGGATCCTTGTCCAAAAGAGCCACCCCTGCCGAGAGCCGACCAGCACCTTTAGGAAAACCCTTCAGGTATGTTCCAAAGGCAAATGGGATTTGCATCCTTGCATAATCATCCTTGGTGATGGAGAATTCATCAGAGGATTTAAATGTTTCCCTAACGGCGGAAAGATCAACATTCACTTCATAGGGGCCGTCCGGGATGCTGGAGGGCATCTCCTCAAACTTGATCTGTGCGGCCTCGGCAGCGATGACCTTTGCCTGTGAAGCTGCAAGTTGGATCCGAAGGGTACCGAGCTCAGCATCCATACTTTGTTTTTCCTCCGCGAAAGCCTTCTGTTCGGATTCCAGGGAGGAGATGGCGGCAGCAGCGGTTTGCTCAGCAGAGGATTGAGCAACAATCAGTTCCCGTTCCTTAGCCAGACGGGCTTCCCGCATTTGCAGGGTGTACAAACCCATCTACAGAGCACCGTTCGAGAGTTAGTACAGATTACAGAGAATAAAATGAAAACAGAGCGCAAAAAGATAATATACCTTCAGAGCGGTCAAGGCCAGGCACTCTTCAGATTGCTCGACCGACAACTGGGGAAGGGAGAAATTGTTGAACCAGGAGGATGTCGACCAGATCTGGCTCGCGGTAGAACCAGCCCTTTCTAATACCTCGTGAACAGGATCCGATAAGGAGATCCGCTCGACCTGACCAGTGATATGGTCGGTATGAGTCCCACCTACATTCGAGGGTTCCCCCTGAACAGAGTCGAAGTGTTGGGAGAACTGATGCAGTTGGTCAGAGCCAAACCGATCGTCGACCAGCATGGCATCGAATTGATCCCGATGGACCTGGTGTATTGGTTGTGGCTCTGGAAGCGGTTGAAAAGACCCAGCATCCTGGGCAGGAGCAATAGAGGGAGTAGGTTGGGGGTTCTTCCTGGACTTTTTCCGTTTACCGGCCCCACCGGCTGCTATAACTCTGCTATCATCCATGGGTAGATCTGGGTTTGGTGCTGAAAAAAGACAAAGGACAATGTTAGTATCGAGCGGCCTTAGCGTGTGAGAAACTAGAAAAAAGAACAAAAGAACGTTTCTCGCACGGGAAGGACCGCCCGGACCATGGCACTTGGTTTCTCAAAACAAGTAAACCCAAGAGAACGGGCAGTACCTATCCCGGCTTTAACAAGTCGATCGAGAGTCAGATAACTCATGATGTCCATGCATTTATCCTTCTCCACAGCAAGCACGTCCTTGTAAATTTCTTCAGTGAGGACTGGATCAGGAGTCTTGCGGGGGAAGGCATTCCATTTGCGGGGAATTAGGCCGTCCGGGACAGACACGAAGAAAAACCGGTCTTTCCACCCTTTGATTGAAGTTGGGTTTCCTTTGAACAGGATGTGTCCCGTTCGGGCACTAGTGGCCAGGTAGCCGTGGGTTTGTTGGGGGGTAACCTTGAAAAATTGATGGAAGAGTTCTAGGGTTGGTCGAGCGCCGACATCTTTACAACGGCAAATAAAACCCGCCATTGCCCGATAGGAGTTCGGCATAATTTGGGCCGGTACAACTTCGTAGAAATTGAAGAATGAAATGTAAAAGGGGTGTAGCGGAAACCTAAGGCCGGCCCTAATTGAGTCAAAATGAACTATAGTCATTCCGGGCCTATGACGCATTGGGTGAAGCCCAGCTTGCAAACGAAAATCCACCGGGTCAGGGATAAGGGCCGGAATTTCGGCCCTATTATGGGAGGTCAGTTTTTGCCGCCTCTCTCTAATCAATTTTAGGTCAAGGGTATGGCGAGGGAAATCGTTGGGACGTCCGGCCGCCATGGAGGCTTTTTCATCCTCGGATTTGGTATCGTCGGAATCTTCACTGGAGGAAGAAGAAGTGCTAGGAAGGTCCTCCGCCTCAGCCCTGGTATTCGTCGTCGTTTCAGTAGAACCACCGGCAAACGGGACTGTGATGACGTCCACAATAGCGGCGTCACGGTCATCTCCATGGGAGGCCATCTCCGAATCAGAGGAATGCTGCTTGGGGCTCATCTCGGTCGAGCCAGAAATGAAGATAAGGAACAGAGGGAGGGAAGGTACCTGAGCGATGGAAGCTGGGAGAAGATTGCAGGGGAATCAACAAGGCGTAGAGAATTGCAGAATCGAAACCCGGATTTGAGAAGTTAAAGGCTACTTTATAGCCTTGAAACCACCGTATCAAGAACCAATCAGGGAGCGACACGTCACTAGAAGCATTTAAGCTAAACACGCGTCTAATGATAAGACTAAACGACGGTTACCATGATGAATATGGGGAAATGAAGCGACAGCCGTCAAATCACAGCATGGGGAACTGATTACTTCTGTACCCCGATCGCCATTCGGCAGATTGCAACATTGATATTCATACTTCCTAATGCACTCACTGTTGTTCGAGACATCGAAAGTGGGGGACTTGTGTTGGGATATTGATCCAGAGGCCCAATACCCGGATCAGGAAGGCCCAAGATACCCGGCCCAAGCAACGGGCCCATCACGCTATGATAAGATAATCAAGGTAGAAATAATGCCGAACGAGATTCGACCCAAATAAGGGTTGGCCCAGTGAGAAGACATACCGAACGGAGTTCGGACTATATATTATACTTGGGCCAATTTGACAGCATCTTCAGCATAGCCCAACATCCCGTTCGAGCAACGGCCAACCGGCAAGTGGCCAGGTGCAATTAATGCCAGATTGTGACATCAGCAAGTGGAAACATGGGTGACCAAGTCGGTGGAACAATGGGCAATCAGCATAGGGCAGCCCATGCTCTCCACTAGTATAAATAGAATGTTTCAAGTCATTGTAAGTGTTAGCATTTCAATACTCAGGCTCTAGAATAACATCATTGCTCTTATTTCTTGTATTAAAGCATTGTTTCCGACCTACCGATCGGGAAATTCCTTGTAATCAGACTGGTTAGTTAATACAAGTGAGCTTTCGAGTATTAGTGAGTTCACATTTTATATTTTGTTTATACACTTTGATTCTGTGCCATTCCTGATATATCCAAAGTTCGTGTTGGGCTTTCGGATCTACGAGATTTACACTCAACAAGTTCGTTCAATAAGTAGGAGGAAAATTGCTTAATTGTAAAATATGGAGTATTTAGGAACATTTGAAAAATTGTAAATTTTGAAAATTTCATGAACTAAAAATAAATGTAAAAATGATTACTATAAAACAAAATATAAAATCTGTAATTTTTAAAATCTATAAAATCTATAAAATCTGTAAGATTGTTATTTCTTGTGATTCTAAAATACTTCGTATAAGTCAAAAGTGAAGAATTACTTTATTTTTTTTAATTTAAAATAAAAATTAGAAAGCAAAAATGTAAAAATTTATAACAATGCTGAAACAATGAAAGAAATCACAAAACTTAACAAAAGTAAAATAAAACCTGTTTATGGGGGGAAAATTTAAAACCCTAAAAAGAATGAAAACAATAAACAAAAAAAACGTACAATACATAAATAAAAAAAGTAGAAACAAAAAGGTAAATAGTATAAAATTATTCAGAAAAGGTAATAATTCCAAACTCGAATGCCAAATGTAAAAAATCTAAAATATTAAAAACGTAAAAAAGCAAAAATTATTACAAAGTATGATTTTTAATAAATTTGAAAGCAACTACGAAGTTTAATTCTTATTATCATTTTATTGTTATTTTTTGTTGCATGTTGTTTATTTGTGTTTCTTTATGTTTATTTTTGTTGCAAATTTCGAATATTTGTTTTTTATTGTTTCTTCAAGTTTTATTGTTGATATTCATACATCGAATTTATCATTTTAGGTGATTACATATCTATAAATGATTTTTTGATTTCAAAGAAGTAGCAAAGATATATGAGCAGGAACCTAAATAAACAACTAAAATCAAATTCAACGGTAAACAACAATAAACAACAAAATGCAACAAAAAGAAACACATATAATGCCACAAAAGATAACATATGAAACTATCATGATAAATATATCATTTTTGATTTTTTTATTCCAAAGAAGTAGCAAATATATATAAGCAGGAACCTAAAAAACAACTAAAATCAAATTCAACTATAAACAACAATAAGCAACAAAATGCAACAACAAAAAACACAATGCAACAAAAAGAAACACATATAATGCAACAAAAAGCAACAAAAGATAACATTTATTACTAAAGGTGTTTTCATATGCATATCTATATATAGATTTTGTAATCCAAATAAGTATGTAGCACATATAAATAGAAACCTAATTGAGTAATTGGACAAAAATCAGAATTAATTGTAAATAACAATAAACAACACAATACCAGCAAATGAAACATGATGCAAAAAAAGAAAGAAACATGGTGCAACAAAAAGAAACACATACCATGCAACAAAAAAAACATGTTGCAAAAAAAGAAACATGATGCAACAAAAAGAAACACATACGATGCATAAAAAAGCAACAAAATAAAACAAAGAGAAACAAAAAGGAAAAAAGCATCAAAAGTGACTTTCAAGAAATTCATTCACGACTCAAAGACCATGTTCTCTGCTTCATGCCTAACGGATTCTAAGAGTTAATAAGAAAGATAATGCTATACAACATTCGGGAAAATGTCAACAAGTTTCCCAGCATTCTGAAGCCTCTTTGCAACTCTAATCACAACAGTTTTAGCAGCTGCAACTGATGATATTCACACTAGCAATATCTCTTTTGTGGCAAGCTGCTTTGGAGTTCCAATGACTTCATTTAATTTGAATTACTTCATTGATAAGATTAACATATATGACCCCGAGACAAAACTGGTGCCAGTTCCCTTGATCTTGTATTGACCAGACTTTCTTCTGTTGAGAACATGTTTCAACAAGTTGAACTCCATACATCTTTACGTTTTGGTTATGTTCCCTAAGGAACTTGCTCACACCAGTAATAGTGCCTCCTGTACCAATTCAAGAGATGAAAGCATTAATTTTACCATTTGATCCTTTCCAAATTTCTGGCTCAATAGTTTCATAAGGTATATTTGGGTTGAATAGCTGGGATTTTCAAACTGTTAAAGAGTGGAGGGGATTAGCTGTTTTGGGATGTATTTCTGCAACCTTTTGAATGCAACCTTTCATGCCTTGGCAGGATCAGTAAGAACCAATTCAGCCCCAAAATCATAGAGAAGTGCTCTCCTCTCTAACGTTTTGAATATTCACTTGCTCGATATACACTTTTTCTTGCTTCAACAAGAACATATAAACAACAAATACACAAACAATTTCTTATTCGAAATTGGATGTACAGTTTTGAATATTCAAGAGTGGATGTACACAAACTATTTCTTATTGAATTCCTTCATTCAAAAGTGGATATCACAATTCAAAGGCAAATTGATTTTGAAAATTGAGTGATTAAAAAAATACAGAAGGTATTTAATCCTTCTAAATCTGGAAACAGTCTCTCTGTGCTTTAGTACAGGGGTAAGACTGCGTACATCCGACCCCCCCCCTTACCCCACCGTAGGTGGGAGCCTTTGCGGCATTGGGGTAAATGAAAAAAAATGATTTAATCCTTCTAAATGAAGGCAAAATCATAGCAAATAACAAATACTTAGTAGCAGACAAAGAAGGATTTTTATTTATCACCCAAACTGATTAAATGTCTAAATAAGGTTGAACCAAATTACAGATCTTACAAAAAAGAATTAAAATGAAAAACGTTATTTAATCCTAGAAAAAATCAGAATTTGATGAAAATAAACAAATTTACTCTGAAAATCCAGATGCAACACTACACCTCAGAGGCCAAATCAGAAGCAAACTAACCAGAAATAGAAATGAAGAGTACTTGAACAGAAACAACCAATGAAATTCAAGAGAAAAGCTTAGAACTCACTGGTTATTATTTTAGAGCAAAAAGATCTGAATACCGCAGTAGTGATCAGATTTATAGGTAAAAAAAATCTACACCTGGAGTTGCATCGATTTGAATTCCAGAAATGACTATGTTCGCTACTCTCCAGAATTGGCCCCTGGTCGCCGAAAGGTCGTAGCCCTAGACGGTACCGGAAGAAAGGCTAGACACGCGCACGATTGAAAGTTGGACTGCGCATTAACGGAGTATCTCTGTCCCGATGTTGAGAGCTCCATCGTTGTTCCAAACTCTCCTGCAACGGCGTGTCTCGGTTGTCCTCCTATCGCTAAGATGATGTTACCAGAGAGAGCCACCGATTAGACGCAAATCGCCGATCGAGAGCTTCCCTTCCCAAGTAGCCGATGGAGAGGTATAAGACGAGATGCGAAGGAAGATAAAAGTATGAATAGACGGAGGATGTTGGCGATCGTATCTAAAAGTGAAATAAAGAAATTAAAATTGAAAACAGAAAAGTTTACAAATGAAAAGAGAAAATAACAAGGACATAAATGATATGTTGCACGTAAAAGTGAACTATACCGGTAATTACCACAAATTAATTCTCAGCCCAGCCCTAATTAAATCCCGGCCCACAGCCCACAGCGTACAGCCCAGATTAATTCTCTCGCCTCTCTCGGCCTACGCAATTAGAGCTGCGATATCACTTTAGGAGCTGCGAACCTGCGACTCTGCGGACTGCGAGGAAGACCGAAGACGGAAGACCGTGAACATCAGGCCATCAGCCACGCCGCGCCGCCGTCCTCGTCGTCCGCTGTCCGGCTGTCCGCCTGTGCGGGTGTGCGGCTCTACCTCTGCGCTTCCCTCCAGCAGTCCAGCAGGCTCCAGCCTCCAGGTAAACTCCAATTGCCTTTGCGGACTTGCACTCTTGCAGTAATTGATTTTTTAGCATTAATCTATTATGTGTGATTGTGTGAATGTGTTATTTGCTCCAATTGTGAATGTGTGATTATTAATTGAATTTTTCAATACATAATTAAATAGTGTTTAATTCATTATAAATTTATAATGATTAAAGATAGAATTAAAGAGTAGAAAATAATTTAGTTATTATGCAATTGAAAATTGAGAATACTTATTAGTTTTATGTACAAGTGTACAATGTTTGTTTTTTCCTTATTAGTTATATTTTTTATATAAGTATTTTACTTTATATCAATATTGGAAATGTTTTTTAGAATGGATAGTGAACACATTGTCAAGAAAGGAAAGAAGTTGATCTCTATCATTCTTTCCAAAAGTGAATCGTGAAATTGGTGAAGGGAGTTCTGAACCTATACCTACGATACTGCAACATGTACTGAATGAGGTTCCTCCACATGCCCAAGTCCCTTAAATCCAAACTATCTCAAATTTGGAATTGTGATGATAACAGAAATTCCAAACTGAATATTATTGATGGCTGCCTTCGCTGAACCCTAATTAGGGATATAAATACCCTAATCACGGAATACATAATCCTTATTAAAATACTCCCCAGGCCCAATAAAGAAACAACAGAATAATTAATAAATTAAATACTCCCCAGGCCCAATAAAGAAACAACAGAATAATTAATAAATTAAAAGTTTATTAAAAAGAAACCCAGCCCACGGAGGTGGGCTCAAGCCCGTCCCCGCCTTCGGTAGACCAGCAATGATCTCCGTCTCTCCTCCTCCAATTCAAGTTGCTGCTGTCTATCAACTCCATCCTCCTTCGAAACAACCTTGTCCTCAAGGTTGAAATATGGAAACTGGCTCTTGAACGTGTCTTTCCTCATCCAAGTAGCATCATCAATAGATTGTCCCACCCATTTGACCAACAGTTCCTCCTCAGCTGCCCCATCCTCGCCTCCTGCCCTCTGAGCCAATATTTCGTCCGGTTCAAACTCTGGCCCCACCGGTAGTTCCAAACTTTCTGGCAGCTCATTCTCTATTGGGTGATCGCCCACCACCCGTCGTAGTTGGGATACATGAAACACAGGGTGTATGCGGCTGGTGGAAGGCAACGCCAATCGGTAAGCCGTTGCCCCCACTCGTGCCTCAACCAAAAATGGCCCATAGAACTTGGATGATAACTTATGGTAAGGTTGACGGAACACTGTAGACTGTCGATGAGGTCTCACCTTCAAAAACACCTTGTCCCCAACCTGGAAATTGATCTCCCGGCGATGTTTATTAGCCTGTGCAACCATTCGCTGTTGTGCCCTTGCTAAATTCTCTTTTAAACATCCCAACATGGTGTCTCGACTCCCTAACACATCTGCCACTGCAGCCACTTTGCTCTCGCCGGGCAGAAATCTCCGTATAGACGGTGGTGGTCTCCCGTACACAACTTCGAATGGAGAAACCCTGGCTGCTGTTTGGAATGCAGTGTTATACCAGTATTCAGCCCATGGAAGCCACCTGAACCACTGTTTCGGCTGCTCACAAGTAAAACAGCGCAAGTAAGTCTCCAAAACACGATTCAATACCTCCGTTTGGCCATCCGTTTCCGGGTGATAAGCCGAACTAAATTTCAGTTGTGTTCCTGAAAGTGCAAACAGTTCCTTCCAGAACGCAGAGATAAACAAGGAATCACGATCACTGACAATAGATCGTGGAATGCCATGCAACCGAACGACTTCTTTAGAAAAAGCCTCTGCCACCATGGTAGTCAATGGCGCAGAATGGCGCGCGCGCCATGCGCCATGAGGCGCGAAATCCCAGATGCGCTATGAAAAGGGCTGGTGGCGAGGTGTATACACATGGCGACGCGAATGCTTTTTTAAAAAATGGGTCCGTTTTTGAGCTGTAAGTTGTTTAGGTTTGGGCCATAACAATCTATTTTAGCCCATAACAACAATAAAACTCTAACAAAACTTACTATTTTAGCCCATAATACTAACAACAACCCTAACTAAAAATAAATAAACACAACAAAGTGAACACGTGATGAGAAGTTAAAGCTACTGCGACAACAAAAAAGCTCTGCGACAACCGAGAAAGGCAAACGACAAAGGGGACGGACTGTCGTTGACTTCTTCCAACTACATAAGGTACTACAACCTCTTTAATGCTGTGTATTAATGAATAAAAGTTCAGTTTATAAGTTACAGTTTATCCAAAACTTTATATGAGTTATAGGATTTGTAAAATGAAGTTTTTACTTTAATACTTATAGGAGTTATAGCATTGAAAAATGAAGTTTTTACTTTAGAACTCAAAGTATTTAAACTGATAAATTGATACACTTTTATAAGTTAATTTAGACTGTTTATGAAAGTCTAAACTTTACTGTGAATGGTCTAAACTTAAATGTGCATGGTTTAACTAAAACAGAGACTTTCTATGGTATATAATTTATGTAAAGTTTAAACTTAAAGATAAAGTGTTTATGAATGTGTTTAAAGTTTAAACTTTATATTTTGTGTTTAAAGTTTAAACTGAACTTTACAGTAGTTGATGCTCATTGAAATTTTTACAGTAGTTGATGCTCATTGATCATTTTTATTTTAATTTACTTTACATGATGCTCATTGAATTTTTTTTTCTTAATTGTTATTATAAAGGTAACCGAAGAGGCAGAGCAAAGGATGTCTGTTGCCTTTGCTAAGGAGCTCTGTCAGAAAGTGAAAGAAAACAACAACAATGACAGAAACTTAGGATAATGTGTTTAAAGTTTAAATATGAATATTTAAAATACATTCAAGCCTTTAAATACATTCATGCCATAATCATCAAACAAAAACAAGCTAACAAGCCTAAATCCTAACATATTTTGCAAGACAGAAACTTTTTTTTTGAATATTATGTTTTTTGGAAGTACTTTGAACTATTTTATCATGTTTTAGTGGTTGGGTAAACTTGGGTAAACTTTAACTATTATTCGTTTTGATTTATTTTTTTTGTCACGTGGCGACGCCATATTTGCGCCATCGCCATCGCCATGGAAAATGACGTGTGCGCCATGGGTTGCGCCATGCGCCATGACAACCATGTCTGCCACTAATCGTGCCGTAATAGGAGCCTTAAGAGCTATAAAATGTCCATACTTGGACAGCCTGTCCACTACCACGAGAACCGTTGTATACCCTTTCGATTTTGGCAAACAAGTAATGAAGTCCATTGAAATATCTTCCCAAATCAGATCTGGAATGGGTAGTGGTTGCAACAATCCTGCTGGTGACATAGCTTCGTACTTGTTCTTCTGGCAAACCAAACACTGTGCCACATAGTCTTGCACACGGCGAAACATCCCCCTCCAGAATACATTCATGGCCAGCCTTCTATAGGTGCGGTAAGCTCCAGCATGCCCTCCTGTCGGTGTGTCATGAAATTCCTTCAACAAGATAGGAATCCACTTGGAATCTGAAGCCAACACTAAACGGTCTTTGTAAAACAACCGTCCTCCAATCAGTTCATAGCCTGGCATACAAGTTGGATCGCTAACCAGGGCTTGAACAGTCCCTTGCAAGAATTTGTCCCTTTTTTGCTCTTCCTCCACATCCGCCATTCCTAGCCATTCAGGGCCGCTTATTGCGGCCAATGCAGCTTCCTCCCCCCTTCTCGATAGAGCGTCAGCCGCTCCATTGGAGATGCCTGTCTTGTACTCAATCACGAAATCATACCCCAATAACTTCGCCACCCAAAACTGTTGTGCTGGAGTTGCTATTCGCTGAGTCAGCAGGTGCTTGAGGCTGCGATGATCCGTACGAACCACAAACTGCCGTCCAATCAAATACGGTCGCCAGTGTTGAACGGCTAAGGCCAGCCCCATCATTTCCCTTTCATAAGCTGATTTGGAAAGGGTTCTATCTGCCAAGGATTTGCTGAAATATGCAATGGGCCGTCGTTCCTGCATGAGCACCGCCCCAATGCCGGTACCGGATGCATCACACTCGACCACAAATTGTCGATCAAATCGGGGCATAGCTAATAGGGGTGCCTCGGTCAGTGCCTTTTTAAGGCGCTGAAATGCCTCCTCGGCCTCGGGAGGCCACACAAAATGGGCTGGTGCATCCTTCTTCAGAAGAGTCGTGAGTGGTCGTGCAATAAGACCGTACCTCTTCACAAACCGCCTGTAATATCCGGTCAGCCCTAAAAATCCCCGAACTTCTCGGACTGAGCGAGGCTGCGGCCAGCTCACTACTGCGCTGACTTTTGCCGGGTCCATAGCCACCCCGGCCTGTGAAATAATGTGTCCCAAGTACTCAATCTCCAAGCACCCAAATTCACATTTCTTCTTGTTGGCTTTAAACTGGTTCTTTTCCAGGATGATCAGAACCAATTCCAAGTGTTTCCTGTGTTCTGCCCATGACCGACTGTAAACCAAAATGTCATCAAAGAAGACCAGGGCAAATCTGCGCAAATAGGGTCGAAACAAGTCATTCATTGCGGATTGGAACGTTGCTGGCGCATTCGTCAATCCGAATGGCATGACTAAGAACTCATAATGCCCGCTATGTGTACGGAAAGCGGTCTTGTGTACATCTGTTTCAGCCACCCTTATCTGATGGTAGCCCGAGCGTAAATCTATCTTGGAAAACACCACTGCCCCGGCCAGCTCATCAAGCATCTCCTGTATCACCGGAATTGGATATTTATCCGGCACTGTGGACTTATTCAACTCCCGATAGTCCACGCAGAATCGCCAGCTTCCATCTTTCTTTTTAACCAAAAGAACCGGGCTCGAGAATGGGCTCAAACTGGGCCGAATGATACCTGCCCATAGCATTTCATCAACTAATTTTTCAATCTCATTTTTCTGCAAGTGTCCATATCTATATGGTCGAACTGACACTGGCTTTGATCCGGGCATCAACTCTATTCGGTGGTCTGTCGTGCGACGAGGGGGCAGCCCTCGCGGCTCCTCAAACACCTCCGCGTGTTGCTTGAGAATATCCTCCACTGCCCCAGTAGTTTGCTGCCCGCCCCTGTCATCCTCGGCGCCAGGGACTGCTCCAGGAATTTGACAGTATTATAGACTAGAAGTATCGCCCAAATTTCTGCGTCAGTGGTCTTCAAAAGGGTTTGAAGGCTAACCGCATTCCTGCTCATCGCAGGATCACCCCGTAGCTCTACTCGCTTTCCCCCAATCTCGAAATTCATGGTTAATTTTCTCCAATCTGTCCGGACTTCTCCCAATGTCGCCAGCCAATCCACGCCCAGAATGAGATCGACCCCCACCAAAGCAAACACGTAACAATCTGCGGTGATAGCACACCCCGGTAACACGATGGGAAGTTGTCTACACACCCCTTCCGATTCTTGTCTATGCCCATCTCCCAATTGCACCCCAAATCTGCCTGTCCTGTCCGGGCTCAATTGTAAAAAGGAGACCAGGGACGAAGAAATAAAGTTGTGGCTTGCGCCACTGTCTATCAAAATATCCACGGTACAGCCCGCAACTACCCCCTGAAGCCTCATCGTTCTCGGGCTGAAAATTCCAGCCATAGAATAGACTGGAAAATCTCCTTCACCTCCTTCTAATCCATCCCGATCCTCTGGGACATCTTCTTGTCCGGTTATCTCGCAGTAGTCATGTTGTTGAAGGTCCAACTCCTCGTCCTCTTCTGCTAACAACACTCGTAACTGCTTTAACGAGCAGTCATGCCCCGGGGTAAATGGTTTCTTGCATTTAAAGCACAATCCCTTTGCTCGCAATTCTTCTAATACTCTTGGCGGAAGCCGAGTGAACTTGGAACGTGCCGTAGACTGCCCCGACAGCCCTGATTGGGTCCCAGTGACCTGTCCAGACGCCTTAAGCCAGCTGCTACTAGACCCCTTAATGCTGCCACCACTTGTGGCCGTACTGCTACCCCCACTTGGTCGAGGATAACCCCCCGAACGTGTCCCCGCATTGCTGTATGGCTGACTCCCACGCCCTCCACTTTGATAGGACAGATTGTCCTCTATGTCTCTGGCTAGTTCCATTGCTGTCTCCAAGCTGTTCGGGCGCAGCAACCGTAATGAACCCCGAATCGGCCCCTTCAAACCATTCATAAAATACCCCATGTAATGCTCGTCAGACAACCCTGGGACCTGACTCGCCAACGGGACAAAGATCGCGGTATACTCCTCCACCGTCCCTGTCTGCCTGACCCCGGACAATCGCTCGAAACGACTGCCCGTAAACCGCGTGTCAAACCTCGCCACGAGTGCCTGTGTGAACTCTTCCCACGTCATGCTAGGCTTCCGCATCCTTAACCACGTTACCCAGTACAAGGCTGCTCCTTCCATGGCAACTACAACTGCTGGTACCTTCCTCTCTGGCGGCGTACCACTCAATTCAAATTGCTGCTCGGCCCTAGCAATCCAACCAATGGGATCCTCCCCGTCAAACGAAGGAAACGGCGCCTCCTGCGTGCCTCGCGGACGTCGCCCAGAAGCGGCGAAGCCGCCCTGATCTTCGAAGTCGCCGCCGCTGCTGAAGGTGGCTGCCGCCGAAGGCCCGGACGCCGCTGTCGCCTTCCCTCCAGTTGCGCCCACCGTCGTGAGCGCAGCCAGGGCGGCTGCGATCTCACCCAATTGCGCACTCAGCGCATCCAGTTTCTGGTTCATCGAGGCATGTTCGGCCTCCACCTCCGTCAAACGCTCGGTGTTAGATCTAGTCATTCCGGCGGAAACGGGATCCGGCAGGTCGGACCAATTGATGATAACAGAAATTCCAAACTGAATATTATTGATGGCTGCCTTCGCTGAACCCTAATTAGGGATATAAATACCCTAATCACGGAATACATAATCCTTATTAAAATACTCCCCAGGCCCAATAAAGAAACAACAGAATAATTAATAAATTAAATACTCCCCAGGCCCAATAAAGAAACAACAAAATAATTAATAAATTAAAAGTTTATTAAAAAGAAACCCAGCCCACGGAGGTGAGCTCAAGCCCGTCCCCGCCTTCGGTAGACCAACAATGATCTCGGTCTCTCCTCCTCCAATTCAAGTTGCTGCTGTCTATCAAGTTGCCTTCATCTTTGTGCATTGAGAGGGATCCGGGAAAAAGAAAGCAAATTCATGAATATCATGTAGGGGTGAGCATGGGATGGTACGGGACGGTTATTTCGAAAAACCTGTCCCGTCTCAAAGTACGGTTCTTTTAAAAATCAAGAACCGGTACCGTCCCGCGTATATGTAGAACCTGTCCTGTTCCGGCGTTCTGTACCAATTTTAGGTACGGTCCGGTACGGTTCGGTACGGTTCTTAAATAACTAAATAACTCCCATGAAATATAAAAAACTTTAGATTTTAACATTTATAAATAACTCTACAAAAATTGAAGAGAAGAACTTGAAAGATTATATTAAACTGATATTGTGTGATCAAATTGAAATATGAAATTAATAGTCAAACTATATTAAAGAAAAGTAACATCCAAACTAAAATGCAAAAGTGATCGTCAAACTGAAAAACCAAAAAGTATCACATCACATGACAAAAATAATCAACTTAATAATCCATATTTGAGCTAGACTAAATCTGCCAGAATTCTAGGCAATGGCATAAGCCATCAGGACCTCGGGGCGATTTCTGTCAACAATCAATAATAAGCCTTGGCATCAGGGCCTCAACAACTTCAGCATCTTGGGCCCAAAGAAGATGTAAGAGTAATATATGGACAATTATACTCGGTATATAATATATTATACATATTATTATATTATATATAATATATTATTATATTATAACACTAGTTTTTGGGACAATTCGGGATGGTACGAGACGGTCCGGTTCAGTCCGGTTCCGGGACGGTTCCGGTACGGTTTTCACTAAGAACCGGTACCGTACCATATTATTAAAAAAGCTCGGAACGGTACGGTACGGTATTACATTTTTCCGGTGCTATCGGTTCTGGAACGGTTCGGGACGGTTCTTCGGTACGGAACATGAATTCCCAGATCAGGCTCAGCCCTAATATCATGTCAATGTGCAAGATGAAGTGAGAGTGTGAGACGTGCATATCTAAATGTTGGACCTTATCAACCGAGAATGGAAGTTTATCCCATTACAAAGAGCATTTTCAGCAATGAAGCATGTGAAGACGGCACTTCGTAACAAAATATGAGATGATTTTCTTGAAGATTCATTGATGATCTACATTGAACGAGACTTTGTCAATAATATAGATGTAGATTATGTTATTGATGAATTTTATACTTTGAAGTCGCGTAGGGCACAACTTAAATGATGTTTTGATGAATATTTAAAGTGTTGACGACTTGACTTGTTATTATGTATGTGTATTTCAATTTTTTCCCGAGCCCACCCCATTGTGACTTTCTGGATCCGCCCCTGATTTCAGACGTTCAACAATCAACAATTCTTTGCTGCACTTCAGCAGAATTAGTACCGCTGCAGTCTGGACGCACGTTGCCTACTCAGCTACTCTCCACGGCAGGTATGTTTTCTATTTGACTATTTTAATTTTTAACTTTTAAATTATATATTATTGAATCATTAATTTTATTATATGTTTGGACTAAAAATAGATTACTAAGGCCTTAAGCCTTAAATCTATGATGAAATTTAACAGGTTGTTATTTTTTATTTTGTGTAATTGTTTGATGAATTAATAGAACTATTTATATTTAATAAATTGCATAAATATGTTATTACTTACTACGCATTACTTTAGGTTGTGGGTTTAAAGTCTTTAATTCATAATTTCAATTTTTAACTTAAATTTGTAAACATGTACATGATTATCGGAATTATATTTCCAAAGAAATATCAATTTAGACATGAGAAGCTTCAAAAGAATTATGTCTCTTTTTTCATGAAATGTATTTTATTGATGAATACATTTGTTTTTGCTATTATGTTCAATATTAACTCGAATTTCATGAAATGTATTTTATTAATAAATTAGTTGTAATTTAGTACTATTACCATTATTATTTATATTCTATTTCCCTTTGTGTTGGAAAGAGAGGCCCATTTTTTTTGTCGCACAGGGTCTCTACGATTCCTGGACCGGCCCTGCTTTGGTCTGTTATTTGACTGTCTGAATGGAAGCTCTAAGCATGAATTTTAGACTCTCTCACCCGTTAGCCACACAAAACCCAGAAGTGACATTCTTTCTGGCCCCGTCATTTGCTTCTACTTATTCAAGTATTCAATCTCCAAAGTGGGTCTCTCTCAAAACCAAATCTTCCCTCGTTTTGCCTATTTCATTGGCCAAGAAAAGTTTTCGTACAAGTTTCATCAAAGCAGCAGAAAGAGATCATCTACATAGCCCTGAGAATGAATCCAATGCAGAAGCCAGGAGGAAGAAGAACTTGGCTGTTTTTGTTTCCGGTGGAGGTTCAAATTTCAGGGCGATTCAAGAGGCGGCTCTGCAAGGGACTGTTAACGGGGAGGTGGTTATTTTGGTCACCAATAAACTTGGTACTTCCTATTCCATAAATCATGAATTTATATTGATAAATATTTGATGCCACAGTTCAGATTAAAATGTTGATATGATGATGCGTTTTAGTTTTCTGTACATTAAGATGCGTTCTGTAGTTTGTATGCTTATGGTGATTCTTTTTAAGGAATATGCTTTAATCTTCCAAAGATCATAACTTTGTTAAAGAAACGTTTTAAAAGGTCTTTTGTATCCAAATGTTGTGCATATCTGACTGTTGTGTTTTTATGTTTTCTCTTATTATTATTATTATTATCATTTTTTGAAATTCTGCAATTTATTATTTTGACCAAGTGCGCTTCTTGAACCCTGTGTAGCCTTTTGTAGATTTAGAGTATTCAAGTTTACTCTTTGCATATAATATGCAGATTGTGGGGGTGCCAACTTTGCCAGAGATGGAGGAATACCTGTTATTCTCTTCCCGAAACCAAATAATACAGAAAATGGTATGTCTGCAGGAGATCTTGTAGGCTCTCTAAGGTATAGTTAATTTTCCTTTTCCTGAAAGCATATCTTTTGTAATAGAAGGAAAGCATTTGAATCTTCTTTGTGTCAGTTTCTTCACTGGATGTTATTAATTTTATGTTCTAACATAAATTCCTTGTCTTTATGAGATGTGAAGAGAATACAAAGTTGACTTCATTCTATTAGCCGGATACCTAAAGCTCATACCTTCTGAGTTGATTCAAGCTTATCCAAGATCAATGTTGAATATTCACCCTTCACTTCTCCCAGCTTTTGGAGGCAAAGGTTACTATGGGATGAAGGTGCACAAAGCAGTGATTGCTTCTGGAGCTAGGTAAATCTCATTACCGCACTATTAATGTTATTTTCCGTGCCAATGAACGAATACAACTGAAGAAATAGACATATTTATATGACATGACCATTATGCTTATGATAGTAGATGAGAAAGTAGTAATATCCTATGTTTGGCAGCAAAGAAATACTCCCTCCGTCCTGAAAAGGTTTGCCAAATTTCCTTTTTTGGATGTCCCAAAAAGATTTGCCATTTCCATTTAAAGTAAGGAATATGTGGCTAAAGTTAATTCTCTCTCCTCTGCACAAATTTCAACCACACAGTTTTTACTTTATTAATCCACGTGAAAGTCAAAGTTGGCGAACCTTTTCGGGACGGAGGGAGTAGAATAGAAAACAATAGAGGAGAATTAAGTAGAAGACACAGCTTCCAATTCATTTCTGAGGTTTTGTAGGGGGTAAATAGCAATGAAATGACCCGGAACCTGATTGGCTGATTCTCCTCATCCCTCTCACTGAGGACATATGAAGGGAGGTGCACTGAATTTACCATTTTATCCTTGTTTCTTATGATATTGTAAAGATATAAGAGTAATAAGTGTATTTTCAGTATAAGAAACCACTTCACCTCCAATAAGTTCTCTCTATTTCTCTGTTACTCTTGAACCAAACAAATTTTAAGTAAGGAAATAAGACTTTTTATTTAGGGACAAAGACGGAGGTACCTCCATCTAAAGAAAGTCATGTTTGAGATACTGAATCCATATTAGAAACATGACTATTTTTGGGAAGGAACAAGTGACATGTCATACAGGTTTCATATGACATGTCATATGGGTTTCATATGTGTAGAGTCTTCTATTGCCGTGACTATATACCCCTCCTCCTTCTGCCCTGCAATTATCTCCAATTCACATCTTCAGTACATGCCCCCTTGTTCTATTAGCATCTGTTCAATTGCATTGGGTCATTTGCAGGTATTCTGGCCCCACAATCCATTATGTTGATGAAGAGTATGACACAGGACGTATCCTTGCTCAGAGGGTTGTACCTGTGCTTGCTAACGACTCAGCTGATGAGCTGGCAGAAAGGGTTCTCAATGAGGTTAGGAATTTTTTAAGTTTCATGTTGCTTTGAGTTTTTATGGTGTTGGTGGCATGAAATTATCTCACCAATTAAATTTCTAAAACCATTACGCAGTAATATCTAAAATTATCTAACATGAATGAAGTACTAAAGAAGAATATTCAGATGCAATTCCAAACCATAAATTTAGGATTTTCCACCACTTGCATGGGATTTGTTGTTTGTTTGTTTTCATTTTCTATATGCGGTGGAGTAACATTTGAACTTTTTATATCAGGAGCATAAATTATATGTAGAAGTAGTGGCTGCTCTATGTGAAGGAAGAATAGTTTGGCGGGATGATGGTGTCCCTCTCATCCAGAGTAAAGAAAACCCCAACCAGTATCTGTAAATAGAAAGCTAATCCAAGGAGAGAATAGCCATAAATTGTGTTACCATTCATTTTACTTTTAGGGAAGCAGGCTCATACGTCATACCACCTTCGCCCCACAAAGAACAGTTACATTTGATTTTTTGTTGTTGCCAAAGACGGTGTGACCGTTAAATATATTTTTTAAATCGATTCATGTTAGCTGACCCCAAAGTCTCTCGGGAATAACGCTTGAATGTTGTCTGTTGCTGTATTATGTGATAGTAAGAAAACGTTATCTGTTAATAGTATACTATTATAAAAGTTCAAAGTTATAAATTCGTTTTCTTTGACCAAAAAGTCAAATCTTTGTGGGAAGGAAGTCCGGCGGAGTATCACAAGTTGAGATGTATAATTTGAGAATTTATAAAGTTTAGTAGCTTGGGCACGCACGAATGGCACGATGTGCAAGGGTTTGTGCGGAATCTATAAACATGTAAAGATTTGGCAAAAAGAGACAACAAAAGATGAATTACAAAAATGGAATGCACATGCATACTTGGAGCGTGTGCTCCATGTAAAATAACAAATCTGTTTTTTTACCACCATTATATATATATATATATATATATATATATATATATATATATATATATATATATATATATATATATATATATATATATATATATATAGTAATATAGAACGATTGTGATGAGGTAATGAGCAAATGTTATGTTACAAAATTGAATCGATCGTTGTCTCTATACACTTTGGAATGTATTGCGTATTGCTCGCTGTGTCTATGACTCTATGGGGCTGTTCGAGGCCATACTTGTTGATCACCATTAATAGAACTTTTTTATGCTCTTGTTTGAAAAACGCTAGAACAGAATCATTGCTCAACTTAAAGTACTCTTGAAATAGAAGTAACAATTTTGTCTTGTCCGATGACTCCGATCCCGTGAAGAACATGTCTTCTGTTGTGCCATTTTGCACATGCAGCAATGCATTGTAATTTGTATTGGTTGCAACATTTCTTTGATGTATTACAATTTTTCTATCAAAGTAATGTAGCAATTGGGGTGATAACGTGTTTTGTCAGTTACACATGCTAGTTGATTAAAAACATACTTTGAACTTACCCTTGCGATGTGCGAGGGATGTACAAGAAGGAAGGAGTGTAGAACAAGCTTCTGAACGGGATATCAAGCAAAGCGAAGTGAATAACAGAACAGTGTCATTGTTTAGTATTTGTAAATTTAGATAATATATTAATGGGTGTGGTGTGATTTTAAAGCGACCCGGCAAGTTTGAACAATCACATTCAAAATGACATGATGTTTGTTGATCATGCCTGTTGTGTAGACGGTAGATGGAACTATCACAATAGCTCCATCTATTGTGTAGACTGTAGACAAAGGCTCAACACAAAAATAGCCATGATTCAATCAATTCCAGGCCAAAATGTGAGGCTTGTAATTGAAACTGCCCAATTGTGTAGACTTAGTGCTTTGCTCAAGAAGCTCTTTAGCCAGACACATCTATCTATTTTCTATTTATATATAAGAAAAGAAACAGCTCATTAAAATACAATTATGCCCTTAATGATTCCTATGTGTCAATCTCTCCACAGTTTGTTCATTTTCTGTAAAAATGCCATGTGGCTTTCTAAACTAACTCACCCAAAAAAAATTCATCCGTGCTCTCACCTCTTTATTACTAGATTAAAATTCTTTAAATAAATGATAGCTCCCAATCAAATAAAATCCCTTAATTTTTTGAAGTACTACATCTTTTTTATTTGTAATCTGTTTGTCACAAAAATCATATCAAATTTCATATTTTTTTATTATCTTTCATATGACACCAATATTGTATATATAAATTTATAAATAATAATTTAACTCTTTAATAAAACTCATGTTTTATAGTGGAATAACTTTTTCATTTGTCCAAATTACCATCATTTTTTTCGTGCACACTATTAATCTAGAGTGATAGCTTAGAGTAAAATTGCAAAATTTCCAGTGCAAAGAATAAAATAATAAATAAAAGTGATAGAATTTGTGCAATTTTATTATAAGTTATCGCTTCAGATTAATAGTGTGCATGGTAAAAAAGAAAATAAACTGCATATACATTAATAGAATTTATATTTTTTATGTATATACTTCCTATGTCTCTTAAAACATTGTCAAGTTTGATCGGTATAGAGAATAATAAAATAAAAAACCGTGTCATTGAAAGTTTTGCGGAGGAGAGAGAAATAAAAGAATTTACAAATCAATTGATTAGAAGAGAAAATGGAAAAGTTTTTGGGACAATAAAAAAAGAAAAGATGACAAAATTTTACGGGACGAAGGAAGTTTATGCAATATTAGTGCCGTATGAATAATAATGAATTATTTGTCCGCTTATCTTATCTTATACCAAAACTTTTTCATTTGTACTTCAAAGGGCACTAATATTGCATATACTTCCCCAGTTCCCCCGTCCTTTAAAACTTTGTCATATTTTCTTTTTCTATTGTCCCAAAAACTTTTCCATTTTCTCTTCTAATCAATAGATTTGTAGTTCCTTTTATTTCTCTCTCCTCCGCACAACTTTCAATTATACAGTTTTTACTTTATTATTCTCTATACCGATCAAATTTTACAATGTTTTAAGAGACAGAGGAAGTATATAAATAAAAAATATAAATTCTATTAATGTATGCAGTTTATGATCTTTTTGTACCGTGCACGCTATTAATCTGAAGCGATAACTTATAATAAAACCTCACAAATTCTATCACTTTTATTTACGATTTTATTCTTTTCACCGGATATTTTGCAATTTTACTCTAACCTATCACTCTAGATTAATGTGCACGAAAAAATGATCGTAAACTGGACAAATGAAAAAGGTATAACACTATAAAACATGAGTTTAAAGAGTTAAATCATTATTTATATATTTATATATACAATATTGTTGTCATGTGAAAGATAATAAACAAATATGAAATTTGATATAATTTTAAGCGGGGACATTTTCTCTCATATATGGAGTGCTTTTAGGTATAAGAAAAGATAAATAGACTAATAATTGAACGAGTGAATTCCGTCTCTCATATATAATGTTTTTAGGTATAGGATAAGCGAATTAATAATTGAACATGAGAATTTTCTCTCTGATATGTAGTATTCTTATGAATAAAATAAGCAGACTAATAATTGGGCAGGAAAATTTTCTCTTTCATACGCAGTACTCTTAGATACTCCGTATAAAATAAGTTGACAAATAAATGAACGGGAGAATTTTTTCTCTCACGTGTAGTGCGACTTTTTGGTATAAGATAAGATAATCGGACAAATAATTGAGTGGAAGAATTTTCTCTCTTACGTGTATGTAGTGCTTTTTGCTATAAGATAAGCGGGCTAATAATCCAGCGAACAAATTTTCTCCGTCTCATATGAAGTGCTTTTACGTATAATATAAGCGGATGAATAATTAACCGGGAAAATTTTCTCTCTCATATGTATTACTTTTAAGTATAAGGTAGGCAGACTAATAATTGAGCGGAAGAATTCGCTCTCTCATATTTAGTATTCTTAGATATATCATAAGTGAACTAATAATTGAACGAGAAAATTTTCTCTCATTTGTAGTATTTTTTGGTATAAGATAAGATAAGATAAGCAGACTAATAATTGACCTGAATATTTTCTGTCTCATATGTAGTGCTTTTATGTATAAGAAGATAAACAGATTAATAACAGTTGAGTGGAAAAATCTTCTCTCTCATATGTAGTGTTTTTAGGTATAAGATAAGATAAGCGGATTAATAATTGTGGTGGAAAATTTCACTCTCATATGTAGTGCTTTTAAATATAAGGTTAGCAGACTAATAATTGAGTGGAGAAATTTTCTTTTTCATATGAGGTGTTTTAGGTATAAGATAAACAAATAATAACTGACCGGGAGAACTTCCTCTCTCATATTTTCTATCTCAAGACATTTTAAGCTTATGTGAAGACATTTTTCAATAAAGATCTAGCTTTATCACTGGAAAAAGAAGAAATTTTTCTACCTAGACATATTTTAGTCATGTAAAGCTTTATATGTATGGCACTATCGAGGGAGAAAATATGGATTGATGATTTTATTAATACATTATAAGAAGAGAAAAACACTAGATGTTAAAAGTTCTCTTTAAAGCAGTTTTTCAAAACTCTAACAATTAAGTTCAATATTTTATTATTTAATGCCAACAATGCTAATTATTACGTATCAAATTCTAATGGATAGTGTTGATTTTTTTACTTTAATTTTCTTTTACTTTGAATATTTGTGGTATGGATTTATACTTTTTGATATTAACTTATTGTACTCCATTTTTTATATGATATAAAATTCTAAAAAAAAACATTGTTATATTTAATTCGATCATGAACATAAATATATAAGGACCAACTGTTTCCCGTGTGTATGCACGGGTGCTGTGCTAGTTGTTCTAAAACTCGCTAGACGCTAGTCAGATGATTGAGGGGCGCCTAGAGCCAAAGCGGCAACTAGGCGAATTTTTTGGCCGACCAGGCCGATGTTTTATTGACTATGCCGATTAGTCCTCTACAGTTAGGACCGACTAAGCCGATTAATCAATCCAACTTGACTAATTTTAAGAACAGTGGTCACACAAAGCCACACACCAATAGACATAACACCAAGTAAACGAGACATGATTGAGGCACTTAGTTCATCCCACTTTTTTCATATTTCCCTTTAGTATCCCCTTTAATTGGATTCTCCACTTTTGTTTCCCTTGCGTTTTTTATCGATTTGGATGTTAGTTGTGATCGGTAATCGTGGGTTAAAGCATGATCGGTAATTGGGTTTCCTTAAATTTTTCTTTGTGGGAGTTAATATGCAATGATGTCTATAATGAGCACAATAATAAGCATGATCGCGCAAAATTATGCTTAAAGCACACAGGGGTTGGTGGGCAGACATCTTAAGACAACTCAATTCATATTTCTTGTAATACATTTAGACCTTTGGGACTCTGATGCGAATGAGAGTATTTGTCAAAAAGCTCTATTAGTCACATGGGACAATTGCTTACCCACCAAAAAATTGAACACTCACAAAAAAAGTATATAAAAAGAAGAATCAGTGGTCGAAGACTAGATCTCAATCTCCGATTGAGATTTGAAGTCTTGTTTGGAGCATAATTAATTAGGGAGGGTTCTATTATTTTTTACTTTGGGTAGGGTTTATTTTATTGTTTCTGCTTTCAGTTTGTTCTTTACCTTGTACTTTTGTTCGTTTCTCTTTAATAAAGTTTCATTTTTCTTAAAAAATGCACTACATTTAGACATTGTAATACACATTTTTGGCCTCAAAGGTTTTCAAAAAATCGGACCTAATTTGTATTTTTTTGTGAGTTAGTGACCTTATTGTAGACCTAATTATCGTAGACCACCTGCGGTTTAATGTCTTGTAACTCTTGGGTTAAGTATGAGATTACCTAAGTAAATTCTATATGTGTTCATAATGATGTTTAAAATGGTTTAAGTATGTGATTAGCCAAGATGACTAGGCTTATATGAAATGAACCATAATGTTATGCATGAAAAATGATATGAAAATCATATAAAAATATATGTGATGTTTTGAATGGCCAAAATGGTTAATATTGATTGTTTAAGACTTAATACACGTTGGGATTAAGTTTCAGATCAAGCAGAGTCGGTTTGAACGGCCAACGGGTCGTTGATAGCGAAGAATACAGTGGACTGGCGCCGGTTTGAGTACGGGGTGACACGATTAAATAAAATAATTATGAACCGGCGCCGGTTAGGTCTGAACCGAAACCAGTTTGGTGCTGTTTTGCCTTCATATTGATTTGAATGCATGATTTTGCATGAGATGTTATGCTTAAGCTATAAGACTTGGTTTAGTCTTGATAAATGATTATGATATAGAACATATCTATCTATGCATTATATGTGGTAGATCATAGGAATGAATGGATATTGGTGGAGTACCTCGGCACTGGGAACTGGGAACTGGGAGAAAACGGCGAAAACAGTAGCCCTCGGCACCTGGAGCCCTCGGCACTCAGGGGTCCTCGGCACTAAGAGCCCTCGGCTAGTCCTCTGCAGCCGAGGGCACCTCTCCCGACATGATATCCGCCTCACATGCGTACAGATCACCGTACCCTGTACAGACGTCCCATCCAACAGCCGCATTAAATGCGGCCACATGCGGCTGCCAACGCCAACCAGTTGAGGAGACCTCTCGGCCAATAGGCGCTTGACACGTGTCCCTGTCCGGCATTTATTGCTACTATAAATAGCACCCCATTTCCCCATTTGTAACCACGCTGAAAACGCTCCACACTTATAATATACTTTCTCTCTCTACGTTTGCTTGCTCTGACTTCTCTCTAAGTTATTCTCAGCAATAATCCCTCGGATATATACCCCCGGGTAGACTATCCATCATTTGGTGCTCTCGTTGAGAGGTCGAACAATCGAGTAAGAAACCCTCCCCCTTCGCCAAACACTAGCCCTCTACCAAAATGGTGAGAACAACACGTGCCAACTCCAAAAACGTAGAAGACAAGAACCTGGCCCTCGGCGACGTCAACGCCCCCGAAGCCTCTCACAGGGCTCCCGAGGGCGGTGTCATCGCTGGGCTGGAACAGGCGGCTGTCGACCTACGCCTTCAGATCCAACAGAATGCCCCCGATGCCCGCCTCGGCATCGAGGCCAAGAAGAAAAACCGGAGCGATGACCAAGTCAGCCCTTCGGTTCTCACCATCGACGTGCAATCGGCGCTCTCCGCCTTCATCCAAACGCTCACTCAGAACCCGGGTGCCTTCGGCACCCTGGCTCCGGTTCAACCCCAGGTTGGGGAGAACATCATACTTCCCCCTCTGCCACACCCCTTCGGAAACCCCACCCCTCGGGTTAGGAACGACGAAGGGGTAGAGGCCCAAGATACGTCCTCCCAGGAAGTTCAGTCCCGGGACCGCCACAATGACAAAAGAGAAAGGCCCCGCACTTCCGCCCTCAACCGGCTCGGAGGAGGGCCAGACCGCCGAGGGGTCCAAGACCGCCTCGGGGGGAAAGCACTCCAAAGGCCCCAGGAAAGCGGAGGGTCTGTCTCGAGGGCAGACGAGGAGCGTCCCCCTCGGGACAAAGGCAAGGCACCCCTTCATGCCAATGATGCTCGCCACCAGATCAACCAGGCCCACTCGGCCCGGGTTCGTTCGCAGGGGGTGGAGACCCTCCCGAAGGATCCCCGGGACGAAATTATTGCGGCCCTCCAACGCCGGCTTGACGAAATGGAGACCAACAAAGCTCACACCACCACATCCACCCCTCATTCAGACCTCAAATACGAGGCCATGATGGCCAAAATGGAGGAATTACAGAAGAAGGTAGTCGAGGGCTCCGGGGAACCCGTCATCCAGCTCCGGACCCGGACGCCATTTACCCCAAGGGTACTAGCGGCCCGGATCCCGGAAAAATACCGAGGGCAACACATACACCCCTATAACGGGAAGACGGACCCCCAGGAACACTACATCAAATACCAGAACAACATGATGATGGTAGGGGCGTCAGACGAATATTTGTGTCGTTGGTTCCTCTCCACCTTAGAGGGGCCGGCATACGAATGGTTCAACAGGCTGCCCGAGGGCTGCATTGATTCGTGGCAAGAACTCGCCCAGCGATTCTTGACACAATTTGCCGGGAGGCGTCGCACGAGGAAGCACTTCTCCCACCTCCTAACCATACTCCAGAAGAGGGATGAGATCCTTCGGGATTTTCTGGAGCGCTGGAGGACGGAAGCCGACAAAGTCGACGGTGCTGATGACGGGACCCTCCTGGCCCTCCTACAAACCGTCCTCCGCACCGGCAACTTTTCAAGGAGCCTCATCATTGAACCCCCCCGCGACTACATAAGGGCTCTGCAGCGGGGGGACCGATATGCTGAGGCCGAGGAGGTGGAGAAATACCACCAACATCCAGATCAGCAACCCCCGAGGGCTGACAACAAGAATAACCGAGGGCCGGAGGCTCCTCCAAATCGCCCCAAGTCTTCAGGACCCTCTGATGACCGCCCTCGGCAAGGCCAAGCCAAGCCCGGGGGAGGTTATAAGAACAGCCCTAAGACTTGGGCACAGTCCATCCTCCTGGACCGCCCCCGGACACCATTGACGCACCCCGTCAGCATCATTCTTGATTTTGCCGAGGAGAGGGGCCTCGTTGAGCGCGATTCTCGCGCACCCCCGGAGGTACATGCTATCAACCCTCAGTTCCCATACTGTCGCTTCCATCGGCATCAGGGGCACAGAACCGATGACTGCCACCAGCTAAAAACGGCCATCGAGAGACTGATACAAGCGGGGCACCTGTCCCAATTTGTTCAGAGCCCTCGGCAGGAGGGACCTTCTCATCAGGGACCTCCCCGAGGGCACCACACGAAGGTGAACGCTTGGGTGAACCCGAACACCATCCCCCTCGGCAAGAAGAGGGAGATCGGAAACTTGGAGGAGGAAGAGGAAGAGTATCCCCACTACCAGGAGAAAAAACGCCACATCCTCATGATCACCGGTGGCAATACAAGGGGCGATTCCACCAGCCAGCGAAAGAAGTGGGCTCAATCGCTTTACGTGGGGGAAGTCACTCATATGCCCCCGGTAAAGCGGCTGAGGGAGGAACCCATCACCTTCACCAACGCAGATCTCCCTCCTACTTCTTCTCCTCACAGGGATGCCTTGGTGATTCAGACTGAAATAAACGACACCATCATTCACCGAACTTACATTGACACGGGCAGCTCCGTCAATGTAATGTACCTCAGCACCTTCAGAGAGCTGCATCTGGAGAGGGGGTCCCTTCGGCCCATTAAGACCCCTCTTGCCGGCTTCACCGGCGATACTATTGATTCCGAGGGGGTAATAACCCTCCCGGTGATCTTCGGCGACGGGCTCCATAGAGCCCAGCTCGAAGTGGAGTTTGTCGTCGTCAACATCGACTGCGCCCACAACATCATCCTCGGCCGGCCAGCCCTCGAGGACCTCGAGGCCATCATCTCCATGAGGCACCTCTGCCTCAAGTTTCCCGCCGAGGGGGGCATTGGCTACTCCCGGGGGAATCAGAAAATCGCCCGCGCCTGCTATCTTCAGGTCACCAAGAAAGTAAGTAAGACGGAATTCCGTGTTGACACCATCACCGGAACCATCGACCAAGAAGAAAAGAGGCCGAGGGCTGAACCAGCCGAGGACGTGGAAGACTTTGCGCTCGATCCGGCCCAGCCGGAGAGAGTCGTGAAGATTGGAGCCCAGCTCCCTGAAGATCTGAAGACCGGTATCACCGACGCCCTCCGCGCCTACTCCACTGTCTTTGCATGGGGGCCGGAGGACATGCCGGGAATTAGCCGAAGGGTCATCACCCACCGCCTCTCGGTGGACCCCTCGGCAAAAGCAGTACAGCAATGAAGAAGACCCCTCTCGGCCGAGAGAAGGGAATTTGTGAAGAAGGAGGTCGCCATGCTCCTCTCTATTAAGCACATCAAGGAGGTGAAATATCCCTCATGGCTGGCCAACGTAGTCCTCGCACAGAAGCCCCCTACCTTCCGCATGTGCGTGGACTACACCGATCTCAACAAGGTGTGCCCTATGGATCCATTCCCTCTACCGAATATTGATCAACTGGTGGATGAGACCGCAGGGTGTGAGATCATGTCCAACCTCGATGCCTTCCGAGGGTATCACCAAATTTTCATGCACGAGGAGGACGCCGAAAAAACTGCCTTCATGACTCCCGAGGGCATCTTCTGCTACCTAGTAATGGCCTTCGGCCTAAAGAACTCGGGGGCCACCTACACCCGGATGGTGGCCCGGGTCTTTCAAGCCGTCCTAGGGCGCACCATGGAGGCCTATGTTGACGACATGATCGTCAAGAGCAAACAATCTTCCAGCCATGCCAACGACCTCCGGGAAATCTTCGCCATCATGCAAAAATTCAACCTTCGGCTAAACCCGAAGAAGTGCACCTTCGGCGTCCAAGGGGGCAAATTCTTGGGCTACATGGTAAGCCGAAGGGGTATTGAGGCCAATCCCGAGAAGATCCAGGCCATCATCGACATGGAAACCCCACGCAATGTGAAGGAAGTTCAACGGTTGACGGGCCGCCTGGCAGCCCTCAACCGCTTTCTACGAGCTCAAACGATATCTATCTTCACCTCCTGTGCTCTCCAAACCCAAGGTAGGGGAGACCCTCTACCTCTACCTTGGGGTCAGCCCGGCGGCCATCAGCTCTGTGCTCATCCGGGAGGAAGACGGTATCCAACATGCCATCTTCTACGTTAGCAAGACCCTAAGGGAGGTCGAGCTCAGGTACTCCCCTGTGGAAAAAACGGTGTTAGCCATCGTTTGGACTGTCAAGAAGTTGGGCCACTACTTTCAAGCTCACCCGGTTCAGGTCCTCACTCATCAACCCCTCGGCGCCCTCATGAGGAGCCCCACCAGCTCCTCCCGCATGGTGAAATGGGCTATCTTCTTGAGCCAGTACAACATTGACATCCGTCCAAGGCCTGCCATCAAGGGCCAAGCCCCGGCGGACTTCGTGACGGAGTGTACCGCGAGGGCAGCCACGGACGGGGAGCCCTCGGCTACCTCGGACGACTGGTGGACCCTCTACACCGACGGCTCCTCCGCGACCAAAGCATGCGGGGGAGGGGTAGTCCTCATTACTCCCGAGGGCTTCAGAGCCTACTATGCAATCCGCTTCTCCTTCAAAGTCTCCAACAACGAGGCCGAATATGAGGCCCTCCTATGTGGCCTTCGGCTGGCTGCCAACATGAGGGCTCGGCAGATCCACATCAAATGCGACTCCAAGTTGGTCGTTGGCCAAATCTCCGAGGAATATGAGGCCAAGGAGGGAAGAATGAAACAATACAAGGAAGCGGCCAAGGAGTTGCTTAAGGTATTTGAGGCACACTCTCTCACTCAAATACTGAGGGCTCAGAACTCCGAGGCCGACATATTATCTAAGCTCTCGGCCTACTCCCCCGAGCACATCTCCAAAATTGCCAAAATTGAGGAACTCAGCCTCTCAAGCATCCATGCAAGCCCCGTTATGAACATACAACAACGCCAAGAGGATTGGATCTCGGATATCACCGCCTTCATCTCCACAGGGCAGCTACCCGAGAATGAGACCCGTGCTAAACTGGCAAAGATGAGGGCTCCTAGCTACACCATCAAAGATGGAAGGCTCTACAAACGATCTTACAATGACACGCTACTTCGGTGCCTTCATCAAGATGAAGCCGAGGTCGCAATGGAGGAAGTGCACAATGGCACTTGCTCAGCTCACCAGGGACCCTTCTCCATGTCCCGAAGGCTCATTCTCCAGGGCTACTTCTGGCCAACCATGGCCAGAGATTGTGCTGACCTTGCCCGGAGGTGCACCGCATGTCAACATTTCCAGAAAGCCCCCGGCAGGCCAGCGGTCAACTATGCCCCCATCAGCACATCTGTCCCCTTTTCTCGATGGGGGATAGACCTTGTGGGCCCTCTGCCGAGGGGTACCTCCAACAACAGATACATCATTGTGGCCATCGACTACTTTACCAAGTGGGTGGAGGCTGAACCCCTCGCCAGCATCACAGAGGTAAAGTGCCGTCACTTCGTCCTCAAGAACATCCTCACAAGGTTTGGCGTCCCCCAGCAGATCATCTCCGAAAATGGGACACAATTTGAGGCAGCCCCCTTCTGTGCCCTTCTGGAGGCATGGGGCATCAAACACACCTTCTCCTCCGTTGCCTACCCTCAAGGCAACGGGCAAGTAGAGAATGCCAACCGGACCTTGCTCGAGGGCCTAAAAAAGAAGCTGGAGGCCGAGGGCGGTGGCTGGGTGGAAGAACTCCACAACATCCTTTGGGCCTATCGCACCACCCCTCGGCGAGCAACAGGTGAAACACCCTTCTCCCTCTGCTACGGTTTTGAAGCCAAAGCTCCTACGGAAGTCACCCTTCCCACCCGGAGGGTGATCCAATATGACCCCGAGGTCAACGACAGCAACATGGCCCTCGACCTCCACCTCATTTCAGAACGCCGGGAGCAGGCCTTCATCCGGGCAGAAAATTACCGAAGGCAAGTCAAAAGCTACATCGACGCCAAAGTTCGCACCAGAGAATTCCAAGTGGGGGACTATGTCCTCCGGAGGAGGGAAGCCAGCCAACCGACCGAGGGAGGCAAAATGGCACCAAAATTCGAAGGTCCCTACATCATAGCAGCCATCGTCAAACCTGGAACTTACAAGCTCAAACGTCCCAACGGGAAAGAAGTCCCTAGGCACTGGAATGTACACCACTTAGTTAAATTTTATCAATAATGTAAGAACGGCCAAGCCCTCATAACTAGTGAATGTACTATCCTATGGCCCAAGGCCTCCAAATTCGAAGAATGAAGATACATTCAAGACACCAAGAACAAAACACTTATGAGCGGCCAAGCCCTCATACCAACTACAGACCCCAGGCCTCACCTCGAGAAGAACACCCTCCGGCGTCAAGTGCCGAGGGTGGACACCATCAACACCTACAACAACAGTGAAAACACCATGTGTTTTCAGTCAAGACCCCTTGGTACCAAGTACCGAGGGGGGGAACTCCTATCACCAACGACAAGGAACGCCATGTGTTTCATTTCCCTTCGGCACCCAGTGCCGAGGGTACATCCCCACCTTCAACATCAAAAAACAAAAGATAAGAACACCAAGTGTTCCTACAGAAGACCCTTCGACATCCAGTGCCGAGGGTACATCTCCATCATCAACATCAAAACGAAGAAAAACACCAAATGTTTCAAAGAAGACCCCTCGGCACCCAGTGCCAGGGATGTGCTCTCCTATCAACTTCCAAACATCTGTTGGGAAACACCAAGTGTTCCTACAGAAGACCCCTCAGTACCAAGTACCGGGGCTACACATCGAGACTAACACCAAGTGTTGTTTCTAAAAGTCGTACCCCACGAGGACGCACACATCGAAGGCGCCACCATCGGTGCCGGCGGCACGTAGTGCCCCCGGCCATTTGCAACTAGTGTGCAAATGAAAACCCTTCCTTGAAACGCTTTCCGCGTCACTACCCCCAGGGTATGACAGGCATGAGAAATTCCCAGGATTCGACTTTCAAAAACGGAACGCTATCCGCGTCATCACCCCAAGGGTATGACAGGCACGAGAAATGCCCAGGATTCGACTTCCAAACCGAAATGCTCCCCGCGCCACCACCCCGAGGGTGTGGCAGGCCACAGACTATTCTAGCGCCGAGAGGACGACTTTCAAAAATGAGGCGCTTTCCGCGCCATCCCCCAAGGGGAGGCAGGTTACAGACCACCATATCTTGTGCCCAGGAAACGACCCTCGATCCCCTCGGAACTCGGAAGGTTAACCCGAGGGAGGAGAGCCATTGGTGTATTTTGATGGTCTCCTAATAGGCCCAGCCTTACCAAGAAACCAAGTTTCTTGATGCCTTCCCTTCACCACCAACCAAAAAAAAAAGAAAAAGAGAGGGGGTGAAGGGGAGTAGACTCAGCGAGAAATCAAAGAGTACATTTCGACAGGTCACAACATGCCGAGGGTTCCCACGGGAACACCTCCGGTAAATTGAAGGCTCCTATTTCCCGAAGGATACTACTCAAACAAATATCATCAAGAAACGGCTAAGTCCACTGCTTGGTCACCTCCGGTCACACAAGCCCCGAAGGCTTCAACAATACAAAGGGACTGGGCTATCCAAAGTCCACTAAACGGTACCTCAAGCAAATACCGAGGGCATCTGTTATGCACTAATACCGAGGGCCCCTACCCCATGACAAGGGACACAACTGGCTAAGTAAAACTCTACAACTTTTCAGGTGTATGCCGAGGGCCCATAACTCCTCATCGGCTTTCTTTACAACAACAGGATTCCACACTTTTCCTAAGTCCACACTTTTGGAAAATGACAACAACCGGAGGCTAATATATCATCCGCCACCCGAAGGCATCTATTACAAATCATCAAAGGCCAACCGAGGGGGCTTATTTCAAGATATCTGCCCCTCGGACAGACTCCTCACTAACCGAAGGTTCAAACACCTACAGCACACTTTGAAGATTTTTCTAAGTCCCACATATTTGGCCCTTGGTCAAATACTCATACAACACAAGGGCCTCACGATCACTGATAACCCGCTTTTGCGGCGTTGTAGTAAAACGGAGTCTAACCTTTCGGTTTTTCCCCGAGTATCGTGTCTCTGAGGAGTGACGGAGGGAAGTGTTGGTTTCAATATCGGTCACCGGTTAGTACGAATCGTTGCAAGCTTTCTCAAACGATTAATTGTGATAATGATTAAGTAAATAAAATTAAACAACACAAGTAGTAGCGGAGAATTTAATTAAATGACATTAATGAGTAAACTAAAACTAGTGAACATGCAAAATAACTTGAGAGAAAATATTAACTAATAAACAATATTAAACTAGCAAACATGTGGATGAGTAAAGTTTCGAAAATAAAATACTTAAAAGGTAAATTCAATGTGACTAGTAACGAAAAATTAACTAATTAAAAGTGGGGTCTAGATTCGGAATTAAGGATCTTGAGTGTCTTTGATTATGAACAAAAATGGGAAATTTTCACTAATATAAAGATACTAAATATCAATTCTCATAGACAAGAAATTAATATTAATTGCCCTAACATGTCCTATTTCTAGGCTTAGTTTAGGGTGTGTGAGATGTGAGCTAAAATTAATTCTAAACTCATAGACAAGAAAGTATTAATTTTCCAAAAATTCACAAGTGAATCGATCAATTTCACAATTACTCTTTCAATTTCATCTCAAACAACTAGTTCTAAAAATTAGAGAATTTTCTCAAATTCAACTCAATATTCAAGAACACCCACTAACCTTAACTTTATCCAAATCCAAACCCCGTGGAAATTTAGCCTAACATGATTATCAACAAACTAACACAATTCATATATAAAAACAACAGTAGCATATAATTCAAACTGAAATTCGAACTAATAAACATTGATTCAAGGGTAACTTGAGAGATAATTGAAACTAATGAAGTAAAAGAACAAGCTCGTGAGCTGAAATAAACATGATTATAATAGCATAAAACCTTAAAGATACAAATCGAAAGAGGATAAAGAGGGGTAAACCGAAGTTTCCGTGGTTGCGATCCTTCTCCTTTTCTAGCTATTCTGCTCCTGAGTTTCTTCTCCACGGATCAGCCCCGCTTTTTTGGTCTGTTCTCCCCTTTTTTTCCTTCAGCTATGCCTATTTATCTTGAGTTGAGAGTTCTGGTTTTTGCCCTGCGGCCAAGTGCTCCGGCTGTCAATTGTTTGTGTGGCTGGTTGACTTTTTTTTTTTCCCGCAGGTGGCTTCTTTTTTTTCTTTCCACTTGTCCCTCGTTTTTTTTGCAGCTATCAAGCTGTCTTTTATTTTGATTTGGCCGCAGCATGTGCTTCTGCCTTCTTCCTTGTCTTGCATTTTATTTTGTTTTAGTTTTCTTTTGTTTGATTATCTTTTTTTTTGAACGCAGCCTAGCTGCAATTATTTGACCTTCTTCTTTTTTTTTTCTTTTGATTAATGTACTTTAAATATCTTATTGAAATATAATAGAATGCTAAATTTGACAAATCCAAAATAAAAATAACACAAATAAGAAAAAAAAACATCAAATTAATCCAAACACTTGAATTAAACACAAATTACTAGAAAAACATAAATTTCGACACTAATTTCAAACATTAATAAAAATGCAACAAAAATGCAGAAAAATGTAACATTTTGCTCCGAGTTTGACAAGAAATGCTATAAAAAGTGAGTGAAAATATATGAACAAATCAGACTTATCAATCACCCGAAGGGTCCTATTCATATACCCGGAGGGATCTACATCCGGAAGCTCAACATCAATTTACGCTTGGAAAATATTCTAAGTCCTAAATGAGTAGCCCCCGGGCATCTAGCAAAAGTGACGCAGAGTCAAGAAGGAATGCCATCTCCCGAAGGCTCCCAAGGGAAAATCTACACTTAGAAAATTTTCTAAGTCCTACATATTTTCCCCCGGTCAACTACTCATACATCAAGAAGGAATGCCATCTCCCGAATGCTCCCAAGGGAAAATCTACACTTAGAAAATTTTCTAAGTCCTACATATTTCCCCCCCGGTCAACTACTCATACATCAAGAAGGAATGCCATCTCCCGAAGGCTCCCAAGGGAAAATCTACACTTAGAAAATTTTCTAAGTCCTACATATTTTTCCCCCGGTCAACTACTCATACATCAAGAAGGGACGCCATCTCCCGAAGGCTCCCAAGGGAAAATCTACACTTAGAAATCTTTCTAAGTCCTACATATTTCACCCTCATCTCAAGGGACCTAATAGCCGAAGGCTACCTATCAATCAAAGGCTACAGTACACAAGGAATCAACACTTAGAAAAATTTTCTAAGTTCTAACTATTGCTGAGCCCTCGGTTGTATATCCAGCAAAGGGTGCCCAACTACCGAAGGCTACAACCATATTCAAATACTTAGAAAATATTCTAAGTCCTAGACATACATTCAAAAAGGAGAAGGCATACATTCAAACATAGGGCGCATTCAAATGTGAAGAGCCTGGAGGCAGCATGCATTCATCAAGAACAGAAGTAAGTGTAAAATTACAAACAGGCCGAAGCCGAAGGATCAATGGTGTTCATTACAAAAATATGTTCAGAAATTTCTAAGTACAGATCTTCTCTGTGACTTCAGCATCATTATCTCCGGGGGCATCTTCTACGGCGGCTTTGGAGGAGACTTCTTCCCCAGCAGCATCACCTCCGACGGCTCCACCCCCATCACCCCCCATCATCACAGAATCGTATATCGTCGGCCGCTCTTCGCCCGGGGGGAGGGGAACTCTCACATCTGGTTGCAATGGGGGGAGGCCATATGCTGAGGGGTCAAATTGATCGAGGGATACGCCAAAGTGCCTAGCGAGCCTCCGGTAAATCAAATGCTGGGTAAAGAATTCACCCCCCTGGTAGTAGGCGTCGCCCCTATCTGTCAGCCAGTCAACCCCGGGGCCTTCTACCCAAGCATCCACCGAGGCCGCCACCACGGAGGCCACCCACTCCTTATGGCCCTCGGTCCTCCAGCCCTCGGCAAGGAACTCAGCAACTGCCTCCCCTCGGGCCTTGGCTACAGCTCCCTCCTTGGCGTTTTTGGCCTCATCGGCAGCTTTCTTCGCCGCCTCAGCAGCCACCTTCTCGGCCTCCGCCTTGCCCTCGGCTATGCCATCGGCCTTGGCCTTCTCCGCCGCCGCCTTCGCCTCCCGGAGGGCCTCCTCCAGCTGCGCAGCATGCTTCATCGCTTCAGAGTTCTTGCGAATCAGCCCCTCCATCTTCTTATCTTGCTCGGCCTCGTGAAGGCGCCTTTCCTCACGCCTCCGGGCCTGTTCCCCGAGGGCTATGCAGGCCTGCAAACAATGATCAAAGGAGTTAGATTAATCCCCAGAAAGAAAATACTAAATTGATAAGAGAAGGAAACAGGAAGCAGATACTTACAGTGAGAGAGGACCGGAGGATCCTGTTCTCGAGGGCATCATCGTCGTATGTCTCGAAGGCTTCTTTATCCATCTTCGAGGTGATGCCCCGCAGGAAGGCCCTCGGCTCGGCAGTACCGTGCATCAGTGAAGCACCGGGGGCAAAGGAGAGTTGACGGATCTCCCGGGGTAATTCCTCCGGGGGGAGATTCACCGGAGCCTTCGGGGTGACCGAGGCCAGAGGCCCATCAGTGGAGGGCATGTCATCAACAATTATGAGGGGGGCCGCCCCCTCAACGGCGCCCCTGGCGGCTTTCTGCTTCTTGGTAGGGGGCTCCACCCCCTTACCACTCCTCTTCTTCTTCACGGCCGCCTCGGCCTTCGACCCCCCGGTCCCCTCAGCGGCATTGACATCCTCAGCGGAAGGCTCTACGACCTTCGGGAAAAACGCATCGGCTGGCTTCTGGCCCGAGGGCCCCTTCTCCTTTGCCTGGGTTTTGCCCTTCCTCTTTGCAAACAGAGCATTGGCATTCATCTTGCTACCTGCAAAGAACGACAACAACAAGTTAAAAGGTTAGAACCGAGGGGTCAGAGACACAACGACAAACATGACAAAAAAAAAATTCTAAGTACAAAAATCTAAAGCCCTCGGCCACTACCTCCTGCTCCCACGAAGGCTTTGTCATAGAGGGGATACTTCTCATCGGTCTCCCCAATGAACCGATACCACAGGAACCCGAGGGCATATAGGTCTTCCTCGAGGGTGCACTCCTTGATGGTTATGTTCTTTTTCCGACCCTCCGGGATCTTGGCGAGTTTCAGGCCATCCTTCTCTAGGGCGAAACTCCCCACCTTCTCGTGGCGCCGAAAGCGGTCCCTTAGCTCCCTCGGGAAGGGGTTCTCGGCCAACCGGACATAGCACCATCTGTCTTTCCAGCCCTTGTTGGACGAGGGCGCCTCGGTGAACAACTTGAACTTCGCTACCTGTTGCAAATTGGCGAAGCCCTCGGCATTCGCGTGCCCCCCTCGGCACAAGTTGAAGCTTTGGAAGAAGAGGTCCAAGCTTGGGGTAACATCCCTCGTCCGGCACAGGTGCAGGAAGCCAGCAATATATGAGTGGCTGTTGGGGGTGAGTTGGCAAGGGATAAGTCCAACGAACCTGAGGTACTCCCGGAGAAATGGGTGCAGGGGGAACCAGAGGCCCATTGACACCGACAGGATGTGGACGGCAATACATCCCTCGGGTGGCCGGGACAGCAGATCATCGACGCCTGGCTCCACCACTTCGGCCGAGGGCCCAACATGCAGCTGCGTGACGTACAAATCAGCCCTGTCCGCCTTCGATTTTATCTCCAAGGCAGCAGTATTGAGCCAGGAATACCCCTCCGGCATATCTATGGGTTTCCCCTGATCGGCGGCAACGATCTTCTTCTTGGGGGCAGCTACCTTGGCCTTCTTCTTCCCGGGGGCCACCCGGATGGGAACTGCATTCAGGGGCTGAGAGGTACTGGCCTCACCAGCACCCCGAGGGGGAAGGACGGCCACAGTAACCTTCGCCCTCTCCTTTTCCTCTTCCTCCTCAGCAACTTGGACGGCGAGGGCCAACTCCTCATCTTCGGCGGTTCGCTCGAACTCCTCCGCCTCGGCCTCGGCCACCAGATCCTTCTGCACCTCGGTGGCGAGAGCTGCATCACCACCATCCGAGGGCTGACTGCTACTGGACTCCACGTCGGAGATGCTTTCATCCTCCATCGAGGGCGCCCCCGAGATGTCTTGAGAATCACTCTGGGACGACATTCTAACTCTAGCTCGAGGGCTCGGGGGAACTAAGGTTTTCTAGAGAATTCTATCTCCTAACCTAAGGGCACAAGGCACAGCTAAACTAAAAGGAGAAGGGCAGGGGGGAACTGACCTTGAGAACAGAGGATTCAACCGAGGGCAAGTTTCTCTCTCTAGAAATTTTTTGCCAGAGCTTCGCTACACTAAGTTCGCACAGCGGGGAATGGCTCTGGCCTTGGGGTATTTATAGACTCCAGAATCCGGGCTTGGGCCCAAAAACTGGGCCTCCGGCCAAGCGTCATCATTACACACCGTCGTTTCACCCAACCGGTGACGCCCGCCCACGAGCAGCCAACGGCTACACTCCACGTGTACCCCCCCAACGGCTATAAACCTGACGTTACATATTCCAACGGCTATATTTCCAACGGCTATATTCTGGAAGCCCCCGGGTTTTCTACTTCACCCCACTTCATCAAGGAGAGCCTCCGGGTACACTTACCCAGAGACGCCCCCGGGTTGTGCCCCACACAGCACATAACAGACGCCTTCGGGATCACTCCTTCAGAAACCCAAGGCTTCATATCAGGGCACCCCTCGGGGATTCCCCCTCAGCACTGTAACAACCGGGTAGCCCCCGGGGAGTTGCCTCATTGACGGATAGCCTACGGCTCACAGGTAATGGGAGCCCCCTGGGTATCCCCATCGCCAACTAACCAGCAAGCAGGGGACCCCCCCCCCCCCCCCCCCCCGTGGCAATTCAATCACTGCCCTCATCCATCATGCCCTCGATCCCCAGATTGAGGGGCTCCCTTCGGCACCCCCAGGACATCCACAGCAAGCCTTCGGCTAATCAACACATGAGCCCTCAGAAGAGAGAGCCTTCAGCATTACCGTTATTCTCCATTTTGACCAAGGTTTCACATTTTCGATTCATCGTTGGGGGAATTCGGTGCACTCTTTTTCCCTCATTAGGATTTTTTCCCACAGGGTTTTTTCTGATGAGGTTTTTAACGAGGTATCCCCCCAAAATGAAACGAAAAGCGTCAGCCTTCGGCCCACAACAGCAACGCAACTACTCTACTCCTTTTCACCACTTTACAAGTGCCTCAAGGAGTGGGGGACTGGAGGACCCCCTCGGGAAAATCATTAAATTACAAAATTAGTGAAATTCCAACAAACGACAAAGCAAGCCCTCAAGTCCCGACATGTGGGTAACTGAGGGACTGCCTTCGGCAGGGACATAAAAGCAACAACTCCTCACCAACTTCAAAGATCACGACAGGACAACATCAAAGGGCAAGCACAAATTACTCCTTTTCCCTCAAATACCTTTCGGCAAAAGGAGTGAGGGACTCCTGATGGAGTATATGGCCCGGGAACACCCGGCCCACAGACTCCTTCTACTCCAGTGGAGGTCCAACAAGCCCAGAAGGCCCAACAGGCCCAAATCACAGCGCCCAGAGTACCAAGCAGCCCGCAATACGCACCAGGGGTGCCTTCGGCTCCCTGGCCGAAGGCTCCAAACTATCACAGCGTGGATATTTCGAACAAACAGAGGAACTGGGAGAAAACGGCGAAAACAGTAGCCCTCGGCACCTGGAGCCCTCGGCACTCAGGGGTCCTCGGCACTAAGAGCCCTCGGCTAGTCCTCTGCAGCCGAGGGCACCTCTCCCGACATGATATCCGCCTCACATGCGTACATATCACCGTACCCTGTACAGACGTCCCATCCAACAGCCGCATTAAATGCGGCCACATGCGGCTGCCAACGCCAACCAGTTGAGGTGATCTCTCGGCCAATAGGCGCTTGACACGTGTCCCTGTCCGGCATTTATTGCTACTATAAATAGCATCCCATTTCCCCATTTGTAACCACGCTGAAAACGCTCCACACTTATAATATACTTTCTCTCTCTACGTTTGCTTGCTCTGACTTCTCTCTAAGTTATTCTCAACAATAATCCCTCGGATATATACCCCCCGGGTAGACTATCCATCAATATGTATTTCAAGATTTGGAGGAAAGGAATATAAGTATATGTATCACCCTATGTTTGACTCTTATACTTGAAACGTTATTTATTCTACATTTAGCCTGCTGCTCGCTCGGTATTCACGTACTGACCCCTTTGGGGGGGCCACCATTTCAGGTTGAGGCTTGAGTTTGCTACCTGCATCTTTGCACGGGTGAAGAGAATCTCAAGGAAGACGTGGTTCGTGCTTCCTTTACTGTTTGAAACTATAAACTATGTTCATGGATATTTTTTGTAATGAACACTTTGTTTAGGGCCTGTGAGCCCACGTTTTGCCATATGTGGCACATGATTGACTATTGAATATTTTTGCTATTCATTCAATCTATAATGTGATGTTGTTATGTATGTTTACTTACCGAGTATGGTATGAACGATCTTCATGAACGCCTTGTATGATTATGTGAGATTGACTTACGAGTGACGTCACTTGATCATGCGGTAGTTGTACACACGCTTAGATGCGGTCTGGGGCGTGACAAAATGATATTAAAAACGTTTGTACATTCCAAAATAGTACGAACATTTTTTTATTTCCAAAATGAGACTAATAACTGTCATTTTTTGACTGCACTAGACTTTTTTTATCGTCAAAACGGGTGACTTAAATTGATATCACAACACATATTAATATATAATAGCAAAAGAAAACTTGGAGAGGGAAGTTGCCGCCAAAAAAAATCTGTTGAGCGAGTGACTGTATGAGTCATGAGATTCTTCCAGTAAAAGCATTCAAACCGTCTGTATGTACAAGTTACTCCGTATTAAAGATTTAAAGTTCAGTGAATCGAGAAATTATTTAATTTAAGGAATATCTATTACTCCCTCCGTCCCCCTGTTATTGTCCCATTTCCTATTCACTTGGTCAACACAAATCATTCTTAATCTCTTACTTTATGTATCAAATTTTTATCAAATTTGATTCTGGCTTTTGCGACTTTGTAAATCTTTTAATGTAGTTTCTGAATATGTAATTTTCTTTTTCTAAAAATAATTTGAGTGCAGACAGGAATCTGTTTGCATTATCGTCGGTCAAGCATCGTAAACCGCAATGGGAAAATAACAAGGGGACGGAGGGAGTAATATATAATAGCAAAAGAAAACTTGGAGAGGGAAGTTGCCGCCAAAAAAAATCTGTTGAGCGACTGTATGAGTCATGAGAACCTTTCAGTAAAAGCATTCAAACGTCTGTATGTACAAGTTACTCCGTATTAAAGTTCAGTGAATCGAGAAACTATTTAATTTAAGGAATATTTCAACAAAAGTCTTGAGACAATCATACGGAGTATTACTTAGCGCTTCTAAAAGTTGCCGATTCTAAAAGAATGCTTTCTTATTGGGTGAAATAATAATAATTACACCACAATTGACGTAAGGCTTACCAATGCCACATTAAATTTTTGACTTCTCAATGTGTCTTCACTTATTTGTATTATTACTCTGAAACATTTCCAATTCCAAAATGAAAATTTGGTCAAACATAAGTTTTAAAATTTTGTTTTTAAAAGAATGCAATAGTTTGTCATAAAATTGTTGTCACTACATACTACTTTAATTATCATTATTCATGTAACGCCCATCGATCTCAGGGTTAAAGGAAACATTACACAAACTCACTACTTAAAAAAACTGCAATATAACGACCGTTTGTTTAAGAAATAACCCTGATAAAAACTCAAATATAACTAAAATATAACTCCAAATAAAACTCAATAAAATCTAATTATCATCAACAAATGTGATAACCACCTGGATCCAGGAATTTATTCAACTTCAAATCCTCAAATAAATAAAGTAATAAAAATCTCTTTATAGTAACGATTGAAATACTGAATTAAAATAATAACTAGCTAGAAGCCACCAAGATCGTTCCCGTTAACTCATCTTGGCACGTGTTCCACTCCATCATCATCTTCTTAGGCATTGGCCTTACCCTTAGTATCTGTACATGTGAAGAAATAAAACTAATAAGTTTTACGCTTAGAAAGTCACTATGGATCCCCAAAAAAATATTTAGAAGTCTATGTCAATTTATCAATAGATAAATTTAGACTATAAGCATGCACCTAACAATTACTTCACAATAACGTTCTCAAATAGCTTTTGAAGGAGATCTCAAAGAAATACTACTGAAATAATTTCTTAAAACTGACGAGAAATCTCAAAACATTTCTGTAAAACTTTCTAAAAGAGATCCCATAAGCTTTTTGTAAAACTCTTTGTGGATAATTTTAAATCTGTGGGCCCGTGATATGTACTCAAAGGCGTCAATCCGACAACTCAGGGGAGCGACCAAATAAACATATCAGACTTTCTGAATCTGATAACTAATAACTCTGTGGGAACAAGTACATATCACTATCTTTCACTTTAAATATTAGTTCTTTTTATGGTTACGTTTGGTTAAAACATCTTAACATCTTGAAATAAAGTACTGGCATAATCTTGACTGTGCCAGATAATAAACGTAAATTAATACAACAATTAAAATAACTCATCAAATAGTTCATCAAGCTCACATAATAGCAAATAGTCTAAAATCATTTATTAAAATCAACCAGACTTCTCTCTTTCATTTGGTTGAACAAACATGTACAGGTGATAGTGAACTTACCTGTAGAAGCTGAACTCAAAATTTTCAAATAATTGTGGCAACATGATAACGTCTTCCGGTAGGCTCTTCTCTTAAATCTTTAATTCAATGTAATAATATAATCACCATTTGATGTGTTTTAATTTATATTGGACAACCAACTAATTAAATTAGTTCTAGGAATTTTATCAATCCACGACCCGAAAGATAGATGAATTATCAATCCGGGACCTGAAAGATGAAATGTATCGATATAGGACCCGAATGATGAAACTATCAATTTAGGACTTGAATGATTGGAAATTATCAATTTAAAACCTAAGTTGTCCGAAATTTTATTAATTTTTTTATCTTAAATTTTTAAATATTATTTATTTTATGAAACTAATAAACTTTTGTGAAGAAAAGTTTATCAAAAATTAGCAATGGAATTAATAAAAAAATTAAATAAATCAAAACCTATGAAATTTTAGGTCCTAGATTGATAGTTTTCATCATTCGGGTCCTATACCGATAGATCTCATCTTTCAGGTCCCGAATTGATAATTCATCTATCTTTCGGGTCCTGAATTGATAAAATTCCTTAGTTCTATGGAGAGATACTATTAGAACATATGGAAATTTTGTAACCGGAGCTCTATACGTATCAATCCACTAACACTTGGAATTTGATTTCCTGCACCCGCACGGATAGCTCAGTTGGTCGAGTGGTGGAAGATTTGGATCAATGGACTAAGGTTCGAATCCTCGCAGCGACCGGGTGGAGGTCACAGAACCTGAAATAAGGCTGAGCCTCTGATGCGCATGGTGTATGGGCCTACTGCCATTCTGCTGACTGAGTCACCGTGACTAACCTCCCCACCATCCTGTCGGGTCGGGGTGGGGGCTCCTGCGGTGGGAGATTCCACCTTTTGGATCAATAGAATTTGATTTCCTACTGCTACTCACCAACTAAAGTGATCTAGTAAGTCACTCCAAAGAAACAATCTTCTATCTTAGAAAAATCATTACGTGGCTCACCAATTTTGCGGCTAAGTTTTCAAATTACAGAACAACTAGAACAGCCCTCATCGAAATATTAAATAGAAATTTGTTCCCTAACCCTTTTTATGAAAAAGAACCCGCTAGTTGGAGCTTAAAAGTGCAGAGAAAGATTTCACAAGAAGAAAAAACTGAAATATGAGATTTATGTGCTAAAACCATTTGTCTGGACAACTGTTTCAACATCCATCAACCTTATTAACAAAAATCTAATTAGAAATTTGAACTCCACCAGTTTAAACTCAAAAACGCAGCAAGGAAAATATATTTGAACTGCCACTAAAACAAAGACCATCAAAGGTGCATGACAACTTGTCACAAAACCAAAAAGGAACTCACTTCCACATAACTACTACTACACTAGTAATTTAATAGATTTGAAGATCATGGGCCATGATGAGAAACAGATATTGCAAAGTTGATAGAGAAAAGTTTAATTTGTAAACTTCAATCCTCTAATAGATTTAGGTTAGATTGTATCGTGATAGCATAAACTTTTCAGCACCTAAATCTTAAAATTTAACCTTCAAGTTATACAAAAGTTTTGTCTTTGAGTCCTACTCAGCGGAGTGTTGGAATAAATCCATGAATACTTTAATCTTCATATTGAAATTATCTAGAGAATTAACTGAGCGGAAGCGTACCTGACTCCATGGGAGATGACCTTTAGAAATCCGGGAGATGGAGGCTAGAGTTTGTGTCTTCTAGTTGATACACACCCTCGGGAATTATCTCTCTAGCGATGGGATGCAGAAAGACTGAATGGCGTGTACAACTAGGGACCATAACCCTTTATTTATAGAGAGTGCTTAACCCTAATCAGCCCATCATTGATTAGGTCAAGCCCATGGGTCTCTACACATTTGGGCCCTATACCTTATTAGATAACTTATTAGCCCACTTAAATTAATATCCATAGGACCACTAATTTTTGGGCCTAAATATAAGATAGCATATAACATACAATTAAACCCGATAAATAATATATTGTGAATACTACATGTAGTATAAGTCCAATAATCTAACAATCTCCCACTTGGACGACATACACATGAATACACACAATCCTTAGCATTGTATGTTTACTTTAGGAGCTCCAAAATTTTGCTATCAAACTGTAGTCATCCTTAATCAATCCGGTCCATTAATTATATCCACATAGGACCAAAGAAGTCTTTGTTATATTTGAATAACTAGACCCATCAATGATCACGTATATTAATATAATAAATGACATGGATCAAGTATAGGTGTGTAGCGTGGAAATAACATAAAGTGTGGTCTGGAATAGAATGTATATTTCCAACTGGTCCACCTTGAGATCAATAATATAACTGTAAGAGTACAATAAAACTTTAAACTTTATTTCTGCAGAAAATAACATTAAACTTGAGTTAACCAAATGTAGAAACATTACAAACTCTCACTAAAACTCATAATCTTAAACTGATTTGACACCCATTTGAGCAACATGCTCATGAAACACTTTGGGTGGTAATCCTTTAGTGAGCGGATCCGCAATCATGGAGTTCGTGCTAATGTGCTCTATAGATAACTTTCCTTCTTGTACTCGTTCCTTAACAGCTTTAAATTTGACCCCAATGTGTTTTGCCTTGGTCAAACTACTGTTGTTCTTAGCATAGAGGACTGTTGATCTATTGTCACACAATAGCTTAAGTGGTGTTTCAATGTTGTCCACTATGCGTAGTCCACTAAAAAAATCTCGCAGCCATAATGCCTGATTGGATGCCTCATAACATGCTATAAACTCAGCTTCCATGGTGGAAGTAGTTGTAAGAGTCTGCTTGATACCTCCTCCAGCTAGAATATAGATGTAGCCTGAAGTGGATCTCAAGCTATCTTGACATCCAGCAAAATCAGAGTCGGTATACCCAATGACCTCAAGCTGATCCGATCTCCGATATGTGAGCATATATTCCTTTGTTCTCTGTAAATACCGCATGACTCTTTTGGCTGCTTTCCAATGGTCCATTCCCGGATTGCTCAAATATCTGCCTAACATCCCAACAATGTATGCCAAATCAGGTCTTGTACAAACCTGGGCATACATCAAACTTCCTACAGCCGAAGCATAAGGAATGTTCCTCATTTCTTTAGATTCAAAACCATTCTTAGGGCACTGCATGATACTAAACTTGTCTCCCTTAGAAACTGGGGTATCTCCTGGTTTGCAGTCTTGCATACCAAACCTTTTGAGAACCTTATCGATATAGCTCTTTTGTGAGAGTCCAAGAACGCCTTTGGAGCGATCTCAGTGAATTTGAATTCCTAATACAAAAGAAGCCTCACCAAGATCTTTCATTTCAAAATTCTTTGAAAGAAATCTCTTAGTTTCGTGTAATAAGCCTATATCGTTAGTAGCAAGCAGTATGTCATCAACATACAAGACCAGGAAAATATGCTTACTCCCACTGAACTTGTGGTATATACAATCATCACTGACGTTTGGTTGAAAACCAAAAGATATAATGACTTTATGAAACTTGTGATACCACTGACGAGAAGCCTGTTTGAGCCCATAGATGGATTTCTTTAATTTGCAAACCATTTTCTTTGAATCTCCCGAAACAAAGTTTTATGGTTGCTCCATATAGATTGATTCCTCAATGTCACCATTGAGAAATGCAGTTTTTACATCCATCTGATGAAGCTCAAGATCAAAATGTGCCACTAATGCCATTATTGTTCTAAAAGAGTCTTTTGAGGATACCGGAGAGAAAGTCTCTTTATAGTCAATTCCTTTCTTTTGAGTGTAGCCTTTAGCAACAAGACGAGCTTTAAACCTTGTAACATTACCCTTTGAATCCCTCTTGATTTTAAATATCCATTTACAACCAATGGGTTTAATACCTTCAGGCAATGAGACTATCTCCCAAACGTCATTGTCACTCATAGACTTCATCTCATCTTTCATGGCATTAATCCATTCTTGAGAGTTAGATCTTTCCATGGCTTGACGGAAGTTGATTGGATCATCTTCCGCAAAACCAACATCTGATTCTTGTTCTTGGAGGAAGACAATTATTTCTTCCACCAATTCCCAATTTTCCTCATGTTCTTGGAGAAATACAATATAATCATCTGGAATTGCGCTTCTCCTCTCTCGAGTGGATCTCCTTAATGGCACCTCAGGTTCTTGAGGTTGTTGAGTTTGATCCTCATTAATAAATCCAGGTACTTGATTGGGGAAGTTTTCGAGATTGTCATGAACTGGAGTTGTTTCTTGAACATCATTAGGAATAAACATATCTTGATCATGTTCAATGACAACTGAAGGAAGAGTAACATGTTCTTCCTCAAAGACAAAATCTCTAACCTTATCTCCCCACCCCCAAACTCAATATCCTCAAAGAACCGGGCATTGCCCGTCTCAAAAATAGTCCTGGTAGTGGGATCATAAAATTTATACCCCCTTGACCTCTCAGAGTATCCTACAAAATAGCTACTAACTGTTCTTGAGTCCAGTTTCTTTTCATTTGGCCTATAAGGACTTGCCTCAGCTGGACAACCCCAAACATGGAAATGATTTATACTGGGTTTCTTTCCAGTCCAAATTTCATAAGGGGTTTTAGTTGTAGCTTTAGTGGGAACTCTGTTAAGTATGTAAGCTGCAGTTTTCAGTGCCTCTCCCCCAGAGGGAATCTGGTAAAGTAGTATGACAAATCATACTCCTAACCATGTCCTTCAATGTACGGTTTCGTCTCTCAGCAACACCATTCATGCTAGGAGTTCCTGGCATGGTGTATTGAGGAACAATTCCACACTCCTCTAGGAATTTAGCAAAGGGCCCTGTACGTTGTTCACCGGAACCATCATATCTACCATAGTATTCACCACCACGGTCAGATCTAACGGTTTTTATTCTTTTGCCTAATTGGTTTTCAACTTCGGCCTTATAAGATTTGAACACGTCTATTGACTGAGACTTTTCATGAATGAGATAAAGGTAACCATAACGAGAGTAATCATCTATGAATGTGATAAAATATGTTTGGCCATTTCTACATGGTGTAAGGAATGGTCCACAAATGTCTGTATATATCAATTCCAATAGATCTGAAGCTCTCTCGGCACCTAATCTCCGTTTGTTCGTTTGTTTTCCCTTAACGCACTCAACACAAATATCAGAATTTGAGGAGTCAAGAGAATCAAGAATTCCATCTGACACAAGTCTCTGAATTCTTTCTTTAGAAATATGTCCTAGACGCTTGTGCCAAAGTGAAAACGAATTCTCATTGGTTAATTTTCTTTTAGTACCACGAGTACTTACATGCAAGGTTTCATTATATGAGGTATTTATATCAAGTGAATATAGATTATCATAAACTGATAAAAGACCAATACCAATAAGTTTTGAATCTTGAAATAGACTGAACTAACTATTTCCCAATGAACAAGAATAACCAAATTTGTCCAATGCAGAAATAGAAATTAAATTCCGCCTAAATGACGACACAACAAATGTCTCTTTCAAATCCAAATAAAAATCAGTCTTTAATAATAATCTAAAAACACTGATAGCCTCAACTTCAACCCGCTTGCCATCACCGACATAAATGTATCTTTCACCATCAATTGGTTTTCGGCAGCTCAGGCAACCCTGCATAGATACACTTATGTGAGTAGTAGCACCGGAATCTACGCACCAAGTGTCTTTTGGTACCGAAATTAAATTAACCTCAGAACAAACAAGAGCAAGAGACATACCCTTTTTCGCACGCCAAGCATGGTACTTAGTGCAGTTCTTTTTCTTGTGATTAGTCCCTTTGCAAAAGAAGCATCCAGATTCCTTACTTTCTTCCTTAGTTTCCTTGTGATGCTTTCTGGGAGGCCCCGAATTTGCAGCTTCCTTAATTTTCCTTTTATTGCTGCCCTTAGAGGTAGATGCCAAATGAGCACTTTCTGTCTTATCTTGCTTTATTCTCTCTTCCTCTTGAACACAATGAGAAATGAGCTCATTGAGAGACCATTTCTCCTTAATGCAGTTGTAACTGACTTTAAATTGATTAAATTGAGAAGGAAGAGAGATCAAAACTAAATACACAAGCAATTCCTCAGGTAAAATAAGCTTTAGTGCACTTAGTTTTGAAGCAATATGAGACATTTCCAAAATGTACTCCCTTATGTTCCCTTTGCCTTTGTACTTCATGGGAACAAGAGTGCTCAAAAGAGTACTAGTTTCTGCCTTTTCGTTTTTAGCAAAACGTTTTTCAAGTTCGGCAAGGAACGATTTGGCATCAGCCTCATCAGACATTGTACCCCTGAATGATTCCGGAATTGCACGTTTCATGATCATTAGACTCATGCGGTTTGAGCGTTCCCACCTCTCCATCTCCCTCTTTTCATCAATGGTAGATGTGTCCTTAAGAGCGACGGGTTTCTCAGTCCGAAGTGCAAGGTCTAGATCCATGCAACCGAGAACAATCATAACGTTCTCTTTCCATTCCTTAAAATTCGTGTCGTTAAGCACTGGGATGCTATTAATATTAGCAGATATTGTAGCAGCAGAATTGTTGACTGAAAGAGATCAAAAAAATAATATAAATGATATGCTCTAGGAACTGAAATTAATTTGATAATTAATTTTAAATTTAAATATTAGCAATCCCCATCACAAGATACCTTGCGCAACATCTAATCTTGTCTTTGGATATAAATTAGACTTGCAAGTGGCACTCTTGGTGTGATAATAAAATTTTGATAATAAAATCATGTCAAATATTAAGCCTTTCTTTGGACCGACTTAATATTCACACGAAAAACATCATAATCATCACAAATTTTATTATCACAAATGTACTTAAATTTCGGCCAAATAATAACATTCCTTTGGGTCGATTATTATCCGCATGAAATAAGAAAGTACACAATCATCTTAATATATGAGTTAATTAATTTCAACAAGAGAGACTACTTTGGCAGCATGTTGTGTCAATTTATCAACCCAAATATTAGACATGCTAATATTAAATCAACAATCTGAAAATAAAATTGGGCGATTTTTTTTTTGAATCACATGCAAATGTGTTATGTATAACGAAATTTGTAAAACCTGTACCCAATCTTTATGTGATCACAAAATAGGGTTATACATCCATAACACACAACACATTTTTAAACTGTAAATCATGATAACCAACAAAAGTAATTTATTTTCAAATATGCAATTCTAATGGAACTGACATTGGTTGTGATCACATATAAGTATTTAATTACCAAAACCGATAATCACATGTATGTACTTAATTATCAAAGCCATAAAATTCCAAAATTGATTCACCGAAAAAGGAAGCTTATCAAACTTATTTGATGCACGTATTCTTTGGCAGACTCAAAAATTGAAATCAAATATGATTCACCATGAATCAATTTAGTGATTCCATCGAATAACGTATTGATCACCGTATTAAGTGATATTATAGTATTACAACTTACAGATTATTCAAATCAAAAGAAAAACAAAAGATGATCCTTAACGACACAAAAGTTAACTATTAAAATAATCTAACTAAAATCAATCGTAGGATTGATTAACCCAATAAAAACATAGAAGATCCAAAACAAAAAAAAAACATTATCCATGTTGCAATCGAAAAAACAGTGACATTAGAGGCGGGGCGGGGCGGGGGGATCCCACTAAGTCTGCAATTTACTGATTCCACTAATGAATACAGAAGAAAATTAGGAATTCTAGCTAATAAATTATTCCATCACCAGAATGCCAAATAACAAAAATGGAAACTAAAAACTCATACAAATCGTCATAACGATTCACCGAAATTTCTGTTGTAAATCGTAACTGTGATTGAGAGACAGGGGTTGAAAGAAAAATATCCGTATCCGATCCTTCTGATCGGCATATCATATGACAACACAAACTCAATCCCTTAAGATTGAAACAAAAGTATGAATACTCCAAATAATTCAATATGAAGGAGGCTCTCATACCAATTGTTGGAATAAATCCATGAATACTTTAATCTTCATATTGAAATTATCTAGAGAATTAACTGATCGGAAGCGTACCTGACTCCATGGGAGATGACCTTTAGAAATCCGGGAGATGGAGGCTAGGGTTTGTGTCTTCTAGTTGATACACACCCTCGGGAATTATCTCTCTAGCGATGGGATGCAGAAAGACTGAATGGCGTGTACAACTAGGGACCATAACCCTTTATTTATAGAGAGTGCTTAACCCTAATCAGCCCATCATTGATTAGGTCAAGCCCATGGATCTCTACACATTTGGGCCCTATACTTTATTAGATAACTTATTAGCCCACTTAAATTAATATCCATAGGACCACTAATTTTTGGGCCTAAATATAAGATAGCATATAACATACAATTAAACCCGATAAATAATATATTGTGAATACTACATGTAGTATAAGTCCAATAATCTAACATGGAGGACCTAGGGAGGGGCCTAGGGGGCAAGTTCCCCCGCTTTCGATAAGAAATTTCACTACTAGTACTTAGAGTAAAATCAGTGCCCCAACTTGGAGTCAAGAATTTCACTACTACTAGTTCGGGTAAAATTAGTGCCCCCAACCCGTACAAAAAATTATCAATATTAGATAATTAAGATACTAAATTGTTACAGTTATATAAATTAAAAGTTAATGCACAATATTTAAATTTGAGCTGAATTAAAATAAAAGATCTCAAAAAAGGAGAAGAAAATAGTTAAGGTTTTTTTCTTTTGATAGAAAATAGTTAAGGGTTGAAAACCCAAAAAGTTAAAATGTAAATGGTAATCAAATTAATGTGCGGCCATCTTAAAGTAATCTAAAACATGAAAAGTTTAAAAATGAAATCCACTAATAACTCGCTATTACTCTACAAGGCAAGGGGGGGGGGGGGGACTTCCAAAATATAAACTCTCACGGATGTTTACACTCTGACCTCTTTCTGGGGCTTGCCGCTGCCTTGCTAAACTACCTCTGCAGCGCCGCAGCGCCCAATCACCCGTTCATTTGTATTTTGCAAGTATTCTGGGACCGTCTTGATGTCGTCGTCCTACAATGGATATACGGCACGATTTCTCACGACCTCCTTCATACAATCATCGAGCCCGATTCCACGGCTCACACGGCTTGGTCTCACCTTGAAGATATCTTCCAAGATAACAAAAACTCTAGAGCGGTGTACTTGGAAAATCAGTTTTCCAATACCCGAATTGACCAATTCCCGAATATCGCCTCCTATTGCAAGGCTCTCAAACTGCTTGCCGATCAACTGAGCAACGTCGGCGCCCCGGTCACCAACAGCCGCCTTGTTCTCCGCCTTTTTCATGGACTACTGAAACATTATGATATTGTGGCTTCCCTCATCCAACAAACCGACCCCCTCCCGCTCTTCTCCAAAGCTCGGTCAATGTTAACCCTCGAAGAAGCCCGAAAAAATCAGCAGGCCAATAACCCAGCAGCCGCCATGTTCCACGCTGGCAACAACCCCCCTCCCCCTCCCACTCTGGCAGCCCTTCCTCAACCACGCCCCGTGCCTCCCCATCACCCCGATCCCAGGCCTGCCCGCCACGCAACAAAAACCAACCCCGCCTACATTACCCCACTCCCGCACCCTCTAGCCAGTGGACCTTTCCCCCTGGTCCTACTGGCCACCTACCCAATGGTTTGCACCCCCTGTCCTTACCCATCTCGCCCACTTCCCGCTCAACCCACCTCACCAAATCCCTCTCCCGGCATTCTTGGACCTCGTCCACAAGCCCACTACTCCACCGCATACCAAACCCCAACGGACATACAAGCCGCCATGCACACCATGACGCTCTCCCCACCGGATGAAAATTGGTACATGGATACCGGGGCCACCTCTCACATGACATCTTCCTCAGGTACTCTCCGTCCTTATTTTAATTTGTGCACAAACAATCGCATTGTGGTTGATAATGGCACCTCCGTCCCAATTACGGGTCACGGCCACACCACCCTTAACACCATCCCCTCACCTCTTCACCTAAAACATGTCCTACATGCCCCTCACCTAATTAAAAATCTCATTTCAGTCCGTAAACTTACTACAGACAATCATGTTTCCGTTGAATTTGACCCCTTTGGTTTTTCTGTGAAGGATCTCCACACAGGAACAACAATTTTGCGGAGCAATAGTTCGGACCAGCTCTACCCAGTCCATCCCAGTGTCGGCTCCACCAATTCTCCATCGGCCCTCCTTACCATTCCCACCGAGCTCTGGCACAGCCGGCTTGGTCACCCCGGGGATCCCGTTTTTAATTCACTTAGAATAAATAGAGTTATCTCTTGTAATAAACTTCATGCGTCTATTTGTACTACATGTCAAATGGGCAAACATGTTAAGCTGCCTTTCTTTTCCTCTTTATCTGTTACCACTAAACCGTTTGAAATAATACATAGCGATTTATGGACATCACCTGTTTTAAGCAATCTTGGCCATCGTTATTATGTATTATTTTTGGATGACTACTCTAAATTCTTGTGGGTATATCCTCTTCAAAATAAATCACAAACATTCTCCACTTTTGTCACATTTTATAACTTTGTTCACACTCAATTTGAACAACGTATCAAAATATTTCAATGTGATAATGGCACCGAATTTCGCAACAAACAATTTAGTCAATTCGGTGACACCCCTGGCATGCACTTTCACTTCTCTTGCCCCTACACTTCTCCACAAAATGGCAAAGCCGAACGCATCATACAGACTATAAACAATATGGCGCGTACCCTCCTCATTCATGCCAATCTCCCCCACCAATTATGGTCGTATGCAATTAGAATGGCCACTTACCTTCATAACATACTTCCGTCACAAACTATAAATTCCCAATCTCCAACTCACCTCTTATACCACAAAATCCCCTCATATGATCACCTTTGAGTCTTTGGTTGCCTTTGTTTCCCTCATACACCGCCCACCACCATTCATAAATTACAACCTCGGTCTACCCCTTGTATTTTTTAGGGTACCCCGACAACCACAAAGGCTACATCTGTATGGTCATCAACACCAAAAAAATAATTATCTCCCGACACGTCACTTTCAATGAGTCGGTATTCCCATGCTGCTCCACCCTAAATAACCCCCCGTCACCCAAACCCGTACATGACATTGTTCATCCTCTCATACCCACCAATCCCTTTGCATGGTCACTTTTAAATCCCATGCAGCACAACCCACCTGGATCACCTTTGACTCCTAGTCCCCAAACTAGCAGCCCTCCACACGCATCACCCCTTCCCCAAATACTAGTTGACCATAACGGACCAAATTCCACCTCCCCACTCCTGATGCCCTCCGTCTCCCGTAACCAACAATCCCCACCCAGTCCGCCATCTCCCCGACACGACGTACCAGCCACACGCCAGCCACAACCATCCCACCACCCAATGACAACCCGGGCGAGAGCTGGCATTTTCAAGCCTAAACAAATCCTGAACCTCTCGGCCACCCTACAACCCTCCCCCATCCCAAAAAATCCCATTTCCGCCCTCCGTGACCCGTGTTGGAAAGCCACCATGGATGACGAATTTAGTGCACTTATTAAGAATAGGACGTGGGAGTTGGTTCCCCGACCGCCTAATGCTAATATTATTCGTTGTATGTGGTTATTTAAGCATAAATACACGTCCGACGGAACTCTTGAACGGCATAAAGCACGGCTGGTTGTCAACGGAAATTCCCAACACATAGGAGTTGATTGTGCGGAGACCTTTAGCCCGGTAGTCAAACCCGCTACTATCCGCGCCGTCCTCAGCAATGCTATATCCCGCTCTTGGCCTCTACATCAACTTGATGTCAAGAATGCTATCTTACACAACAAAATCCAAGAAACGGTTTTCATGCACCAACCACCGGGATACCGTGACTCCAACCACCCACAGTACGCCTGCCGCCTCGTCAAATCACTCTACGGTCTCAAGCAAGCCCCACAGGCTTGGTACCACAGGTTTGCGATGTATGTTTCACGACTGGGATTTGTCCACAGTAAATTTGACCACTCTTTATTCATTCTACACCGCAATAAAGAAATTACTTTCATCCTACTTTACGTGGATGATATTATCCTAACGGCCTCCTCCGACACATTACGACACACAATCCTCACTCACCTTTACCAGGAATTTGCCATGACAGATGTTGGCCCATTGTCCTTCTTCCTTGGCATCTCGGTTACCACCCAAACCGGTGGTCTGTTTTTATCACAAACAAGATACGCCAAAGAGATCATCTCACGCGCCGGGATGGACATGTGCAACCCCGTAGCCACCCGGTGGACTCTGCTGCCAAACTCAATGGCACAGCGGGCCCTCCCGTTGCCAACCCAACACTGTACCGAAGCCTTGTCGGAGCTCTTCAATACCTCAAATTCACCTGGCCTGACATCTCTTATGCGGTACAACAGGTTTGCCTATTTATGCACGACCCGCGGGAACCTCATTTTCTCGCTCTCAAACGAATCATCCGGTACCTTCAAGGAACTACACACCTCGGCATTCACCTTACCCGCTCACCATCTCATTCTCTTGTTGCTTATACCGACGCTGATTGGGGTGGCTGCCCTGACACACGGCGCTCCACTTCTGGGTACTGCATATTTCTCGGTGATAACATTCTGTCTTGGTCCTCCAAACGACAAAACACCATCTCCCGATCAAGCGCCGAAGCCGAGTACCGCGGGGTAGCAAATGTTGTCGCCGAAGCTTGCTGGATTCGTAACCTCCTACTGGAATTACACCAACCTCCGACAAATGCCTCAATAGTCTACTGTAATAATATTAGTGCCATCTACATGGCTGGAAACCCAGTACAACATCACCGGACCAAACACATAGAAATTGATATCCACTTCGTTCGGGAAAAGGTGGCTCGCGGCGAAATTCGGATACTGCATGTACCAACACGCCACCAATTTGCGGACATATTTACTAAAGGACTGCCTCGTGTTCTCTTTGAAGATTTCCGGTCCAGTCTACACGTTCGGCCACCTCACGTCTCGACTGAGGGGGCAAATTAAACCCATGCACAGCAGCCGGTCAACCCATTCTAAATTAGCCTTCTTGTATTTCCTTTTATATTTTACATCTTGTATTTATTTGCAATTATGTCTAGATTCATTTGTAATTATGGTAGCAATATTTTTAGGCCATAGAATCCTCCTAGCATTGATGCCTCTCGGCTGTTACACGAAGGCCATGCATGTATATATGTTAACACCATGATGAATAATACGCAAGGAATTATCATTCCATTTAAGAGAACGGACTGCTATGGAAAAATGTTGAGAGCTTCAGCGGCTTAGTACTCGGCTCTTATAGAAGAAAGTGGCCTAACTTCTCTAGGGATTCAATTTAAAAGAGACTTACCTGAGCTAAGATTGATTTGGACTGATTAAGCTTTAAAACACTACTTATTTCTTCACTTAAAATTATTAGAACTTATCGATCAACGTTACCTGCCAGAACAGCACATGATCAAACAATAAATCACATTAGTCATAGAAGAAACTTATTTAATTGACTAAAATAAATAATAACTAACTATTAAAAATAATTAGCTCATAAAAAAATATCAGGGTGTTACAATTCTTTCTATAAAAAAATCATCATTACTGAAAGGGAAGAAAAACTATTGTGCTTTATTGTTTTTTATATTATGCTAATTACAATTATAAGAAAAAATTCTCAAAATAGAAGTCAATGGTGTTAAGTTTGTACAATGATTTTGATCAGTGCAATTTTATGGAAGTTTTAAAAAATATGTTTTTTACAGATAACATTTTGAAACAATGGCAAGAGTATTACTCATACACTTTAGGTGGACAAAAATATGACCAAATTTCAATTGGACAAAAAAGTGAGTTAAAAATTAAAATTACGTCTCCTTCTCTCTTCAATTGTCGAAGATGCACTCAGCGGCTCACACCATCGGCGCAACACCAAATCTCCATCGAAGATGGCATCAACTCTTCAATCATCAGTCCCCCTACTCCAACCAAGACATAAGCTCGATCCATCTCTGCGATTCTGCTATTCCTGTCACCACCATCTTCGCCCCATTACACCGCCTCCGCCGTCGACGTCCCAAGTAAGCTTCGTTTCTGCTATTCTTCTATTCTGGCTGAACTAACTATAATCGATGGCAACGGGGCTGCGGTGGTCGGCGATGGCATCTCCAATAGCTAGGGTTTGAAATCGAGCGTAGCTGGGCAATTCGGCTACGGTTTTACATAGCGGCGTGGTGCTAGGGTTTTTTGGGCATGGGCGGTGGTGTGTTGGGGCTGGGGGCGATACAAGGGCTATGGTCGTGCGAGGGCTGTGGGTTGGGGAAGGGACTGCCTAGGCGACGTCGATTGTCGCCAGGAAGGGCGGTGGTGTGCGGTGGTTAGGCAGGATGAGATGGTTGAAGTCTTCCGGTGATTAGGGGTGGGGTGTGGTGGCAGGGGGTGACAGTGACCGAGGTTGTGGTGCTCGGCGGTAGCAGGGGGTTGGGTATGCTACAGTGACACGGGCGGTGGCTACAGTGACACTGGTGGTGACGACAGTGACATTCGATAGTGACATTAAATTTGATCAGTGACATTAAAATGTGGTAATGACATGAATATGACTACTTTAGTCACATTTTAGTCAAAATATAAAAGTGGTCACATTTTAGGAAATCACACTTAATTTAGTAATATTGAAGGAATAACCCCTAACATTTTCATATCATAATAATTTTTAATAAAAATATATTATTTTTCATAATTTAAAACGATAGATAAAATCTTCGATAATTATGAAGTTTGAAGGACGTATCTTTATATTATATAAAGAAACAGTGTGGCTACAATTTTGGAGGTAAAATTCCCGCCTATCTAAAGGACAAAAATGGAAACAACACTATCGATGGAAACACATCCAGTGGCCTAATGTTCTAATATATAGAAATAAATATACGTACCCCATATTTGTTCATTGCAAAGGCTGAAGATGTAATATCAATCTTTATATTATATAAAGTAATAGTGTGGCTACAATCTTGGAGGTAAAATTCCCTCCTATTTTAATCTTTATCTTTATATTATATAGAGTAACAGTGTGACTACAATTTTGGAGGTAAAATTCCCGCCTATCTAAAGGACAAAAATGGAAACAACTCTATCGATGGAAACACGTCCAGTGGCCTAATGTTCTAATATATAGAAATAAATATACGTACCCCATATTTGTTCATTGCAAAGGCTGAAAATGTAATATCAATCTTTATATTATATAAAGTAACAGTGTGACTACAATTTTGGAGGTAAAATTCCCGCCTATTTTAATCTTTATATTATATAAAGTAACAGTGTGGCTACAATTTTGGAGGTAAAATTCCTGCCTATTTTAAGGACAAAAATGGAAACAACTCTATCGATGAAAACACGTCCAGTGGCCTAATGTTCTAATATATAGAAATAAATATACGTACCCCATATTTGTTCATTGCAAAGCCTGAAGATGTAATATCAATCTTTATATTATATAAAGTAACAGTGTGACTACAATTTTGGAGGTAAAATTCTCACCTATTTTAAGGACAAAAATGGAAACAACTCTATCGTTGGAAACACGTCCAGTGGCCTAATGTTCTAATATATATAAATAAGTATACGTACCCCATATTTGTTCATTGCAAAGGCTGAAGATGTAATATCAATGATTAATAAATGCAGCAATCACATATATCTATATGGAAAATACATGTGCTAATGGTACGCATAACTCAAGTAAGTATATACTCCGTATTAATTAATAATTATTATCAATATTAAGGCTAGCAAATTAGTAATTGATTGGTAGTATATGTAGTAATTTTAGCAGGTATCATGTATGTATGTCTTATAGGTGTGTAAACAATGTAGCAAAATAAGAAAAATAATTGGCCATGAATACTTTTTCCTAGCATTACGGGATAAGTGATAAATAATTTAAAGCATATCTCACTTACAACTTTATATTTTGAAGTGCTTACTTAGCAAATGCATATATTTAAAAAATTGTACTACACTTATTTTTTTCTAAAAAAAACAAAAAAAAAAAGAGTTTTGAATGATACGATGTTTATGGAAACGTCTTCAAAAAATCTAAAATTAGATGCATGTACTTATCTATGAACTTGATATTAAATACTCCCTCCTTAAGATAAATGAACATAGACACAAATTCATTACTTTAAAAAGAAAGTGCATGACAAAAGTTTTTTGAGACAAACCAAAAAGGAATTGAAAAAGAGAGTATTTGATTATTTAAGATCATATTCCATTTTAAATGTAAACTATATTATTACCATATAAAATTAGCGGCCAAATTGAAATCTATACTCCTTAATTAATGGTTTTTTTTATAAAAAAATATACATTAGTGGTGCATTTATTGGCCATAAATGTACCTCAAATAATACATTTATTTATATTGAAGAAGCTATCCAAATAAAGTGAGCAACGTGTGTAAAACAATATAATCATTCATTACTCACCTCTTATTTTCAATGGATAACAAAAAATCATTACTATCCACTTTTAAATTATGCAAAAACAAATAAAAATCTAAATGCAAACAAATGATGTAGTTTTGTAATAATAATGAATATATGACTAAAATAAAAATAGTAGATAAAAATGTGATTTACTATAGTTCAATCAGTATAATAGTAACTTTAGCGGTTCTGGTCATGTTCAAAGTGACGGTATACTTAAAGAACTTTAGTACGGAGTAACATTTTTATCCATAATTATATTTCATTATTATTTAATGGAAAATTGGCAGGGATTGTTGGCAGGGATTTTTCCCAAAATTGGCAGGAATTTTGACAAGGATGTGCCAAATCCGTGCCAAAAACAGTTTGGCACGAGCTATTTAGCACGAAGTCATCGGATATTTCATTATTGTTTAACGAACAATCATCGGTGATGGAGTATATGGGCCTGGACCCCATGACCCACATACTCGGAAGAACAGGAGGTACCACGATCACCTGGTGGGACCCTCGTCGGCCAGATGACCTCCATCGGTCGGAAAGAAGTCTATTCAGAATACGGTCCGGGAGTCAGGAGAACCGGGTGGCCTCGTCGGCCGGGTCTTCATCGGCCATGCCCTCATTAGCCGTGCCCTCATCGGCCACGAGCAGCCTCCAGAATAGGATTTTATACTTAATCATTTGTATACTCTATCATTTACTTTGTATTCGGCCCAATAGTGGTCCAGTTGTAAATGGGCCTCCCAAGCCCAAGACTAGGGAGCCCAGCCCTAATTTTTCCTATAAATACTCCCTTTGGGAGTAGTTATGGGGGTTCTGAAATTCATTAATCAGAGCAATTATACTACTTCTCTCTCTAACTCTCACTTCTCTCTAGATTTACTCTATCATTTGGTGCTTTCATTGAGAGCTAGAACAATCAAGTTAGCCTCCTTCGTCGCTACCAAGCACATCTAACTGACAATGGGAAGAACTAAGTCAAACCGCAACCTCCTCGGCAAGGCCATCCCTGAGGCCCAAGAGAACCAGGAACACGAGGAGGACGCCACGGCCGACAAGGCCGCCGAGAGGGATGTCTTCCAGGAAGCCATCGACCTCGCAGGAGACCTGCGCAACAAGCTCAACGGCGGCGGCCCTGATGCCCGCCTCGGCTTGGACAAGAAGCGCGCGGAGAAAGGCGACAATGCCTCGGCGCAACCGGCCTCTCCTGCCGTTGACCCTCAGCTTCAGGCCGCGCTCTCGACCATCATCGCCAGCTTGGCCCAAAACCCCACCATCCTCAGCACGCTCATGCCAAGGACTGGGGAGAACACCACACCGCCTCCTTAGCCCCATCCGTTGGCCGTCAAACTAGGCAACGATGAAGGGGTGGTGGCCCAGGACACTTCGTCGTCCCACTCCCACTCTGCTTCCCCACTTCGAACAGGCTAGGTGACACGTGCCGTCGGCCTGCTTCGGAGAGGATGGCGGGGCGGATTGGGCGGTGTGAGCCTGGCTCACCCAGGGAAAGTTTGGGGTCGGTATCCCGGATAGCGGATCGGCCCCGCCTGGACAAAGGCAAGGGGAAATTGCATGAGGATGATGCCCGCCATCAAATCAACACGGCTCATGCAGCCGGCTTGCAAACACAGGGCGCCACTACGGCCGCAAGGGACCCCAGGGATGAGGTGATCGCCCAACTCGAGCGAAGGCTCGCCCAGATGGAGGCGAAACAGCTGGCCGCCACGCCCACCGGCAACTCATCCAGAGATCCCGGCTTCAACGCCCTTCTGAACAAGGTCACTATCCTTGAGAGGGAGTTGGCCGAAGGACGAGGGGACCCCATCATCCAGGTCAGGACGAGGACCCCCTTCACCACCAGAGTACTCTCGGCCCCTATCCCCGAGAAGTACTGGGGAAATGCCATCAAGCCCTATGACGGCCGCTCCGACCCCCAGGAGCACTTCAGCCGCTACCAAAATAACATGTTGATGGTGAACGCGTCAAATGAATACCTCTGCCGTTGGTTCCTCTCCACCCTTTAGGGGCCATCGTACGAGTGGTTCAACGCGCTCCCCGAAGGAAGCATAGACTCATGGCAGGATCTTGCCCAACGCTTCCTCACTCACTTTTCCGGGAGGAAGCGTGCGAAGAAGTATTTCACCCACCTACTCTCCGTCAAGCAGCAACACGACGAGTCTCTCCGATCATTCATAGATCAGTGGACGAAGGAGACCGAGGAGGTAGAGGGGGCCGACGAGCGCACCCTCCTCGTCCTCTATCAGGGAGCTCTCCGTAGCACCCCATATGCAAGGAGCCTCATCACTGACCCCCAAGGTCATATGTGAAGGCACTCCAGCGGGGGAGTTTGTACGTCGACGCCGACGAGCTCCACAGCCATAAGAAGGACGGGAGGCACCCCCCGAAGAAGACAAATCCTTCACCGGTCATGGGCACGCCCTCGGCCGGTCAGGGTGGCCAGAGCCACCATGGTTCTGGCGGACAAAGCAAGAAAGACCGCCATTGGCGGCCGAGGATGGAACGGCCAAAGATCCCACTCACACACTCGGTCAACACCATCCTCGATTACGCCGAGGAGCACGATCTCATTGAGCGTGATCCTCGGCCAACAAAGGAGATCCATGCCATCCACCAGGGCAGCACTTACTGTCGGTTCCATAAGAATACCTCCCACAACACTGACGACTGCATCACGCTGAAAAAAGCCATCGAGCGCCTGATTCGGCAGGGGGAACTCTCCCAATTTGTTAAAGGTGGCCCGCGCAAAAATACATGGGTAAACACCAACAAACCTGGGGGCGAACCCTCTACGAAAAAATGGGAGATCGGTAAGCTCAGCGATGACGAGGAGGACTTTGAAGAACCTCCGACGAAGAAGAACCACTGATACGTTCGTAATTTCCATATCTATGTTTATGTTTTTAATTAGTTTTGCTTGACTTTTACTTTGGAAATTACACACTTTTGGTGTAATAGATTAGATTGTTAAATTCTTGTAAATAGGTTAGATTAGATATATCCTGAGCTTAAGCAGGTTTTGGTCACTCAAAGTACAGTTGGTGAACCCAAAAAGTGAAGAGAAGGTGCAAAAGTTCAAAGACAAAAGAAGATCCTGGATTTTGGTCTATACTCGGTCGAGTATTAGCTATACTCGATCGGGTATTAGGTTGGAACTTCAAATCGGATCAGATCCGAAGACAAGGGAACATGCAGGGAAGATTTCGAACACGATTTTATGTCTATACCCGATCGGGTAGACCGACATACCCGATCGGGTATGCTTTTGAATTTCAAACGAAGATCGGTCGAGTATGGTCCGAATACCATTTTCTAAGCATACTCGACCGGGTATTCATATATACTCGATCGAGTATACCCTTAGAAAATAGCCTGAAACCGGTCGAGTATGCCTCGGATCGAGTGTTACACAAGTACTCGATCGGGTACCATGTATATACCCGATCGAGTACCCGAACCCCATCCCAAAAAACCTATAAATACACCTTCTTTCCTTCACAAAAAGATATCCAATCCCTTTGTACATCTAAGCTCAGTATAGAATAGCTCTTTCTTTATATTTTTCATCATGTTTAGTCTCCAAATGAGGAGCTAAACTCTTCCATCTTGGTTTTGCTACTTTGAAGCTTAATGAATTTGTAAGTTGTGAGTTATTTTCTTTAATCTTCTTCCTTGAATATTAATTCTTTCTTTCAAAATACTATCTCTATATCAAAGTTGGGGAGTGTTACTAAGATGACAATTAGTTAACATCTTAACATTGGTTATAGTAATAGCTATTTCTTCCTCTATGATAATATTGGGGAGTGTTACTAAGATGACAATTAGTTAACATCTTGATATTAATCATAGTAGGATTCATATATTTTAATATTCTTCCTTGAGTATTAATTAATTCCTATTCATATTTCATGTTAATATCTTAAACATTACTTAAAGTATCAACTAGTATTGTTTCTCATATTAATTATTACTAGAATCAATCGGTTAATACGCTTGTTATTAATCCGGTTCTTTCAACGGTAGTAAACTTGGAATATTAATGCATGCATCTCATGGTTAATATGCCAAGGGGAATTAATTATATTGATTAAACCAATAAACCGCTTGTGTTGAGGTTATCAATCTCAATCGTTTTCATCTTAAGTTTATTGCTACTATCAAGTTAATATACGGCGCTTGTTCTATATTGACTCGATAGTAAGTTTTATTAATGAACGCATCTCGTTATTAATAACTACCCTCGATGAACTGGATATACTCCTTGATTGAGTATTCGAGAGGAAGATAGTTAAAGATATAACCGGGATCGACGAACATTTCATTAAGTGGATAAAAGCAAAACCAAGTTCCCATCTCATTGAATTAAACTCATATAGGTCGTTTATCTTAGTGTTATTAACCCAAACAAATCTAAACCCCCCTTTGTTACTACTTTTATAAAAGAAAAGTATTCCTTTCTCTGTGGATACGAACCTTACTACACTATACTACGTATCAGTGTCGTATTGATTATTTATTTTGAGTGCACCTAACGACGAGTGCACGTCAACCACATTCACCTCATCGTAGGTGGGAACACTAGGGGGGCTCCGTCACCAAAAGGAAGAAATGGGCCCAATCCCTCTACATTGGGGAAGTGTCCCACGTTCCCCCCCCAGCCGAAGAAGCAACGGACGGAGGTGATCACCTTCACTGACAAGGATCTGCCTCCGGGGCCCGCTTCACATAGGGACGCCCTCGTCATCCGGTGTGAGATTAATGATTCTATCATCCACCGAACTTACATCGATACGGGGAGCTCCGTCAACATCATGTACCTGGACACCTTCAAGCAGCTGAAGTTGAACAAAGCTTTGCTCAAGCCGATCAAGACACCGTTGTCCGGCTTCACCGGGGACTCTATCGACGCCGAAGGCACGATAGTCCTCCCCGTGGAAGTCTGCGACGGCCCCCATCACGCCAAAATTGATATGGAGTTCATGGTGGTCAACCTTTTAGCGGGCTTCTTACAATAGTCTCACCTTTTGATTATTCAGGAATAATCCAATCTTTGCACCCCATCTTCATTCAATGGTCCCTGACTTGTTGATGACTTGCTATTTGAAGTTATTTTCTTATCTTTGCAAAACATTATGTGACCATAAGGTGAGATTTATGGTATAATATATTGCAAAGATAAGAAAGTAACTTGGAATAGCAGGTCATCAACCGGTCAGGGACCATTAATGAAGATGGGGTGCAAAGGTTGGATTATTCATGAATAATCAAAAGGTGAGACTATTGTAAGACGACCGCTAAAAGGTTGGATTATTAGTTTCCATTTTTCCTAGTTATTTTAAGTACTATTATTATAAGATAAGCCGATTAACAATTGAGCGAAAAAATTATTCTCTCATATGTAGTGCTTTTAGGTAATTATTAGGTAAGTTGTTTACTAATTGAATGGGATAACTTTCTCTCTCATATGTAAGGGTTTTAGGTATAAAAAGATGAGCTTGCTAATAATTAAGCGCGAGAACTTTCTCTCTCGTATGTAGTTCTTTTTAAGTACGAAGTATAAGATAGTCCAGCACAATTGAGCGGGGAATTTTTTCTCTCATATGTAGTGTTTTTAGGTATAATAACATAAACCGACTATCATTTAAACGGGATAATTTTCTCTTTCATATGCAGTGTTTTTAGATATAACAAGATAAACTTGCTAATAATTGAGCGGGAGAATTTTAACTCTCATATGTAGTGCTTTTAGGTATTCGAATATAAATTTGCTAACTATTAAGCGGGAAAATTTTCATATATGTAGTTCTCTTAAGTACTACTATAAGATAAGCCGGCTAACAATAAAACACTATAATTTTTTCTCTCGAGTAGTGCATTTAGGTATAAGTTAATCCGGCTAACTAACAATTGAGTGAGATAACTTTCTCTCACATGTAGTTCTTTTTGTATAAGATAAGCCGACTAAGAATTAAGCAGGATAATTTTCTCTCATATGCTAGCACTAATTTAACTAATGAATAGCAAGTTCTTATCTAACTAATACGTAGTACTCTTTAATTTTAATATTTATTGTATTTAATTTTTAATAAGTAGCAAATTCTAATGAGTCGTATTTAATTATTTTTTCCTAATATACTCTTCATTGAACATTTATTGTATGAGCTTATATTTTATGGCATTAGTTTATTGTACTCTTATTTTTCGAAAACGTAGAATGTTTTTTTTTCCTTTGAATCCAACAATCATACAAATAATATAGAGAAGAGAAGAAAGGAATCCGATTCAATACCAAAAGGATTTAGAATTTAAGCTTAATGTATGAAACGAACTCTCTGCTCTCTCTCTCTCTCTACAAGAATGATATGTGCGTTAATGTGCGTGTAAGGCTTAGGGTTTCTCTTAAGTTAGCCTCCTTTTATACATAAGGATGTCTAACTTAAGGCTTACAAGAGGGCTAATGGGCTAAAATACATTTGTGGTCCATATTACACATTTAATTAATAACTACACAAATACAAAAATATTTAACTAGATTGGATACCATAAAATATTCCCAATATTCTTCCCCTTGGTGTTCAATCGTGTTCAATCAGCATTGTAGCGCAAATATTTTTGTCTTTGTGTTTACTCAGCAATGTAGAGGAGAGCGTAGATAAAGTCTGTTGAGTTGCTCCTCTTTTGTCTTGATCTTCAGTGCAGCTCAACTTCCTTTGTCTTCGTGTTGAACTTGACTTCTTAAGAAGGCTTTCTGAAGAAATCCTTGCAATCTCCCCTTTGATGTCTTCTTGGCAATTTGATCTTTGATGTCGGAGGTTGAGGAATCTTGAAAATCTTGCTTGTGATCCTTGCCTTCCAGAAGTTACTCATGATAAGCTTGACTGCAAATCCGAAGGCGCCTCGATCTAGAGGGATGTTCTTGAAGAATTGTAGATGCACATGGGATTCATCTTCAAAATTTGATTTCCCGGCCTCTGTCTCCTTCCCAATGTAGTCTTTTTGACTATTTGAGGTGAATGCTTTTGAGGAGAACCAGTCGGTTGCACAACGGGAAATAATGGTTGATTTGTGAGTATAGCTGACCATTTGATGTGAAGCTGACTTGGTAGTCTTGATGATTTGAGAAAGTAGAGAGTCATTGATTTTTGTGGTGGGGGAAGGAAGCGTCCGAGTGATTTTTGAGAGTGAACAGCATGTGGACCACTCTCCCCCTCATGACAATCCGATAATCGGGGCGTCATGCCTTTATTCATTTATTCTGTGAAACAAAATAGAAAAACAAAATGAAAAAAACCGGATACACTGAGGTGTTCGCTATCACAACATCAATGTAAACACTGACGTGTGGCCTGTATAAAATGATAGAAGCATTAAAGCTTTAACAGGACTTCAAACCAGTCATTGTGAAACATCTGAAGTAGATGTCACTCTCGTTGTTATGGCATGATCATAAAGATCAGCAAAGATAACGTAGCCCTCCCCGGGGTCGTGTAGACGCCTGTTATCATCACTATAGAGATAAACTCTAGAGTAATGGCCTGAACATGTTGGTGATTTCTATGTTGCAACAGCAGGACTTCCTTCCAATCATTGATCTTCATCTTTAGTAGATGAGCCCTATGGAAGTTCTCGCGGGTCATGAAGACCTGCAACTGACTCTATAAAGTGTGTGTCCTAGAAAACTCAAAATATTTAGGAGTGAGATAACTAGACATGACATGATCAATGAATGTTCAGCGGCGTGGGGCTGTGGGCCACTGTAGTCAGTATCACTCGCCTCAGAAGAAGAGGGTGATAAGAGATGAGGTTCCCAGTGAAATATGATTAAACACATGAGTCGGGTAGGGTTGTTGTTGGGATATTGATCCAGAGGCCCAATACCCGGATCAAACAGGCCCAGGATACCCGGCCCAAACGATGAGTCCATTACCCTACGATGAGTAGATCCAGTGAAGAATCCATACCGAACGGGGTTGGTCCGAGTAAAGGCCGGCCCAGAAAGAAGAGATACCGAACGGAGTTCGGACCATATATCATACTTGGGCCAAATTGACAGCGTCATCCTCAAGGTCCAGCATCACGTTCGAGCAACGGGCAATCAGCAAGTGGTCATGTGCAATTAATGCCAGATTGTGACATCAGCTGGTGGAAGCATGATGATCAAGTCGGCGGAGCAACGGCCAATCAGCATAGAGTAGCCCATGCTCTCCATTAGTATAAATAGAAGGTTTAAAATCATTGTTAGGGTTAGCATTTCAATACTCAAGCTCTAGAATAGCATTATTATCTTTGTTTCCTGTATTAAAACACTATTCCGACCTACCGATCGGGAAGTTCCTTGTAATCAGACAGGTTAATTAATACAAGTGAGCTTTTGGGTATTAGTTGATTCATCTTTTATATTTTTGTTAAACACTTTGATTCTGGTCCATTCCTGATATATCCAAAGTTCGTGTTGGGCTTTCGGATCTACGGGACTTACCTTCAACATTGGCGCCGTCTGTGGGAAACTGTTCAAAGAGTTTCACATTTCAATTATCCCAAAACAACTATTTTCGAAAATGTTCAGAATCAGTTCTTATCACACAAACGATGGTTCACGCCCACTACAAGAAAAACGATTTTTAACGACCAACATATAACGGCGACTCTCAAAATTCGTCGTTTAAAGTATCTTTTAACATCAGTTAATGAGTTCGTCGTTATTAAATTTATTATTAACGACCATATATGAATAGTTGTCGTTATTAATCAATTTGCAATCGTCGTTATTACTAATTAATTTGTTATGTGTATATTTTATTTTAAATAATACAAGAAAAAGAACTAACCCCAATATAATAAGATTAATTAAAAATAAGAAGCACAGTCAAATAATTTCAACCCAATTACCCCGTATTGTATTTCACTCAAACGAGTATACATAGTTTTGCCCTAAACTCCGTATACATAGTTATGCTAATTTCAATCGATCGATAATTCCGCCCGGCCCTGAACGATTATTAGAATTCAATCGTTCGTCGGATTTTGCTGATCGTTCAACAGAACTCACTCGTTTCTCTCGCTAGATCATTCTAGTCTGAAGAAGGAATCTCAGAGAATTCAATTGCTCGATCTTTTGTGTCTTCTCATTATTCATTCCCCTTTACATCAACTCTTCTACCCATCGCATGTGCTAGGTTTCACAGCTTCCGTCTCGATATTAAGAGGTACTCCGTATTTTGCAAGGATTTTCTTCATCATTTCCCTGATTTCTTCTCAATCGTGTTATTTTGTAATTTCTTTCTGTCATCTCAGATTTTTACTTTTTTCTTCCAATCGATATTTCTAGTTCGTGTGTATGAGTTTGTGGACGAGATTTGCAACCCTTGTTTCTCCAATTTATAAGTCATAAATCTTTCATCTCTAGTTATTTTAAATTTTAATAGAAAATAATATTTTATTTCTGATACTAGTCACAACTAGTTTATTTCAGTTTGTTGAGGATGAATCATATTTTTTGTAACTGTCATAGAATTAGAATATGTAGTGAGACAAATCCGGCGTTGGTGAATTCAATGGATTACATTAAACCAAATTGTTCTATAAATAATATGATATTGACGGTGCTTTTCATTGTTATTTGCTCCCTGATATTAAATGCACTGCCCTCCAGGTGCTCGATCAAATTCCTCAAAGTGAAATCAGAATATCATAACTCAAATTTTGACTGTCGTATATGTTGTCAGGTAATGTTTTGCTATGCAGGTTACTCTTTTTGCAGGATCCATAAAATTCAAGACCTTACAGTTTTGTTTGTTTTGCTATTGGTGTTGAGTTTGTTTGGGTGAAGAATTAGTAAGCCAAGTTATTCTAAGAAAGGCAGAAAGAAAAACTTCTACTTGGTAAGTTCACTCTTTACCTTCCACCATATGGTCCATACCAAGCTTCTTACTGGTGTAATTACTGTTAGGAAATTGATGTAACGTACCTTGAACGTACGACAGCGGAAGTTTAAAATTTTTCCCAAACAGATCTTCCCTGATTATGACAAAACAACGAATAAAACAATAATAACAGATCTGAGTCAGAACTTACAGATCTTCCAGTCTAGCGGTGATAATCCTTGACCTTTGGTATCCATGTGATTTCTCCTTTCCGAAAGAACGGTTAGATCTCCCTAAGAGAAAGGCTAGGCAATCTCTTCGCCGGGAAATAAACTGGTAATACTGAATCTAAAACTGGTCTTTTAATTATGAAGGAGGATGATGTATTTATACTAGTTCTAAACTAGTTTCCCAATCACAATGAAAGTTTTTCTCATTAATGAGTTGCAGTCCTCATAGGATCAATACACATTAATTAATTAAATAAAGATATAATAATAAATAACAATAATTAAATAATACGTACATATGTTATGGAGAATAGGGGACTGCTGCCACCCTTATTCTCATTACATATATTATTTATTATTATTATTACATTTATTTGTAATTTCTTGAATATATTTTAATTCCAAATTAAACTCAAGAAATTACTAACTTTATTTAATTATAAAGAAATTTAATTAAGTAAAATAAATCTAATTTATTCTTCTTAATTAATTCTATCAAATAGAACTCTCCTTCAACTTTCTGAATTAAATATGTTAATCTAATTAATAATCAATTCAATTTCAGTATTACGAATTAAATATTATTTAATCTAATTAATAATATTTAATTCCTTCTAACAATTCATTCGGAAGGTATAATCACTTGTTGTGTGACCCGTAGGGCCTTATATATTAAGCACTAATCAAATTAAGGTCTTAGCAGAATCCCTAGACGATTTACCAGACAATCTTAATATATAAGGACGTTTACGAGGACTATTCAAACTCCCTGTAATATAGAGCTCATAGTGATACGGTCCTTTCATTCAGCGAACATTCAACTAAGTCTAGAACATGATATAGTGTCTATCCCAATAACTCAGTCTCTGTCTCTCAATCTTTCTAGATGATCCATAACGATCATATTCTATATCCAAAATGAATATATCTTTGCATTGGCCAATGACTTTATGATCCATCTAGATATGAGAAGTAGAATGTTCTCTCTTAATCTATTATGAGGAATGAATCCTTTCTTGGCTCAACTACTACTCCATGTGCTTCGTGATGCACCCAACACATGTCGTATCTACCCCGATTGGAGTGCAAGCGTTGGTCATGGTCAAAGTACATCACTCTGCACATGTAGTACGTATTGACCTCAAGTCGGAGGACTATTACACTACTCTATACGCCGATAATCCCATAGACACATGAATAGAACTTATCAAATGGTTTCTCGATGAGTATGCCAATATTCTCTAAAATATATATGTGACCATCATGAATTACATGAACTCATAGTTGTGAGATCAACTATACGTTCTAAAAGTATGATGCAGTCCACATACCAATCTTATCGCATATCATCAATATCCCATTCTTGATGATCATTGATTGGGGCTATTTTAGGACTTTATGTTATATCATATAAGCTCTCACTTACTTATTGACAACATAAGTCCAAGGGAACACAATTATGAATAAGATATTGACAATCGAAATACTTAATCATCAATGTGTAATACCATATATATCAAATATATAAAACTGAATGTGATCAAGTACATATATGTCTAAAAAGTGATTGTCGCTAGGACATATATACTAACATATATGGTCCATACCAAGCTGCTTACTGGTGTTATTACTAGGCAGAAAGTGTGTGTGCCTGTAATAGAGCCACAATTTTTTAAAGTGTTTAAATTGTTTTTAGATTTTAGAGCCGCACTATTTTAAGCTTCGGATTTAGAACCCTAAATTGAAGCAATATCGAAGAGAAAACTTGAACGGTGGCACCGAGTATTTCAAATTTGGAAGATCTAGATCTGGACAAAATGTTGCCTACGCTGAAGCTCAAAGCGCGAACTGGAACGATGACGCAGGTCAAACGAGTCTACTAACCACTGCTTGATGCCTTGGACCTTCGCTGAAGCTGCAAGCACCGCCGGTGCTCCCTAGGTTTTCTCCGTCTTCTCTATCTCATATCGGTATCTTTATTAGGTCGGTATTTTTCCCTTATCTTCTCACTATTTGCTTAGTATTTTTGAGATATTTATGAAACAAGAATTACTTATTAGTTAGTTTCGAAATTTCAAATACTTATTGTGAAATTTTATTTTTCACTTACTATGAAATAAAATTTACTCTGTCTAATTAGATTTCAATCTACCATCTATGTTCCATGATTAGCTTAATGATTGACTCAATGACTCCAATTGTTTCAGTGACACATTGCGTTATACATATCTAATTGTTTCAAATGCTTATTCAGATTTTTGCAACTGGAAGCATGGAATTAAAATTAATCTTTCATCCGAGGAGATATAGTTAAACATTTGGTACATGCTTCTCATTTTTCACCTATAAGTGTTATTGATTTCATGTTATTATTTGCTATTTATTTTTGGGCCTTTGAATAGCACATACTTCTGATTATTTATATATATCAACAAAATTGATGCATTAGGGGTCTTTGTTTGTTTGTTGGGACATGGAAGATCGACTGAGGAACACTTGAACGGATGAGAAATTGTTCTTTTCCATTTGTCATGAAAGAAATTAAACATGAGAGAAGTGTAGAGAAGAGGAAAAGTAAAAGGAAAATCGCATGCCCTGCTGCAGAGAAACAGAGAAGCATGTGCGCTCTGAGACAAAAGTGAAACCATTCTACCCTTGTCTCTTCTTGCACCGATTACAGGTATGTTCTGCTGCCCGTTGATGATTTGAGAATTTATTATTTTTGGATTTAAAGAAAAACGTTTTCCTTGTGCACCTGTTAAAATAGTAATTTAGAGTAGCACTTGTCATTCTCTAAACTTAGTATTTGAGGAGTTTTTTTCGTTATTGTGTACACTTGTAATCCTCCCAATCCCAATAAAACTTTTATGTTAAAAACATAAATGTTTAAATACAGCCTGTCTACTTGTAACTAGTAAATAAATTGAATTGAACATAGTTTGAACTCTTTAAGATAAAATACTAAATTTTTTGAACTGTAGATTGAGGTCATAAAATCTTTTACATGATTTAGATAGTGTTAGGTTATGTTGGGATATTGAACCAGAGGCCCAATACCCGGATCAAGAAGGCCCAAGATACCCGGCCCAAGCAACGGGCCCATCACTCTATGATGAGTAGATCCAATGAAGAATTCATGCCGAACGAGATTCGGCCCAAATAAGGGTTGGCCCAGTAAGAAGACATACCGAACGGAGTTCGGGCTATATATTATACTTGGGCCAATTTGACAGCGTCTTCAGCATAGTCCAACATCCCGTTCGAGCAACGGACAACCGGCAAGTGGCCAGGTGCAATTAATGCCAGATTGTGACATCAGCAAGTGGAAACATGGGTGACCAAGTCGGTGGAACAACAGCCAATCAGCATAGGGCAGCCCATGCTCTCCATTAGTATTAATAGAAGTTTTAAAATCATTGTAAGGGTTAGCATTTTAATACTCAGGCTCTAGAGTAGCATTATTGCTCTTATTTCTTGTATTAAAGCATTGTTTCCGACCTACCGATCGGGAATTTCCTTGTAATCAGACTGGTTAATTAATACAAGTGAGCTTTCGAGTATTTGTGAGTTCATATTTTATATTTTGGTTATACACTTTGATTCTGTACCATTCCTGATATATCCAAAGTTCGTGTTGGACTTTCGGATCTACGGGATTTACCTTCAACATTGGCGCCGTCTGTGGGAAACTGTTCAAAAAGTTTCACATTCAAATCATCCAAAAAACCACTATTTTTGAAAATGGTCAGAATCAGTTCCTATCATACAAACGACGGTTCACGCCGTCACGGAAGGAGTCACACCCCGGGGAATCAAACCCCTCAGGGACAATCCAGCCGAGGATCGTATCCTCGTTTTGATGGGGATTTTGTGATTCCTGAATCTCTGAGAAGAAATCCTCAGGCCATGCGAGATATGGCCCAGGTCATGCAGCATATGGCAAACGAGGAGGAAGGAGGGTCCAATTTTACAGGAGAGACTCCACGCACGGAAATAACCATAGCGTCATCCCGTTCGCATGCCCATCGGGATAATCGTCGTAGCGCCCCACCAACAGCGCATCATAGTCCCAGTGACCGAACCCCGATCGGGTCACAAGCTAGGGGACCAACTCCCATTGGTCATCATTTCCATTATGCCGAGCGGGATAATACCAGGGCCGCTCAACGGCATTGGGACCGGGACTATACAGACATGAGGGCTCCACCACCGCCCCCTTTTACGGCCCAGGAGGAAGAAATGGCTGAGATGAGGAGGCAGATGAACGAGATGCGGGGTCAGATGAACAGGGCGCCTGTACAACCTTCCCCAGTTCAGCTGGGAATTACTTCCCCTTTCACCAGGGAACTCATGTACGCAGACATCCAAGGGGGTGCCAAACCACCGACCGGTCAAATCTATGACGAAGTGGGAGATCCCCATGTGCATTTGAGGAGTTACCAAGGGGGACTCATGCTACTAGGAGCACCTGAGGCTGCTATTTGCCGGTTGTTTTTTAGTACGCTCAGAGGGCCCACCCAGGAGTGGTTCGGGACACTCCAACCTGGGTCAATCAACAGTTTCGCCGAATTATCAACGTTATTCTTGGCCCAGTTTGCTTCCAGTGCCAATCCCAAATGGCATTTCAGCTACCTCACCAGCGTGAAGCAGAACGCCAAAGAGACCCTCAATCAATTCTTAAAAAGATGGAGGAATGAAACTCTGACAGTGGGAAACATGACGGATGATACTGCCATTACCCTATTCACGAATGCTCTCCGAATGGGGGAGTTATACAAGGATTTGAAGAAAAATCCGGGTACAGCATATGCCGAGGTATTAGACAGAGCTCGCAAGCAAGGGACCATTTATCAGCACGAGAGGGACAATATCCCCCTCCCGACCGATTCTTCACAATTTACGGGAGCGGATGACTCTGCTTTCTGTAAATATCACAACAGGAAGGTTCATGCCACCAACGCCTGCAGGGCCCTACAAACAGCCATCGAGGATTTGATCCGACGGGGTCATCTGGGCAAATATGTGAATAAGGATCCAAATGATGTGGGCACGTTGAAACCAATCAGGAAACCTAATAGCTGGCGCTGGGATGCCCAACGTGATGCCCAGCCTCAAAATGACGTATATGTTCCCCCCAGGGATGAACCAGAGGGCTCGGGAGGCCCTGGAAAGAAACCTCGAATGGAGGTCAAGGTTATATTTGGGGCGGGGAGACAGGGGATTCGAACGCCGAACAGAAAAAGGTTCGAGCGAAGTCTCTATGTGGGATCCATCTCCACTCCCCCCCAGAAGAAAGGAAGGACGGACCCGATCACGTTCGGGCCAGCTGATTTACCCAACTCTCCAAGCCCGCACAGGGATGAACTCGTGGTGAGCATGTGCATTGACAATGCCTTGATCCGCCGAATACTGATCGATACCGGGAGCAGTGTGAATGTGTTGTATCTACAATCATTCGAGAAAATGGGTCTACAAAGAAGTCAACTGACCCACCTAAGGACCCCACTGGCAAGTTTCACCGGTAATTGCATTGAGGCCGAGGGGACCATCCAATTGATGGTTGAATTGGGGATGAAACGCACAAAGCATCACTCCGAATGACGTTCGTGGTGGTGGATATAAAATGTGCCCACAATGCCATATTGGGCCGACCGGGATTGGAAGATCTGGAGGCAATAGCCTCTGTTCGCCACTCATGCATCAAATTCCCAACTGACACCGGGGTTGGGGTGGCCAGAACTGATCCGACGACAGCCCGGACATGTTATCGAGAGGCCCTAAAACAGATGAACACTCGTGGGATGCGGGTTAACACAATTGAGGTGGAGACCCACCGAACGGAGTTCGAAGCACACCCAAAACCCGCCACTCTCCACGAACAAATCGACCTGGATTTCCCCCCGAACCGTAAGGTAGCTATCGGGGTAGATCTGGAGGCCGACATCCGGGATGGCGTGATTGCCGTCCTAAAAAAGTTTCAGGTGTTGTTCGCCCGGGGGCCAGAAGATATGCCAGGTATTGACCCCGAGATAATATGTCACAAACTTGCCGTTCGGCCTGATGCAAAACCAGTCCAGCAAAAGAAACGATATCAAGCAACCGAACGGCGGGAATTCACAAAGCAGGAAGTGGCCACCTTGCTGAGAATAAAACACATCCGTCCAGTAATCCACGTAGAATGGCTATCCAATGTGGTCCTAGCCCCAAAAAAAACTACTTGGAGAATGTGCGTGGATTACTCGGATCTGAATAAAGCTTGCCCCATGGACCCTTATCCAGTGCCGAGGATCGATCTGCTAGTAGATGAAACTGCCGGATGTGAATTGCTGAGCTTCATGGATGCATTCCGGGGTTACCATCAGATATTCATGCACCCAGCTGATGCAGAAAAAACAGTGTTCATTACTTCGGATGGTGTGTTTTGCTATATTGTCGTGCCATTCGGATTAAAGAACGTAATGGCAACTTTTCAAAGAATGATCGGGATGTTGTTTAAAGAAGTGTTGGGGGTCACAATGGAAGCTTATGTTGATGATATCCTGATCAAAAGCAGGAAGAAGGAAAATCATGTCCTGGACATAGAAAAGGTGTTTGGGATAATGCAGAAAGCAAACATGAGGCTGAATCCGAAAAAATGTGCTTTTGCTGTAAGAGGGGGCAAATTTTTGGGATACATGATGAGCGAGAAGGGGATTGAGCCCAATCCTGAAAAGGTAAAGGCAATTGTGGATATGGAGGCTCCAAGAAATCTCAAAGAAGTGCAGAGATTGACCGGTCGGTTAGCAGCCCTGAGCAGATTCCTATCCAAGCTAGCCGATCGAGCTATTCCATTTTTTCAGATCATGAAGAAAGCCAACCCCTTTGAATGGACGGCCGAATGTCAAACGGCCTTTGAAGATTTCAAGACATATCTGTCTTCTCCCCTGGTCTTGACAAAACCCGAACCAGGGGAACATCTATATATGTACCTTGTTGTAGCTGACCTGGCCGTGAGCACGATACTGTTGAAAGAAGAAGATGACATTCAACGGCCAATCTATTTTGTAAGCAAGGCTTTGAACGGCCCGGAAACCAGGTACACCTTGCTAGAGAAAACAGTGCTGGCCCTGATAGCTGCCATTAAACGTCTGGCACCATATTTCAAGACCCACCCGGTAACTGTGTATACTACTCAGCCACCAGCCACCATCTTGAGAAATCCGATGGCAAGTGGACGCATTACCAAGTGGAGCCTCCTGATCGGGCAATATGGGGTGGATTTCAAGCCTCGCCCTACTATCAAAGGACAGGTCCTGGCAGATTTCATTGCAGAATGTACCGCCCGGCCCTCAGAAACAGACTCAGAGAACAATGGGCTGGATAACTGGTGGGAAATGTATGTGGATGGTGCAGCTAGTGCCAAGGGTTGTGGAGCTGGAGCTGTGATCACATCGCCCGAGGGTTTCAAAGCATATTATTCCATCCACTTTGACTTCAAGGTAACCAACAATGAGGCTGAATATGAGGCCCTTATTGCTGGTTTAAAATACGCAAAGGCCCTGGGTGCCGATCGGTTAAAAGTCCGGTCGGACAGTCAATTGGTAGTACATCAAGTAAACGGCACTGCTGAGGTTAAAGAAGAGAGAATGAAGGCTTACAAGGAGATAGTTGAGGAGCAGATAAGTAAATTTGAACAGGTGGTGCTCGACCAAATATCCAGGATAGAGAATACTGAAGCAGATATCCTATCCAAGTTAGAAAATGCAGCGTTCGATGATCGGGCACAGGAGATCTCGGCTCATATCCAACGTTTTGCCCATCGGGAAACATTGGCAACCCCAGGAATCATGATGCTCCAGATCGAGGCCATATCTTATGTCGTCCCTAGCTGGGTCATAGATATGACCAACTACCTGAAAGACGGAACCCTCCCACAAGATAAAAATCCTGCTTATCAGATAAAATGCATCCAGAGGAGGGCTTCCATGTTCGAATTAGTGGAGGGGCAGTTGTACAAAAAGACGTTTGGTGGGCCGTATCTGAAATGCCTCCCACCCGATCTAGCGGCGGCCGTAATGGAAGAAATTCATGAAGGTATCTGCTCTAGCCACCAAGGGCCCAAGACACTGGCCAGAAAAATCATCCTGCAAGGGTATTATTGGCCGACTATCCAACAAGACTGCTTTGCACATACTAGGAAATGTAAGGTATGCCAACTTTACGCACCGGTCCCCGGACGGCCTGCCACTTTCTACACTCCAATGACGGTGGCCCTTCCGTTCGCAAGATGGGGGATCGACCTTTAGGTCCTCTACCTACGGCCCCTGAAAACGACAAGTATATCATCGTGGGGATAGATTACTTTACCAAATGGATAGAGGCCAAGCCACTGGCTAGCATCACAGATGATAAATGTTAAAAGTTTGTCTGGAAGAATATCATTTGCCATTTCGGAATCCCTGAGCAGATTGTAACTGATAATGGAAGGCAGTTTGTGAGACGGAATTTTGAGAACTACCTGGTCAAATGGGGAATCAAACATTCCATAGCATCCGTGGCATACCCTCAGGCGAATGGCCAAGTAGAGAATATGAACCGTACTATCATGGATGGTATGAAGAAGAAGCTGGAAGAATACTCCTCATTGTGGCCTGATCAGTTAAATTATATTTTATGGACTTACAGGACTACACCCGAATGGCCACGAGAGAAACTCCATTTGCCCTTGCTTATGGTTTCCAGGCCAAGGTACCAACGGAGATCCTAGTTCCCACACATCGAACGGTGCATTACAGCCCGGAACAGAATGAGGACAACCTACGAGCCGAATTGCATTTCATAGAAGAAAGAAGGGATCTGGCAGCTGCACGAATGGAAGAGTATCACAGAGCCACGAGAAGATACTTGATGGAGTATATGGACCGGGAACCCCCGGCCCATAGACTTTTACTACTCCAGTAAAGGCCCAACAGGCCCAGAAGGCCCAACAGGCCCAAATCACAGTGCCCAGAGTACCAAGCAGCCCGCAATACGCGCCAGGGGTGCCTTCGGCCCCCTGGCCGAAGGCTGAAACTCTCACAGAACGGGTTTCTCGAGCAAACTACGAAACTGGGGGGAAAATGGCAGAAAACAGTAGCCCTCGGCACCTGGAGCCCTCGGCACTCAGGGGTCCTCGGCACTAAGAGCCCTCGGCTAGTCCTCTGCAGCCGAGGGCACCTCTCCCGACATGATATCCGCCTCACATGCGTACAGATCACCGTACCCTGTACAAGACGTCCCATCCAACAGCCGCATTAAATGCGGCCACATGCGGCTGCCAACACCAACCAGTTGAGGTGACCTCTCGGCCAATGGGCGCTTGACACGTGTCCTTGTCCGGCATTTATTGCTACTATAAATAGCACCCCATTTCCCCATTTGTAACCACGCTGAAAACGCTCCACATTTATAATACACTCTCTCTCTCTACATTTACTGGCTCTGACTTCTCTCTAAGTTATTCTCAGCAATAACCCCTCAGATATATACCCCCGGGTAGACTATCCATCATTTGGTGCTCTCGTTGAGAGGTCGAACAATCGAGTAAGAAACCCTCCCCCTTCGCCAAACACTAGCCCTCTACCAAAATGGTGAGAACAACACGTGCCAACTCCAAAAACGTAGAAGACAAGAACCTGGCCCTCGGCGACGTCAACGCCCCCGAAGCCTCTCACAGGGCTCCCGAGGGTGGTGTCATCGCTGGGCTGGAACAGGCGGCTGTCGACCTACGCCTTCAGATCCAACAGAATGCCCCCGATGCCCGCCTCGGCATCGAGGCCAAGAAGAAAAACCGGAGCGATGACCAAGTCAGCCCTCCGGTCCTCACCATCGACGTGCAATCGACGCTCTCCACCTTCATCCAAACGCTCACTCAGAACTCGGGTGCCTTCGACACCCTGGCTCTGGCGCAACCCCAGGTTGGGGAGAACATCATACTTCCCCCCTCTGCCACACCCCTTCGGAAACCCCACCCCTCGGGTTAGGAACGACGAAGGGGTAGTGGCCCAAGATACGTCCTCCCAGGAAGTTCAATCCCGGGACCGCCACAATGACAACAAAGAGAGGCCCCGCACTTCCGCCCTCAACCGGCTCGGAGGAGGGCCAGACCGCCGAGGTGTCCAAGACCGCCTCGGAGGGAAAGCACTCCAGAGGCCCCAGGAAAGCGGAGGGTCTGTCTCGAGGGCAGACGAGGAGCGTCCCCCTCGGGACAAAGGCAAGGCACCCCTTCATGCTGACGATGCTCGCCACCAGATCAACCAGGCCCACTCGGCCCGGGTTCGTTCGCAGGGGGCGGAGACCCTCCCGAAGGATCCCCGGGACGAAATTATTGCGGCCCTCCAACGCAGGCTTGACGAAATGGAGGCCAACAAAGCTCACGCCACCACCTCCACCCCTCATTCAGACCTCAAATACGAGGCCATGATGGCCAAGATGGAGGAATTACAGAAGAAGGTTGCCGAGGGCTCCGGGGAACCCGTCATCCAGCTCCGGACCCGGACGCCATTTACCCCAAGAGTGCTGGCGGCCCGGATCCCGGAAAAGTACAGAGGGCAACACATACAGCCCTACAACGGGAAGTGTTGGAAATATTTAATTGTGAATCAAGTTGGTCATAGATTAGCTTTATATTTAATCCTTGTATTTAAATAGTGCATAAATTAGATAGAAATCAGGCCAAGTGTTAGGCCCATTTAAACAGGCCAAAAGCCTGGTACGCCTAACCTAAACCTCGCCTATAAAAAGGGAGCCGAGGTTTAGGAAAAGGCTGAACGTCGTACTTATTATTCATAGCCTTACGCTTATCATTCTGCTGTACGTTCCACGGTTTATCAAAGAAGGTTTTACGGTGATTCATTCTGTGTTTATCTTTACGTTTAATCTTCCTTGTTAGATCGATTATTCATTGCTGTTACAGAAACAGGGACTAACAATTGGTATCAGAGCCGATCGAGAACGATCAGAAGAATTCCTGCAGAATACTCTGTTTTTGTTAACGTAGTTCATTCTGTCGATTTTTTTGCTCTGTAATTTTGTTTCTTGTTCAAAAGTTGTAAAAGTTACACCTTTGGAATCGCCTTTTCAAAGCGATCAAAGGGTATACATCAGTTTGTGTTTTACGCAATTTTAGATTTCGAGATATCTCGAGCTAGGCATCTCGACATCCTACTTTTCCACAGGTTCTGCTACGTTTTTCGAGCTGAAAACTTTACCAGAAGATCTCGACATTCAACTCTACAGGAAACTATCTTCAGATTTTGTTTATCTGATTTTTACAGGTTGTAGGATTTCGACATTGAGGATTTCGACATCTAGGATTTCGAAATCTTGATTTCGAGAAAAGGATTCGACATCTGGTCTCGACATTTGACTCATCAGATTAAGATATCGAGAGATTAACTTCTCGACATTTCAAATCTCGAGATCAGCATCTCGAAATTTGAAATCTCGAGATCCCTAATCTCGAGATCCTTAATCTCGAGCCCAAATCTCGATACCGGGCCTCCTTTATCGAAATCTGAGATTTCGATATTCAGATCTCGACATCTGATTTTTCGAGATTCTGCCTCTGAAAATCTTTTGATCAATTTTTTCGAACGGTCAGTTTAGTACAGCAATGGGTTCAGAATACAATGCACAAGGGAACAGCAGTACCCCTCCTAGCCTCAGGAAGGGAGAATATCAAATGTGGAGGAACAGATTTCTAAACTTCCTCGAGGACAAAGAGAACTCTTCTGCAATGCTCGAATCTTTGCTTGAAGGACCAGCTGAACTCTTGATTTCAGTTGGTGGAGATCCAGAGAACAATCCTCCTATTTTTCCAGAAATAAGGAGAAAAGTGCCGTCTGAATACACAGAAGCTGACAAACTCAGACTTCGTGGTGACCTCATGGCCAAAACGTATCTCCTTCAAGCAATACCAAATGAAGTTTATGTTCTCATCGATAGCATGCAGACAGCTAAGGAAATGTGGGATGAAACAGAGAAGCTGCTACAAGGCACAAGCATCAGCCTCAAAACAAAGAAGACTACGATTCTCATCGCTTATGACTCCTTCAAAGCAGGTCCAGGAGAACCATTGAATGAGACTTACAACAGACTTGTTCAACTGGTAAATGAACTCAGAAAGATCAAAGTATTCAGGTCCAATCTGGAACTGAATATTAGATTTTTATCCAGCCTGCATCCTGCATGGGAAAAGACAGTGAAGGATGTCAGATCTCGGATAGATTTGGACGAAATTGACCTCTGCACACTCTATGAACATCTGAAACAATTCGTCAACGAGGTTGCCTGTGCTGAGGATCATCACACCACAAACCCCTTAGCTCTAGTAATGGAGGCTCAGCCAAGAAGAACAACCACTTCACTAAAGAAGAAAAAGAAGAAGGTGGTGGTTGAATCAGATGATGATGAAAGTGATGATGACAAATCTGATCTAGAGGCTGAGCTAGCAGACTTACAAAAGAAGATGGCACTGCTGACCAAAAAATTTGCTAAGAAGAACACCTCCTCCAACAGGCTGAGAACTTCATCCTCAAACTACAAGCAGAAGAACCATGATCAAGGATCTTCTAGGAAGGCATCATCAGCAGAAGAAGCTCCTAAATGTTATAATTGCGGCAAACCTGGACATGTGATCAAAGATTGTCGCCTCCCAAAGAAGAAAGATGCTAACTTCTACAAGCAGAAGATGCTGTGGAATAAGCAGAAAATGCTGATGGTGCAGAAAGAAGAAGAAACCTCTGCCATGATTGCTGAGAATGAGAACTGGGCAGAAGATTCTTCTGAGGAGGAGGAGGAGGAAGACAACTATGCCCTTATGGCACGTGTGGAAGGAGATGAAAGAAAGGGTGATGCTGCGATCCCCGAAGGCGAGTGCACAACAAGCTCTGTAAGTACCTCCCATACTTCTTTAAATAATCAAATGCAGTCCTTACTTGAAAAGGACGATCTAATCAAAGAACTAAAGGAGAGACTAGACAATAATCATAGAGTTCTGAAACAGAATCTAGACCAAAAGTCTTCCTTAAGTATTCAACTTGAAATTGCAAAAGATCAAGTCAAAAAGGTGTCCTCAGATTTTGAAAGCTTTGAACTTAAGATAGCTGAATTAACTAAGAAATTTGAGGACAGTGAACGGGAAAAAAGCACAGCAAAGGCTGAATGCGATTTTTTGCATAACAAAAGAAGAACGCTTTTAAATAAAGTAAAAGAACTAGAAGATCTAGCTGCTAGAAGAGGTCAATCTGAACAAACTGTTTTTCTGCTTAACAGCAAACAAAAGGATGACCGATTCTACAATGCAAAAACAGGACTGGGCATAACCAACCCACGTAATCTTAAGAAAGTTAACTGCCTTCAATTCTATAACAAAGATTACATGGGACTAGGGTTTGGCGAGAAAATGTATTTTCGAAGTGATGAAGATTATGCTGAAGCAGAAGAAGAAAAGAGAAAGAAACCAAAACCTGCGATTTCTTGTGATTATCCCTCTGTAAATGAAAAACAACTTTCAGAAGAAAAACGTACTTCCTGCTTTAGTGAATGCCTAGATCCTTATGCTAAAGATATTCCTCACATAGGACACCCTCTAGACCCTCCCCCAAGAGTTGGTATTGCTAAAACTGGTGAGGAACCATGTATTTTTCCCATGGCTCAAAAGCTCAAAAACCTACAGAAAACTCTTGATGATGAGAGAGAGAGATTTGAAACTGAAAAGAAAGGTTTTGAGCGCAACTGGCAGGAACTTCTTCAAAAATTTAATGATTTGAGTGAGCAGTTTCATGCTAAAACAGACTCTTCTACGACCAAGCCTGACAGCTCACACACCTCACATGAGAAAAACAATGCTTTTAAAGGTTCGTCCACTCATCTCTCTTCTCCTTTGTTTACAGGGAATGAAGTGAAAAAGGAAGGAGAAGAGAAGAATGAGTGGAGGAAAAAGAGGAAGGAAATCGCAGATGGCAAAAAGAAAGTTTTTGAGAATAATGCCAGCCCTAGATCTAGTTCAATTTTTTACTCAAAAGTTAATTGTAATTCTGTCTCTACAAAGCAAACTTCTAGTAGTTCAGTCTTGAGTCCCAAGCTGAATATTTCTGAGACATCTTCTAGACAAAGTTCTATTTATAATTCAAGTGTTGCTTATGGTTATTCTGTTCCAGATCCCCATAATTATGAATGTGATATGAATGCTGTTAAATCTAAGCCTTCCAGAAAGCTTAAACCTGAAAAAGAAACCAAGAAAGGAACTTCTAAGGGAACGTTTTGTATTCCTGATATGAAATATGCCCTTAGAGTTCATTCTAGGAAACATATTAATCGGCTTTCTAAGGAGGAGATTTTCAAAACCAAACTTAAGAAACAACCGTTCAATCACAAAGCACCTGTCTACTCTCCTCCTGAACCTAAAATGAAAAGATGGGTCCCCAAGATAAGACCCGTCAAAACTGAAACTGAGAGGTGGGTCCCCAAGATAAGACCTACCAAAACTGAAACAGATAGGTGGGTCCCAAAGATGAGACCTACCAAAACTAAAACAGATAGGTGGGTCCCCAAACGAAGACCCATCCAAACTGAAACTGAAAGGTGGGTTCCCAATCGAAGACCCATCATAACCGCAACTGAAAGGTGGGTCCCCAAACTTAGACCCATAAGGACTAAAATGGAAAGGTGGGGTCACAACATCAGACCCACCAAAATGGAAATTGCTAGGTGGACTCCAAAAACCAGACACACTGCAAAAGCAGATCTGGCTATTGGAAAGCCCATCAAAGATAGATCTTTTGTTGAAAGAGCAGCTGACCTTGGATCACTGCTCAAAGCAAGATTTAAAAAGGTGTTTCTTGATAATAAGGAAGGACCCACTCCAAGTTGGGTACCTAAACCTATTTGATTGTTTTGCAGGACGGTCATGTGTGGCACTTAGACTCAGGATGCTCAACCCACATGACCGGAATAAAGCACCTTTTGAGAAACTACACCAACTGCTACGGAGGAAATGTCAGATTCGGGAATGACGCCTCATCTCCTATCCTTGGGTATGGGGACGTCGTCTGTGCCAGTGTCACAATAAAAGATGTTTCTTTCGTCAAAGGGCTCAAACACAACTTACTGAGCATTGGACAATTCTGTGACAGCGGGATGGAAGTGAGGTTCTTTGCAAAACAATGCTGTGTTCTTGACAGCACAGGGAATACATTATTAACGTGTTACAGAACATCAAATATGTACACTATTGATCTGAAAAGCGTCCAATCCACCACTTCCATCTGTCTGCTGTCCAAAGCTTCAACTGAACAGAACAACCTATGGTACAAACGTCTCTCCCATCTGAACTTCAAACATCTATCAACCTTGTCCTCCAAGAAACTTGTCAAGGGGCTTCCTCTGCTAAAGTCTTCCGCTGAAAATCACTGTAGTGCCTGCAAAATGGGCAAAATGACGCGAAGCTCCCACAAGTCAAAAACCGAACCTTCATCTACTCATCAGTTGCAGCTAATACACATGGATCTGTGTGGACCTATGAGAGTACAAAGCATCAACGGTCGCAAATACACTCTGGTGATCGTTGATGACTTCTCTAGGTATACATGGACAAAATTTCTCCGATCAAAAGACGAAGCTGCAGAAAATATTATGACCTTTATCAGAACGATCCAGAAACTGCTACAACACAGTGTTCGAATTGTGAGAATTGACAATGGTACCGAGTTTAAAAATCAGACTCTCACTGAGTTCTATGAATCACTCGGTATCACTCAGCAATTTGCAGCAGCTAAAACTCCCCAGCAGAATGGAGTTGTTGAGAGAAAGAACAGAACCCTTGTTGAAGCAGCACGCACCATGTTAATTCAATCAAGACTGCCTCACTTCATGTGGGCAGAGGCAATCAATACTGCGTGCTTCACTCAGAACAGAACCTTCATCCACAAGCGCTTCGACAAGACTCCATATGAGATCCTATTCAACAAAACTCCTGATATTTCTTTCCTCAAGGTTTTTGCCTGCAAGTGCTTCATACTCAATGATCGGACAGAGAGAAGTAAGCTGGATCCCAAAGCCAGGGAAGGCGTGTTCATTGGCTACCCACTGCAATCCAAAGCTTACCGAGTCTATCTCAGAGACAAGCGGACTGTCATCGAGAGTGTAAACGTTACATTCTATGAAATGGCAGACTTTGCTATTGAACATCTCCAGACCGATCCATCCACTGCTGTACCAGTAGCTTATGATAAAGCTGAACCAAACACCGAACACGACGATGTGATTCTCGACTCTCTCTTCAGAAACTTTTACGAGAACTCACAATCTCCACCTCCTGCATACACTCCAGAGTCAACATCAACTCCAACAGCAGAGATTCCGCTCCTCACAGGACCAGATGACGTACCATCCACACCCTCAACCCCTCCAACCAATCCCAGAGGTGTGGATGATCACGGCTTTGCCATAAGTCCGGAATCATCTCCACTACACACCACAGCTGCCCCAGAGCCTTCAAGCTCATATCAGGACTCGGATCAACCAATAATTACTCCAACTCCTCTAGCTCATGAGAGGAAGTGGACGAAAGCACATCCTGTTGAACAAATAATAGGTGATCCAAGTCAAGGTGTGCGAACAAGATCAGCAACAACAAATGAATGTCACTATGCATGCTTTCTAAGCAAGAATGAACCATCCAAAGTCTCAGAGGCACTCGCTGATCCAGATTGGGTGATTGCCATGCAAGATGAGCTCAATCAGTTTGACAGACTAGATGTGTGGACACTCGTGCCTAAACCCCCTCAGAAAACCATCATTGGCACTAAATGGGTGTTCAAGAACAAGAAGGACGAAGAAGGCATAGTGATACGCAACAAGGCACGACTGGTCGCTAAAGGATATAATCAGCAAGAGGGCATAGACTATGATGAAACATTTGCACCCGTAGCAAGAATTGAAGCAATCCGCCTTTTTCTTGCGTACGCGGCCCACAAGAACTTTACTGTCTTTCAAATGGACGTCAAGACTGCCTTTCTGAATGGAGTCTTGGAAGAAGAAGTCTATGTCGCTCAGCCCGAAGGATTCGTAGATCCCAAATATCCCGACCATGTGTACAAGCTAAAGAAAGCTCTGTATGGATTAAAACAGGCACCAAGAGCTTGGTATGATGCATTAACCGAATTTCTGGTTGATACAGGTTTCTCAAAAGGGAAGATTGATACCACACTTTTCATCAAGCGACAGAAGTCTGACATCATCCTGATTCAGATCTATGTTGATGACATTATCTTCGCCTCCTCTAATCCACGTCTGTGCAAACACTTTGAGAAACTGATGAAAACCAAGTTCGAGATGAGCATGATGGGAGAACTGAATTTCTTCCTAGGCCTGCAAGTAAGACAACTCTCTGACGGCATTTTCATCAATCAGTCAAAGTATATTCTGGAAATGCTTAAGAGATTCAACATTGATGGCAAATCTTCCATGACGACCCCCATGTCTCCAAACAACAAACTGGACTCAGACCCCTCCGGGAAGCCAGTTGATGCTACAAACTACAGGGCCATCATTGGATCTTTGCTATATCTCACATCAAGCAGGCCTGACATTGTTTTCTCCACATGCTTATGTGCACGCTTTCAGGCAAATCCGAAGGAATCCCATCTGACCGCTGTTCGAAGAATTCTGAGATACCTCAAAGGCACTGTGAATCTAGGCCTTTGGTATCCCAAGCACTCAGGTTTTGACCTAGTCGGATACTCGGATGCTGACTTTGCTGGTTGCCGGATGGACCGCAAAAGCACATCGGGGGCAGTCCAATTCTTGGGCGATAAGTTAGTCTGCTGGTCTTCCAAGAAACAGAACTGTGTGTCAACATCTACGGCCGAGGCAGAATACGTCGCGGTTGCTAGCTGTTGTTCACAAATATTATGGATGAAGACCCAGCTAAAGGACTACGGTTACACTCTCCGCCATATCCCGATCTACAGTGACTCACAAAGCGCCATAGCCATCACCAGCAACCCGGTTCATCACTCCCGCACCAAACACATCGACCTGCGCTATCATTTCATCAAGGATCATGTGGAGAAAGGAGACATTGACATGTATTTTGTAAGCTCAGAGCTTCAACTGGCTGACTTTTTCACTAAGGCATTGGATGAAAAACGATTCCAGTTCCTAGTCTCCAAGTTGGGCATGTTGAACCTCGAGCCCGTTTAATTATGTCTTCACTGATCTAAAAAGTGTGTGTGTGTGTGGGATTTGTAAATAGTGTGTGTGCGTTGCATGTGTTGAGGGGGAGAAAACCAGAAAAATAACAAAAAATAGTGTGTGTGCGTTGCATGTGTTGAGGGGGAGAAAATAAAAAATAACAAAAAATAGTGTGTGTGCGTCGCATTCTGTACCTAGTGTGTGTTGCATGTGTGTGTTTTTTTTTGGGGTATCCAAATCGAGGGGGAGAATTTTTTTTCTCTTGAGGGCCAAATTTTTCAAAAAGCTTTTTTAAACCCAGTTCTCTGTTTTCGGGCCATACTATCAAACTGTTTCGCAAGCCCATTTTTCGTCTATAAAAGGGTCCCGAGAACCCTGAGGCTTTTCATTACCGTCTCTGCCTTCTTAGAGTTCTCGAGATCTTTCACTCCCAAAATCAATCTCCCTCCTCTCGCTTCCAAGTTAAAGGTAGTCGATATTCTGTTTCATCGTACTTCACTAAATGGTTTTCGAACCTCGTCTCAAATCAAAACAAAGGAACTTTCTTGACTTTGTTTCGCCATATCTCGCAAACGAACAATGAACTCGGAACTGTGTTTTTCTTGTGATTATATGTGTTTTTGTTTGATTGCAGGTGGTTTCGTCTTCGGTCGAAAGGCAAAACGTCTCGATTTCTTTAGTTTTAAAGCTCAGGATCTCGATCTCGTCGTTTGAACTTCGTAACGAGATCTCGAGATTTAAAACTCGAGATCCCGATCTCGAGATTTAAAACTCGAGATTGAGATCTCGCGTTTTAAAACTCGAGAATTGAGATCTCGTGTTTTAAAACTCGAGATTGAGATCTCGCGTTTTAAAACTCGAGAATTGAGATCTCGTGTTTTAAAAACTCGAGATTGAGTTCTCGAGATTTAAAACTCGAGATTGAGATCTCGAGATTTAAAACTCGAGATTGAGATCTCGCGTTTAAATTTCGAGATTGAGATCTCGAGATTTAAAACTCGAGATTGAGATCTCGCGTTTAAAATTCAAGATTGAGATCTCGAGATTTAAACCTAGAGATACGATTTTCAAGCTTTTGCCTTAGCCGATTTTGACCACCACCTGCACCTCATTTTTCAAAACCAAACCAAACAACAATTCATCTGATTTCAGGAAACCACAAAAATAAAAATGGACTTTTGCACTGACCCATGTTTTCCACAGCTCATTATGGCAGGTACACAAAAGAGACATAACATTGACGACGCCATCTACCCACAAGATAGGTGGGTCAAGGTGCTGGACAACAACTTCCAGCTGGATCTGACTGTTTTCAAGTGTCAGGATCCAGTCATCCCCGGGATTCTGAAGCGCCACTATCTCTGGACCGCCTTCCACAAATCAAAGTCGGTGCCAGAAATCTACCTCCAACAAGTATGGGGACATATGCGCACCGAGTCAACAAAAGACCGCACTAAAATCCTCACAAAGCTCAACAACATGAGGATTGTCCTGACTCCAGCAACTCTACGCTCTACACTGGCGCTCCCCGAACATGACAGCTACGATCCTCTTCCTTCTATTCCGGATCTTCTCAAAGATGTCGCGGCTCTGGGTTATGACTCTCTACTACCAAAACTGTCAAACTTCAATGGAGCATACCTTTATCGTCCCTGGAAGAGCCTATTCGGGCTAGTCAACAAGTGCCTCTCTCCAAAGCATGTCGGACTGGACAAATGCAACAAGCAAATACTCTGCGTCTTCCACGGCATCGCATATAACAAGAAGTATGACATGGCTCAGCTCTTCTTCTCAGAGCTAATGGACCTGGTAAAAGCCAAAGAGAAAAACAGGTCAGGCACCATTCCATACGCCAGGTGGTTGGGGCTGATCATCCATGACTGCATGACAGCAAACACATACATTCCTAGACGTACTGATGATCCACACTTCATAGCTCCAAAGCTCCAATACTTCAAAGCTGATAAGAAAGCAGCTCAGGGCCTGCGAATTCCAGATGCTCTGCTCAACCTGGCAAATCAGTCAAATCCAATCATCGTCGCATACAAGGAGAACCTTGAAAGAACAGTCCCTATGGTTCAGCAAAACCCAGCTGGACCTACCCAGGGGACTAAACTGAGTGTAAGTAAGGGTCCCAAGAGCGCCCCAAAGCCACAGAAGCCAGTGGCACGTCAGCCCGATGAAGGAGAGTCCGATGAATCTCTCGAGAGGACTCGGACAACTGAGGGCAAACCGACGAACGCTGAGGAATCTGCTGATGACTCGCTCAGCTCGGCCCACAAAGAGGCTGACGACGAGGCTTCCGATAGCGTGGCCAGAAGTGACAACGATGATGATGATGATGACGATGATGTTGACGATGTGGACCACACTTTTGCTCTCATCCAAAAGGTTAAGCTGCCTATTGAATCTCCTCCGAAGAAAATCACCGCTGAGGATGCAGCCCCCGTTATTGCTACACGCCCCAAAGAGCTCGTCATCAAAACCACGGCGGCCAGTCACAATATAGCAAGTGCTACCGGCATCGTCAGGGAGCAGCGCATCAAAGCGAAAAATGATGCTCCACAGTCACTCAACTCCAAGAAGCGAAGCCTCGTCAAAAGACACCTTGTTGACGAGGACGAAATGCATATCTTCGCCGATTGTCAATCCTTCATTAATATAAGCCGAGCTGAATCTTTAAGTACAAGAGCCGATCTTTTCGGTTCCCGGGTAGAAGTCGCAGCATCTGGCTCAACTGCGCAAGCACAGCCTTCTCCCAGCCACTCGATAGCCTCCCAACAGGCTATTTTTTCAAAACAGCGGGACTCACCCACCTCTCTGGTTCCCTCCGAACCAGTCGAGCGAATTAGTGGCCAACAGCCCGAGGTCACCACCACTTCCTTGAGCACATCGAGTCTAGGTGTCACACTCCCTACATTTTCTAATTTTTCTAGGACACCTACACTATTCACCGCACATACAGGTGCACGCACTCTGGAAGCAACGACCAGAGTACCAACGATGACGGTCGGAAGCCCTGCTACACCCACAATGACTCCATCATTGAATGCAGGCCACACATCAGCTCTCTTCACTGATGCTGTGACAACAGTTACAACCCCTGTAACTGAACACCTCACTACCGAAGACGTCACCGTTCTTATGCACCGTTTCTTGGATTCCACCATTAAGCCATGGGTGCAACAAGCATTCACCGCTTGGGCACAAGAATCCAAGACCACCCCGGCAGTGCATAGTGAACACAACCAGCCTGAACCACACCCATCACCTTCTCACTCCAAATCTCAAACCTCTCCAGTCATCTCCGCCACCTCCACCAAAGTCCATAGCCCTATCTCTTCTCGGGGAACCCATGATACAGAACAAGTATCATCCCCACACCCGACCACACCTCCCATCGAACTACTATCCCAACCCTTCGAAGTCCTGGCATCGATCTTGCTGGATCATCTCCTAAACATACCCCACACTGACCTCACTCCCTACCAGCAAGGCGTCCTTACTACCCTTCTCGCTAATCCGGACACCAAGGGCACCTGCCGTGAAAGTCCCCGTGGTCGCAAACGTTCACATGAGGATCCCGATGATCCGGAACCTCATGAGGGGGAGAACAAGAGGCCACGGATACTCGAGCAAGGTGCCTCTACCACTCATAGCCCCCAAACCGAACAACCTGAGACTTTCATCAACCAACCACCACCCTCCCCTTGCCAAAACCAAGCCTATCTCTCTAGCATGGTCGAGCTAGACAAAACATCCCGAGGCGTATCTCCCAGAGATACTGTTCGAGGAGGGGATGGAAGTCCTGATGATGCTACCACTGGTACATCCTTCACATCAGGCCATCAGTTGGAACCTAGTTCTAAGCTGATGTCAACGGGCAATCCAAGTGAACCCGGTAGTGCTACCAAGGAACAATCACCGCCTCAAAAGCAGCAAAGAGTTCCATACATCCCCCCAGGCAAAGACATCCATGATGCACTGGAGGAGGCGGTGATATACGACAAATGGCCAAGAAAATGGACAGAATGGGATGATCTTCGGGTTGAAGCCGAGCAAGAGGACATGCAAAGAAACTGGTGGCTACGAGAGCTGATCAACAAATGCTCTGAAGATATTATACGGCTCGAGGACGATGAACGCAAGGAAGGGGAGAATTACAAGGAATCCCAGAAGACTCTTGAATCAGTCGTAAGACAAACAGCGGGAAGATTTCCCAAGACAGAGAAACCCTGGGATAATGTTCGTATCAAAGCCCCCTTCCGAGAAGAAATCAGAAAGCATATCTGGCGTAGACCAGACAAAGTCAAGCCACTGAACGAACTAAAGCTAAGAGGCCTTACTCACTTAAAAGGAAAGCAGGCTGGAGGTCATCTGCATATGTTGCTGCAAAGGTCAACCGGTACACAGAGAGAATTAATGGAACAAGATCTGAAGTCGAATATTCTCCCGATTCATCAAATTCTACAAGTGAAGGCTGAAGACTATCATGGAGTAACATTCTACACTTACAGACTTCAACGCACCGATGGGAGCGAATTCACTTATCAAGAGAACGACTTCATCATGCTGAAACCGGATGACATCTACCAAATGCTCATGGCCTACAGATACCTTCCAGTCAGGCAGAGCATAGTATACAGCGAAGGCCTCGCAGCTGTCAAGAGATTCATGCTTAGACAGATCCGAGTACATTCTTCACATGATCTACAGATGGCTATTGAATGCAATCTGAAGAAGACAAATCTGACAAAGCCAAAACTGTATGGTCCAGAACTTGAAGATTTCCCAGCCTACCACATCTTCTTCACACCGCCAGCAGTCACCTATCTGAACCACAAGAATGAAAAGCGTCTGATGGTAGTCAGTGAAATCGAGAAGTACTGCGACGGAACACTGAAGATAATCAGAGAGCAGATTCTACAGATGAAGGCAAAGCTGGAAGAAAATCTTCAAAAGGCATCGTCTTATGTTCAAAAGGAACACTCTACTGTAGAGACAATTTTAAAGGTCATTGACGATCGCCTCGAAAAGAGAAATGTGCTGAGGCAGTATGAACATGCACTTGGTTTGAGGAAGCACTACTTCAAATCACAGAAGCAATAAGAGAATGGCACTTGATCATAAAGGGGGGAGATTGTTGGAAATATTTAATTGTGAATCAAGTTGGTCATAGATTAGCTTTATATTTAATCCTTGTATTTAAATAGTGCATAAATTAGATAGAAATCAGGCCAAGTGTTAGGCCCATTTAAACAGGCCAAAAGCCTTGTACGCCTAACCTAAACCTCGCCTATAAAAAGGGAGCCGAGGTTTAGGAAAAGGCTGAACGTCGTACTTATTATTCATAGCCTTACGCTTATCATTCTGCTGTACGTTCCACGGTTTATCAAAGAAGGTTTTACGGTGATTCATTCTGTGTTTATCTTTACGTTTAATCTTCCTTGTTAGATCGATTATTCATTGCTGTTACAGAAACAGGGACTAACAGGAAGACGGACCCCCAGGAACACTACAGCAAATATCAGAACAGCATGATGATGGTGGGGGCATCGGACGAATATTTGTGTCGCTGGTTCCTCTCCTCCTTAGAGGGGCCGGCGTACGAATGGTTCAACCGGTTGCCCGAGGGCTGCATTGATTCGTGGCAAGAACTCGCCCAGCGATTCTTAACACAATTTGCCGGGAGGCGTCGCACGAGGAAGCACTTCTCCCACCTCCTAACCATACGCCAGAAGAGGGATGAGACCCTTTGGGACTTCCTGGAGCGCTGGAGGACGGAGGCCGACAAAGTCGACGGGGCTGATGACGGGACTCTCCTTGCCCTCCTACAGACCGTCCTCCGAACCGGCAACTTTTCAAGGAGCCTCATCATTGAACCCCCCCCCCCCCCCGCGACTACATAAGGGCTTTGCAGCGGGGGGACCGATATGCTGAGGCCGAGGAGGTGGAGAAATATCACCAGCATCCAGATCAGCAGCCCCCGAGGGCTGACAACAAAAATTACCGAGGGCCGGGGGCTCCTCCAAATCATCCCAAGGCTTCAAGACCCTCTGATGACCGCCCTCGGCAAGGCCAAGCCAAGCCCGGGGGAGGCTATAAGAGTAGCCCTAAGACTTGGGCACAGCCCATTCTCCTGGACCGCCCTCGAACACCATTGACGCACCCCGTCAGCATCATCCTTGATTTTGCCGAGGAGAGGGGCCTCGTTGAGCGCGATTCCCGCGCACCCCCGGAGGTAAATGCTATCAACCCCCTGTTCCCATACTGTCGCTTCCATCAGCACCAGGGGCACAGAACCGATGACTGCCATCAGCTAAAGACGGCCATCGAGAGGTTGATACAAGCGGGGCACCTGTCCCAATTTGTTCAGAGCCCTCGGCAGGAGGGACCTTCTCATCAGGGACCTCCCCGAGGGCACCACACGAAGGTAAACGCTTGGGTAAACCCGAACACCATCCCCCTCGGCAAGAAGAGGGAGATCGGAAACTTGGAAGAAGAAGAGGAGGAGTACCCCCACTACCAGGAGAAAAAACGCCACATCCTCATGATCACCGGTGGCAATACAGGGGGCGATTCCACCAGCCAGCGAAAGAAGTGGGCTCAATCGCTTTACGTGGGGGAAGTCACTCATATGCCCCCGGTAAAGCGACTGAAGGAGGAACCCATCACCTTCACCAACGCAGATCTCCCTCCTACTTCTCCTCCTCACAGGGATGCCTTGGTGATTCGGACTGAAATAGACGACACCATCATTCACCGAACTTACATTGACACGGGCAGCTCCGTCAATGTAATGTACCTCAGCACCTTCAGAGAGCTGCATCTGGAGAGGGGGTCTCTTCGGCCCATTAAGACCCCTCTTGCCGGCTTCACCGGCGATACTATTGATTCCGAGGGGGTAATAACCCTCCCGGTGATCTTCGGCGACGGGCTCCATAGAGCCCAGCTCGAAGTGGAGTTTGTCGTCGTCAACATCGACTGCGCCCACAACATCATTCTCGGCCGGCCAGCCCTCGAGGACCTCGAGGCCATCATCTCCATGAGGCACCTCTGCCTCAAGTTTCCCGCCAAGGGGGGCATTGGCTACTCCCGGGGGAATCAGAAAATCGCCCGCGCCTGCTATCTTCAAGTCACTAAGAAGGTAAGTAAGACGGAATTCCGTGTTGACACCATCACCGGAACCATCGACCAAGAAGAAAAAAGGCCGAGGGCTGAACCAGCCGAGGACGTAGAAGACTTTGCGCTCGATCCGGCCCAGCCGGAGAGAGTCGTGAAGATTGGAGCCCAGCTCCCTGAAGATCTGAAGACCGGTATCACCGACGCCCTCCGCGCCTACTCCACTGTCTTTGCGTGGGGGCCGGAGGACATGCCGGGAATAAGCCGAAGGGTCATCACCCACCGCCTCTCGGTGGACCCCTCGGCAAAAGCAGTGCAGCAACGAAGAAGACCACTCTCCGCCGAGAGGAGGGAATTTGTGAAGAAGGAGGTCGCCATGCTCCTCTCAATTAAGCACATCAAGGAGGTGAAATACCCCTCATGGCTGGCCAACGTAGTCCTCGCACAGAAGCCCCCGACCTTCCGCATGTGTGTGGACTACACCGATCTCAACAAGGCGTGCCCTATGGATCCATTCCCTCTACCGAATATTGATCAACTGGTGGATGAGACCGTAGGGTGTGAGATCATGTCCTTCCTCGATGCCTTCCGAGGGTATCACCAAATTTTCATGCACGAGGAGGACGCAGAAAAAACTGCCTTCATGACTCCCGAGGGCATCTTCTGCTACCTGGTAATGGCCTTCGGCCTAAAGAACTCGGGGGCCACCTACACCCGGATGGTGGCCCGGCCGGGTCTTTCAAGCCGTCCTAGGGCGCACCATGGAGGCCTATGTTGACGACATGATCGTCAAGAGCAAACAATTTTCCAGCCATGCCAATGACCTCCGGGAAATCTTCGCCATCATGCAAAAATTCAACCTTCGGTTAAACCCGAAGAAGTGCACCTTCGGCGTCCAAGGGGGCAAATTCTTGGGCTACATGGTGAACCGAAGGGGTATTAAGGCCATTCCCGAGAAGATCCAGGCCATCATCGACATGGAACCCCCACGCAATGTGAAGGAAGTTCAACGGTTGACGGGCCGCCTGGCAGCCCTCAACCGCTTTCTATCTAAATCAGCAGAGAAGACTTTACCATTCTTCCAAATCATGAGGAAGACGGCTGGTTTTCAGTGGACTTCAGAATGCCAGGAGGCTTTCGACGAGCTCAAACGATATCTATCTTCACCTCCTGTGCTCTCCAAACCCAAGGTAGGGGAGACCCTCTACCTCTACCTTGGGGTCAGCCCGGCGGCCATCAGCTCTGTGCTCATCCGGGAGGAAGACGGCATCACACATGCCATCTTCTACGTTAGCAAGACCCTAAGGGAGGCCGAGCTCAGGTACTCCCCTGTGGAAAAAACGGTGTTAGCCATCGTTTGGACTGTCAAGAAGTTGGGCCACTACTTTCAAGCTCACCCGGTTCAGGTCCTCACTCATCAACCCCTCGGCGCCCTCATGAGGAGCCCCACCAGCTCCTCCTGCATGGTGAAATGGGCTATCTTCTTGAGCCATTACAACATTGACATCCGTCCGAGGCCCGCCATCAAGGGCCAAGCCCTGGCGGACTTTGTGACAGAGTGTACCGCAAGGGCAGCCACGGACGGGGAGCCCTCGGCTACTTCGGACGACTGGTGGACCCTCTACACCGACGGCTCATCCGCGAACAAAGCCTGCGGGGGAGGGGTAGTCCTCATTACTACCGAGGGCTTCAGAGCCTACTATGCAATCCGCTTCTCCTTCAAAGTCTCCAACAACGAGGCCGAATATGAGGCCCTCCTATGTGGCCTTCGGCTAGCTGCCAACATGAGGGCTCGGCAGATCCACATCAAATGCGACTCCAAGTTGGTCGTTGGCCAAATCTCCGAGGAATATGAGGCCAAGGAGGGAAGAATGAAACAGTACAAGGAAGCGGCCAAGGAGTTGCTTAAGGTATTTGAGGCACACTCTCTCACTCAAATACTGAGGGCTCAGAACTCCGAGGCTGACATATTGTCTAAGCTCTCGGCCGACTCCCCCGAGCACATCTCCAAAATTGCCAAAATTGAGGAACTCAACCTCTCAAGTATCCATGCAAGCCCTGTTATGAACATACAACGACGCCAAGAGGATTGGATCTCAGATATCACCGCCTTCATCTCCACAGGGCAGCTACCCGAGAATGAGACCCGCGCTAAACTGGCAAAGCTGAGGGCTCCTAGCTACACCATCGAAGATGGAAGGCTCTACAAACGATCTTACAACGGCACGCTACTTCGGTGCCTTCAGCCGAGGTCGCAATGGAGGAAGTGCACAGTGGCACTTGCTCAGCTCACCAGGGACCCTTCTCCATGTCCCGAAGGCTCATTCTCCAGGGCTACTTCTGGCCAACCATGGCCAGAGATTGTGTTGACCTGGCCCGGAGGTGCACCGCATGTTAACATTTCCAGAGACCTTGTTGGCCCTCTGCCGAGGGGTACCTCCAACAACAGATACATCATTGTGGCCATCGACTACTTTACCAAGTGGGTGGAGGCTGAACCCCTCGCCAGCATCACGGAGGCGAAGTGCCGTCACGTCGTCCTCAAGAACATCCTCACAAGGTTTGGCGTCCCCCAGCAGATCATCTCCGACAATGGGACACAATTTGAGGCAGCCCCCTTCTGTGCCCTTCTGGAGGCATGGGGCATCAAACACACATTCTCCTCCGTTGCCTACCCTCAAGGCAATGGGCAAGTAGAGAATGCCAACCGGACCTTGCTCGAGGACCTAAAAAAGAAGCTGGAGGCCGAGGGCGGTGGCTGGGTGAAAGAACTCCACAACATCCTTTGGGCCTACCGCACCACCCCTCGGTGAGCAACAGGTGAGACACCTTTCTCCCTCTGCTACGGTTTTGAAGCCAAAGCTCCTACGGAAGTCACCCTTCCCACCCGGAGGGTGATCCAATATGACCCCGAGGTCAACGACAGCAACATGGCCCTCGACCTCCACCTCATTTCAGAACGCCGGGAGCAAGCCTTCATCCGGGCAGAAAACTACCAAAGGCAAGTCAAAGGCTACATCGAGGAGGACTATGTCCTCCGGAGGAGGGAAGCCAGCCAGCCAACCGAGGGAGGAAAAATGGCACCAAAATTCGAAGGCCCCTACATCATAGCAGCCATCATCAAACCCGGGACTTACAAGCTCAAACGCCCTAACGGGAAAGAGGTCCCTAGGCACTGGAATGTACACCACTTAGTTAAATTTTATCAATAATGTAAGAGCGGCCAAGCCCTCATGACTAGTGAATGTACTATCCTATGGCCCAAGGCCTCCAATTTTGAAGAATGAAGACACATTCAAGACATCAAGAACAAAACACTTGTGAGACACCAAGCCCTCATACTGACTACAGGCCCCAGGCCTCACCACGAGAAGAACCCCCTCCGGCACCAAGTGCCGAGGGCGGACACCATCAACACCTACAACAACAGGAGAACACCATGTGTTTTCGAACAAGACCCCTCGGTACCAAGTACCGAGGGTGGGAACTCCTATCACCAACGACAAGGAACGCCGTGTGTTTCATTTCCCTTCGGCACCCAGTGCCGAGGGTACATCCCCACCTTCAACATCAAAAAAGAAAAGATAAGAACACCAAGTGTTCCTACAGAAGACCCTTCGGCACCCAGTGCCGAGGGTACACCTCCATCATCAACATCAAAACGAAGGAAAACACCAAATGTTTCAAAGAAGACCCTTCGGCACCCAGTGCCAGGGATATGCTCTCCTATCGACTTCCAAACATCTGCTGGGAAACACCAAGTGTTTCCTCCGAGGGCCCTCCGGCACCAAACGCCGAGAGCGAACACTCCAATCAAAACACCAAGTGTTTCATTTGAAGACCCTTCGGTACCAAGTACCGAGGGTAGGCACCTCCATCAACTACAACAAAAGAGAACACCGAGTGTTCCTACAGAAGACCCCTCGGTACCAAGTACCGGGGGGCTACACATCGAGACTAACACCGAGTGTTGTTTCTAAAAGCCGTACCCCACGAGGACGCATATACCGAAGGCGCCACCATCGGTGCTGGCGGCACGTAGTGCCCCCGGCCATTTGCAACTAGTGTGAAAATGAAAACCCTTCCTTGAAACGCTTTGCGCGTCACTACCCCCAGGGTATGACAGGCATGAGAAATGCCCAGGATTCGACTTTCAAAAACGGAACGCTATCCGTGTCATCACCCCAAGGGTATGACAGGCACGAGAAATGCCCAGTATTCGACTTCCAAACCGAAACGCTCCCCGCGCCACCACCCCAAGGGTGTGGCAGGCCACGGACTATGTCTAGCGCCGAGGGGACGACTTTCAAAAATGAGGTGCTTTCCGCGCCATCCCCCAAGGGGAGGCAGGTTACAGACCACCATATCTTGTGCCCAGGAAACGACCCTCGATCCCCTCGGAACTCGGAAGGTTAACCCGAGGGAGGAGAGCCATTGGTGTATTCTGATGGTCTCCTGATAGGCCCAGCCTTACCAAGAAACCAAGTTTCTTGATGCCTTCCCTTCACCACCAGCCAAAAAAAAAGAGGGGGTGAAGGGAGTAGACTCAGCGAGAAATCAAAGAGTACACTCCAACAGATCACAACATGCCGAGGGCTCCCCACGAGAACACCTCCGGTAGTGGAAGGCTCTTATTTCCCGAAGGATACTACTCAAACAAATATCATCAAGAAACGGCTAAGTCCACTGCTTGGCCACCTCCAGTCACACAAACACCGAAGGCTTCAACAATACGAAGGGACTGGACTATCCAAAGTCTACTAAACGGTAATCCAAACAAACACCGAAGGCACCTGTTATGCACTAAATACCGAGGGCCCCTGCCCCATTACAAGGGACATAACTGGCTAAGTCAAACTCTACAACTTTTCAAAGTGTATGCCGAGGGCACACACTCATCATTGGCTTTCTTCACAACAACAGGATTCCACGCTTTTCCTAAGTCCACACTTTTGGAAAATGACGGCAACCGGAGGCTAATATATCACCAGACAACCGAAGGCATATATTACAAATCATCAAAAGTCAACCGAGGGGGACTATTCCAAAATATTTGCCCCTCGGACAGACTCCACACTGACCGAAGGTTCAACATCTACGACAAGGAATCAATCAAAGGCTACAGTACACAAGGAATCAACGCTGAGGAAAGTTTTCTAAGTCCTGAAGATTGGCCCCTCGGCCTAATCAACATTTCAGTTGGGGCTCCACAGTAGCCGAAGGCTACATGACACACTACACTTACAACAATTTTCTAAGTCCTGTACATTGGGTTCTCAACCTAGTCACCACCCAGCAATTGGACTACAAACATCTGAAGGCCGTATGGTGTGCTACACTTAGGAAAATTTTCTAAGTCCTAATTACTGCTGAGCCCTCGGTTGTATATCCAGCAAAGGGTGCCCAACTGCCGAAGGCTACAACCGTATTCAAACACTTAGAAAATATTCTAAGTCCTAGACATACATTCAAAAAGGGCGAAGGCATACACTCAAGAAAAACGGAGGCATACATTCAAGAAGAAAGGAATTAGAGAAAACAAGCCATATATACGAAGCCCGAAGGCAAACACTCATCAATCATTCATCCATCAAAGAGAAGGGATTCAAATGTATTTGTTACAGAGCATGGCCAAAGGCCGAGGGCATTCAAACATTCATTACAGAGGGATTGTTCAAAACATGTTAAAATAAGAAATTACAGATCAACATTCCCGGGGGCCGTCCCCTCCGCAGGCTTCGAAGTGACCTCTGGGCCGTCCTCAGGATCTTCACCTTCGGCTTCCTTCATAAGCTCTGTATCCTCTAAGTCTGGCCTCTCGACATCGGAGGGGAGAGGAACGCGGACGTCTGGCTGCAGGGGGAAGCCCATATGCCGCCGGGTCGAAGTCCCTCGGCTCAATCTTCAAGTGGCGAGCCATCCTCCGATAGATGAGGGCTTGGGTGAAAAACTCGCCCCCATCATAATACTGTTTACCCTTTCGGGAAACCCAATCCACTCCAGGCCCGTCGCACCACTCGTCGACCGAGGACTCAACGACCGAGGATAGCTATTTCTTGTGCTCCTCAGCTCGCCACCCCCCTGCCAAGAACCCCGAGATGGCGTCCCCTCGGGCTCTCTCGACGGCTTCCACCTTCGCGGCCTCGGCCTCCCTGGCAGCTCTCTCCAAAGCCTCAGCTGCGGACCTCTCAGCCTCCGCCCTGCCCCGATCTACGGCCTCCGCACGCAGGGTCATCTGCCGAAGGCTCTCCTCCAGCATAGCCATCTGCCGGACGGCATCGGAATTCTGGTGGACGAGCTCCCGCATCTTGGCATCCTGCTCGGCCTAGCGAAGGTGCCACTCTTCTAGCCGCCGGGCTTGCTCCCCGAAGGCAATGCAGGTCTACAAAAACAAAGGAGTTAGCAGGGCCGAACACGGTTGCCTAGCTCAAAGTAAAGAAGAAGAGTATAAATATCGAAGACTTACCGTGAGGGAAGACCGAAGGATCCTGTCCTCGAGGGCTTGATCTTCATCAGCCCCGAGGGCTACTCTGTCAATCTCGAGGGTTATGCCTCTCAGAAGCGCCCTCGGGTCAGCCGTGCCGTTCATTACGGCCGTACCAGCCGGGAGGGAAACCATAAGGACCTCGGAGGATGGCCCCTGAACACCCGACGGCACTTTCGCCACCGGCATCTCCTCGTGCGCCCCGGAGGCGGGGCAATCATCAACAATAATCACCGGGGGGGCTTTCTTCCCGGCATCCCCGGTCTTGGGCTTCTTGCCCTCGGGATCTCTGCCCGTGCCCTTCCTCTTGGCGGAGGCAGTCGCGTCAGCACTTGGGCCCGCCGATGGCCCCTCCGGCTTCTTGAAAAAATCATCGGCGGGTTTCGGGACACCAGCGTCCGTCCCCCTCGGGCCCTTGGAAGGTTTTTTCTTCTTCAGATCCGCAAGGCCTTTGACGTTCATCATCTTCACTGGGATACCTGCAAAAATAGTATGGGGTTAAAATCGAGGGGTTACTAACCGAAGGCACAAGGAATAAAAAAACGAACAGATAAACTATGTTCTAAGATATGAAAACCAAGGGCCCTCGTAGACTACCTCCTGCTCCCCCGAAGGCCTCAGCAAAAACGAGATACTTCTCGTCCGCTTCCCCGATGAAGCGGTATCTCCGAAAGCCGAGGGCGTAGAGTTCCGTATCGGCAGTGTAGTCTTTGATAGAAACCAGCTTCGTGCGACCCTCCGGGATTTTGGCTATCACCAGGCCATCTTTCTCGAGAGCGGCGCTTCCAACCTTCGGATGCCGAAGGAAGCGATCCCGGAGTTCCATCGGGAATGGGCTCTCGGCAATTCTGACATAGCACCACCGCTCCTTCCAGCCTTTATTGGATGAGGGCGCTTCCGTGAATAGCTTCCACCGGGCTATCTGCTGCAGATTGGCGAAGCCCTCGGCATTCGCGTGACCCTCCCGGCAGAGGTTGAAGCTCTGAAAGAACAGGTCCAGGCTGGGGGTCACCCCTCGGTCCCTGCAGAGGTTCAAAAACCCCGCCACGTAGGAGTGGCTATTAGGTGTCAGCTGGCAGGGGACCAAGCCAACAAACCTCAGGTACTCCCGGAGGAAGGGGTGCAGAGGGAACCGAAGGCCCATGGAGACCGACAGTACGTGTACTGCAATACACCCCTCGGGCGCCCGAGACAGCACATCGTCAACTCCCGGCTCGACCACCACGGCCGAGGGCCCTACGTGTAGCTACGTGACGTAGAGATCCGCCCTGTCCGCCTTCGACTTTATCTCCAAGGCAGCAGTATTGAGCCAGGAATACCCCTCCGGCATATCTACGGGTTTCCCCTGATCAGCAGCAACGATCTTCTTCTTGGGGGCAGCTGCCTTGGCCTTCTTCTTCCTGGGGGCCACCCGGAGGGGAACAGCGTTCAGCGGCCGAGAGGTACTGGCCTCACCAGCACCCCGAGGGGGGAGGACGGCCACGGTCACCCTCGTCCTCTCTTTTGCTTCCTCCTCCTCTGCAACCTGCATGGCGAGGGCCAGCTCTTCGTCTTCAACCTCCTGCTCGAAGCCCTCGACTTCAACTTCAGCCAGCAGCTCCTTTTGCACCTCTACTGCCATCACAACGTCCTCCTGGGCCGAGGACTGTTCGTTTGAGGACTCCGTATCCGAAAGGACTTCATCCTCCATCGAGGGCGCCCCCGAGATGTCTTGAGAATCACTCTGGGACGACATTCTAACTCTAGCTCGAGGGTTCGGGGGAACTAAGGTTTTCTAGAGAATTCTATCTCCTAACCTAAGGGCACAAGGCACAGCTAAACTAGAAGGAGAAGGGCAGGGGGGAACTGACCTTGAGAACAGGGGATTCAACCGAGGGCAAGTTTCTCTCTCTAGAAAATTTTGGCCAGAGCTTCGCTACACTGAATTCGCACAGCGGGGAATGGCATTGGCATGGGGTATTTATAGACTCCAAAATCCGGGCTTGGGCCCAAAAACTGGGCCTCCGGCCAAGCGTCATCATTACACACCGTCGTTTCATCCAACCGGTGACGCCCGCCCACGAGCAACCAACGGCTACACTCCACGTGTACCCCCCCCCAACGGCTGTAAACCTGACGTTACATATTCCAACGGCTATATTTCCAACGGCTATATTCTGGAAGCCCCCGGGTTTTCTACTTCACTCCACTTCACCAAGGAGAGCCTCCGGGTACACTTACCCAGAGACGCCCCCGGGTTGTGCCCCACACAGCACATAACAGACACCCTCGGGATCACTCCTTTAGAAGCCCAAGGCTTCACATCAGGCCACCCCTCGGGGATTCCCCCTCAGCACTGTAAGAGCCGGTTAGCCCCCGGGGAGTATACCTCATCGACGGATAGTCTACAGCACACAGGTAAAGAGAGCCCTCGGATATCCTCATCACCGACTAATCAACAAGCAAGGGACCCCCCGGTGACAATGCAACTACTGCCCTCATCCATCGCGCCCTCGATCCCCAGATTGCGGGGCTCCCCTTCGGCACCCCCATGACATCAGCAGCAAGCCTTCGGCTAATCAACACATGAGTCCTCAGAAAAAGAAGAGCCTTCGGCATTACCATTATTCTCCATTTTTGACCAAGGTTTCACATTTTCGATTCATCGTTGGGGGAATTCGGTGCACTCTTTTTCCCTCATTAGGATTTTTTCCCACAGGGTTTTTCCTAATGAGTTTTTAACGAGGCATCCCCCCAAAATGAAACGAAAAGTGTCAGCCTTCGGCCCACAAACAGCAACGCAACCACTCTACTCCTTTTCACCACTTTACAAGTGCCTCAAGGAGTGGGGGACTGGAGGACCCCCTCGGGAAAATCATTAAATTACAAAATTGGTGAAAAATTCCAACAAAACGGCAAAGCAAGCCCTCAAGTCCCGACATGTGGGTAACTGAGGGACTGCCTTCGGCAGGGACACGCAAACAACGAACCCCTCACCAAACTACAAACGGAGCAACATCAAATGGCAGACACAGTTTACTCCTTTTTCCTCAAGTACCTTTCGGCAAAAGGAGTGAGGGACTCCTGATGGAGTATATGGCTCGGGAACCCCCGACCCATAGACTCCTACTACTCCAGTAAAGGCCCAACAGGCCCAGAAGGCCCAACAGGCCCAAATCACAGCGCCCAGAGTACCAAGCAGCCCGCAATACGCGCCAGGGGTGTCTTCGGCCCCCTGGCCGAAGGCTGAAACTCTCACAGAACGGGTTTCTCGAGCAAACTACGAAACTGGGGGAAAAACGGCAGAAAACAGTAGCCCTCGGCACCTGGAGCCCTCGGCACTCAGGGGTCCTCGGCACTCAGAGCCCTCGGCTAGTCCTCTGCAGCCGAGGGCACCTCTCCCGACATGATATCCGCCTCACATGCGTACAGATCACCGTACCCTGTACAAGACGTCCCATCCAACAGCCGCATTAAATGCGGCCACATGCGGCTGCCAACGCCAACCAGTTGAGGTGAGCTCTCGGCCAATGGGCGCTTGACACGTGTCCCTGTCCGGCATTTATTGCTACTATAAATAGCACCCCATTTCCCCATTTGTAACCACGCTGAAAACGCTCCACATTTATAATACACACTCTCTCTCTACATTTACTGGCTCTGACTTCACTCTAAGTTATTCTCAGCAATAACCCCTCGGATATATACCCCCGGGTAGACTATCCATCAATACTTTGATAAACAAGTCAAAATTCGTTCAATCGAAGTAGGGGACCTGGTGCTAAGGAAGCGAGAAAAGAGCAAACCTCTCGAAGGTGGAAAAATGGCACAAAATTGGGAAGGCCCCTACCAAATATGTAAGAAGTATGCTTCAGGAACGTTTGGCCTACAAAATACCGAAGGTCGACCGGCAGGCACTTGGAATGTGGAATATCTAAGGAAATTTTATCAGTAAAAACGGCTGTTGCCACCACTAAAAAAATGTATAGAGAGGGAGACATAACTTCCACTAAAACTCAGCCCATTGTTAACACGATCATTCCGGATGACCGAATGAGGAACGGGTTAACAACATGGAAGGAAAGTCATTCTCAGCTAAGGAAGTTTTTGACCCTAGATTTATGAACGAATAAAGGGATCAAAACGGCTTGAAGAATTGATGCTCATAAAATATCAGCCCATGGTTAACACGGTCATTCCGGATGACCGAATGACGAACGGGTTAACAGAATGGAAGGAAAGTCATTCTCAGCCAACGGCTTGGAGTTTGACACTCAGATAGTCTCACCTCAGCGGTTAATATGGGAATCGTTCTGGACAACCGAATGAGGAACATATTAGCAGTTTGGAGGGAGCCATTATTTCAGCTAGAGTTTTGACCCTGTAATTACGCATTGTTAAAGGGATCAAAATGGCCTGGAGTTTGAGGACAGTGATTCTCACCTCAGCTTGTTAACACGCGAAATCATTCCGGATGACCGAATGAGGAACGGGTTAACAGTTTGGAGGGAGCTGAGTCGTCAACTTAGCCAAAGTCGACCCTGTAATTACGTACGGGCAAAGGGATCAAAACGGCTTGGAGATGGTGTCAAGACGGTAAGATATGGATTGACCGAGCGACGTTCGGATAAGGTACGGATTGTCGCCCGGGGAATCGGAACTATGGTTTTGAAAAATCTCGCCTCAGTCATTAACTTGATTCGGAAGCGAGTCGCCCTTTTAGCTATAAATAAGGAATGACCCGATCCGGTGACCTTGCTTACAGTTCGAAAAGGGTTACCTCAGACCTCTAATATGGATGATACGAGCCAGAGAGAATAGTTCGGAATGCATCGGAATTATGGGTTTGGGAGGGAGATAGTCTCACCTCAACTTGTTAACCCATGAGATCATTCCGGATGACCGAATGACGAACGGGTTAACAGTTTGGAGGGAGCCCCTGTCACGCCCCGGACCTACCCGGACACGTCAACAACCCGCCGTACAGTACGAATAGTCAACCGCAGTCCAACTCATCCATACTATACAAGGCGTCTTGAATACCATTCACACATAGTACATCCATAAACAAGCATAATGTAAATCATTCATTTAAAACAGCGGAAGCATTTTATAAAGATGTCTTAGCCACACTTTGGCGAACATGGGCATACAAGCCCCCAAATAGTTATTCAAAAATAGTATCCATGAGCATTGTTATAATTGTTTTGAAAACAGGAAACAGAAGAAGCACGAACCACGTCTTCTCCCTTGGAAATCCCTGAAGCAACGGGCGCCGGTAGCAACCTTCAAGTCCTACCTGAAACTGTGAGGTGGCCTCCCCCGTGAAGGGGAGGTCAGTACTTGGAAATATTTGACAAGTACAATAGCAACTATACCAAGTATAATCAACGTTTTAATTTCCAAGACCCCCGTCTTAGGGTACTATTATATTATAGGCCATAACCCTCGGTTACCCCTTTTTACCTTTAACTGTACTTACTTTACATAAAGTCAAGTAGACGGCCCGTAGGCCCATATTCATTTAGAATTCACCGTTCCCATTCCCCCGTGACCGCGAGTCACGATAACCCCGTGGGGTCCCATCGAGCCCCAATTGTATAGCATGGTCTCGGCCCAACTACATCTCTATACAATCCTCTAACTCGATGTATCATATCAACATTTGTATGGCAAGGGCTCGGCCCAACTACGTTTCCATACCAACCATAACTTCGTGGCAAGGGCTCGGCCCAACTACGTTTCCACGGAGGGCACATATACATGGCAAGGGCTCGGCCCAACTACGTTTCCATGCTATTCATATTACATGGCATGGGCTCGGCCCAACTACATCTCCATGTCATCCTAGAGTCCAACTCTATTTATTTTCATTATCAAATTCTCAAGCAAGTCCTATGCCTAGAATCAATTTCCGGAAGTGGTCTTTAGGCCTACCCCTAATCACTCCTTAGTGTTCATGTCATCCATCTTTAAGTATCTCTTGAGACTACTTAAGGCATATCTATTCACAATCCTACCTCTTAGGATTTATTTCATCATTTATTTATATTAATTCCCCGACTAGTATTTTGATACTAATAGGATAACCTTAGAACATACCAAGTTCCTATTTCCCATATTGCATTTCATTTCCATTGATTTCTCAACCCAAGTATAGTTTAATCTCAATATCCAAAATATCACTTTAATCCATTCATGAAGTTCATACATGAAGTAAAGGATATTTTATCACAATGTCATCTTAGTAATTCCATTAACATGCCATTCCATTCATTTCACATAATCATACATAATTATTCTAAATTTGTATGTCATGCTTCACTTACTCATATTCATATTATTTTCATTTAGACATTATTAATCTTTAATAGTCCATGAAAATCCCATCTAATTACTTTAGGCATTCCTATGAAATTAACTCACTAATTATAAGCAATATAGTCAGCCATCCTCACCTTATGAAGTGCTGAAATAGTTGCCTTTGCCAAGCCCCTCGATCAATCCCCGTTCTAGGCCGATTGGAAGTGAAAAGCTGGATTTCTGGGCCAAAGCCGGGTGGCTTTCGTAGTCTGCAACTACGAACAGCTCCCTATATGTGGCGGTTTCCGGTGATTTCGACTCCTTTCTTTTAACTTAGTTTCTCTTGGGTTTCCTTCCTCCTAGCTTTCTCCAACTGTGGCTGAGGTTTGTAGAAGTCAACTCCAGAGCTTCCTCTCTCTCTTGAGGTTAAGCTTGTGCGGGTGAAATGGAATGGGGGGATATCTTCTCCTCAATCAATTTGAGGGATGATTGACGGAGTAAGACAAGGGAGTTAATGTGTGGGTGTAGACTTTGTCTCCATGAGGTTTCCTCATGCACGCCCCTCCCCCTCAAATTGTCAATCTGGTCACCTAAAAAACGTGGGGTGCCCCCCCCCTTATGTGGGAGGTCATCCCATTATGTCCCGGTGTGTACAATCGACCCCGAAAGTTGTATTTCTCGGTCCGTTTTAATCATATTTTATTTTATCGGACCGGATAAAATATATCACGCGTTCCCAATAATTATGGGCATTTAGAATAGATGTATATTCCCCAACATTAATTTTAGGAGTCTCCGAAACTCATTTCGGGCTGTTATCCGTTAAATTGCCAATACCGGTAATTGGGCCCCGTTTGACCAACCGGTCAACACCATGCCTTTCTTATGGCCCAAATAAGATATCTACCACTATATACATATTATCTAGACCAAGATGAATATAATATGTGGTTCGGGAATTATCGGACGGTCCACATTCCCGCTGTGGGCCCCACGTGCAATTTACTATTCACGTAAAAGAAATAATAAAAGTTTACAATTACGCAAATTCCTCAATCATCTTTCAAGGTTTATTACATAATTTACTAAAAGTAAATATGCTCGGGGTCGGTGTTACAGCCCCTGTCCCAGCTGAGAGTTTGACCCTGTGGTCACGATCAAAACGGCTTGGAGGAATCCACCTCAGCTAAGAGTTTTGACCCCGTGGATCACGAACGGAAAAGGGATCAAAACGGGATCGGGAAAGGAATCAGATATAAAGATACATGAGCCGAATGATGTTCGGCAACATAGAAAGGATTGTGAACAAGAAAAATCAAAGAAAAAACAGAAGACATCAACAGTTAAAGAGAAAAACCCAGTTTATTCTTCGGCATTACTAGCCGGAATATACAAGAAGAACAAAGGACAAGAAAGCAAAAATTACAAGGCTATGCTACTGAAGGATTGCCGTTCGGGGAAGGTGGAGGTTGAGAGCTCCCTGCCTGCACTGCATCATCAGGCGCTGCTTTTGACCTTTGCTCCATAATACGGTCGTATGTATTCCCGAACAGATCGTCAAAACCTAATTCATCAGGGTCGAACGACTTGGGGAAATGTTCTAGGATCAAATCGAGGTTCCTATCCAAAAGCAGGTCCTGACTTTGCTTCACAGTTTTCTCGGTCGGGACATCCAAGAAATATTTCCCTTCCGGCGTGCTGTCCAGGAGATCGATCCCTGCCTTGATGGGATCTTCGCTTTCACGTAAGAATTGGCCAAGATGATATCCCAGGAACTGCCGGGCCGTGTTCTCCAGAGCGACATTCAGCCCTTTGCCTCGTTGAATATCAACTATCGATTGATGTGCAATCTGGGAAGTGTTGACCGTATAAGGTTCGGGCAGATGGTCACCAACGGCTTTATCAAATTTGATCCCGACGGATTCAGCAGCCCGCACCTTGGCCCGGAGTTCTTTAATCTCCCGGTCGCGACGTCGGGATTTTTCTTGCATCTCAGCCAGAGCAGGTTTTGCCTTCTCACCTTCCTTGGCGTTCTCTTGAAGATCAGCCGCTAATTTCCGAGCGGCGGAAAGAAGGATCTGGCTGTCATCCCGATCGCTGGCCAGGGCCTTCATTTCCTTTTCGGCCGCAAGAAAGGCCTTGTGATAGTATACGCCGGCCTGAAAACAAGATTGCAAAGGAAGTCAGATAAGATAAATCGATAAAGAATAGGAAGGTATGGATCAGAATGAGGTGTACCTTGAGTGCTTCCTGGTGACCTGCTTCAAAAAGATCCGACCAGTGAGTCAAGTTCGTGAAGCTCGGGGGAATCTTGATCGCTGTATGACACCACATGGAAGATGGCATCAGCCCGAACAGGTATCTCCCTTCTGATCTAGGCCCCATGTTCGAAAACTCGACAAACATCCGATCATCGATCGGTGCGTCAGGAAGAGCTGGAGTTGTTGTTTTGGAAGGCATAGACTTCTTGGGTTCAGCCTCCGACCCGGTCAAATCAACCACATGGTCGACCGGGATCAATTGGTTACCGTCATTCCCCTTGCGCTTTTTTCGGGTTTGCTCCGCAGAGGCATGATCGGTAATCATTTTCTCCTTGCCTTTTCCAGAAGAAGCCGTCAGAGTAGCGGCAGATATAGAACGCCGGACGGGTATGGGGGATATCACACCTACAAAAAAGGAGAGTAAGAGATAAGAAGCTAAATTGGAAGAAGGAAGGACGATCGGGTTAAAACCCTGTTACACTTACCAATCCCGGCAGATAACATGTTGGAAGTAGTGATAAAACTCCGAAGACTTCGGGTTCCTCCCATCCGCAAAGATTCAGCTTGGGAGCATAGAACGGCATCTACCCTGGGCTGAGAATCCCGAACGGGATAGGCGTTCCACCTATCCGGAATTGGCAGAGAATCACCTACCCGAACAAACAGAAAACGCTCCTCCCAGTCAGCCGGCGGGGTGGGATTTTCTGTGAATAACTGACGATCGAAACGAGCTACCAGCTTCAGGTACCCGGTTGTCCAATAAGGCTGATAGCAGTAGTGATGGAGGAATAAGTCGACACTTGGAGCGATCCTCAACTCGTGGCATCGGATTATGAACCCTGTAAGAATGCGGTAGGTACTAGGCACGAACTGGGCAGGTAGTACAGAAACCCGGCGTAAGAACTCCACGATGAACGAATGGAGAGGGAAGCGAAGCCCAGCAATCAAAGCGTCAAGGTGCACTAGCACGTGCCCCGGTCGATGCCTCATCGGGTGCCGAATGAATCCAGCATAATATTCCCTTGGTGGGGGCAATAATTGGCTAAGCTGCCGTTCGACATCTTCAGGGAGACGTTGCTTTTGTTTACGGATGCGAGTAAAGTGTAGGGGAATGCGGGGTGGCCGCTCGGGCATTCCCTTATTATAGACCTGGACATCATCCCCTGATAGGCATCCATCATCACGTGGTTGTTCGGTGTTTTTTCCTGCAAGAGGATTGCCGGAGTTAGGTGTTTGGGAAGAAGAGCCTTCGGCCTTGTTACCAGCAAATGTTTTTCCTATGCGAATCAACGACATCTCTTCAGATTCTGAGCTAGAAGGGTAATACATAAAATCACTTGAGGAATTCTGGGAATTCTAGAGAGAGAAAGCTTGAAAATACGCAAGAGAATTCTGAACTTAGAAGGAAAATGAGGAAACAGCAGGAGAAATTAGGGGAAAGCACCTCTCTATAAATAGGGAAAGTGCCGCACAAAACCCTAATCCATGAGCAACATGTGGCATTAAGTGGTTATGATTAATCAGGGGTACGGGCAGATTATCAGAGATGCCTGAAGCCAGAAAAAACTGCTAAGTCCTAAAGATTGATCTGAAGCCCAAACGGCTACCAACATATGAAGGAAGCCAAGTACAGACAGATTATTTGAGATGCCTGAAGCCAGAAAAAACTGCTAAGTCCTAAAGATTGATCTGAAGCCCGAACGGTTACCAACATATGAAGGGAGCCAAGTGCGGGCAGATTATCAGAGACATCTGAAGCCCGAACGGCTACCAACATATGAAGGGAGTCAAGTGCGGGCAGATTATCAGAGACCTGAAGCCAGAAAAAAAAAACTACCAAGTACTAAAAAATGAACAGAAGCCAGAGCGGCAAACATATGATGTTAGGAGTATTGAGTAAAAAACAGTCAGAAAACCGTTAAGTACTACAAAACGGACCGAAGCCCGAATGGCGAGTAAATCATTCAATGAAAGCAAGAAAGACAGTATATAGAGAGCTTTATGCAAAAAAAGAGATATATATTCATCGGCTCTACTGGCCGGGAAATACAGATAAGGTTCGCAAGGAAAGAGGGAAAAGGGGAAAGGGATTACAGTTGCTAAAACTACTAGATTCTACTCTACTGCCATGCCCCATTGTCTTCTTCGTCACCCTCCTCCTCATCCGAATCAGTGAGGGGATCAGTGTAACACCCCGGTCTCGCAGGCCCCGAGGTAGTTACTCTAGACCTCTAGTACTGTCCCCACAAACCACCACGAGCCTTTACCGCGCACTTTGTCCTCACTCATGCGCGCCCTGAGAAACTTCCCAGGGGGTCACCCATCCTAAGACTACTCCCGTGCAAGCACGCTTAACTTTGGAGTTCTTGGGTGATGAGCTCCCTTAAAAGGAGATGCACCTCTGTTGGTATGAGTAGTACTATTAATCCTCTTAAATTAATCTCGGGTATTACAATCACCCCCACTTAGGATCACAACGTCCTCGTTGCGCCCTTAAACCAATCTCAATCAAACCCCAGAATCTTGCCCCGCTAAGTGCCCGCCCGATATCCAATGGGTCAACGCACTATCACAGGGTTTCTCTGATACCACCTGTAACACCCCGGTCTCGCAGGCCCCGAGGTAGTTACTCTAGACCTCTAGTACTGTCCCCACAAACCACCACGAGCCTTTACCGCGCACTTTGTCCTCACTCATGCGCGCCCTGAGAAACTTCCCAGGGGGTCACCCATCCCAAGACTACTCCCGTGCAAGCACGCTTAACTTTGGAGTTCTTGGGTGATGAGCTCCCTTAAAAGGAGATGCACCTCTGTTGGTATGAGTAGTACTATTAATCCTCTTAAATTAATCTCGGGTATTACAATCAGGCTCCTTCCCCGCTTCACGATCAGCAACCCGTTGTAAGTCCCTTTGATACTTCTCATATTGAGCTTCAACTATGGGCGCTTGGGGAAGATCAGCCAGCTCGACCGGCCTCCCTAGTAATTCTTGAAATTTAGCGACAAAGGGAGCCATGATATGCTGACAGCCCATGACGTACAGGGATCGGGCCAGAGAATCATTGAACTTTTCCCCCCTGGGGTCCTGGTCGAGCAATTTGACCCCCTCGCTTCGACGGGCGTCACCCGTGGAGAAATGGTCAAGGTAATCACCAAAGGTGACTCGGAGTTGCTGCTGTGCGTAATCTTTTTTCAAGATGGCAAACTCCTCAGACCCTTTGAATGACTCCCGAACGGCAGACAGGTCAACCTGTATTTCAGCAGGGCCGTCTGGGATACGAGGGGCGTGCTCTTCAAATTTTACCAAGGCAGCTTCGGCAGCATGAACCTTGGATTGAGAAACCCCGAACTGAACCCGGAGCTCGCCAAGCTCCGATTCAAGACGCTTTTTGTCCTCTGCATAGGCCTTCCGCTCGGCCTCCAGAGCAGCAAAAGCAGCAGCTGCATTCTGCTCCGCGGAAGTCTGAGCAAAGATCAGCTCCCTCTCCTTAGCCAACCGAGCTTCCTTCAGCTGCAGACTGTAAAGCCCAACCTGCAGAATGACGTTCGGGAAATGAGATGGTGAAAGAAAATTGTAAACTAAGAGAGATTGAAACTATGGAATGACAAGATACCTTCAGAGCTGCCAAGGCGAGGCCTTCCTCAGACTGCTCGACCGACAGCTTGGGGACGGTGAAATTGTTGAAGAAGGCAGAGGTAGACCAGATCTGGCTTGCTGAACAGCCACCTCTTTCTACAACATCATGAACCGGATCCGCCAGGGAAATCCGGTCAACCTGGACAGATAACTGGACGGTGGGTATCTCACCCGCACCCTGGCCGGGTTCTTGAGCAGCTTGGAAGTGCTCGGGAAATTGCTGCAGTTGATCAGAGCCAAACCGATCATCGACCAGCATGGCATCGAATTGGTCCTGATGGACCTGCTGTATCGGCTGTGGCTCTGGAACCGGTTGAGAAGACCCAGCATCCTAGGCAGTAACAGTAGAGGGAGTAGGTTGGGGGTTCTTCCTGGCCTTTTTTCGTTTACCAACCCCACCAGCTCCCATAACTATGCTATTATCCATGGGTAGATCTGGATTTGGTACTGAAAAATGACAAAGGAAAATGTTAGTATCGAGCGGCCTTAGCATGTGAGAAACTAGAAAAAAGAAAAAAGAACGTTTCTCGCACGGGAAGGACCGCCCGGACCATGGCACTTGATTTCTCAAAACAAGTAAACCCAAGAGAACGGGCAGTACCTATCCCGGCTTCAACGAGCCGATCGGGAGTCAGATAACTCATGACGTCCATGCATTTATCTTTCTCCACAGCAAGCACGTCCTTGTAAATTTCTTCACTAAGGACTGGATCAGGAGTCTCTCGGGGGAAGGCATTCCATTTGCGGGGAATTAGGCCGTCCGGGACAGACACGAAGAAAAACCGGTCTTTCCACCCTTTGATTGAAGTTGGGGAACCCTTGAACAGAATATGTCCCATTCGGGCACTAGTGGCCAGATAGCCGTGGGTTTGTTGAGGGGCTACCTTGAAAAATTGATGGAAGAGTTCTAAGGTTGGTCAGGCACCGACATCCTTACAACGGCAAATAAAACCCGCCATGGCCCGATAGGAGTTCGGCATGATTTGGGCCGGTACAACTTCATAGAAATTGAAAAATGAAATGAAAAAAGAATGTAGCGGAAACCTAAGGCCGACCCTAATTGAGTCAAAATGAACTACAGTCATTCCGGGCCTATGACGCATTGGGTGAAGCCCAGCTTGCAGACGGAAATTCACTGGGTCAGGGATAAGGGCCGGAATTTCGGCCCTATTGTGGGAGGTCAGTTTTTGCCACCTCTCCCTAATCAGTTTTAGGTCAAGGGTATGGCGAGGGAAATCGTTGGGACGTCCGGCCGCCATGGAAGCTAATTCGTCCTCGGATTTGGTATCGTCGGAATCTTCACTGGAGGAAGAAGAACTGCTAGAGGAGTCGCCTGTCTCCGCCCTAACCTACGCCGTCGTTGCCTTGGAACCTTCATCAAAAGGGACGGTGATAATCTCCACATCACGGTCCTCCCCTTGAGAAGCCATTTCCGAATCAGAACACTGTTGGGAATTCATCTCGACCGAATCAGGGATGAGGCGAGGAAGCAAGGGAGGAAGAGTACCTGAACGACGAAGGCTGCGAGAAATTTCAGAAATCAACAAGGCGCAGAGAATTGCAGAATCGAAACCCGGATTTGAGAAGTTAAAGGCTAATATATAGCCTTGAAACCGCCGTATCAAGAATCAATCAGGGAGCAACACGTCACTAGGAGCATTTAAGCTAAACGCGTGTCTAATGAAAAGACTAAACGACGGTTACTATGATGAATATGGGGGAATGAAACGACAGCCGTCAAATCACGGCATGGGGAACTAACTACTTCTGTACCCCGATCGCCATTCGGCGAATTGCAACATTGGTATTCATACTTCCTAATGCACTCACTGTCGTTCGAGACATCGGAAGTGGGGGACTTGTGTTGGGATATTGATCCAGAGGCCCAATACCCGGATCAAGAAGGCCCAAGATACTCGGACCAAGCAATGGGCCCATCACTCTATGATGAGTAGATCCCGTGAAGAATTCATGCCGAACGAGATTCGGCCCAAATAAGGGTTGGCCCAGTAAGAAGACATACCGAACGGAGTTCGGGCTATATATTATACTTGGGCCAATTTGACAGCGTCTTCAGCAAAGCCCAACATCCCGTTCGAGCAACGGCCAACCGGAAAGTGGCCAGGTGCAATTAATGCCCGATTGTGACATCAGCAAGTGGAAACATGGGTGACCAAGTCGGTGGAATAATAGCCAATCAGCGTAGGGCAGCCCATGCTCTCCATTAGTATAAATAGAAGGTTTAAAATCATTGTAAGGGTTAGCATTTCAATACTCAGGCTCTAGAATAGCATTATTGCCCTTATTTCTTATATTAAAGCATTGTTTCCGATCTACCGATCGAGAATTTCCTTGTAATCAGACTGGTTAATTAATACAAGTGAGCTTTCGAGTATTAGTGAGTTCATATTTTATATTTTGGTTATACACTTTGATTCTGTACCATTCCTGATATATCCAAAGTTCGTGTTGGGCTTTCGGATCTACGGGATTTACCTTCAACAGGTTAGTAGTAAAAGTAGTGTGTTTAAAGTAAAATAAAGTATAAAAAGAGTCAAAATGGTTCTAAATGTTGTCATGGTTATCTTTCTTTCACTTTTGCTCCTCTTGGTGAGTGAATACGCTTTTTGTAATTGTTGACACATATATGATTTAGATTATTGCATTAACATGTTTTATAGATTTATTAGTGCTTGTTACATTATTCGAAAGTTGTGCATGCCATCATGTATTATTCTGAGAAAAGAAGCTCATGTATATGCTTTATAAGATTATTTGATTGGCACGTGTATTTAGACTAATTTATAGATTAATTTCTTAAATCTATTGTATTACTAAATAATGTTTTAATGATTACATGCCAGGGAGGTGAATCTGGTCTAACTATGCGCTTCTAGATCTCTGTTTTTGCGGCAAAACATCAGGTGAAGTTCTTTCAGATTATAGGGAATTCTATGTTATCTCATATTTATTGGTTGTGTGTGTAACGTCAAGTGTTGACTTTTGTTTAGCTATACAAGGTGATTATGAACTTGGGAACGATTATGGTTTCTACAACTCTGCAGTATTTGTTTATAAACAAGTTAAATCTGATTAAATACAATTTGGTTTTCATCTATTTTACTGTTTGTATAAAAAATTGAAATTCTTTTTCTGAGTTTTTGTATGTATGAACTTCAGCTGATATCTTCATCTTTTGTTGAACGTAACTCGAGGAACAATATTTTAGGGTTGCATTTGGACCATAGCCAAATAGAAGAAACACAGGAAGAATTATAACTCAAAGATAGAGAGAAATTGCATGTGGTGGTGTATTACTCTTGTTGTGTTCTTGAGAAGTTGGAGCAGTGCCATCCAGTTACCATATTTGTGATTTAGTATTCAATTTCTCAATTATACAATTGTGTATTTTAGTTTTCTAGATGATTATTACGGTGTCAACTTACAATAATTGTTCTATGTAAAAGATATTTGTTGATCGTTCAAACTTATTGGAAGGTTAGAAGTTCGGTATATATAGTTCCTTAAAACGTGTTTCTTTGGGTTGTGGTTGTTATTATAAGAGCGTTATTATTATTGGATGAGAAATGGTGTATACAAATGTATACATAATAATGATGATAAAATTTCTTGTCGTTTTTTAATAACAATGAAGAATTGTATATGTTGTCGTTATTATGTAACGACGAGTGAGTTTCTTGTCGTTAATAAGTAACGACGAGATCTTGTGTCGTCGTTAATTATTAACGATGAACTTTGTCGTTAAAACCAATAACGAGGGAAGCTATAACAACCACTTGACGATGAAAAAAAAGTGGTCGTTAAATGCTTTAACGACCAATTTTTGAGCCTATAACGACAATATTTTTCATTGTTAAAAGTCTTTTTTCTAGTAGTGGCCGTCACGGAAGGAGTCACAACCCGGGAAATCAAACCCCTCAGGGACAATCCAGCCGAGGATCATATCCTCATTTTGATGGGGACTTTGTGATTCCTGAATCTCTAAGGAGGAATCCTCAGGCCATGCGAGAGAGATATGGCCCAGGTCATGCAGCACATGGCAAACGAGGAAGAAGGAGGATCCAATTTTACAGGGGAAACTCCACACACAGAAACGACCACAGCGTCATCCCGCTCGCAGGCCCATCGGGATAATCGCCGTGGCGCTCCACCAACAGTGCATCATACTCCCAGTGACCGGACCCCGATCGGGTCACAAGCCAGGGGACCTACTCCTATTGGTCGACATTTCCAGCATGACGAACGGAATAATACTAGGGCTGCTCAAAGGCATTGGGATCGGGAGTATACATATTTGAGGGCTCCACCACCGCCCCATTTGTCGACCTAGGAGGAAGAAATGGCTGAAATGAGGAGGCAGATGAACGAGATGAGAAATCAGATGAATAGGGCGCCCGTACAGCCTGCCCCAATTCAGCTCGGGATTACTTCCCCTTTCACCAGGGAAATTATGTATGCGGATATCCAAGGAGGTGCCAAACCACCGGCCGGTCAAATTTATGACGGGGTGGGAGATCCCCATGTGCATTTAAGGAGTTATCAGGGAGGACTCATGCTACTAGGAGCACCTGAGGCTGCTATATGCCGGTTGTTTTTCAGTACGCTCAGAGGACCCGCCCAGGAGTGGTTTGGGACCCTGCAACCCGGGTCGTTCAACAGTTTCGCCGAATTATCGACGTTATTCTTGGCCCAATTTGCTTCCAGTGCCAACCCAAAACGGCACTTCAGCTACCTGACCAGCGTTAAGCAGAACTCCAAGGAAACCCTCAATCAATTCCTAAAAAGATGGAGGGACGAAACTCTGACGGTTGGAAATATGACGGATGATACTGCCATCACCCTATTCACGAACGCTCTCCGAACGGGAGAGTTATACAAGGATTTGGAGACGAATCCAGGTACAGCATATGCCGAGGTGTTAGACAGAGCTCGCAAGCATGCTGCCCTGGAAGAAGAGATCATGATCAGGGACAAGGTCACTGCGCCTACTGCCCCAATCAAGATGGCCGATCGGCTGGGTCCTAGCCCAGTGGCTGATATCCCTCCTAAGCAAGGGAGATTTACTCCCCTGGTCCTGTCCGTGGCAACCATTTATCAGAACGAGAAGGACAACATTCCCCTTCCGACTGATTCTTAACAATATATGGGAGCAGACGAGTCTGCTTTTTGTAAATATCATAACAGGAAAGGTCATGCCACCAACGCCTGTAGGGCACTACAAACGGCCATTGAGGACTTGATTCGACGGGGTCATCTCGGCAAGTATGTGAGTAAGGATCCAAGTGCGGTAGGCACTTTAAAACCGATCAGGAAACCCAACAACTGGCGACGGGATGCCCAACGTGATGCCCAGCCCCAGAATGACGTATATATTCCCCCCAGGGATGAACCCGAGGGCTCGGGAGGCCCCGGAAAGAAACCTCGAATGGAGGTCAAGGTTATATTTGGGGGCGGGGAAACAGGGGATTCGAACGCCGAACGGAAAAGGTTCGAGCGAAGTCTTTATGTAGGATCCATCTCCACTCTCCCCTAGAAGAAAGGAAGGACGGACCCGATCACGTTCGGGCCAGCTGATTTACCCAACTCGCCAAGCCCGCACATGGATGAATTGGTGGTGAGCATGTGCATTGACAATGCTTTGATACGCCGGGTACTGATCGATACCGGGAGCAGTGTGAATGTGTTGTATTTACAATCATTCGAGAAAATGGGCCTACAGAGAGGTCAATTGACCCATCTAAGAACCCCACTGGCAAGCTTCACCGGTAACTGTATCGAGGCTGAGGGGACCATCCAATTGTTAGTTGAAATTGGGGATGAAACGCACAAGGCATCACTCCGAATGACGTTCGTGGTGGTGGATATAAAATGTGCCCATAATGCCATCTTGGGTCGACCAGGATTGGAAGATTTGGAGGCAATAGCCTCTGTCCGCCACTCGTGCATCAAATTCCCCACGGACACCGGGGTTGGGGTGGCCAGAACTGATTCGGCGACAGCCCGAACATGCTACAGAGAGGCCCTGAAGCAGATGAACACCCGTGGAATGCGGGTTAACAGTATTGAGGTGGAGACCCACCGAACGGAGTTCGAGGCACATTCATAACTTGCTACTCTCCTCGAGCAAATTGACCTGGATTTCCCCCCGAACCGGAAGGTAGCTATCGGGGTGGATCTGGAGGCTGACATCCGGGATGGCGTCATTGCTGTCCTAAACAAATTTCAGGTATTATTCGCTCGAGGGCCGGAAGATATGCCGGGTATTGACCCAGAGATAATCTGTCACAAGCTTGCCGTTCGGCCAGATGCAAAACCAGTCCAGCAAAAGAAATGATATCAAGCAACCGAACGGCGGGATTTCACAAAGCAGGAAGTTGCCACCTTGCTGAGAATAAAACACATCCATCCAGTAATCCACGTCGAATGGCTATCCAATGTGGTCCTAGCTCCAAAACAATCTACTTGGAGGATGTGCGTGGATTACTCGGATCTGAATAAAGTTGTCCCATGGACCCTTATCCAGTGCCGAGGATCGATCTGCTAGTAGATGAAACGGCCGGATGTGAGTTATTGAGCTTCATGGATGCATTCCGGGGATACCATCAGATCTTCATGCACCCAGATGATGCAGAGAAAACAACGTTCGTTACTTCGGATGGTGTGTTTTGCTATATTGTCATGCCATTCGGATTAAAAAACGCAATGGCAACTTTTCAGAGGATGATCGGGATGATGTTCAAAGAAGTGTTAGGAGTCATAATGGAAGCTTATGTTGATGATATCCTGATCAAAAGCCGGAAGAAGGAGAATCATATCCTGGACATAGAAAAGGTGTTCGGGATAATGCAGAAAGCTAACATGAGGCTGAATCCCAAAAAATGTGCTTTTGCTGTGAGAGGAGGCAAATTTTTGGGATACATGATGAGCGAGAAGGGGATTGAGCCCAATCCTGAAAAGGTAAAGGCAATTGTGGATATGGAGGCTCCTAGAAACCTCAAGGAAGTGCAGAGATTTATCGGTCGGTTAGCAGCTCTGAGCAGATTCCTATCCAAGCTAGCCGATCGAGTTATTCCATTCTTCCAGATCATGAAAAAAGCCAACCCCTTTGAATGGACAGCCGAATGTCAAACGGCTTTTGAAGATTTCAAGGCATATCTGTCTTCTCCCCTGGTCTTGACAAAACCCGATCCAGGGGAACACCTGTATATGTACCTTGTTGTAGCTGACCTGGCCGTGAGCACGGTATTATTGAAAGAAGAAGATGGCATCCATCGGCCAATCTATTTTGTAAGAAAGGCTTTGAACGGTCCGGAAACCAGGTATACCTTACTAGAGAAAACAGTACTGGCCTTGATAGCTGCTATTAAACGTCTAGCACCATATTTCCAGACCCATCCGGTAACTGTGTATACTACTCAGCCACTCACCACCATCTTGAGAAACCCAATGGCAAGTGGGCGCATTACAAAGTGGTGTCTTCTGATCGGGCAATATGAGGTGGATTTCAAGCCTCGACCTACTATAAAAAAGCAGGCCGTGGCAGATTTCATTGCAGAATGTACCGCTCGGCCCTCGGAAATAGATTCAGAGAACAATGTGCTGGATAACTGGTGGGAAATGTATGTGGATGGTGCAGCTAGTGCCAAGGGTTGTGGAGCCGGAGCTGTGATCACATCGCCCGAAGGTTTCAAAGCATATTACTCCATTCATTTTGACTTCAAAGTAACCAACAATGAGGCTGAGTATGAGGACCTTATTGCGGGTTTAAAATATGCGAAGACCCTGGGCGCCGATCGGTTAAAAGTCCGGTCGGATAGTCAATTGGTGGTAAATCAAGTAAATGGCACGACTGAAGCCAAAGAGGAAAGAATGAAGGCTTACAAAGAGATAGTCGAGGAGAAGATAATCAAATTTGAACAGGTGGTGCTCGACCAAATATCCAAGATAGAAAATATTGAAGCAGACATCTTATCCAAATTAGAAAATGCAGCGCTCGATGATCGGGCACAGGAGATTCCGGCTCATATCCAACGGTTTGCACATCGAGAAACATTGGTAACCCTAGCAATCATGGTGCTCCAGATCAAGGCCATATCTTATATCGTCCCCAGTTGGGTCTTAGATATGACCAACTACCTAAAAGACGGAACCCTCCCACAAGATAAAAATTCTGCTTATCAGATAAAATGCATCCAGAGGAAGGCTTCCATGTTCGAATTGGTGGACGGACAGTTGTACAAAAAGATGTTTGGTGGGCCGTATGTGAAATGCCTCCCACCCGATCTAGCGGCAACCGTAATGGAAGAAATTCGTGAGGGTATCTGCTCAAGCCACCAAGGGCCTAAGACACTGGCCAGAAAAATCATCCTGCAAGGGTATTACTGGCTGACTATCCAACAAGACTGCTTTGCACATACTAGAAAATGTAAAGTATGCCACCTATACGCACCGGTCCCCGGACGGCCAGCCACTTTCTACACTCCAATGACAGTGGCCCTTCCGTTCGCAAGATGGGGGATCGACCTGCTAGGTCCTCTACCTACGGCCCCTGGGAACAATAGGTATATCATCGTTGGGATAGATTACTTTACCAAATGGGTAGAGGCCGAGCCACTGGCCAGCATCACAGATGTCAAATGTCAAAAGTTTGTCTGGAAAAATATCATTTGCCGTTTCGGAATCCCCGAACAGATTATAACTGATAATGGAAGGCAGACCGTAAGCCGGAATTTTGAGAACTACCTTGTCAAATGGGGAATCAAGCATTCCAGAGCATCCGTGGCATACCCTCAGGCGAATGGCCAAGTAGAGAATATGAACCGTACCGTCATGGACGGTATGAAGAAGAAGCTGGAAGAATACTCCTCATCATGGCCTGATCAGTTAAATTATATCTTATGGACTTACAGGACTACACCCCGAACGGCCACAGGAGAAACTCCATTTGCCCTTGCTTACGGTTTCCAAGCCAAAGTACCAACGGAGATCCTAATTCCTACACACCGAACGGTGCATTATAGCCCAGAGCGGAATGAGGTCAACCTACGGGCCGAATTGCACTTCATAGAAGAAAGAAAGGATCTGGCAGCAGCATGAATGGAAGAGTATCACAGGGCCACGAGAAGATACTTTGACAAACAAGTAAAAATTCGTTCAATCGAAGTAGGGGACCTGGTGCTAAGGAAGCGAGAAAAAAGCAAACCTCTCGAAGGTGGAAAAATGGCACAAAATTGGGAAGGCCCCTATCAAATATGCAAGAAGTATGCTTCAGGAACGTTTGGCCTACAATGTACCGAAGGTCGACCGGCAGGCACATGGAATACAGAACATTTAAGGAAGTTTTATAAAAAAAAACCAAAAAACAAAAAAAAACAAAAAAAAAAGTGTGTATATATGTATATAGAGAGGGAGACGTAACTTCCAGAAAATCTCAGCCCATGGTTAACACGATCATTCCGGATGACCGAATGACGAACGGGTTAACAACATGGAAGGAAAATCATTCTCAGCTAAGAAAGTTTTAACCCTAGATTTATGAACGGATAAAGGGATCAAAACGGCTTGAAGAATCGATGCTCAGAAAATCTCAGCCCATCGATAACACGCAGTCATTCCGGATGACCGAATGACAAACAGGTTAACAACATGGAAGGAAAGTCATTCTCAGCTAACGGCTTGGAGTTTGACACTCAGATAGTCTCATCTCAGCGGTTAGCATGGGAATCGTTCTGGACAACCGAATGAGGAACATGTTAGCAGTTTGGAGGGAGCCATTATCTCAGCTAATAGAATTTGACCCTGTACTTACGCATTGTTAAAGTGATCAAAATGGCCTGGAGTTTGATGTCAGTGATTCTCACCTCAGCTTTTTAACACGCAAAATCATTCCGGATGACCGAATGAGGAATGAGTCAACAGTTTGGAGGGAGCTGAGTCATCAACTTAGCTAAATTCAACCCTGTAATTACGTACGGGCAAAGGGATCAAAACTGCTTGGAGATGGTGTCAAGAATATAAGTATGGACGAACTGAGCGACGTTCGGTTAAGGTACGGATTGTCGTCCGGGGAATCGGAACTGTGGTTTTGAAAAATCTCGCCTCAGTCATTGACTTGATTTGGAAGTGAGTCGCCCTTTTAGCTATAAATAAGGAATGACCCGATCCAGTGACCTTGCTTACAGTTTGAAAAGGGTTACCTCAGACCCCTAATATGGATGATACGAGCCAGAGAGAATAGTTCGGAATGCATCGGAATTATGGGTTTGGAAGGGAGATAGTCTCACCTCAGCTTGTTAACACGTGGGATCATTCCGGATGACCAAATGACGAACGGGTTAACAATTTGGAGGGAGCCGCCATCTCAGCTGAGAGTTTGACCCTGTGGTCACGATCAAAACGGCTTGGAGGAATTCACCTCAGTTAAAAGAGTTTTGACCCCGTGGATCACGAACGATAAAGGGATCAAAACGGGCTTGGGAAAGGTGTCAGAACAAATATGGAAAAGACCACTAATATGGATGATACGGGCCAGAGAGAATGGTTCGGAATGCATCGGAATTATGGGTTTGGAAAGGAGATAGTCTCACCTCAGCTTGTTAACAAGTGGGATCATTCCGGATGACCGAATGACGAACGGGTTAATAGGTTGGAGGGAGCCGCCGTCTCGGCTGAGAGTTTGACCATGTGGTCACGATCAAAACGGCTTGGAGGGATCCACCTCAGCTAAAAGAGTTTTGACCCCGTGGATCACGAACGATAAAGGGATCAAAACGGGCTTGGGAAAGGTGTCAGAACAATTATGGTCAAAACGAACGACGTTCGGTAACATGGATTGTCATCTGCAGAATCAGAATTCCAAGATAGATGACTAAATGACGAACGGTTTGGAGGAAGACATTATTTCAGCCAAAAGAATTTGACCCTGATTTTATGACCGAACGGAGGGATCAAAACGGCTTGGAAACAATGTCAGAAATATAAAGATACATGAGCCGAGTGATGTTCGGCAACACAAGAAAGATTATGAGCGAGAGAAATCAAAGAAAAAAATAGAAGAGAAACATCAACACAATTAAAAGAAAAATGTACAAAAGAAAAAGACAAGAAAGCAAAATATTACAAGGCTATTCTACTGGAGGACTGCCGTTTGGGGAAGGTGGAGGTTGGGGGCTCCCTGCCTGCGCTGCATCATCAGGCACTTCTTTTGTCCTCGTCTCCATGATCCGGTCATAAGTGTTCCCGAACAGATCATCAAAGCCCAATTCATCAGGATCAAACGGCTTTGGGAAATGTTCCAAGATCAGATCGAGGTTCCTATCTAAAAGTAGATCCTGACTTTGTGTCACGGTTTTCTCGGTCAGGACATCCAGAAAAGATTTCCCTTCCGGCGTGCTGTCCAGGAGATCGATGCCTGCCTTGATGGGATCCTCGCTTTCGCGTAAGAATTGGCCAAGATGGGGTCCCAGGAATTGTCGGGTTCTGTTCTCCAGAGCGACGTTCAGCCCCTTACCCCGTTGATAGTCAACTATCGATTGATTGGCAATCTGGGAAATATTGGCAGTATAAGGCTCGGGAAGATTGTCACCAATGACCTTATCGAATTTGACCCCGACAGATTCGGCAGCCCGCACCTTGGCCCGGAGTTCTTTAATCTCCCGATCGCGACGTTGGGTCTTCTCTTGCATTGCAGCCAGAGCAGCTTTCGCCTTCTCACCTTCCTTAGCATGTTTTCGTAGATCTGCAGCTAATTTTTGAGCAGCAGACAGAAGGACCTGGCTATCATCCCGATCGCTGGCCAGGAGTTTCATTTCCTTTTCAGCCGCAAGAAAGGCCTTATGGTAGTATACACCGGCCTGAAAACAAGTGGCAAATGAAGTCAGATAAGATAAACAAATATAAAAAATAGGAAGGTATGGATCAGAATGAAGAGTACCTTGAGTGATTCTTGATGACCTGCTTCAAGAAGATCCGACCAGTGAGTCAAGTTCGTGAAACTAGGGGGAACCTTCAGCGAAGTGCTGCACCACATGGATGATGGCATCAGCCCGAACAGGTATCTCCCTTCTGCTCTAGGTCCCATGTTTGAGAATTCAACAAACATCCGATCATCGACCGGCGCATCAGAAAGAGCTGGAGTTTTTGGTTTGGCAGGCATAGATCTTTTGGGCTCAGCCTCCGATCCGGTCAAATCGACTACGTGATCGACCGGGATCAGTATGTTGCCATCATTCCACTTGCGTTTCTTTCGGGTCTGCTCAGCAGATGCATGATCGGCAATCATTTTCTCCTTTCCCTTTCCGGAGGAAGCCGTCAGAGTAGCGGCAGATATGGAACGCCGAACGGGTATGGGGGATATCACACCTACAAAAAAGGGAATAAGAGATAAGAAATTAAATTGAAAGAAGGAAGAACGATCGAGTTAAAACCCTGTTACACTTACCAATCCCGGCAGATGGCATATTAGAAGGGGTAATAAAACCCCGAAGACTTCAGGTTCCTCCCATACGCAGAGATTCAGCTTGGGAGCGCAGAACGGCATCTATTCTGGGCTGAGAATCCCGAACGGGATAGGCATTCCACCGATCCGGAAATGGCAGAGAATCACCTACACGAACGAATATAAATCGCTCTTCCCAGTCAGCCGGCGGGGTAGGATTATCTGTGAACAATTGACGATCAGATCGGGCTACCAGCTTCAGATACCCGGTCGTCCAATAAGGCTGATAGCAGTAGTGATGAAGAAATAAGTCAACACTTGGAGCGATCCTCAGTTCCTGGCATCGAATTATGAAGCCTGTAAGGATGCGGTAGGTACTAGGTACGAACTGAGCGGGTAGTACAGAAACCCGGCGTAGGAACTCCACGATGAACGGATGAAGAGGGAGGCGAAGCCCAGCAATCAATGCATCAAGATGCACTAGCACGTGCCCCGGTCGATGCCTCATTGGGTGCCAGATGAATCCAGCATAATACTCTCTTGGTGGAGGCAGTAATTGGCCAAGTTGTCGTTCGACATCTTCAGGAAGACGTTGTTTTTGTTTACGAATGTGGTTAAAATGCAGGGCAATGCGGGATGGCCGCTCGGGCATTCCCTTGTTATAGATCTGAACGTCGTCCCCTGATAGGCATCCGTCATCACGAGGTTGTTCGATATCTTTTCCTGCGAGAGGATTGCCGGAATTAGGTACTTGGGAAGAAGAGCCTTCGGCCTTGTTCCCAGCAGAAGTTTTTCCTATACGAATCAACGGCATTTCTTCAGATTCTGAGCTAGAAGGGAAATACATAAAATCACTTGAGGAATCCTGTGAATTCTAGAGAGAGAAAGCTTGGAGATACGCGAGAGAAAAAGACTTGAAACAGCAAGAAAAATGAGGATCAAGCACCTCTCTATAAAAAGAGAAAGTGCCGCCCAAAAACCTAATCCATGAATAACACGTGGCATTACGTGATTATGATAAATCAGGGTGTATTTATGGTTTATTGTTAGGCACGTACCCCGAACGAGCAATGAAGAAGCATGATTGCGAGTACTGGTTAACCAGGCAAGTGAACGTCGAACGGGCACCTACGTTTTGAGGCAAATCTTTTCACACAAAGAAAAGCAACAAGGTCCATGAGAACGGCTAAATACTACTCAATTCGCCAATTAACGAACAGCGAGCCGAATAATTAAGATGTTTTCAAATTAGCCGAGTGACGAATGGGCTCATAGAGAATTAGCAGAGATCACACTAGAACTGCTAAGTCCTAAAAAATGATCAGAAGCCCGAACGGCTATCAACATATGAAGGAAGCCAGATGCGGGTACACTATCGAAAACATTTGAAGCCAGAAAACTGCTAAGTCCTAAAAAATGATCAGAAGCCCGAACGGCTATCAACATATGAAGGAAGCCAAATGCGGTAAACTAACGGAAACGTCTGAGGCCAGAAAAAATTGCTAAATCCTAAAATATGAACAGACCCCCGAACGGCCATCAATACAAAAGGCAGGGGGCTAGTCCCTGGTAAATTGTCAGAACTATCTACTGCCCAAGCGGCAATCATACGGTGTTAGGAGTGTTAAGTAAAAAATAAAGTCAGAAAACTGTTAACTCCTATGAAACGGACCGAATCCCGAATGGTGAGCAATCATTCAATAAAGGCAAAAAAAGACAGTACATAGAGCATTGTGCAAAAGAGATATATATATATTCATCGGCTCTATTGGCCGAGAAATACAGACAAGGTTTGCAAGAAAAGAAGAGAAGGGGGAAGGGATTACAGTTGCAAAAAATATAAGATTCTAAATCTACTGTTCTGCTTTATTGTCTTCTTCATCAACCTCCTCCTCATCTGAGTCAGTAGGGGGATCGGGCTCTTTCCCCGCTTCACGGTCAGCAGCCCGTTGCAAGTCCCGTTGATACTTCTCGTATTAGGCTTCAACTATGGGCGCATGGGGAAGGTCAGCCAGCTCGACCGGCCTCCCTAGCAATTCTTGCCGTTTGGCGACAAAAGGGGCCATGATGTGCTGGCAGCCCATGACGTACATAGATCGGGCCAGGGAATCATTGAACTTTTTTCCCCTTGGGTCCTGGTCGAGCACTTTGACCCCCTCGCTCTGGCGGGCATCACCCGTGGAGAAACGCTCGAGATAATCACCAAAGGTGACTGGGAGTTCCTGTTGCGCATAGTCTTTCTTCAAGATAGCGAACTCCTCAGACCCTTTGAATGATTCCCAGACGACAGACAAATCAACCTTCACCTCAGCAGGGCCGTCCGGGATACGGGGGGCGCACTCTTCAAATTTAACCAAAGCAGCTTCGGCAGCATGAACTTTGGATTGAGAAGCCCCGAGCTGAACCCTTAGTTCACCAAGCTTCGACTCGAGGCGTTCTTTCTCCTCCGCAGAGGCTTTCTGTTCGGCTTCCAGAGCAGCGAAAGCAACAGCTGCATTCTGCTCCGCAGAAGTCTGAGCGACGATCAGCTCCCGCTCCTTAGCCAGCCGAGCCTCTTTCAGCTGCAAACTGTAAAGACCAACCTGCAGAATGTCGTTCGAGAAATGAGATGGTGTGAAAGGAAATTTAAACTATGAGAAATATAGGGAAAAAAGTAAAATACCTTCAGAGCTGTTAAGGCCAAGCATTCCTCAGATTGCTCGACTGACAGCTTAGGAACAGTGAAATTGTTGAAGAAAGCGGAGGTAGACCAAATCTGGCTTGCTGAACATCCACCTCTTTCTACAACGTCATGAACCGGATCCGCCAGTGAGATCCGGTCGACCTGGCCAAACAGCTGGACGGAGGGCATATCACCCGCACCCTGACCGGTCTCCTGAGCGGCTTGGAAATGCTCAGGAAATTGGTGCATCTGATCAGAACCAAACCGATCGTCGACCAGCATGGCATCGAATTGGTCCTGATGGACCTGTTGCAATGGTTGTAGCTCTGGAACTGGTTGAGAAGACCCAGCGTCCTGAGCAGTAATAGTGGAGGGAGTAGGTTGGGGGTTCTTCCTGGCTTTCTTCCGCTTGCCAACCCCACCAGCTGCAAGAACTTTGTTGTTGTCCATGGGTACGTCTGCAAGAAAATATTAGTACCGAGCGGCCTTAGCATGTGAGAAACTAGAAAAAAGAAGAGAACGTTTCTCGGACGGGAAGGACCGCCCAGACCATGGCACTTGATTTCTCAAAACAAGTAAACCCAAGAGAACGGGCAGTACCTATCCCGGCTTCGATTAGCCGATCGGGAGTCAGATAACTCATGATATCCACACATTTATCCTTCTCCACAGCAAGCACATCCTTGTAAATTTATTCAGTAAGGACTGGATCAGGAGATTTGCGGGGAAAGGCATTCCATTTGCGAGGAACTAGGCCGTCCGGGACAGACACAAAGAAGAACTGATCCTTCCACCCCTTGATCGAAGTCGGATTGCCCTTGAACAGGATATGTCCCGTTCGGGCACTAGTGGCCAAATAGCCGTGTGTTTTTTGAGGGGCTACCTTAAAGAATTGGTGGAATAGATCTAAGGTCGGCCGGGCACCGACATCTTTACAATGGCAAATAAAGCCCGCCATTGCCCGATAAGAGTTCGGCATAATTTGGACCGGTACAATTTCGTAGAAATTAAAAAATGAAATGAAAAAAGAATGTAACGGAAATCTAAGCCCGACCTTAATTGAGTCAAAATGAACTACAACCATCCCAGGCCTATGGCGCATTGGGTGAAGCCCAGCTCGCAGTCGGAAATTCACTGGGTCTGGGATCAGGGCCGGAATTTCGGCCCTATTGTGGGAGGTCAGTTTTTGCCGCCTCTCCCTAATCAAGTTTAGGTCAAGGGTATGACGAGGGAAATCGTTGGGACGTCCGGCCGCACTCTTCACTGGAGGAAGAAGAGCTGCCGGAGGAATCATCCGTCTCCGCCCTAACCTCCGCCGTCGCCGCCTTGGAACCCTCATCAAAAGGGACGGTGATAATCTCCACATCACGGTCCTCCCCTTGAGAATCCATTTTCGAATCAGAACACCGTTGGGAATTCATCTCGACCGAGTCAGGGATGAGGCGAGAAAGTAAGGGAGGGAAAGTACCTGAACAACGAAAAGCTTGAAGAAATTTCAGAGAGAGCAACGATGCGAAGGAAATTGCAGAATCGAAACCCGGATTTGAAAAGTTAAAGGCTAATTTATAGCCTTTAAACCGCCGTATCAAGGACCAATCAGGGAGCGACACGTCACTAGAAGCATTTAAGCTAAACGCGTGTCTAATGAAAAGACTAAACGACGGTTATCATGATGAATTTGGGGAAAATAAAACGACAGCCGTCAAATCACGGTATGGGGAACTGACCATTTCTGTACCCCGATCGCCATTCGGCAGTTGCAACATTGGTCTTCATACTTCCTAATGCACTCACTGTCATTCGAGACATCGAAAGTGGGGGACTTGTGTTGGGATATTGATCCAGAGGCCCAATACCCGGATCAAACAAGCCCAGGATACCCGGCCCAAACGATGAGTCCATTACCCTATGATGAGTAGATCCAGTGAAAAATCCATACCGAACGGGGTTCGGTCCGAGTAAAGGCCGGCCCAGAAAGAAGAGATACCGAACGGAGTTCGGACCATATATCATACTTGGGCCAAATTGACAGCGTCATCCTCAAGGTCCAGCATCCCGTTCGAGCAGCGGTCAATCAGCAAGTGGCCATGTGCCAGATTGTGACATCAGCAAGTGGAAGCATGGATGATCAAGTTGGCAGAGCAACGGCCAATCAGCATAGAGCAACCCATGCTCTCCATTAGTATAAATAGAAGGTTTAAAATCATTGTAAGGGTTAGCATTTCAATACTCAAGCTCTAGAATAGCATTATTATCATTGTTTCCTGTATTAAAGCACTATTCCGACCTACCGATCGGGAAGTTCCTTGTAATCAGACAGGTTAATTAATACGAGTGGGCTTTTGGGTATTAGTTGATTCATCTTTTATATTTTTGTTAAACACTTTGATTCTGGTCCATTCCTGATATATCCAAAGTTCGTGTTAGGCTTTCGGATCTACGGGACTTACCTTCAACAGTTGTGCATGCGCCGTTTGGACAAAATGCAGCGACTTCTACCCGGGATCTGAATAAATTCAATCTTGAATCGGAGTTGAGGACAAAACGCCGAGTACCCGGGACACCCCTTTTAGTAACTCGGAGTAATTTTCTCGATTGATAGCACAATAGATGTAACATATTTGACAGTGATTATTGTTCTCTTGCTCACTTGAGCTTTTTGGTTCCTCACTCTCATAGTGTTCACTCAGTTACTCACTCACTCTCGCCTTTGTCCCTTGGGTAGGCTTAGTTGGGCTTACTAAGCCATTGGGACTTATCTTTCATATCTCTTTGCCCTTTTTCTTCTCTCTGTGCTCCCCCTCAACTCGAGCACTCAGTAGGACGCCTTTGACAATGATTGGCGCTTGGGAGGAGAACTTTGAAGACTCCCCCTCAAAATATGCATCCTCGAGAGAATCCTTGCATTTTACATTGTCTAGCACCAGGAGGAGAAAAATGAAACTCCCCCTCAAAAGTTGCAAGTTGTGTTGTTTGTTACCCGTGGAGTAAAGTAGAAAACTCCCCCTTGGAATGTGCCTTCTTCGTTGTTTGGCACCAGGAGCCAGGAGGAGAGAAAAATAAACACCCCCTCAAAATATGCACTTTCTGTTTGTTCTTGGCACGTGTTGGTGTTGAGGTGTGCATTTGATGATTTTCAGCTCAGTAGAGAGTATACACGCCAGTACTCTCCTTCATAATGCGCACCGGTTGATTGCTCGCAACCCGTCTTCATACCCGCCATGTGTGCGGAGCAACCGAATCAGTTACCGCACATGACGGATCTTCAAGGGTTAAGAAACCTTTGGTATCCATTTCAGGGTGGGTCCACCCCTTTTAGCACAAAACAAATTTTGAAATTTTTGTTTTATTTTAGTTCCTAAACCAGTCTCTTTTGACTAGGATTCTTATTTAGGAGCCCATTTTTTAGTTATTGCGGGTGTATGAGAATTTTCAGCACAAATGAATGATGGAACCGATTTTTGAAAAGTAAAGATTTTCTCCCTTGATAGCCGTTTCTGGTGTTTGGCTGAATGAACCTTGAGGGGATAAGTCAAGCAAACACCATCACAAACAGTATAGGTTGAAACTTCAAATCTTTTCTGTTTCGATTTGCCATCATCCACATCACAATGAGGTTTGGAAGCCTTAGCATTCTGCTTAGGTTTCTCAAGCTTACTAACTGTTGGTCCCGTTAGTAATGGGAACAGTCTAGAGGGGGGGTGAATAGACTGTTCCGGAATTTAAACTTTTCTCTAAGTCAAGTCTGACTTATCAGAGATGGTCGAAATCTGGTGACAGAGATGGTCAAGTTCTGATGGCAGAACTAGACCAGGCAGCGGATAAGTTTCTGTCCGGGTAGCCTCTAGAAGAAAGCTAAGGCAAAATGCCTTTCTGATAACTCTGAAGGGAGATCTGCTGGACACAGATTCCAACCTAAAGAGTTAGTCAGTAGAATCTTAAGTGCAGAAAGTAAAAGCTGAAAGTAAATGACACCGGGGTTTTTATAGTGGTTCAAGGAACAACTCGTTCCTCTAGTCCACTGTTCCACTAAGCTTGCAAAAACGACAGTTTACAACGCCTTAGTCCCTAGAACTTAAGAGGCACTCCTCGTCTTCTTCAAGTCTAGTTGCCACCCGGGATGCAGTCCTGCTTCCTGATGGCTGGTCTCGTTTCACTGAGTCTCTTGAAGTATCTCCACTTCACTTACTCCAGTTAATTTGAGACGTCCCTTCTTTTTCAAGAAGTGTTTGATATAGAATCAGTTTTCTCCAACGTTGCTTCTTCACAAAAGATGAGTATATGAAGCTCTCGAAGTGTTGAAGAACTGAGTAACTTTGCCTTTGCTAGTTGGATGAAGGATAGGAATGTTTATCTTCCAACTGTGGCCTTTTCTTGTTAGAGTGGAGTTTTTTGATCTCAAGAAAGTTGTTTACGCAAATTTATCTTGGCAAGGGTTATGGCAAAGTTATCTTCTTTGTTCTTCAGAGTGTATCTTATATACTGGGAGCGGTCTTCCCGTTGGAGTGTAGAAGACAGCTTCATTAAATGCATGTACTGTTGACTTGACCGTTTGGTCCTTCGACTTGCTATTTTGGGGGCGTAAAGATATTCGCATGGTCAATCATCAGCTTTAAATATCTCTTCGTACGTACAACATTAAATGTGCATTTAATGCGTGTACAGTGCCATGCTTTCGTTGAAAGGTTCGTAACCGTTAGGGGATTTCCCGTTAGTTTAACGACCGTTGGAAGGGCTTCCGGAATCTGATGATACTTAGCAGAGTCTCAAGAGGTTCTCTGGTCCAGTCTCTGAAGTCCGTCTCTGGTGCCAACTCTGGTCTATTCCTGATAACCAGTTCCTGATGGCTTCTCTGGTGAGCAACTCTGGGAGCAACTCTGGTAGAGGCAAGATGGAACTCTGGCAGACAGACTAAGCTAAACTTACAAAAGAAATTCTAATACACAATTTCTAATGGGGTACTTTCAAATTCTAATTATCCTAGCATCATCAAAATCTAAATACATTTATTCCTTACAATTTCCCCCTTTTTGATGATGCCAAAACCCTTTAACTATTTCCAGAGAAGTGCCTTTCACCATAAAATATAAAGTTAAACACTTTTCATTAGAATCTTGGTGGGCAACTTAGCATAGGAGAATAGTAAGAGTGTGATACATTCAGATAGCATTAATCAAGAATGATAACGGAATATACACAAGCAAGAAAATAAGAACAGATATTTGAAAAGAGCCAATCAAACAGAGAGGCAGAGAAAGTATCTTATTAAACTGTTAGAGAAAGTAAAGCATTACAGAGTTAGATAAAGAGAGTTAGAGATCTTCTTCATCTACCTGTGGTCCTGCTCTGTCAATCCTTTCAAGTTCAGCATTTACCTTCGCTCTGATTGAGGCTAAATCTCTAGGATTCTGATAGTCAGCCCAATGAGGTGCAAGTTTGCAATCCAAATAGTTTCTGACAGCTTCAGCAGAATTCTTGCCAATCAGAATCTTCATTCTGTACCACATCTCAGCTTCTTCTATCGAACCACCATGGTTGATCTGGACAAGTCCATCACTGTCCATGAACAGATTCTCTCTTTGAAGAGGGGTCATCAATTTTCTCATCTGTTCAAACTGAACTCTGTCTGGCCTTGACAGACCACTCTTCATCCAATCAGTGAATGAAAAGGATGAAGGCTTTTTCTTTGAGCTTCTGGGAGGAGGAGGAGGAGGTCTGGTGCCTGTAGCAGCTAGCCTTTTCTTTCTGGTTGCATCAAAATAAGGAGTAGGATCAACAGAGGAGGGTTCTCTGATAGAAAGAGCTCTGGTGCTGGTGCCTTCTCCTTCTCTGGTATCTTCCCCCTTTTTGGCATCACAAAGATCACCAAGGAGAAGTTCAATCTTGGAGAACTCAGAGGCTTGAGCATCTCTGATTTCATCAAGGGTTTCTGGCAGTGTCTGAGTGACAGAGGCAAGACCTTCAATCAGGCTTTGTTGCTTGTCAACTACAGATTGGAGATCTCTGGTGCTGACCTCTAGAAGCACCATCTTCTGGTACCTTTCTCGGTCAGATTTGAGAAGAGCTAGGCCTTGCTCTTGATGTTCCTTGCAGAGAGAATGTAAGATGTTGAGTTTCTGGGAGGAACTATCAGCAGATTTCTGAAGATTGTGAACAGATTCTGAGATCCTGTTGATTGTCTGATTCTGGGCAAGCAGAGCTTGAGAGTGAGAGTGGAGAACAGAGTTGAGTCCACTAACATCTCTGGAGACAGAATCAATCCTTGAGGTAGAGGAAAGCATGAAGGTGTGCAGATTCTCTGTGAGAGCAGCAACTTTATCTGACAGGTGTTGAAAACCTATAGTGATTTGCATATTGGTATGGGTGAGTTCTTCATGTTGTTTATCATTTAATTCAATAATCTTGCTCAGATCTTGAACCAGTATTCCACCAAAAGCTTCAGCAGACTTCACAAACTGGGTGAAGGGGATTTTGTATTCTTCAGGTGTGAAGTCAGGCGTTCCCAATCCTCTGCCTTTTGGTAATGGGGGAGCTCTGTTGGATGGTGGAGGGGAAGGAACTCTGGGGGGTGTCCTTCTCCTTTTGGAGGTTTCATCAGCAGCAATGGAGGAGGTGAGGAATCCATCATTGTCACTAGATGAGGAGGGAACCCTGAAGATAGACTTCTTCTTTGGTGTAGATGCTGCAGAGTGATGTGAGGATCTCTGAGGTGAGGCAGATTTGGATGTGGGTGAAGGGTTCTGGTGCTGTGGTGGAGAGTGAGTAAGTGAGACATTCTGTTGAGGTGGGGATGGTGGAGGTGAGGGTGAACGGTTTCTGAAAGGGACAATTGCTCTGCAGGGAGATGCAATTTTTTGTTTGGGTGAAGATGATCTGGAGTTGGGTTTCTGGTGAGATGGTGTTCTGGTGGAGGGTGAGGTTTTCTGTTCTGGTGAAGGGGTTTTCTGGTGAGGTGGGGATGAAAGTTTAGATGGAGATTTGGAGGGTGAGGGTAGAGTAATAGGAGATTGGGGAGGGGGAGGAGGAGGTGTAGGAATTACCTCAAGTACAATCTCAGAGTACACAGATTCTCTCCACTCCTTGATCAGCTGCTCCATGGTAATATCAATGTCATTCGCAGTGGATGGCTCTCCTTCCTCAAGAGCACTATGGCGAAATTTGATCATTGATTCTTTCCTTTTCTTCTCCATCAGCCAAGCATCAAAAGTTTCCATTTCTTCTTCTTCCAAGGCTCTGACATGCCTTTCTGGAGATAGGTCAGATGTTGGAGCTTTACCTTGATATCTGTCTTTCTTCTTTTGTAGCACAGAAATCAGAAAGGTAAGGTTGAAGCATTTTGACACATCATCTGTGCCTACCCAGTGAAGAACAGCAGCTTCTTCTTCTTCATAGGCATCAAAGAATTGGATGATTTGTTGAAGAGGACCCATTCTCCATCTTCTCCAAGCTAGAACTCTGTCAAACTGCTTTTGCAGAATGATGTTGAAGTCTGTTTCTTGGTCCATTTCTGGTGAGGCTTCACGCTCTGGTGAGAGAGCAGAGTTGGGCAACTCTGGTGCAGAATCTTGGTGAGTTTCTGGTAGAGTGCCAGATTCTGGTGCAAGTTCCCCCTGAATTGCTGAATCTTTGGCAGGTGAGACTACTTTAGTCTTCCTCTTCTTCTGCCTTGGTTTAGTGCTAGAGTTGTCAGAATCACCACTTAGCACAACCATCTTTCTTCTCCTCTTCTGCTTTTGTTTTCTGGCAGCAGATTTCTTGGTTGCCTTTGGGGAGGGCATCTCTGGTGCAGCCTCTTCTGCTGTTTCCTTTTCTGGTAGTGACAGATTGTCACTTTTCTTCTTCTGTCTAACCTCCCTTACAACCTGTGACTGCTCAGGTTGTTTGGGCTTTTTGGTAACTTTCTTTGCAGGTCTGGCCTTGGCAGCCTGTTCTTCCCTTTTCTTTTCCAGTCTTTCCTCTCTCCTAAGTTCAGAAGAGATGGCAATGTTGAATTTTGGAGAGGCTGTGAGGAAGATGGTCTTGGTGTGGTCAACTGGGATAGGATCCCTGAGTTGAACTCCTTTTGCAGCAAGGATGGCAGAGATAAGAAGGCCATGCCCCATCTTGGTTGAGAAAAGACCTGTTTCAGAGTCTTTCTTCTTGATGAATTCAGTTATAGAGCCAAAGGTTACCTCTCCCCAGTTGATATTCATGCCATGGTGCACTGCAAAGATTGCCTTGGCATTGTTTGTGTTCATCTCATCAGTTGAGGCTGTTTTGCACCACAAGCAACGGTGCAGAATGGTGACAAGCTTCTCATAGTCCTTCTTGAGTTGAAATTTCTTCATGTAGAGTTTATCCAGTCCGGCAGCCTCCGGACGGCAGTAAGTCTGGACAAAACCTTCAGTGGAGACTTCCACTGAGTCAAGAGCAATGAGATTGCTGGATTCTGGGTCTTGGGAGTCAAGTTGAACTCCAAAGAATTCATTCAGTGCATCTGCATTCAAGAAGATGCGTTGACCCTGTACGGATGAGTGAACTCCGGTCCTGGAGATGGTGGCGTTGAGGTAGAACTCAGCCACATCTTTGATGCTGAAATGCTCATAGGGATGAGCAACAACCTTAGAAAGTTGTGAGTCAGTCATCCCTTGGATGATCTTCGTCATCCTCTTTTGATTTTCTGCCAGGAGGGGTAGGGAGGACATGTCAACTTTCATGCCGGATACTACGTTGGCGATGAGAGTTTTTGCTTCCTCCTTAGAAAGGTCGTTAATGCTCAGGAAGTTCATCTTGAGTGACGGTTAAGAAAATTTCTGGGTATTGGAAAGTTTTTGGGATCTGAAAGCTTTGAATGCTAGAGCAGTTTAAGAGAGATGAAGTTGCAGTAGGGATTTGGGTCGAAGACGGTGGATATAAAGGAGTTAGGAATAGTGGACGTTTGGTATATTGGCAGTTTCGAGGCAGCATTTAAAGAAATGCGGGCGGAAACGTTTCCGTTAGAAGAGTAACGATCAGGGGTATTTTGGTAAAAGACCGTTTCAATTAATTAGGTCTAGCCCGTACCTTGAAATATTGTTAAGTCCACTTCCGTATCTGTTGTCTTCGGTTGAGGAACTCTGGTCAGAGAAGGGGAGGTTCTCTGATGTGAGATTCTGATGATCAGAGATAGTGGTTCTCTGATCCGAGTTTCTGGTGCAGAAGAAAGCAGTTCTGGTTCACTGAATCTCTGGTTCATGCATCTCTGGGAAGATCATCCATCATTCCCAATTCTTCCCTAAGCTTGTTAAACCTTGCCTCAGGTAAAGGCTTGGTTAGAATGTCTGCAAGTTGATCTTCTGTAGGTACATGCTCCATACAGATATGCTTCTTCTCAACATGATCTCTGATGAAGTGATGTCTGGTCTCAATGTGCTTTGTCCTGGAGTGAAGAACTGGATTTTGGGTGATAGCAATGGCACTAGTGTTGTCACACAACAGCTTGATCTCCTTTGCTTGAAATCCATAGTCCTTCAATTGTTGCTTCATCCAGAGTAGCTGAGCACAGCAACTCCCAGCTGCAATGTATTCAGCCTCAACTGTACTTGTTGAGATGGAGTTCTGCTTCTTGCTAAACCAGGAAACAAGCCTTCCTCCAAGCAATTGGCAGTGACCAGAGGTGCTCTTTCTGTCTAATCTGCAACCTGCAAAATCTGAGTCAGAATAACCAATTAGTTCAAAGTTACCTCCTTTGGGATACCATAAGCCTGCATTTGGATTTCCTTTGATGTATCTGATGATTCTCTTTGCAGCACTTAGATGGCTTTCCTTGGGCTTTGATTGATATCTGGCACAGATTCCAACAGAGAACGAGATATCTGGTCTGCTTGCAGTTAGATACAACAGAGATCCAATGATCCCTCTGTATGTTGTTGCATCCACATCTTTTCCTTCATCATCTGGACCAATCCCTTGTGAAGTGTTCATGGGAATCTTCACTGATGATTTGCCTTCCACTCCAAACTTCTTGATCAGATCTCTGGTGTACTTCCCTTGATTGATAAAGATTCCTTCTGGAACTTGTTTGACCTGAAGTCCTAGGAAGTAACTGAGTTCTCCCATCATACTCATTTCAAATTGACTCTGCATCACTTGAGAAAATTTCTTGCACAGTTCTGGATTAGTGCTACCAAATATAATGTCATCAACATATATTTGTACTAACAGAATATGATTGGCAACAGAAATTTGAAATAGAGTTTTGTCAACCTTTCCTTTAGTAAACCCATGGTTCACTAGGAAAAGGGACAATGTGTCATACCAGGCTCTGGGAGCTTGCTTAAGACCATAGAGGGCCTTTTTAAGCTTGTAGACACAAGAAGATTGAACCTTTATCTTTTCCTTTTCTGGTATGACATTCTCATGAATAACCTTGGTACCAGATACACCAGCCTGACAAATGGGACTAGAAATCAGTGGCACTATGACCTTGTCTGCCTTAGCAACTCTGGTGCTAGGCATTACAGAAGGCTCACCTGATTCTGTTGAGCCATAACCAAGACCAAAACCAGTGCCAATTTGTTGGTCAAGTACAATCTTTTCCATTGAAGACTGGGCCTTCTGGTAAGCTTTGTACTTAATCTCAAGAGGCTCTATCTCTCTTATTCTCTTTAGAAGAGAAACATTTTCAGCTTCCAGCTGATCTCTTTCCTTAATAAGATGATTGAGTTTGATCTCAACCTCCTTTCTTAAGTCAAGGATTTCAACCTTCAGCTTACTGTTTTCTTCTTTAACAGAAGAATAAGTGGTTTGTATGGCTTGAAACTCTTCCCAAAATTCTGACATTGAATCAGAATCAAAGGCTCTGCCTACCGAAGAAAAACTAGAATTGGAAGTAGAAGATACCTCATCATCAGATTGACCCATAAGGCATAGGTCTTCAGTTTCTGTGTCCAGGCAACAGAATGCTTCATCAGATTCTGATTCCGAGCTGGACTCTGTCTCAGAGAGGGGGTCCTTCTCTGGTTGTTCAGTGATGAGAGCTTTCCTTCTTCGGTGCTCGTACTTCTTTTCTCCTTCCTGGCCTTGCCTTTTGGAGACTATGGGGTGTGGACAGTTGACTTTGAAGTGCCCTGGTTGTCTGCAGTTGTAGCAGAGAAGCTCTCCACTACTTTCTGATGGTTTGGACTTCTGGTGTGGCTTTCTGCTAGAGTGTGGACTTCTGCTATCCTTTGGCTTCAGAAATTTCCTGAACTTCCTAGCAAAAGCCGCCATATATTCGTCAGTTAAAAGAATAGACGGGTCAAAATTATTTACCTGAGAGGTGCTGGCAGTGAGGGCAGTAGTTGTTCTGTCCTCAACTTCTTCTTTCTCTTCTTCATTCATCTCAAACTCATAAGACTTAAGATCATAGATGAGTTTCTCAGTGCTGTAGGTTCTGAGGTCCTTGCTATCTCTCATGGCAGTGACCTTCATCTTCCATGGTGAAGGTAAACCTCTGAGAACCTTCAAGTTGATCTCCTTGGGAGTAAGTTCCTTCCCAAGTTCTGATATCTCAGCAGTGAGGGTGAGCAAGCGTGCATACATCTCAGCTATGCATTCTTTGGGTAGAAGTTTGAAATCTTCAAACTTCTTCATGGCAATAGTAAGTTTGTTGTCCTTTTCTTGCTCATCTCCAGCTCCTATCAGGGTGAGAGTATCCCAGATTTCCTTGGCAGATTTGCACTTCTTGATCCTTGTGAAGTACTTGTCATCAATAGCCTTGTAGAGGATATCCTTGGCAATGTTGTCAAGGTTGTACTTTCTCCTTTCTTCATTAGACCATTCATGGCGCAGTTTGGTGATCATCTGGGGTTGACCACTACCAGTGATGTATTCAGGGTTGACCTTGGTGAACTCTGTGAAAGGTCCTGCATCAAGAACTTCCCACATTTCGTCATGGAGTGCGCAGAGGTGAGCTTTCATGTGGATCCTACAGTCATCAAACTTTGTTACTGAGAACATAAGATTCTTTGAAAGAGTGTTATCCATAATATGAGATTAAAGAGGCTAAAACAAGTGGATCTCTTGTTTAGTAAGTAACCTAAAAGATTACAAGAACAAGGAGGCTCTGATACCACTTGTTGGTCCCGTTAGTAATGGGAACAGTCTAGAGGGGGGGGGGTGAATAGACTGTTCCGGAATTTAAACTTTTCTCTAAGTCAAGTCTGACTTATCAGAGATGGTCGAAATCTGGTGACAGAGATGGTCAAGTTCTGATGGCAGAACTAGACCAGGCAGCGGATAAGTTTCTGTCCGGGTAGCCTCTAGAAGAAAGCTAAGGCAAAATGCCTTTCTGATAACTCTGAAGGGAGATCTGCTGGACACAGATTCCAACCTAAAGAGTTAGTCAGTAGAATCTTAAGTGCAGAAAGTAAAAGCTGAAAGTAAATGACACCGGGGTTTTTATAGTGGTTCAAGGAACAACTCGTTCCTCTAGTCCACTGTTCCACTAAGCTTGCAAAAACGACAGTTTACAACGCCTTAGTCCCTAGAACTTAAGAGGCACTCCTCGTCTTCTTCAAGTCTAGTTGCCACCCGGGATGCAGTCCTGCTTCCTGATGGCTGGTCTCGTTTCACTGAGTCTCTTGAAGTATCTCCACTTCACTTACTCCAGTTAATTTGAGACGTCCCTTCTTTTTCAAGAAGTGTTTGATATAGAATCAGTTTTCTCCAACGTTGCTTCTTCACAAAAGATGAGTATATGAAGCTCTCGAAGTGTTGAAGAACTGAGTAACTTTGCCTTTGCTAGTTGGATGAAGGATAGGAATGTTTATCTTCCAACTGTGGCCTTTTCTTGTTAGAGTGGAGTTTTTTGATCTCAAGAAAGTTGTTTACGCAAATTTATCTTGGCAAGGGTTATGGCAAAGTTATCTTCTTTGTTCTTCAGAGTGTATCTTATATACTGGGAGCGGTCTTCCCGTTGGAGTGTAGAAGACAGCTTCATTAAATGCATGTACTGTTGACTTGACCGTTTGGTCCTTCGACTTGCTATTTTGGGGGCGTAAAGATATTCGCATGGTCAATCATCAGCTTTAAATATCTCTTCGTACGTACAACATTAAATGTGCATTTAATGCGTGTACAGTGCCATGCTTTCGTTGAAAGGTTCGTAACCGTTAGGGGATTTCCCGTTAGTTTAACGACCGTTGGAAGGGCTTCCGGAATCTGATGATACTTAGCAGAGTCTCAAGAGGTTCTCTGGTCCAGTCTCTGAAGTCCGTCTCTGGTGCCAACTCTGGTCTATTCCTGATAACCAGTTCCTGATGGCTTCTCTGGTGAGCAACTCTGGGAGCAACTCTGGTAGAGGCAAGATGGAACTCTGGCAGACAGACTAAGCTAAACTTACAAAAGAAATTCTAATACACAATTTCTAATGGGGTACTTTCAAATTCTAATTATCCTAGCATCATCAAAATCTAAATACATTTATTCCTTACACTAACCTCAGCACTAGAATGAGAAAACACAGATCCAGAGTCATTAGAAAAGGACTGAGAAGAATGGTGTGTGACAGAGCTAAACGATTGAGAGCTTGAACTTGAACTTTCTTTTAAAACTCTCTTTGAGATAGGAGAGGAGGTAGAGGCTGTGTCTGTTCTGGGGGCAATTTTGAGAAGAGAAATCTCATGTAAAAGTTGTTCTTTTTCTGTTTTGAAAATATCTCTTTCAGTTTCCAAATATTTGTGCAAGTCCGCAATTTTACGGATGATCTTTTGAATGTAAACATTGTTACTTTCGGATTTTTTAGAAACAGATTTTTCTTTCCCTGCAGACACAGACTCTGACTCACTTGCTGGAGGAAAAAGTGATACATAGTCACCATACAAAGGAATTTCCCTAGTCTTATAACTATCATTCGGTTTAGTGTAGTCAAACGAGATCTCAGCCTTGGGATTATTTTCTCTCTTTTCTTTTTCTTCGACATCAGTTTCTTACGCTCCCACGAAGGACATAAGTTTCATCAAACCCAAGCCCATATATCCAATGTCATACAGTTGACGACAATTGACTTTCTTCAAGTTGCATGGGTTTTGGAAACCTATGTCTTCCTTGGGATTGTAGAAGGTGGTGTCTGTAGGCTGGTTTAAGGCTGCGCCAAGGAGGTCCAAGTAAAATTTCTCTTAGTAAATCCTATTTGTTTAGAGTTCTAAGTAATAGAATATTATTAGGTATATTTGTTTCCTGGTATGTTTTAAACTCTTATATTATAAATATTCAGGCCAGGACTCCTATTAGAGTACCTTTTCCCAAAACTCTCACATGATATCAAGAGCCTAAAGCTACATTAATTTTTTCGACTGTCTTCTTTTCCTCCATTCCGCCGCAACCGACAATGGCCACCACCACATCCACCGCTTCTTCCATCACGTCGGCTTCTTCAACGACGGATCCAACGTCCGTGGCCCAGACTTCGACCTTCGCTGCATCAACCATCTCTCAGTCAGTATGTGAGAGTTTTGGGAAAATGTACTCTCACATGGTATCAGAGCTCAGTCTGGTTGTGGTTTGACTGCTTGTTTAGCACCCATGATTAATGGTAACTTGTTAAGGGACTGTTCGGTCCATTTATACACTCCGATATTGTCCAACCCAGTTCGGGCTGAGGGGGCGTGTTAAAGCATTTGTCCCACACCGGAAAGCTATAAAACAATTAAACACTATATAAGACTTCACACTACTCCTCCTATCAGGTTGACCTTTTAGGATGGAACCCCGAGTCTTAAAATGGTATCAGAGCCATTTGATACTTGGGAATTTAATGCTCTTATTTCTAATAATACTTGTGATTTAGTACCATTTGATAATACTAAAAATGTCGTGGGCTCTAAGTGGATTTATAAGATTAAATAACATTCTGATAGTACCATTGAGTGTCATAAAGCTCGTCTAGTTGCTTAAGGTTTTAATCAAAAGGCAGGTGTAGATTTTTCTGAAACTTTTAGTCCAGTCATCAAACCCACCATTGTTCGTATTGTCATTACATTAGCTATTTCTTTTGGGTGGGTCATTCGTCAATTGGATGTCAAAAATGCCTTTTTGCATGCTCACCTCACAAAGGAAGTTTATATGCGTCAGCCGCAGGGTTTTGTTCATCCTTTGTTTCTTAATCATTTATGTAGATTGCGAAAAGCCATTTATGGTCTTAAGCAAGCCCCACAGGCATGATTTCACTGTTTTAGTAGTTTTCTATTATCTCATCATTTTACTTGCAGCGAGTCTGACAATTCATTATTCATTTACCGCTAGAATAATAATGTCATTTATTTATTATTATATGTAGATGACATAATTATTACTGGTAATTCTTTCGCTACTATTAATTCCTTTATTCAGTTTGTTGCTGAGCATTTTGCTATGAAAGATCTAGGCGATCTTCATTATTTTTTAGGAGTCCAGGTTGTGCGTTCCGCTAAAGGTTTATTTCTTTCTCAGCATAAATATGTGTCTGGTCTTCTCTCTTGTTTCCATCTCCACACTATTAAATCTGTTCGTACTCTGCTTGCTACTCGCACTTATCTATCCCTCACTGATGGGGAGCTTCTTGCAGATGCCACTGAATATCGAAGTATGGTTGGTGCGTTACAATATTTAACTTTGACCCGACCTGATATTACCTATGATGTGCATTTAGTGTCTCAGTTTATGCATGCCCCTCGTACTACTCATCTGCTTGCAGTCAAGCGCATTTTTAGGTACTTGCAGGGGACATTTGATCATGGATTGGGGCTTCAGCCAACTACTCAGGCCACCTGTGTGATTGCCTATTCAGATGCAGATTGGGCAGGCTGTCCAGGTACGTCTCGTTCCACGTCTCGTTTTGCAGTGTGTTTGGGTCCCAATCTTGTCTCGTGGAAGTCCAAAAAAGCAACATACCGTTTTCAAGTCCTCTACATAAGCAGAATATCGAGCTGTTGCATATACTATACAGGATACATTGCAAATTCATTCGGTCCTTTTTGAGCTTGGATTTCTGGTTACAGTTCCAATTAAGCTATTTTGTGATAACATCTCTGCTTCCTATGTGGCTGTCAATCCTGTTCAACATGCTCATAGCAAGCACATCCAGATCAATTAACATTTTGTCAGAGAACGTGTCGCTCATGGAGACTTGGTCGTGAATACATCCCTACACACCTACAGTTGGCTGATATTTTTACTAAAAGTCTTTATAGTCAGCAATTTAATTTTTTAAAAGACAACTTGCATGTTGTATTAGACCTATACAAAAACGGGTTCGGGCCAGGCTCAGGTCGGACTTTTTATAATTTTTTGCCCACCATGTGTGGGCGGGCCACGCCCGGCCCGCAAAACGGGCCTAACCTCATGTCCATACCAGCCCGTAAGAGCGGGCCGGGTAGTCCACCGGTCGCCCGGTCCGGGAAAACTTTAATTCTTTCAAAATTATATGATTTTTTTAATACTTTAAAAATAATATTACAACATTTAAAAAATTGTTAATATACTTATAATGTTTATAGGTCTTTCACCACACGCAAAAAATACTTACACAAACATAATACTGAAAAACTATATCTAAAATTTAAAATTTAAGCACAAAGTATTATCTTTAAGTACAAAATAGATACGGAGTATTTGGGTGGGCTAGTTGTTCAAAACTAAAAATTTAAATTTAAACACAATAAACTATAAATATGTATAAAGAAAAATTAGTAAATATATATAGTACGTACATCAGTACATGTGTATATGTAATAAATAAATAAAGTAGTATATGTATCTAAATATATATTTAGATATACTAAATGTAGCGGGGCGAGCTTATTGACCCGAACGGGCCTACACCACAATCTAAGCTCGTCCATATCTTATGCGGGCCGGGTCAGACTCGACCCGGTGGGTAAATATATATGCCCAAGTCCTCCCATTTGTGCGGGCATACTGGGCGGGTCGAGTGGGCTGGTCCGGTTTTGTACAGGTCTACGTTGTATCTCCCACACAATTTGAGGAAGTGTAATAGAATATTAAGGAGTACTACTTATTTGTTTCCTATTATGTTTTAAATTTTAAACTCCTTATATTATAAATATATTCAGGCCGGACTCGTACCTTTTCCCAAAACTCTTGACACTTCCCAAAACTCTCACACTAAGTTCATCGTGAAAACTGGTAGCAATATGCTCGGAATTGAAGAATCCGGAACACTCCTGTCTCTGCTCAAAGCCGGAGAAGATCAACAACGGTCGTTGGAAGGGATCGTTGACGATTTCAAATCAAAATTCCAATTTTCTCGCCACTTCAATGCCTGCGTCTCTCTCGCCATGATCCTTGAGGTCGATACCCTAATCTATGACAATCGTTGTGCATATGCTTTTATACCTCTTATATACGCGGTTTGAATGGATTTCCGGTGCAAAGCTAGTTTTTTTTTGTGTGGTTGCTATCCTTAGCTAGAGTTAAATAGCACGTGGCCGCGTCTGCACGAATGGTTGTTTTTCGTTTACCGTCTGTCCTTTTCAATTTGTGGAATGGAATCGAAGTTGAAGTGGAGTTAACTTGGTGAATTTCTATGGAATCCGAGTTACATTAAACGAGCCTTTAGATCATCTATTAAAACTGGAGATGACAAAGAAAAGCTCAGAACATTTCATCTTTCTCGGTTTTATTTGTGGAGCTGAGAAGATAAGCTTTGCAGTTCAATACATTCATACTGAATTTTCATGTTTTTCTTTGCAGGGAAATTTTCTTAAACCCTCTCAGAGGTTGGTTGCTCTAGCAATTCTTTATAGAGTATATTCTTCCCAACAGCCTTCATCAAATCCTTTTATCTCGTTGCTCGTAAATGTAAGTTTTCCATCAGAATGCAATTTTTTTAAATACTAAGTGTGTTTTATTTTTAACTATGCTTGAATAGTTAGTAATAGCAAGCGAGTCTTTTAATGCCCAATTTGATATGATCTTACTAGCCAGATGATCTTTGATGGGATTAAAGTGTTAGGAAGTTTCTGCAAGGTTGATTGAGCCATTATGTCCATTTGGGGTACCCATATTAAAAAGCGTTGTGTGTCAATCTCATTAGTTTATAGTGTCAATCAGTAATCAATAATCCTCCTTGTGAAATTCATTCTTTGGTTTTGTGCCTTGTTCATTTTTCCGAGACAAAACTGATGAAAGGTGACTCATTGTTTTATGACTCATTGGGGGAATAAGACTGCTAGTTAAGCATGTTAGTTAATTTTTCTCTAATCTCTTTTTTATAAAAGAATTTAGATGTGGATCAAATTACTTTACAACCCTATGTTCGTTCTATGATGATCTTGTTTATTACTACTCAAAGCTTGAACGTGTGACCATGTCCCTCTTATATGTCATGGGAAAGAAAGAAAAAGTTGTGTCAATGTGTTTTCAAGTTTTCAGACGCTGCCTAAAGCATTCTAGTTTGGTCACATTCCTATATTCATTCTTTGGGTCTATTTAATAACTGCATGAAAGTGTGCTGTGTTGCTTCTAATTCATTATGGATTTGAAATAGAATGCATGCCAATGTGTTTCTTTTTATTTACAGGCTGCATCTGATGAAGCGGCTGAAAAAAGTGAAAGGGCATTTATTCTCCAGTTGCTATGTTCTGCCAACAGTGAAGAGGTTTTATTCTTTTCATTCTATATAACTTCTTCCACTAATGGTTTTGATGTTTACTTGCTCAATAAAAAAACTCAATAGGTACTGGACATGTTTTATTTCTTTTCACGCATCATTCGAAAACTTATTGGAACTCTTCTTAGATACTCCTTAAGTAGGACATGAAGTGAAAGAATCTTTAGTTTAATGAAGCAGCCAACATAGTTAAAAAATTCCACTGTCACATGTAAATTGTTTGCATATTCACTCATTTACCTATTTAACTCAATCAGTTTCTCATCCATGCAGATTTTGAAACAGTCTGCTACAGATTACATGAGAAGTTTTGACCCTTCACGGCATGTGAGTAACAACATTTTATTTGTATCCTTTTGATTCTACAAGTGCTGTCACTTATCCAAGCCGTCTTTCTTATTGTTAAACTGCTAGTCTTTCCCACAACACGAGCAGTTGCAACAACAGTATGGAGGTAAAGCTCTACCAGAAAAATATAATTTCTTGTTCAAGAGCAACACAGTGAGTAATATTATTCCAGATCCCGATGTGCCACACGGATGTGATAGCAGTTCAGCAGAGTATGAGTTTTTATCGATCGGATTATATATGCATTTAATTATTTATGTCTTTATCTATTTAGATGTTTGAGCACTCTTAGGAAAAACATCCCGCCAACGTTTTTTTCACACATCATTTTCCCCTTGTTGGGTGAAATGTGAAAGAAAGTTAATAAATTGCTTTTTTGTAATTTTCCATCTCATGCGTCATTGTGGAATATCAGGTTTGATTTGCAATTGGGATCTAAACCAAAGATCGGATCTGGGGATGTTGATGAGACTATTAGTGGACTGTTGTCAAAAATGTCCTTCCAAGGATTAGGACCTCAGTGGATACGGCCTCGCCCTCCTAGGCTTCCAGTGTTGGATTGTGAGGTAAGCTCGAATCATTTTCATTCATTTTCATTTTCATTTACCCCAGTGCCGCAAAGGCTCCCACCTACGGTGGGATAAGGGGGGGTCGGATGTACGCAGTCTTACCCCTATACTAAAGCACAGAGTCACAGAGAGACTGTTTCTGGATGACCCATAGTGAAAATCACGTCAAAAATTGCATGGACTGACTGGCTGCTTCATAACAAAGAAGCGCATAACAGTTTAGTGAGCCATTTTGCTTTATTCCATCATAATCTCAAGCCAAAAAATAATGAATCTTTGGCTCCATTGCAAATGATGGAAAATGAGGTAAGCTCGAATATAATATTAAATTCTTTAAAAGCACACTGATCATTTCTGCAATTTAGAACTAGGTATAAGTTATCATGTCATACTACCTTTTCATATTATTTTAGTTCTTCATTCCTGCAATTTATGTAATTTATCTTGTTAGTCCCTCGCTGACCCTAACAACATCGGTTTGCTACTTTTTTTTCAATTCATTCTAAAATACTTAAATTTTATCTCCAGATAGTCATTGAGAGCTATATTAAAAACGTGAACGATTAATTTCACGTAGTTTTTTATTTCGCTAAAAGTCTATAAAAACTAAAAAAAATGAATTGGAAAGTTTAGAGTTACGTCAACAACATGCATTCTGACTTAGAAAGGTACTAAAAGGAAAATAATATATATTACACGGATAAAAACAGAAAAATATTTTGCTGGGTTCCAAAATAAAAGTGCCATACTTGCATCACTAAATATTTTACTGATGTTCTGTAGCTAGTGTGGCTAAACCCTGATTCCAACTATGAGCTTAAGTGGGATCATGGAATGTGTGCTGATACTAGCAGAGGAGAAGCAATGAGGGATTCGATTGCAAAAGCTCTGAAGGGACCACTTGCTCCTGCACACCAAGAGGTCTGATGCTTATTAATTTTGGACCTATAACCTGTATCATAGCCATCAAGAAATGTTGCAAACTTGATGAAATTATTCACAAAACATACATCTTTTGGCATCTGAGGTCTTTGCATGCATACCAGTGTGCAACTTGTGCATGTTTACTGATATTTAGGACTGATAGCTGTTTGACCACCCAGAGGAAAAAATATTTCTTTATAGCCATGTCATAACTACCTTTTTGGCATCTGAGATCTTTGCATGAATACCAGTGTGCAATTTGTGCATGTTTACTGATATTTAGGACTGATAGCTGTTTGACTACCCAGAGGAAAAAGTATTTCTTTATAGCCATGTCATAACTTTATATAGGCTGGAATTTTTGTAATTCCTCTTCTATGTTGGTGTTGTTAGAACATTGTTTTAGAAAGTTCATCTCAGTGAAACCAATAGTGCAGCTGAGTAGCGGCGCGGAGGGTAGGCCCTATCAGATTTCCTATAGCGGAGTCGATGGCAATAGGGCCAGTAGCAGGCGCTATAGAGGGAAGAATAGCGGCTGTAGCGGTCGCTATAGGGCTAATATAATTTACGGGGCTACTTCAGTGCTAGTTTTGAGGGAATTTAGGAGTATTTTTTACTTTCTGATTTTTTTAGAGTAAATGTAACTTCACTGCACCCTCCAAAACACGTGAGGGACAACATAACCCAACTAAAAGAGCTCAAAATAGTACCAAGATTAAATATAATGTACACTGTGCATTTCCATGTTAGGGTAGTCCAAGGCATCCCAACTACCTTGATTCTCTTATAATGAGATCTTGATGACGGCTAATTTATCAAGAATTCTAGGAGCTTAATTTGTAATTTTTAATTTTTAATGTTTAGTGATAAGTTACTTAAATTATTCGTTTATTTTGTTTAAGACACTAGTGCCCCTCTAAGTATAAATTTCATGACGTTTGAGATTTTGAGTAATATATTCGTGCTTTATCATTTCTTCGATTTGATATGTGCATGGAATGTAATTATATGCATACATATATAATGTATTTTGTACAACTATTGTCCAAATATTGGTCATCCCGCTATTGGCAATACTGCTATAGTGCTTTCAGTATTGGCCGCTACACTATGCTATCCGGGATTGAAAACACTGGACTTCATCTATACATAAAGCTAAAAATAGGCCTTCCTTAATAACCACCCATGGTTCTAATAGTAGGAGTAGGACAAAAGGCTGCTTCATTTGTTTTTTTGCTAATATGAAAAATCATTCTTCTAAATAGTAATGGTGAACTCAAAAGACTGCATTGCTTTTGCTTGTCTAATCTTTTATCCTAACATCTCCTGCAGCAAGTTGTAACAGAGTTGGCGAATGACCCAAAGCTAGTATACCATTGTGGTCTAACACCGAGGAAACTTCCAGTAAGTAGCGTAGATACTGAAATTTCTAAAGATTAACAGTAATTGGTGTTTTGTGTGGGTTCAAATTCATTTATTTTACTTCCAGGAGCTTGTTGAGAACAATCCTCTTATTGCAGTAGAAGTTCTTACTAAGCTAGTGAATTCACCAGAAATTGCTGAGTATGCCCATTTGTTCACATTCTATTCATTAGTGCTCTTCGCCTCTTCCATTTTTCATAATATTCTTTTGGAGTCTTGATTTGCGGTTATGTCTCTCAATTTGATGAATTTCTGATTATATGGTTGCAGATACTTTACAGTTCTTGTTAATATGGAAATGAGTCTTCATTCAATGGAAGTAGTTAACCGACTCACACAAGCAGTTGATTTGCCAACTGAATTTATACATATGTATATTACCAACTGCATATCTTCCTGTGAGAATATCAAGGTCCCTTTGATGAGCTCTGCTTCTTACCTTAGTATAGTTGTTGTGGTATAAGATTAATTCCTTAACATTTTTTTATTCAAAATTTATTTATATTTCCTTAAAAAATTTTCAGGATAAGTATATGCAGAACAGATTGGTAAGGCTCGTTTGCGTCTTCCTGCAGAGCTTGATCCGGAATAAAATAATAGACGGTAAGTACACACATGGTGTGAAAAGCCCTTAGGCCCCACTATAACTACCATTGTTGTTGTTGTAAAAGTTGCAAGTATTATTATTATTAGTTTGTACAAACTAATGATGATACAGGTTTTATTTGCCTCTCCGCTGAACTTAACTGATTTTTATTATTATAATAATGAATTTTGCAGTTCAAGACCTGTTTATTGAAGTGCAAGCGTTTTGTATCGAGTTCTCAAGGATTAGGGAAGCCGCAGGATTATTTAGGTTGCTTAAAGCCTTAGATGATTCTGTGGAGGCCTCCGCCACTGCTGCTGCTACTTAAAAGTCTTACGCAAATCCCTTTATTCAGTCGAGCCGCTGGACTAATTGCATTTATGGTCTTCCCCTCATCCCCCTGTACTTCATTTCCCCTTCTTTTGTAGTAGCTAGTATATATTTATTTTTTATACACTTCTTTGCCTCTGGCTCTTGCCTATCTATGTTCCTGCCAATCCATGTGTATGTTATTATATCTGGCTAATTATTGGTATATATTTTCCAGAAGCATCCAAATTTTTACGTTCTCCAGCCGGTTCCGGTCCCAAAATAAATAGAACCTTAATAGGAGTTAAAGGTCTTACCGGATCTTAAAATAGCTAGCTGGTCGCCTGGTCCATATGTTTTTACTTAGATTGGTTGCAGTCCAAGACCACACCAAATCAAAACAAAACAGATCAGACTAAATTTAAAGGTAGTAGATCAGAATTCAACAATTGTAAACTACATAAAGATTTAACATCTACTAGATAGGAGTGGACTCGGGTCCGGGCTGGGTCCGGGTCGGCCCTAGGCCCGGGCGGGCCGGCGGTTCAAGAATAGTGGACCCGGGACCGGCCCGGGTAGCCACCGGGTCCGGGTTCGGGCCGGGCCTCCGGTTTGGATTTTTTTTTTGCTTTCCTACCCCCCCCCCCCCCTCACCCCCCCACCCTCCCAAACCCCCCCAAAGGCCCAAACCCATCCTACCATCAAGCCCAACCTGGGTGGAACCCCAAAAATGAAAAAAAAATAAAAAAAATCAATTTGGCCCGAGCCCGGGCCCGACCCGGCCGGGCCGGTTCACCAAAATTGAGACCCGAGCCCGGACCTGCCCTACCCCCTGGGCCTAGGCTTGACCCGGACCCGAGAACCGGGCCAGTCCCGGTCCCGCACAGTAGCGGGCCGGGCCGGTCCACGGGTCGGGTGGCCCGACTCGAGTCCAACCATACTACTAGATTTATATAGATTACAATAGAAATTTTTAGTCCAAGTAAAAACACCTTGATTTATGATTATGATTAAAAAATAAATGGTTGCAGTCTGGCTTCGGTTCAAAACCAAGATCCAGGGCCTTGACCTCCTTGTCTACCTAGGGATGGACCGAACCGGGCCAAATCGGTCCGTGAACCGGACCGGCCTGCTACTGTGTGGGCCCGGACCGAACCGAGATTGGATGGCCGGTTCTGGGCTTTTAGCCCGTGTGGGCGGGCTTGGCGGGCCGGGCTCGGGCCCTCTTTTAGTTGAACCGGCCCGGGCAGTTCGGGCCGGTCCGGTTTTTTTTTTTTTTTTTTTTTTGATTTTTTCAATTTTTTTTTCTTTTCCTTGGGTAGGGCTGGGTGTTTTGGGGAGTTTTGAGGGGTGGGGTGAGGGGGGGTCGGGGGATAATTAGAAAGCAAAAAAAAATATTACATAGACCCGGGCCCGGCCCGGTTAGGTTCGGACCCGGTATCAACCCGGACCGGTTCTGGGCCCAATAATCTGGGAAAAAAGCTCGCCCGGGCCCGGAACCGGAATTGGACTGGCCGGGGTCCATCCCTATGTCCACCTACCCTATGTCCACCTACTCACCAAACTAAAGAGATTCTGGAACGTAAGAACACAATGTGGGGATAATCATTATTTAACGAATGATAATTTGCAATTAAAAGCAAAAAAAATGTAGTGTATGTGAATTGTGAAATTACTCATTAGTAATTCATCTGAGTGAAAGTGTTAAACCACGAGACATTAGGGGTCTGTTTGGTCAGAGAATTAGGAGAAAACATAGACAGGAAATTATTAAAAAATATGAAAGGAAATAAATGCTGAGGAAAATAGATAAAATCAATTACTTTATGCTTGGCATTTGGCTATTTGCTCAAAACATATAATAAAATGCATTTGTGTTATATAAATATATTAAGAAATTTAAATGTATACTCCTTATAAAAACACAAATACAAGGGAAAAAGGGATTTGTGAATGAATGGCTTGGTATTTGTTGATTCATTCACCTCCAATAAACTAGAATTTGGAGTTTCGTACTGGCTCAATTCGGTATCTTTATGAATTGAAACTTTGAAAGATGAAAGTTTTCTAAAAAATAGAGATGAATTAAGTGATAATTGTAACTCAACTCTTAGAGTTTTTTCCCGGAATAATGCTAACTAAATAAATAATTCCCACAATACTGTTGGGTTAAAAATAATTTCAAAATACTGTTGGATTAACCTTGGTTACACATCTTTTCTCTTGCTGTACAAGAACCGTCACTTGAAGTGTTGGCTTTACGAAAGAATACTTACGCAACTTAGCAACGCCAAAGAGAACAAAGGTAATGAGCCCCACCCAAATTAAAAATCTTCTCTTTTCTTTGAAGTACTGTAACTTTTTTATTTGTATTCTGATTGTTACAAAAAATATACCAAAATTCATAACTTTTTATTATCTCTCATATGACACCAATATTGAATATATAAAATCAAAAAATAATTTAACACTAAAAATTACTATGTATATGTTTTTAAAGTGTTATATATTTTTTATTTGTATTCCGATCATTACAAAAAAATATCATAATTTTCTTATTTTTTATTATCTTTTATAGGAAAGCAATGTTATATATAGAAAAATAAAAAGAAAATCTATTAATTTGTGTAGTTTAGGATCGTTATTTACCATGCACTCCGGATTTTTATATATTCAATATTGGTGTCATATGAAATAAAACAGTATAAATTCTCATGCGAAAAATAAATAAATAAATGTGATGGAGTTTTGTGTAATTTTATTTTAATCTATCACTCTTGATTAATTGTGTGCATCATAAAAAATTAATATATCTACACAAATTAATATATCTTCTTTTTATTTTTCTATATGAAACATTGCCTTCCTATACAAGATAATAAAAAATAATAAATTTTGATATACTTTTTTGTAATAATCGGAAAACAAACAAAAAATATATAGAGCTTTAAAAACAGATACGCAGAAATTAAAAGTGTTAAATTATTTTTTGATTTTATATATTCAATATTGGTGTCATATGAAAGATAATAAAAAGTTATGAATTTTGGTATATTTTTTGTAGTAATCAGAGTACAAATAAAAAAGTTACAACACTTCTAACAAAATAGGAGATTTTTAATTTGCTTGGGACCCATTACCATATGTCGTTCTCTTTGACGTTGCTAAGTTGCGTAGTATTCTTTGGGAAAGCCGCCACTTCAAGTGGCGGTTCTTGTACAGTAAAACAAAAGTCGCCACTTCAAGTGGCGGTTTTGCTTAACCACGGTTAATCAGCAGTATTTTGGGAATTATTTTTAACTCATCAGTATTTTGGGAATTATTTATTTAGTTAGCATTATTCCGGGAAAAAACTCCAACTCCTATCACATTGTCTTTATTCCTATTTAGGACACAATTGAAGGAGTTTAGCTCTTTGTTTTTTCAAAGATCTTAGTTGAAATTAGTGGTGACTGAAGTTTGAAGTTTACTTTTCACAATTGAAGGAGTTTAGCTCTTTGTTTTTTCAAAGACCTTAGTTGAAATTAGTGGTTAACTATCTTTGTATTGTGTGCATGTTGTGTATGTGTGCGCCTAAACAAATGTACTTTATTGAACAAAATTTGAACTTCTTTAAGATCGAATAATTCAATGAAGCTTAATTAGCTTTGATACTTTTTTAAGATTTGAAGTTCTACAATAAATGGTTAAAATGGAAGGAATAAGATTCGTATAATTGTATCTTTTATACTTGGGTTATGTTTTGTACTTCTGGATGACTGTTTTAGGAATATTTCAGCTCATTTTTACTTTTTAGTTGAAACTCAATCAATCGGACCATATATATATATATATATATATATATATATATATATATATATATATATATATATATATATATATATATATATATATATATATATATAAGATCAACTTAACTGAATAAAAAATTAACGAGTTGATGTTAATTGTTACTAATTTTAGCGATTTAGTTCAACCCTTTAATTTGTCGCAGACTTATGCCAATTATATCCTTCAGTCATTCAAAACTTATCTTATTTCTATTAAAATAATTTTTATTATAGTTTTACATGTTTAGCCGTTATTCCAGATGCGTAGTGTAGTCAAATGAATCTAATTTAATTGACCTTTTCACTCTCACCAACTTTTATTTAATTACAAATAATAGTCTCCGATTCAAACAATTTAAATGAAAGAATTTATGTTCATTCTTTCAAACATTACCTTGTTGGGGGAGATAACTTAAAAAACTACTCCTCCGATTCTCAAAAGTGTTCTCACTTTGACTTTGTAATTTTTAATAAAGTCAAAATTTTGTTTTTGACTTTTTTCATTATATCCTTAAAAATGTAGATTATGTTTAGCGAAGGATAAATAGTGGATATAAGTAGTGAGAACTTGTTTGAGAATTTGAGGGATATTTTTGTTGTATTAGCTGCACATGAAGTATATGTTTAACATAGTTTAGAAGTGAACAAAAAAAGTAGTGAATAATGTAGAAAAGTGGAGATAAATATGTAGGTCGTGTTGGCGTATGCACACAGACGTGTGTTATATATTTTTTTAGACAAACAAAAGATGAAAGTTAGCAAAATTGAGTAGTATACTCCCTCCGTCTCAATTTAAAAGGCCCTGTTTGACTTTTACACAATTTAAAAAAATGTCACTATTTGACACTATTTGAATACTATATTCTTTTCTATACTCAATATTTAATTGAATAAGGTGCTGGATTAGAATCATTGCGTCCAAATACATTTGCATATCCGGTCGAATGCATTTGCTAACAAGTGACAATGATGTCATGGATGCATCACCATTAGTTGATCCCTCAACATTTAAGAAATGTACTTTAATTATTTTTTAAACTTAAGATCTTTAAGTTATGTTGTAGGTGTTTGAGTAAGATTTTAATATTTACAAGTTGAGAAAAAAGTATATAGTTTGAGGACAAAGTACATAGCACAAATTGATGTGCATTCACTGCCATGTATTTACATTATTGACACAACAAATAAGGAATAAAGATAAATATGCAAAAGAAGAAGATAATGATACATTGTTAGCCAGTAGTATTAAATTGGGAATTAGAATTTTTTTTGACTGGAAACTGACATATTATATTCAATCAAAATTCGTAGTACAATCAGACGAATTGCAAACACTAAAGTAACCATCCAACACTAACCTTTCTAAAATACTGTTGGGTTAATCGTGATTAATGAAAGCCGCTACTTGAAGTGACGACTCTTCTCTTACGGTACAAAAGCTGCCACTTGGAGTGACGGCTCTTCTCTTACAATACATTTTGTACATATCTGAAACGCAGTATGTTTCAAAAATTTGTTTAACTACCCTCCCGATTGAATTTGAGCTGAAATTTGGTATGCAGCTTTCCTTAAACACGGTTAACCCAACAGTATTTTGGAAATTATTTTTAACCCAACAGTATTTTGGGAATTATTTATTTAATTAGCATTGTTTCAGGAAAAAACCCAATAAATTAAAAGGGTAAACTTTCATTTTAAAGCTAGTTTTCTAAATGATTTAACTAAACATATACGAGTAATTCATATCATTGTTAATGTAAGATATATTTTGAATTTGACATGAGATTTATATAAATAAAGGATAATTTGTGATTTTACAACATTACAAAATTTTAGAGATAACAAGAAAAAATAGGATGAATTTTCTTACAATATAAATATGTAAGAAAAATTTCCTGATAATTTAAAAAATATGTATTATTATTAAATAGTTAAATCATATTTTCTTGAGTAGATAATTGGTCTTGTAATAATTTGTATAAGCTTAAAAATGAAGCACGTTAATTACGCTTTGTTTAGAGCATCTCCAGTCCAAAGCTGTTCACATTAAAATTCATGGTCACGTCATCGACTTTTAACATTGGTGTAAAAAACTCTCTTCCAACGCAGCCTATAAACCTTCCTGTAATGTTGACTTGTCAAAAAAAAATTGACACTGTTTACATCACTGTCTTGGCTTAACACTGCCGTTTACATGCTGAGTCAGCCATTTTGGGCGGATAAAAATTATTCCGCCTATTAAAAAAAACTACCCGCGTAAAATAATTGTTGGTCCCGGTTGTACTGGATACAGTCTAGAGGGGGGGTGAATAGACTGTATTGGTTTTTAGCTTTTTAAACTAAGTACCAGATTTTACAGAATAGCCTGTTCTGTTGACAGAACAGACTGGCAGCGGATGGGGTTCTGGTAGGGAGTTCTGTTGATTTAGCCTCAGAGAAGCAAAGGCAGTAGGCCTTCTGTTAACTCGTAGGACAAGTTCTGCTGAACACAGATACCAAGTCTAAGGAGTTAGACAGTTCTATCTAAGTGCAAATATTAAAGCAGTAAGTAAACGACACCAGGGATTTTTATAGTGGTTCAAGGAACAACTCGTTCCTCTAATCCGCTGTTCCACTAAGCTTGTAAAAACGACCGTTTACAACGCCTTAGTCCTAGTACTTAAGAAGCTCTCCTCGTCTTCTTCAAGCCTAGATGTCTCCTGGGATGCACTGTCTGGCTTTCTTTAAGACTGGTCCTTTTACTGAGATTCCTGGAAGTATCACCACTTCACAACTCAAGTTACTTGGATGTCCTTCTTGTAGCAAGAAGAGTTTCTGTTAACACAGGGGTTCCTCCAACTAGCTTCGTTACAAATGATGTGTATGTGATGAGCTTGAAGAGTTGAAGAACACTTGGAACTTTGCTTAAGTTGGAAAAAGTATTTTTCCAACTTCTGCCTTCTCTTGTAGAAGATGATGAAGTGTTAATCTCAAGGAGGCTTTTTGCTTTTCAGAGTTTGAATTTCTTGTATGAAGAGTTGTAGCAATGTTTAGCAAAAATTGCAAAGTTATCCGGTTGTTCTTCGTAGTGTATCTTTTATACCGAGGTTGTCTTCCCGTTGGAGGAGTAGGAGGACAACTGCATTTAATGCCCGAGCAGTTGACTTGACCAGTAGGACCCGGTAAAGTTGGCGGGTTACTATTTTGGGATAAGGTAATCCTGACATTGCGGCCAATCATCTGCAATTACTCTACAGAGCATGGGGAGCATTAAATGAGCATTTAATGCGCGTACTGTAGCTTTTCCGTTCAATACTCCTAGCCGTTGAAGGAATCTTTCAGTTGATTACCCGGCTTTGTGGAATTCTTCCAAGTGTCAGACCTTCTGGTGTCTTTAACTGAGAGTTGAACAGAGGAGGTCTGGAGCACTTCTGTTGAGAATATATCCAACAGAGAACCAGGAGGGTTTCTGTCAGAGTAAAGGCTAACAGAGACCCTGAGGTCTTCTGTTCTGAAGCAGAGAACCAAAGGTCCTCTGGTCAACAACGCCTTAGAAGGGTCTTCTGCTCTTGGAGCCCTTCTGCTCAGAAGGTCTTCTGCTCTTGGAGCCATTCTGCCAAGTCGGTTACACTAAGAACTTTACAAATGAAAATTCTAATACATTAGGTCTAAATAGGGGTACTCTAAAGTCCTAATTAATCTAGCATCATCAAAATCTAAAAACAAATATTCCTTACAATTTCCCCCTTTTTGATGATGCCAAAACCCTTTAACTATTTCCAGAGAAGTGCCTTCACCATAAAGAAAGATTAAAGTTTAAAAACTTCCATTAAAATCCTGGTGGGCAACTTGGCATAGGAAAATAGTAAGAGTACAGTACATTCAGATAGCAGAATATAAAAGAAATAAGCAAACACAAACAGAAGGTAAAAAGACAGGAAATGAGGAAAAGCACTTCAAAGTGAGAAGGCAGAGATGTGATTTTATTAGATAAGTTTTACAGAGTTAAACCTTACACATTCTCCAGATTAGCTGCTTGCAGAGCTTCTTCCTCCAATCTTTGAAGCCTGAGCAGTTCTTCATTGATTTCTGCTCTGATCTTGGAAAGGTTGCCAGAGCTTTGATAAGATGCCCAAATGGGAGAAAGCTTGCAGTCTAGATAACCGAGAACACCTTCATGTATTGTCTTGCCTGGGACAATGTTCTTCTTATACCATTCTTCAGCTTCTTCTAAGGATCCCCCATACCTAACTCTCACAACACCATCTTTATCCAAATAGAGGTTCTGTTGTTGGGTGGGAGTCATTTTGGCCTTCATATCTTCAAATTGAGCTCTGTCAATTCTCTGAGATCCACCCAATCTCCATTCAGTGAAGTTAAATACTTTCTTCTTCTTGGTGCCTTTCTTTACTGGAGATGGGGGTCTAGGTATACCTGCTGCTCTCTTCTTCTGTAGGGCAGCTTCAAAGTAGGGAGCAGGATCCACTGTAGGCTCAGCAGAGGAGGGTGCCCTAGCAGGAGTTCTGTGGGATCGAGGCCTAGTCTGTTGAGGGTCCTCTTCCCCCTTTTTGGCATCATGCAGATATTCTATCATCAGGCTTATCTTTTGGAATTCTGAGGCCTGAATGGAGGCTATCTGCTCTAGGGCCTCTGGTAGAGTCTGAGTAACAGAGGTAAGGCCTTCAATGAGACCTTGCTGCTTCTGAATGGCAGAAAAGATGTCCTTGTTATTGGCTTCAAGCAGCACCAATTTTTGATATCTGTCTCTGTCAATAGATAGGAGAGCTTGAGCTTGTTCTTGGTGAGCTCTGCACATTTCCTCAATGGAGGTCAGTTGCCTCCTAATGCTGGCATCAGAATTCTTCAGAGCCTCAAGATTCTCTGAGATAGAGTTAATTGTCTGTCCTTGATTTAGGAGAGTCTGTTGAAAGATAGAGAGTGTTTTGTGGATACCTACCACTTCTGTTGACAGGGCATCTGTTCTGGCAGAGGAGGAGGCTATGAAGTTGTTGAGTGTTCCTGTGAGTTTCTCAAATCGATCAGATATGAACTGCATTCCTGAATTGAGATTATCATTCACATGAGCAAGGTGCCCATAGTGTTTATCATTGATCTCTATCAACTTGTCCATGCCTTGGAGGATTTGTCCACCAAAGTCTTCTGCTGATTCAACAAATTTGTTGAAGGGAATGTGATTCTGTTGTCCATCAGCTGGAGGCATCTCTAGACCTCTTCCCTTAGGCAAGGGGTGATGTTCTTGGACAGATGAGAGAGATTGGACACACAGTTCATGCTCCAGTTGAGTCAGAGGAGGGGTCTTCTGTCTCTTTGATGTGGCTTGATATGACTTGCTGACCATGAATCCATCCATGTCAGATGAATCTTCATAAGAAGAGTATATGGGTATTGTGTTCCTGATGACCTTCTTCTTCTTTCGGAAGGAGGGATTGGGGGCAGTTGAATGTCTAGAATGGCCTTGGGGTGCAGAGATGGGGGAGATAGTTGTAGGGTCAGAATCTCTGAGAAACCATACAGGTTTAAGCTTCTCTGCAGGTTGGTGTGGACGAGGTGATTCTGGTGGAGGGGTTTGATGTTCAGATTCGGAGGATGAAGAGGATTTCTGTTGAGAGGAGGGGTTCTGATGCTGGGGTGAGGTTTGAATAGGTGAGGCATTCTGTTGAGGAGGAGATGGTGGAGGTGAAGGTGAGCGGTTTCAGAAAGGAAACAATGGCTCTGCAGGGTGATGCAATTTTCTGTTTGGGTGAGTGTGGAGGAGTGGGGGGTTTCTGTTCAGGAGATTTAGGTAGAAGGGTTTCTGGTGGAGGGGTTTCTGTGCTGGTGGGAGGTAAGGGAATATGGGGTTCTGTTGAGATATTAACAGAAGGGGTTGGAGAGTTTACCTCAATGATGTTATCCTTAAGCAAAGAAGTCCTCCACTCCTTGATATGTTCCATCATAGCTTGCCCTTCTGTCTTGGGTACAGAGGGCTCTCCTGGATTGAAGTTGGGTTGCACAGAGTCAGTTGCCATCTTGGTGAACAGCCATTCTTCAAAGGCTTCTACCTCTCCATCTTCTAGAGGTTTGACTGTCTCCTCTGAGGGTGAGGAAACGAGGACAGCCTTTCCTTTGTAGCTTGCCTTCTTCTTCTCAAGGACAGAGTGAAGAAAGTTGAGGGAAAAGCATTTTGAGACATCATCAGTCCCAACCCAATTCAGGATGGCTTCTTCTTCTGCCTCATAGTGATCAAAATATTGGATTATTTTGTGGAGGGGTCCCATTCTCCATCTTCTCCATTCAAGGACCCGGGTAAACTGTCTGTCAAGCAAGGACAGATACCCATCTTTGACATGACTAGGGTGCTCTGTTGGAATTGACACCCTATTCTGGTCAGGAGATGCAGCAGAGGTGGGGATCTCTGGTTCCCCCTGAGTGTCTGCCACTTCCTCAGACACTGAGACCACAGGTTTAGCAACCTTCTTCTTCGATTTTGTGGTCCTCTTCCTCTTCTGTCCAGCCTTCATGGTTGGAGGAGCAACTGGTTCTGCCTTCTTGGTCTTCTTCTTCTTTTCAGCAGAAGGGGCTCCAGAGAGGGGTTTCTGCACCTTCTCTCCTTGTTGTCTTTTAGCCTCAAGCTGAAGCTGTCTCTTCAGCTCTGCTTTTATAACTTTTTCCCTGTTTGGAGAGGCAGACAGGAAAATTACCTTGGTGTGATCCATAGCTGTGGCCTTCCTCAAGGTTACCCCTTGTTTGAGGAGCACTTCTGAGATGAGCAGTCCATGCCCTAGCTTCCCAGAGTAGAGGCTAATCTTTGGGTTCTTCTTCTTGATAACCTCAATCAGGGACTTCACCATGACTTGTCCCCAGTTGATGTTTACCCCATGATGCACTGCATAGAGGGCCTTGGCATTTGCAGTTGTGACATCATCGGTGGAGGTATATTTGCACCATAAACATTTGTGGAAAATGTTAATGAGCAGCTCAAATTCCTTCTTGAGCAGGTTCTTCTTGATGTTGACCTTCTCTACTTCCTCACCTTTTCTGCAAAACTTCTTCTTGAATTCTGGCAGAGGTATGTCAGTATCCTCCAGATCAAGTAGAGAGGCCCTGCCTTCCTCTAGTTGTATATTGAAGATTTTGTTGATGACGTCAGCATCAATCACAACTTCTTCTCCTTGGACGATGGAGGAGATGTTTTCATCCTTGAAGGATGCGTTGAGATAGAACTCAACAGTGTCAATGTTACTGTAGGCCTCATAAGCATGAGTGATGACCTTGCTCAGTTGACACTGTGACAGTCCGTCAACAATGGTGGTCATCCTCTCCCTTTTCTCTGCGAACCTGGGTAGGACTTCCAGTTCGCATCTCATCCCTGTCAGTACATTCTTGAGAAGAGTTGCCTTTTGTTCCTTGGAAAGATCAGAGAAGCTCAAGAAAGCCATGGACGATTTTAGCGGTTTGAGAGTTTTGGAGAGATAAGAGTTCACAAGCTTGAGAGTTATGAAAGCAGTAACGGTTTAGGTTTGCGAAAGGGGATTTTATGGGTACGGGTTAGTGGACGTTTGAGATAATTTACGGTTCCAAGGTACCAATAAATGTAAAAAGGGGCGCAGTAAATATTATGCGGCTGGATACCGTTTTAAGGGTAAAAGGGTAAAAGACCTTTAATAATTTACTAGGTCACCCGGTTTTCAGAAATTTTCTTCAGAATTTTCTAAGTCCACAACCTTCTGTTAGACATAAGAGGGGGTTTTCTGTAGAAAGGGTTTCTGTTTGCAGAGGTGTTCTGCCAGGGTAGAGAACAGAAGGGGTTGACAGAAGGGGTTCTGCAATAGGTATTCTGTTAACAGGAATTTAGCAACAGAGAGCCTTCCTTTTCAACTTTCCCTTGGAATCTCATCCATCATTCCCAATTCCTCTCTTAGTTTGTTGAACCTAGCCTCAGGAAGAGGCTTTGTCAGTATATCTGCAAGCTGGTCTTCTGTTGGCACATGTTCCATGCAAATGTGCTTCTTTTCAACATGATCTCTGATGAAGTGATGTCTGATCTCAATGTGCTTTGTCCTGGAGTGAAGAACTGGATTTTGAGTGATAGCAATGGCACTGGTGTTGTCACACAACAACTTGATCTCCTTTGCTTGAATTCCATAGTCCTTCAGTTGTTGCTTCATCCAGAGTAGCTGAGCACATCAACTCCCAGCTGCAATGTACTCAGCCTCAGCTGTACTTGTTGAGATGGAGTTCTGCTTCTTGCTAAACCAGGAAACAAGCCTTCCTCCTAGCAATTGGCAGTGACCAGAGGTGCTCTTTCTGTCTAGTCTGCAACCTGCAAAATCTGAGTCAGAATAACCAATTAGTTCAAAGTTACCTCCCTTTGGATACCATAGGCCTGCATTTGGATTTCCTTTGATATATCTGATGATTCTCTTTGCAGCACTTAGATGGCTTTCCTTGGGCTTTGATTGGTATCTGGCACAGATTCCAACAGAGAATGAGATGTCTGGTCTGCTTGCAGTCAGGTACAACAGAGATCCTATGATCCCTCTGTATGTTGTTGCATCAACATCCTTTCCTTCATCATCTGGACCAATTCCTTGTGAGGTGTTCATGGGAATCTTCACTGAGGATTTGCCTTCCACTCCAAACTTCTTGATTAGATCTCTGGTGTACTTTCCTTGATTGATAAAGATCCCTTCTGGAAATTGTTTGACTTGAAGTCCTAGGAAGTAACTGAGTTCTCCCATCATACTCATTTCAAATTGACTCTGCATCACTTGAGAAAATTTCTTGCACAATTCTGGATTAGTACTACCAAATATAATATCATCAACATATATTTGTACTAACAGAATATGATTAGCAACAGAGATTTGAAATAGAGTTTTGTCAACCTTTCCTTTAGTAAACCCATGGTTCACTAAGAAAAGGGACAATGTGTCATACCAGGCTCTAAGAGCTTGCTTAAGACCATAGAGGGCCTTTTTAAGCTTGTAGACACAAGAAGATTGAGTAGGAATGACAAAACCTGGTGGTTGTTCCACATAAACTTCCTCTTCAAGATCTCCATTCAGAAATGCACTCTTGACATCCATCTGGTAGACCTTGGTGTTGTTGTAAGCAGCATAGGCTAGAAAGATTCTGATGGCTTCAAGTCTGGCAACTGGTGCAAAAGTCTCATCAAAATCAATTCCTTCTTCTTGACAATATCCTTTAGCTACCAGCCTTGCTTTATTCCTTACAATGTTGCCATCTTCATCTGCTTTGTTCTTGAATACCCATTTGGTTCCAATGACATTCTGGTGCTTTGGCCTAGGAACAAGTTCTCATACTTTGTTCCTTTCAAACTGAGTAAGCTCTTCTTGCATAGCATTGATCCAATCTGAGTCTGCAAGGGCTTCTTCAACTGTCATAGGTTCCATTTGAGATATATAGCATGCAAGCATTGCTTCTCTTCTTGATGTGGATCTGGTTTGAACTCCACTTCTGATTTGACCAATCATTTGGTTAGGGGGATGATCTCTTAACCATGTTAGGTCAGGTTCTGTCAGCTGTTGTCTTGGTCTCTCTGGTTCCTCATCTTTAGAGTCTTCATCTTCATTCAACAGAAGGGGGTTTGGTGCAGGTGTTGGAAATGCAGGGTTGTCTGTCACCTCTTCTGTTGGTTCTGGTGTTCTGTCTTCTATGCTGACTTCCTTGAGGCTCTCTGTTACCTCTTTAACAGAGATGCTTTCATCAAACTTCACATATATAGATTCTTCAACATGTAGGGTTCTCCTGTTGAGTACTCTATAGGCTTTACTGGTGTTTGAATAGCCTATAAAGACTCCTTCATCAGCCTTCTCTTGAAAGACTTTCAGATGCTCTTTTCCATTGTTAAGTATGTAGCACTTGCATCCAAATACATGAAAGTAGCTGATGTTAGGTTTTCTTCCCTTCCAGAGTTCATAAGGGGTCTTCTGGTGATTCTTGTTGATTATGCTTCTGTTCTGAGTATAGCATGCAGTATTGATTCCTTCAGCCCAATATCTCATAGGCAATCCAGATTCTGCAATCATTGTTCTTGCAGCTTCTTTTAAAGTTCTGTTCCTTCTTTCTGCTACGCCATTCTGTTGAGGGGTTCTGGCGGCAGAAAGTTGATGAAAAGTCCCATTCTGATCACAGAAGTCCTTTATGACTTGGTTGACAAATTCAGTTCCTCTGTCTGATCTGATTGTCTTCACTTTCAAGTTCTTCTCAGTCTGAAGTTGCTTTAACAGAGATGACAACTTCTGAAGAGTTTCATTTTTCTTTGATAGAAAAATAGTCCATGTATATCTGGAGTAGTCATCAACCATGACTAGGGTATATTTTTTGCCACCAACGCTTGGAGTCTCAACAGGTCCAAATAAATCCATGTGAATCAGATTTAAAGGACTTGTAGAAAGATCTCCAGCAATGGGTTTGAAGGAATTCTTCACTTGTTTGCCCTTCTGACATGCGCTGCAGAGGGTCTCCTTCTTGTACACAATGTCTGGTAGCCCTTCTACAATGTGTTCTCTGGCCAGTTTGTTGATTGTTTTGAAATTCAAATGGTTGAGCTTTTTTGTGCCAGTCCCAGCTCAGTTTTGAATCTCCTTTGGCTATCAGGCAAACTCCATCCTTTGTTGTGTTCCAATCAACTACATAAATATTCTTCTTCCTTGATGCTGTCAGAACCACTTCCTTTGTTGTCTCATGCTTCACATAGCAGAAGTCCTTGGTGAATTCAACAGTGTAGCCTTTGTCACAGAATTGGCTAGCACTTAGCAAGTTGAACTTCAGCCCTTTGACATATGAGACATCATCAATGACTATCTGATTTTTTATCAGCTTTCCTCTTCCTTTTGTTTGACCTTCTTTGTCATTACCTCCAAAGGTAACTCTAGGTCCTTTGCATTTCTGGAACTCTGTTAGGCAACTTCTGCCACCTGTCATGTGCCTGGAGCATCCACTATCAATAAACCATTCTTGTTCAGAGATAGCTCCAGCACACAGTTCCTGCAAGATTAAAAGAAAGATTTAGGTACCCAAGCAATGCTGGGTCCTGGGGGGTCATGGAGTCTGGGTAGTTGGTACCATTTTGGTCTCATCAAGTGAAACCTTGGTGGGTGGTACCCATTGTCCACCTGGTAGTTATAGTAAACTGAAGTGTGATTCACTTTGGGCAGATGCTTGTGAGGGTCATGCTTCCTGTTTACATACTTTTGCATAGCTTTCTTTGTTGGAAAGAAGTCCCATATACTATCAAGAGCAGAGGGACGGTTAGCTTTGGGCTTCTGAAGTTGACCAGCCAACCTCTTCTGCCTAAAGTTAACTTTCTCTTGATATTTGCCCTTCTGGTGATCATTTCTGGCACGATTGACATGAGGTTGTCTGTCAATGAATGGTCTTTTATTTTTGTTATCTTGAAAACCTTTTCTGTTGTTAGGTTTTCTGCCAGGTTCATTATTTTTCAAAAAGGGTTTCTGTTGAATCTTTATCTTTCCCTTTTCTGGTCTGACTTCCTCATGAACAACCTTGGTGCCAGATACACCAGCTTGACAAATGGGGCTAGAAATCAGTGGCACTATGACCTTATCTGCCTTAGCAACACTGGTGCTAGGCATTACAGAAGGCTCACCTGATTTTGTTGAGTCATAACCAAGACCAAAACCAGTGCCAATCTGTTGATCAAGTACAATCTTTTCCATGGAAGACTGGGCCTTCTGGTAAGCTTTGTACTTAATCTCGAGAGGCTCTATTTCCCTTATTCTCTTGAGAAGAGAAACATTTTCAGTCTCCAGTTGATCTCTTTCCTTAATTAGAAGATTGATTTTGATCTCAACCTCCTTCTTTAAGTCAAGAATTTCAACTTTTAACTTAATGTTTTCTTCTGTTACAGAAGAATAAGTGGCTTGTATGGCCTTAAACTCTTCCCAAAATTCTGACATTGAATCAGAATCAAAAGCTAAGCCTACCGAAGAAAAACTAGATTCAGAAGTAGAGGTTACCTCATCATCAGAATGAGCCATGAGGCAAAGGTCTTCTGTCTCTGTATCTAGGCAACAGAATGCCTCATCAGAATCTGAGTCAGAACTGGATTCTGTTTCTGACAGAGGGTCTTTTTCTAGTTGTTCTGTCACAAGTGCCTTTCTCCTTCTGGAGTTGTCTTCGTACTTCTTCTTTTCTCCATCATGTCCTTGTTTCTTGGACACCCTTGGATGGGGACAATCAGCCTTGAAGTGACCAGGTTGTCTGCAATTGTAACAGAGAAGCTCACCACTGCTTTCTGTTGTTTTGACCTTCTGGTATGGCTTTCTGTTGAAAGATGGACTCCTTCCATCTTTGGGATTCTTCATAAACTTTTTGAATCTCCTGGCAAAGGCAGCCATATATTCGTCAGATAAAAGTATTGAAGGGTCAAAATCATTTACCTTTGATGTGCTGGCAGTGAGGGCTGTAGTGGTCCTCTCTTCTGGTACATCTTCTTTTTCTTCAATCATCTCGAACTCATGAGCTTTGAGATCAGAGATGAGCTTATCAGTGGGATAAGCCTTTACATCCTTGCTGGCTTGGACATCAACTACCTTCATTTTCCATGCTGAGGGCAGTCTCCTCAACACCTTCAGGTTGATCTCCTTGGTGGTGAGTTCCTTGCCAAGCTCAGAGATCTCTCCAGTGAGAGTGAGGAGCCTGTCATACATCTTGGAGATGCTTTCACCAGGGAGAAGTTTGAAGTCATCAAACTTCTTGTTGGCTATAGTCAGTTTGTTGTCCTTCTCTTGCTCATCACCAGCTCCAATGAGCTCAAGAGTATCCCAGATTTCTTTTGCAGTTTTGCACTTCTTTATTCTGTTGAAGTACCTATCATCAATGGACTTGTAGAGGATGTCCTTAGCAATATTGTCCAGGTTGTACTTTCTTCTCTCTTCAGTGGTCCATTCTGACTTGGCTTTACTGATCATCTGGGGTCTGGTGTTGTCAATAGCATGCCCAGGATTGACCTTCTGGAAGCTTGTGAAAGGGCCAATATCAAGAACTTCCCACATCTCATCATGCAGGGCACAGAGATGTGCTTTCATCCGGATCCTCCAGTCATCAAACTTCAGATCTGAGAACATAAGATTCTTGGACAAGGAGTGATCCATTATATCAGATAGAAATGAGGTCAAACAGAAAAACAAGTGGATCTTTGTTCAGCAAATAACCTAAGAGATTATTAGAACAAGGAGGCTCTGATACCACTTGTTGGTCCCGGTTGTACTGGATACAGTCTAGAGGGGGGGTGAATAGACTGTATTGGTTTTTAGCTTTTTAAACTAAGTACCAGATTTTACAGAATAGCCTGTTCTGTTGACAGAACAGACTGGCAGCGGATGGGGTTCTGGTAGGGAGTTCTGTTGATTTAGCCTCAGAGAAGCAAAGGCAGTAGGCCTTCTGTTAACTCGTAGGACAAGTTCTGCTGAACACAGATACCAAGTCTAAGGAGTTAGACAGTTCTATCTAAGTGCAAATATTAAAGCAGTAAGTAAACGACACCAGGGATTTTTATAGTGGTTCAAGGAACAACTCGTTCCTCTAATCCACTGTTCCACTAAGCTTGTAAAAACGACCGTTTACAACGCCTTAGTCCTAGTACTTAAGAAGCTCTCCTCATCTTCTTCAAGCCTAGATGTCTCCTGGGATGCACTGCCTGGCTTCCTTTAAGACTGGTCCTTTTACTGAGATTCCTGGAAGTATCACCACTTCACAACTCAAGTTACTTGGACGTCCTTCTTGTAGCAAGAAGAGTTTCTGTTAACACAGGGGTTCCTCCAACTAGCTTCGTTACAAATGATGTGTATGTGATGAGCTTGAAGAGTTGAAGAACACTTGGAACTTTGCTTAAGTTGGAAAAAGTATTTTTCCAACTTCTGCCTTCTCTTGTAGAAGATGATGAAGTGTTAATCTCAAGGAGGCTTTTTGCTTTTCAGAGTTTGAATTTCTTGTATGAAGAGTTGTAGCAATGTTTAGCAAAAATTGCAAAGTTATCCGGTTGTTCTTCGTAGTGTATCTTTTATACTGAGGTTGTCTTCCCGTTGGAGGAGTAGGAGGACAACTGCATTTAATGCCCGAGCAGTTGACTTGACCAGTAGGACCCGGTAAAGTTGGCGGGTTACTATTTTGGGATAAGGTAATCCTGACATTGCGGCCAATCATCTGCAATTACTCTACGGAGCATGGGGAGCATTAAATGAGCATTTAATGCGCGTACTGTAGCTTTTCCGTTCAATACTCCTAGCCGTTGAAGGAATCTTTCAGTTGATTACCCGGCTTTGTGTAATTCTTCCAAGTGTTAGACCTTCTGGTGTCTTTAACTAAGAGTTGAACAGAGGAGGTCTGGAGCACTTCTGTTGAGAATATATCCAACAGAGAACCAGGAGGGTTTCTGTCAGAGTAAAGGCTAACAGAGACCCTGAGGTCTTCTGTTCTGAAGCAGAGAACCAAAGGTCCTCTGGTCAACAACGCCTTAGAAGGGTCTTCTGCTCTTGGAGCCCTTCTGCTCAGAAGGTCTTCTGCTCTTGGAGCCATTCTGCCAAGTCGATTACACTAAGAACTTTACAAATGAAAATTCTAATACATTAAGTCTAAATAGGGGTACTCTAAAGTCCTAATTAATCTAGCATCATCAAAATCTAAAAACAAATATTCCTTACAATAATTCTCCCTCCCACCTCCCAAATTATCTTAGAGAGCACATTCCCAACTTCATCTTGGAATAATTATGATGAGGACGAATTTGATCTTGAGTACTCCAGTCAGCTACAACATACCACAGGTGGATCCGGTTGTTGTCAACTGTGGTTACTGATTCTTTATCAAACAGTCAAATTTTGTCACTTCCAGTTATTCAACCAGTAGTTAACAAAAATGATTATTCAAACAAAGAGGGGATACCAAAAAGAAAAAGAGTTAATGCCTCAAATAGGAATAATAGCAAAGTTAATTGCCCATTTAGGACTATAAACGAACCATATGTTTCATAGGACCATTTTCAGAGTAGTAGACTAAAATACCCCTCTTCTAATATTTTAAATTTTAAAAATGTAAAATTAAAAACTATTGAAACCCTAGCAGTGACACTGCCACCGCCAGAGCCAAACCGCCCGCCGCCGGATCCTGCCTCCGCCCTCACCAGAGACGACGTCGTCTGTCGCCGCCCTCGCCGGTGAATGTGCCGCCCGTCGCCGCCCTCGCCGGTGAATGTGCCGCCCGTTGCCATCCTCGCCGCCTGCTGCCGCATCCTTGACGGCCCATCATTTCCACTCATCGCCGCCCCCTGATCGCCGCCGCTTCCCACACTGGCGACACCGTCCATGGCATAACACAAGAGTTTCAGATCTGTCAAAGAGTTGGCAGATTCATGTTGAAATATTAACACAAAAATGCCATAAATTTGACAAAAAGTGAAAAAACATGAAATAAATAACCAAATATTCAAACAACTAAATTGATCGGCGTCGCCATCCACCACCACCGCCATCCTCTGAACACGACAACTCAGGCAGAATAAATTTGCCTTTATGTTGGCAGATTTAGAGTTGTGGATTAGATCTACATCTTCCATAACACAAGAGTTTCAGATCTGCCAAAAAGTTGGCAGATTCATGTTGAAATATTAACACAAAAATGCCATAAATTTGACAAAAAATGAAAAAACATGAAATAAATAACCAAATATTCAAACAACTAAATTTTTTAGTGGAATAATTTTCTTAGCACAATAGCAAATTAGAAAAACGAAGCTATTGACAAAAAAAACACTTTATACAAAAGCATTTCTGTCATAATATGATGTTAATGGACACATTTCTGCCATAAACTTGGCCAAATCCGAAACAATCATCCAAAATGTTGAAAATCTGAATTTGTTTTAAAACTCAGAAACTAGAAATCAAAAAATCAAAACAGAAGCCCGAAAATTGGAAAATTCAATTCAAAATCCAAAACAACAGAGGAAAATCGAAGAGGAAGAGGAAGAAGAAGAAAATTCAAAATCCAAAAAAACAGAGGAAATCGAAGAGGAAGAGGAAGAGGAAGAAGAGGAAGAAGGAGAAGAGGAAGAAGGAGAAGAAGAACCTTAATGGCAGCGGCGAAATCGATGGCGTGAGAGGAAAGCGGTCGATCTTGTGCACAGGGCGAAGTCGACGGAGGCGGCGACAATGGCTTGGATGAAGCCGATGATGATGCGCAAGGAACCAAGAAAGAGAGAGAGGGATGTGCGCAGGAGAGAAGGGGAAGCGATTGGGGAGACGTGTGTAAAGGGATAGAGGGTAATAATGGAATGAAATATGCGGATGTTTTAAAATAGGAGTAAATCGATCCTATTTGGGGAAAAAAACATACATGGTCTTATTTGAGAATTTCTCTTCTTTTTTAGTCCTATATAGGACAATTACTTAAAGAAAAACAATGCAATAAAAGAGAACATAATAGTCAAAATTAAATGTAGTACACATCAAAAGAGCAATAAATTAAATGCTCTAACGTATTATTAGAAAACAAAGAAATAGAAATGAATTTCCAGCTGTATGAGTAGTTCAAATAAGATATATGAAGTCATTTTAATAAAAGATCAATCAACTTGTTGGCCACCATGTAACTCCCACAAATGATTTATGAGATCGGTCTTTAACTCTCGGTGCAATCTTTTATTTTGTATTTCCTTCATTCGAGTCTTCATCCTTGAAAAAAGGAAGGTAAAATCATGATCCGGAACAACATTGTCACTTGTATCTTCTCCCTCGGATTGCCAACTTTGAGGATCAATGCCTTGACTATTCTCACTTTCAACAATCATGTTATGTAAAATGATACATGTTTTCATAATCTTTCCTAAATCCTTTTGGTTCCACATACGTGCTGGACCTTTGATAATATGCCACCGACTTTGCAGTACTCCGAATGCTCGTTCTACATCTTTTCTTACAGACTCTTGATGCTTTGCAAATAATTTTTCCTTGAGAGAAGATGGATTTGAGATAGTTTGGATTAAAGTGGCATATTTCGGATAAATCCCATCTGATAAATAGTACCCCATATTGTAATGATGACCATTCACTACATAATTGCATAGTGGTGCTCTATCATTAACAAGGTCATCAAATAAGGGAGATCTATCTAAAACATTAACATCATTATTTGTACCGGCCATTCCAAAAAATGCATGCCAAATCCACAAATTTTTAGAAGCTACAATTTCCAAAACAAGAGTTGGAACTCTTTTGAAACCGTTAGTATGTGTCCCGTGCCAGGCCGTTGGACAATTTTTCCAATGCCAATGCATACAATCTAAACTACAAAGCATACCTGGAAATCCACGGTCTTCTCCCTCTTTCAAAAGTTGTGCAACATCATCTTTGTTCGGTTTTCGTAAATATTGCTTTTCAAAAATGCCAATTATAGCATCGCAGAATCGTTTCAAGCTCTCAATTATTGTGCTCTCTCCAATTTGGACATACTCGTCAAGAATATCTGCTGCACAACCATATGCTAACATACGTATTGAAGCTATGATTTTTTTGTAAAGGACTTAACCCGGGTCTTCCGACCGCGTCAACCTTTTGTGTAAAATAATCATCATAGGCCTCAATTGCTCTCAAAATTCGTTCAAATAATTCGATGTCCATCCGAAATCGTCGACGAAATTTCTCAGGTGTATACTTTGAGTTCTCACCATTGAAATAATCATTGACAATTAGATCATGGCGTTCTTTCCTATCACGATTTATATATCGTCTACCACTTATTGAACCGCCATGAGGACCTTTGCTACATATTAGCATAGGAGACAATATCAATGGGACTTGAACTGCACATGTCTCCACTACATCAATGTTCATTTCCGCAAAAATGTCACCGTCCCTCCTTAGTTGATTCAGCATTTGTGTAGATAACGGTAGCGAATCATTGCTAGATGATGAGCTATTGGAATCCGAGTCATAACTAGGTGTTGTCATTTTTATCAAAACTAATCTGTTTACAAAAACTATACATTATTTTCAAAAAGTCATCAAGAGGCTCAATAAAAATAATACTCCCTCAGTCCCAAATTGTAAGATACATTTACTATTCACTTGGTCAACAGAAATCACTCTTAATCTTTTACTTTATATAACAAAAGTTTATTAAATTTGAATTATTTTTTGCAGGTTTTGTAGCGGTTTTAATGTAGTTTATGAATATGTAAATTTTATTTTCTAAAACTAATTTGAGTGTTGACAGGGATCAATTTGCTTTATCGTCGGTCAAACATCGTAAACCGTAAAGTATCTTACAAATTGGGACAGAAGGAGTAATAAATAAACAAATTAAATAGTTTTAATCAAAGATTTTCATAGAAATTAAAAGTAATAGATATAGATCAAATGATTTGAATAATAGATGATAGATCAAATTAAATGAATTGATATACGTAAGCATTACCTCTACGTATTTTTTTTAAACCCAGAAGTCATTGATCAAAGAAGATAGTTGTATGGCTTTTGATCTGTCAATAATCAATGATGTGAATTGATAACTACGGAGTATTTTGCATAGAAGCCGGCAATGATGTGAATTGATAACTACGGAGTATTTTGCATAGAAGCCGGCGCATCTGGAATGTTTTTGGGATTCAAGAGTAATATAATTAAAATGGGTTATTTTACACGTTGGTGAAATATGGGCTGTTAAACATCGAGCATTGCACAGGAATTCTGGGATCTCAATGTTCACTTAATGACTCCAACGTGATGTGGTTGACAGATCCATATATTAATTGGCACGTGTCAATTTTTTTAATTGCCACAATGTTAACCGTACGCCATTGTGGATGCTCTTATGATGTATACATGACCCTAAGAACACGTCAGAGTAATCCATATTTGAATAATTGAACCAGCATAGACTAATCCAACTAATCTCTAATTAGTCAGCACTGAGCCACTAATTTTGGCGACTTCAAACAATGACTTTGAATGCTCTGCTTGAATGCACTCGTATTAAGCAAGACAATACAGACGCAGAAGGAGCGGAAGCGCCGGAAACCAGAATAATCGAATCGAATTGCGGAGGAGCCAAGCGGACGTATCTTAGCGAATGGCCGGTGTTATGCCTTTGAAAGAGACGTTCTTCATTTCTCATGGCTCGCCAACTCTCTCCATCGACGAATCCCTACCGGCCCGCCGTTTTCTCGAATCTTTCCGGGAGAAAATCTTCCCGGAGAAGCCCACCGCAATCCTAGTCATCTCCGCCCACTGGGAGACCTCCGTCCCTACCATCAATTCCATCCGCGGCCGCAACGAAACCATCCATGACTTCTACGGCTTCCCCAAGCAAATGTATCAGGTTAGCCATCCGCCTTACACGCGCCAAATCTCCAATATTCTATATCTGTGTGTGTGTGTGTGTTCATTTTGGTAGTCGGGATTTAGTGATACCAGCGTCCTGTAGTTTGTTTAATAAGGACGGTTATCAAGCGGTCATGATTTGGGGACGATTCCTTGATTTCATAACACTAATTTGATAACAAAGCTTAGCATGATTAACTAATCCCGGAAGGTGGATCATTTTTGCGTCACTTATGAACCGTGATGCCTTCTGCAGCCTCCTTTGCGTGAAACTGTGAAAGTTGAGCCTAACCCGCCCTCTGAGGCTCTGACTTCTACTAAATCCACAGGCTTAAGCCTTACCTGTCATGATGCTAACTACATAAAAATTGAGCCTAACTCACCTCTCTATTATAACTTATAAGTAAATATACACCAACCCATCCTAGCTAACAACTATCATCAGATTGGAAATATTGGATTCTTATGTTTTGTTAAATTAGGTTTGACTGCCTAAAAGACCATACGAACTGGCAATTTGTATCAAGTGATACTACATTCGAAAATAGAGAATGCCAACCAACATATTAAGGCTTTGTATTACTCTTCCTATAAGGATGACATATGACCTATTTGTTGAAGTTTATGATCGGAATTAATTGATTATCATTGCTATGATGTACATCCGTATATATAGAGTTACAAACAAAGAGTCATGGTCTATGTAACTAACTAGGAGATAAGAATACATATTCAAATTAATTACAAAGAGATAATATGAGATAAATATTATGATTTATCTCTATCACTATTAAAGTAATAATTGTGTTTGAAAATTACTTGAGATAGACGATGAAGAAATCCTTATTTGGGTCAATAGTGGAGTATTCGGGTGTGCTCATAAAGTCATAATCGGTTTTATAGGGTACAAATTATAAACATCATCTTTAGCGTTGTCAATCATGAATAGCGTTGCGTGGAGGCCAACGCTGAAAATGATATAGGGGTAAAGGCGTAAAGCGGATAGCGGGACGAATGCTATTCTGACAATATATATGCATAATACATAATTATATGTATGCATGTAATTACATGCCATGCTCATATCAAATCCAATAAATGATAAATATATTACTCGAAGTCTCAATAAATGATAAATATATGCCTCTCCGCTATAGGCAATCTAGTAGCGCCTAGCCCTGCTGTTATCGTGCTATTAACTTCACTGATCACTGGTCACCTTGTACCTACATATTCTATTAATGGCAGCTCAAGTATCCAGCACCAGGAGCTCCAGACTTAGCAAAAAGGACAGCTGAGTTACTTCTCTCTTCTGGTTTCAAGAAAGTGGAAAAAGACACAAGACGTGGTTTGGATCATGGGGCATGGGTTCCTCTTATGCTCATGTATCCAGACGCTGATATCCCAGTTTGCCAGCTTTCTGTCCAGCCAAACATGAATGGAACACACCATTACAATATGGGTAAATCATTGGCTCCTCTTAAGGAAGAAGGTGTTCTCATATTTGGGTCTGGATCTGCCACTCATAACTTACGGGCTCTCAGGAGTGAAGGTCCTCCTCTTCCTTGGGCTAAGGAATTTGATGACTGGCTCCAAGTTTCCCTTCTCAATGGAAGGTAAGTCATCTGTGATATTATTTTGTCTTAATATTGAAACTTTTTTTTGGTGGTGTGAAAAGAGAACTTTCCATTTTGGTCCCACAAACATCAAGTCATTTCCAGTTTTAGCCCCAATTGTCATTTTTTCACTTTTGGCACTGATAGGAGTGGTCAAAATAGATAGAAAACTCAGTAAGAAATGGGAGAGATGATCGGGAATTTTATTATCCAACCGAACAGATCACAAGAGGATACAGTGCTCAGGGCAAATTCGAGGGGCCCAACCTCCAAAAAGTTCTGACATCCACTAAATTCAGCCTGCATTTATTAGCTACTAACATACTATTTATAGTAAAGTGTCCACGCAGGGACAAAAGTAAATAACTAACTTATGAGCAAATTTACTAAACTGCCCTTCCCCTCTTCCTTTGATAAACTTTATTAAAATATTTAATAGGTGGCTGAGCTGTCATCCTATCAATACTCCCTCCCTGAAAATTCACCTTGTCCTCAAGGTGAAACTCAGGGAATAGATCCTTCATTACTTGTGCATCTTCCCAAGTATCTTCAAAATTTGGTAAACCCTTCCAATGTATGAGAACCTCCTCTTTTCCTTCCTGGTTTCTTCTGCTCTCCACCACCTCTTCTGGTATCACTTGTAGCTCTAGTTCTTCATTAAGGCATTTGGGCAGGTCCTGGCAAACAGTAGTAGGTGCTAAGGCCTTCTTCAATAAGGAAACATGGAACACAGGATGTATCCGGCTGTTCTCTGGAAGTTTGAGTTTATAAGCTACAGGGCCAATTTTCTCCAATATCTGAAAGGGGCCATAAAATCTGGGTCTCAGCTTCTGATTAATCCTCTTGGCCAGACTTTGAAGTTTGTAAGGCTGTATTTTGAGATAGACACTGTCTCCCTCAGTCAACTCCATCTCCCTCCTATGCTTATTTGCTTGTTGTTGCATTAGATTCTGAGCTTGAGCTAGGTTTCCTTTTAATTCCTCCAACATGGCATTCCTTTGGGCTGTCAATTTAGATACTTCCTCCACAGCAGTTAAAGACACCCCCCCCTGATGACTGCAGGAGGGTCTTGCCCAAATAATGCTTTGTAAGGGGTCAATTTCAAAGAAGAGTGGTAGTTGGTGTTGTACCAGAATTCAGCCCAATGTAGCCAATGGGTCCACTGTCTAGGCTTCCTCCCAGTGAGGCATCTCAGATATGTTTCCAGGCAACGATTTACAACCTCAGTCTGCCCATCTGTCTGAGGATGGTAGGCTGTGCTGAATTTAAGCTGGGTACCTGCCAATTTGAAAAGCTCTGACCAGAAGGAGCTCATAAATACCCTATCCCTATCACTTACAATAGATTTAGGAAATCCGTGTAGTTTAACCACCTCTTTTGTGAATAAATCTGCAACTTCCTTGGCATTGTAGGGATGAGATAGAGCTAAGAAGTGTGCATATTTCGTCAATCTGTCCACCACCACTAAGATTGTATCTTTGCCCTGGGATCTTGGTAGCCCCCCAATGAAGTCCATACTGATGTCTGTCCAAATACTGCTGGGAATGGGCAGGGGATGTAGCAATCCAGCGGGTTTCAGAGCTTGATATTTATTTGTTTGGCAAGTGGTACATCCTTCAACAAATTTTTTTATGTTAGTCTTCATTCCATACCAATAAAACAGATTGCTGATCCTCTTCATGGTTCTAAAGTACCCTGAATGACCTCCCACTGATGAATCATGATATTCTTTTAACACCTTGAGTACTCTAGGGGACTGCCTAGGCAGTACCAGCTTCTTCTGGTAATACAATAACCCTTTAATAATCTGAAAGTCTGGATGCTGATCAGGTTGAGAGATGATCTTCTGAATCAGGTCATGGCATTTAGGGTCAGAATGTAGCTCCTCCTCTAACCCCTCCCACTCTTGACAAGTGACAATGGAGAGTGAGTGTAGAATAGGTCTTCTAGATAAGGCATCAGCAGCTCTATTTTGAATTCCAGGTTTGTACTTGATGGTAAAATTGTACCCTAGCAATTTAGAGGTCCACTTCTGCTGCTCCTCCCCCATAATTCTCTGTTCAGCCAAAAACCTTAAGCTTTTTTGATCTGTATGGATCTCAAAAAATCTACCCAACAGATATGGCCTCCATCTCTGTACAGCTAAAACGATAGCCATGAGCTCTCTTTCATAAACTGACTTGCACTGATTTTTCTTGGATAGTTCTTTGCTCATATAAGCTATGGGCCTCCCTTCCTGCATCAGGACTGCCCCTAGCCCTGTACCTGAGGCATCAGTCTCTAGTATGAAGAGTTTGTTGAAATCTGGTACTGCTAGCACCGGGAGAGAGGTCATGACTTGTTTCAGTTCAGTAAAAGCAGTAGTGGCATTTGAATCCCATTTGAAACTGTCCTTCTTGAGTAATTGGGTAAGAGGTAAGGCAAGTTTACCATAATTCTTCACGAACTTCCTATAATATCCAGTCAGCCCAAGAAACCCTCTTAACCCTTTCAGATTCTTAGGTTCTGGCCAACTGAGCATAGCTTCTATTTTGGCTGGATCAGCTGCCACACCCTGTCCAGATATAATATGACCCAAGTACACCAATTGGGACCTTCCAAAAGAGCATTTCTTCAAATTAATAACCAACTGATTTTCCTTTAACACAGATAACACTTCTCTCATGTGCATAAGGTGGTCTTCTTTAGATCTGCTGTACACAAGGATGTCATCGAAGAAAACCAAAGCAAATTTTCTCAAAAATGGTCTCAATACCTGATTCATTAGAGCCTGAAAAGTGGAGGGGGCATTGGTTAACCCAAAGGGCATGACCAAGTACTCATAATGCCCTTCGTGGGTTCTAAAAGCAGTTTTCTGTATATCTGCCTCCTTCATTCTTATTTGGTGATACCCCGACTTGAGATCTAGTTTTGAAAAGATTATGGCACCTCCTAGCTCATCCAACAGCTCTTCAATAATGGGTATGGGAAACTTGTCAGGGACAGTAATCTGATTTAGGGCTCTATAATCTCCACAGAACCTCCATCCCCCATCTTTCTTTCTGGCTAACAATATAGGGCTGCTATATGGGCTGTTACTGTGTTGAATAATTCCAGACTGCAGCATTTCTTTGATGATCTTCTCTATTTCATTTTTTTGATACTGGGGGTACCTATAGGGTCGGATGTTGGGTATGTCAGCTCCCTCCTTGATGTTGATAGCATGATCACATGCTCTGTGGGGTGGTAACCCTTGCAAAGGAGTGGTTACCTCTTTGAATTCTGCCAACAATTCCTCCCACCCCTGATCCTTCATATTTTCTTCTTTTTCTTCTGTAAGAATGCCTTCACATAAGATAAGATATCCATCCCCATGGTCCTGTATGATCTGAGTCATGGTCTGCAAAGATACTTCAAGTGAATTGAGCTGTGAGTCCCCTTGGATGGACTGCCTTACTCCCAATTGTTGCCATGTGATGATTTGCTTCTTGAAATTCACTTCCACATCCCCTAAGGTAGTCAGCCATTCCATGCCAAGAACCAAATCAGTACCCCCTAATTCTAATACATAGAACTTCTGGTTAATAATGGTGTCCTGCAGCCTTAAGCTCAGCCCATCACACCTGCCATTATTCGAGATTTTATCACCGTTCCCTACCTGCACTTTGTACCCAGCAATGGTCTGGTAGGGTATGCCCAATTTTTCCACCAGTTCTTGAGATATGAAGTTGTGAGTGGCCCCGCTATCAATCAATGCTTCTACTGAAAATTCCCCTTGGCTCCATTTCAGACTGCCTCTCACCTTAAAAGCTTTCATGGAAGGTATCCCTTCCCTGCTCATCACAGAGAGCTGCATGGTTTTTGACTCCATATTGATCTCCTCTTCCTCAGCTAGTTCAGGTTCAGTTGATTCTGACTCCACCTCTTCATCAGAATCTTCTACTAATATCAGTTTGTAATTTTTCAGTTTGCAGGTGTGTTCCTTACTCCACTTTTCCCCGCACTTGAAACAGAGTCCCCTCCTACTCCTGTCTTGATATTCCTCTTGAGAAAGTTGTGGCCCTACCCGCTTGATACCTGGGGGGTTGATTTCAGTCACCCTTACCCCTGCAGGAGTGTACCAAGGCTGTTTGCCTTTGTTATCTGCAGTGTTTTTACTTCCAGTGTTGGACCATGGTTCTCCACTTTTTGCCTTAAATCCTTCTCCCCATACTGGTGGTTTGACATTCATGTTGCTCTTATCCTTCCCACCTGCTCTTTCCTCCCCCTTAGGTTTCCAATACACAGCATCATTTCGTTGTTCAATCAACAATGCCCTATCCATGATTGCAGATAGGGACCTGGAATTATACAGTTTTAGTTCAGTTTTAACATCCTCCTTGAGACCATTAATGAAGATGCCTCTCAGAATACCTCTGTCCACGTCTTTCTGGGGAGCTATAACCATCTCGAATTCATCCCTGTACTCCTGCACAGTACCCGTTTGCTTCAAGCTCAGCATAGGCCCATACGGATTCTGTATTAAATCAGGTTGAAACCTTCGGATCACCGCATCCTTCAAATTTTCCCAAGTTCTCTCCTCGGCTTGGTGTTCCCACCACTGAAACCAGTTTAAGGCCCGATCCTCCATCGCAACTACAGCGACCTCTACTTTATCTTTCTCATCTATCTGGTTCAGTCGGTAATAGCGCTCCATTCTCACGATCCAGTTGTAAGCACCCTCCCCATTAAATAGAGGTAGGTCTACCTTCCTGCCAGTATGTATCCTTCGAGAGCGAGCTTTAGAATGTACAGAATTACCTCTCGATGGCTCAGGGCTGTGGGTCGATTGCGAATGGTGGCGAGTTTGTGATCGCGATCTTCCCCGAGGCTGATCGCGAAGGCTCTGGATCTGTTCGTTCATGGCGGCCATCGAAGCTGCTACGTTGCTCTGAATTTGTTCGTTCATCGTCGCTATTGAAGCTGCGATGTTTGCGAGTTCCCGTTCCAAGGTATCAACTCGGTTTTCCATTTTTGACCTCGTTCTAACCATCCACCTCTGTACGCAGATTGTCTCGCCGTCGGAATTCACTTTCCGATTCCCCCCAAGAGCGATCGCTCTGATACCAGTGATAGGAGTGGTCAAAATAGATAGAAAACTCAGTAAGAAATGGGAGAGATGATCGGGAATTTTATTATCCAACCGAACAGATCACAAGAGGATACAGTGCTCAGGGCAAATTCGAGGGGCCCAACCTCCAAAAAGTTCTGACATCCACTAAATTCAGCCTGCATTTATTAGCTACTAACATACTATTTATAGTAAAGTGTCCACGCAGGGACAAAAGTAAATAACTAACTTATGAGCAAATTTACTAAACTGCCCTTCCCCTCTTCCTTTGATAAACTTTATTAAAATATTTAATAGGTGGCTGAGCTGTCATCCTATCAGGCACACAATTGTGGATTCAATATTTTCATGTCACTTGTGGTCCTTAGGACCACTTAGCAAGCTAATTTTTGTACACTTTCTGGTTGATTTTGGTGGGAGAAGTGACCAGAAAGACCAATAGTGACAAAATTGGTGTAATTATGGAGCAAAGTAAAATTACTGAATGTCAATGACTAAAAGTGGGAATGACTTCGGGTAAGGAAACTACAAGTAGAAAATTTCATATAACAAATAACCAAAATATGTTTGTCAAGTTTCCTATTTACCATTACACTCTTCTAGACCATTTATTGAATATGTTCATCTATGTTTTGTTTATTTGCACACATGCCTCTGAATGAACATTAAGGTCATGAATATTAGGAAGGGAAATTGAAGTAGAGGCCATTTCATGCAAGTAGTTTTCTATCTGTGAAGTTTATTAGGTGTATTATCCACAACATCAATGCTATTCAGATGACAAGTATATATCAGTTAGCATTTAATGATCTTGTCCATAAAAACATGGCCTGTATTTTTCACTTTTATGCCATTTGACTAGTGATATGGTGATATTCCAAAAGTCTCTACTTCTGACTATGACCATGTAGAGACCAGTTTACACTAATTTGAGAGAGCTAACTATGGAAGAAATCAAGATATGTAACAATGGAGGTAGCTCATATAACAGAAAATAGAGAGAGAAAATACAAGGCAGTTCCAACTCCTAAATCCCAAGCCCAAATGATAATTCCAACCTCCCTTCTATTCTACCATCCACCTCTATTTATACTAACTATTCTAATATTATTATTACTCTTATTATTATTAGTGCTATTCTGCTGGAGTCCTATCATATCTCCCCCCTTAAACATCCACCTTGTCCTCAAGGTGGGTGATAGGAATCCGCCTTGATCTTCAACTTTATCTTCATCCTGGCGCCTCTCCCTTCCCAATATCTCACTGAATTTTGTGCCTTTAGCTTTGGTACTGGAACCTTCATCCTCAAGTCCTTCTCAGCAGGAAAGAGTAGAAGTAAAGGCATGATGGCACCATGTTCCCTGGTGTAAAATTCTCCCTGTGTCTGCATCTCCTGTTGTATCCCTTGCTTTTGTTCCCACATCTTTTCCAAAGAATTGACCTTAATTTGATCGAGACCTGGAATCAGTTCAAAAGCATCTGATTTGAATTCCCCGTTATAATAGCAGATCAACATCTTCCCAGACATCTTCCCAGAGATCCAATCATACTTGAAACTTTCCAGCAAATATTTGTCTCTAAGACTCTCAGCAAAGAGCTTGATCCTTTCAAAATCTATGGAGGATAAGGCACAGCATGCTACATAATAAAGAGCAACAGCAACTTGCTTACAAAGATCTTCATCCAAATTCAGCAGTCTCTTACATAAGGCAGACATAGTCTGAGGAATTTCAGCTCTAAATGGATCATAGAGCAAACCAGTTTTAACCTTTTCACGAATACACATACAAACTTCAATTGTTTGATCCATAAACCTCTTCAAAAAATCCCTAGCTAACGGTTGAAAAACATCATTGATTACAAATTTGAGCATAGCCAAGAGGTCCCAAAACAAGCTACCCACTTCTAATCGTGTATCCCATAAATCAGTCTCCTGTTTGGATTGAGTCATATGACAAATATAGGTGTAAACTACTCGTTGAACCTCTCCATAAAGAGTGTGCAGTTCATCCAGCCACTTTCCATCACTTTGGACACCACTAGCAATTTCTGGCTTTAACGATAGATCCATGAGATGCTCTCTGTTTGAAACATCACTTACAACAACTTGATTTGCAAAGTCCAGGTCCACACGGATTATATTCAACTGGTATTCAAGAGTAAACTTATCAGCACATCTCAGTCCGGAATTAGAGTACCAAATTGGAGAAAGCATCAAACTGCTGCCCGTAACTGTCATCCCAGATTTGACCTTTGAGTGAGTGAAGTCTGATCCTTCAATTGCATTAATCTGTGGATCATTCTTCCTCAATTGCCTTGCTAAGGTACCCTGGAATAATACAACATCTTTACCCACCGTAGCTTGGTCCTGGCTGTCAGCATCAGCAACATACTTCTCCGTCCTTCTATTAGTGAGGTTGTGAACCATGTTACCCCTTTTCCAATTCTCATCTCTTTTACAGAGAATCTTGATATCTCCAGGCATCATAGGTAAGGATATCTGATTTATGTGCTTCGGAACCTTCCATAGTTCCATATTGTCTGATGAAATTCCCTTGCGTTGATTAACATCCTCTTCATGATCCGATTCCATAACTGTTGGTGCAGCCTATTTCCACTCGGTTTTCGATTCCAGATAAACCTGTGCAAGTTGAGAAGCTGCGTAAGAATAAGCCAGCAACTGCGAACTGGTGATTTCTGACTGGGACTCAGTCTTCAGTGTTGTCGATGGCGATCCACTTCCTGATTCCACGAGGTCTATAGCTTGCGCAGGGTGAGAATCGATGGAGTTCAGTGTCGTCGCTGAGATTTGCGCATGGTGAGAATTGACTTGCGATGACCATTGGTTATGCTCGTTTAACCGCGGCGAACTGGTAGCAACTTTTAGCGCCTGAGACGAATCTTGCGAACCCAGCGAATCAAACAGCGATGAACTTTGCGAACTCAACGAAATCTGCGAACATAGAAGCACTGTTCGCGTCTGCGAACTTGGAGGAACTGTTCGCAACTGCGAACCGGGAAATTCTTCCCTCGATCGATTCGCATTTTGACACGAACTGAGAGCTGGTGACAGAACCTGCGAAGAATTCTGCGATGGAGCATGTGAACGGCGAGAAGTTTCGAGCGATGTGACCTGCGAATTTAGCGATTGAGACGATCGGTAAGGACAGTCATGTTGAGTGTGGCTCCTTGAGTTTCTTGAACTTCTTCCCTCATGTTGAGCGTTCTGCTGCAGAATCAGTTTGCGCAACTCGGCGATATCTCTTCTCACCTTGTCGCTATCTTTCAGCAACCCCTCGATACTGTTCCGCATCTCCTTGCGGTCGCGTACCAGACTTTCCAGTCTTTCTTCCATCTTTGTGCGCGTATCAACCATGGCAGGAACGACTCTTTGATACCAATGATAGGGTAGAGACCAGTTTACACTAATTTGAGAGAGCTAACTATGGAAGAAATCAAGATATGTAACAATGGAGGTAGCTCATATAACAGAAAATAGAGAGAAAATACAAGGCAGTTCCAACTCCTAAATCCCAAGCCCAAATGATAATTCCAACCTCTCTTCTATTCTACCATCCACCTCTATTTATACTAACTATTCTAATATTATTATTACTCTTATTATTATTAGTGCTATTCTGCCGGAGTCCTATCAATTATCCACAACATCAATACTATTCAGATATGACAAGTATATATCAGTTAGCATTTAATGATCTTGGCCATAAAAACATGGCCTGTATTTTTCACTTTTATGCCATTTGACTAGTGATATGGTGATATTCCAAAAGTCTCTACTTCTGACTATGACCATGTGGAATGTCTTCTTTTTCAATCTCATATTTGCGTGGGATTGAAAAACCTCGGAGTTAGGAAATTCCCTGGATTCCCAATTCATGAAATTACAGGGATCACAATCCTCGTATCATAGTTATTCTAAGGAGTCCATACCACCTTTTCAAATTTATGGAAATATTTGCGGATATTTTGATGACAATATCGATAGCGGAAAATTTGAGAAGAATAAAGGCGCCTTGTGTATGCTTTATTTTTGAAGGATAATAATAGTATCAATATTTCTAGGGGTGAGCAAAATGACTGAACCGGCATGGTACTGAACCGGACCGGTATGGTACCGGACTGGAAAACGGGGTTTCAAACGGTTCTCAGAATTTTTTTCCCGAACTGGACCGGATTGGTTCCAAACCATGCCATGACCGGTTCTCATAAAATGAGAATCGGTACCGGACCGAACCGGACCGAATTATAATTTTATTGATTTATATAAGTTTATAATTGTATATACATGTATACCATATTATCATTATTTTGAGAGAAATTACCCAAAATAGGACTAAAACATTTGTATATTCCAAAATAGGACTTTCATGTTTTTATTCCCAAAATAGGACTAATTACTGTCATATTTTGACAGTACCAAACTTTAAACATGACAATATTTTCCAAACTTGGCAGTAATTACTCCTATTTTGGAAATAAAAATATAACAGTCCTATTTTGGAATTTTCAAACTTTTTTACTACTACTTCGGGAATTTTTCCTTAATTTGATTACTCATTTGCACTTTGCTAATCGCTAGTTCACTGCGAGCTGCCTGCAGGAACAGTGAGGCAGACTTTATAGTGGTGAAGCTTGTTCTATTGTTTGACTATAGGTTTACATTTAACATATTTAGCACTTTAGCCCATCTAAAAAAATATACTCAAACCAGTTTTCCCAAAATCCCAAAATAGTGTCTTGTTCAACCTGCGCTCCCAAAATAACGTAACCCTCGAACTGAGAGCTCCATTTCACCGTCGCACGGTCTGCAAATATTGTCTAGTTAATGAATTTCATAGTTTATATGCAATTCATTAACTATATAATATGAAAATTGATAATTGTGTGGATTTTTGGGTGATGACCAAGTTTTAATTTGTCGAAAAATGACATTGTTTGGTATTGGTATGGCTTGGTACCGGACCGTTTGAAAATGGAACCGTACCGAACGGGTTTAGGTGTAAGACCGAACCGAACCGAACCGTTTCAATAGTAACGGTCCGGGTACGGTAAGATATTGGACCGGACCGCGCCCACCCCTAAATATTTCAGTTATGCTTTGTGATACCTCCCTAATTTCTCAAAATGTTATAGTTCCCCCCCCCCCCCCCCCCCCCCCCCCCCCCCCCCAATTTTTGAAGACTGGTGCCTCATGGTGTAATTGCATTGTGCAATGCATTGTGCAATTACGAACAATGGTGCCGTCATTGTCCCAACATTACCAGATGTGATGATAAACTCATGTGGATCCCTCTTTAAGCTACAAAAGGACCTACATGACACACTTTCTTTAACTATTTGCTGGACTTATGTGATTTTGGTTACTTAATGCAATTCCAAATGTGACTCTTTTTTGGGGTTATTTAATTTCAACCACTAAATCATTGCAATCCAGACCCACATAGTTCTTTCGCCTCTTGCATTGTAAAGCTCCCCTACCCCCCTTTTTGCAATGAGGGAAATCCTCCAGCATTTCACACTGCAAAAGTAAACCAAACAAGCTATGAAAACCCTATGTGAAGGTCTGACCGAGGAGGGTACATGCTAGAGTCCATCTTGTGACAGTGTTGTGCTACATGCTCCATACCCTTTCCGGCCAAACCTCTGATTGATTTCTTTTAAAATTTCTTATGTGAGTTTATGTCTTTACATCTTGTGCAGGTATGAAGATGTTAACCACTATGATGAGAAAGCGCCACATACAAAGCTTGCACACCCGTGGCCTGAACACTTCTACCCACTACACGTTGCGATCGGAGCTGCAGGGGGGAAGCCGAGGGCGGAACTTATTCACCAGAGCTGGAGCAATGGCTCCCTCTCCTATTCTTCCTTCAAGTTCACTCACTGATACTGCTTGAACAATGACAGATCAATACCTGTATATATTTATTATGTGTTGCATATTGCTGTACACTTCAATCAATAATGAAACCTGTGACAACAATGGTTTAGGCTTAGCATCCTCTGTTTTGCTCACATAAATTTATACTGAGTGTATTTTTTATAGAATGGTTGTATGCATTGAAACGGAAAGCCAGATATAACGATTATATATGACTAGTTTCAATTGATGTAAATATGACCAATTTCTATTGGATTGGGATTCTTTGCCGTAAGATAGAGTGCCTTGTCGCGATGGACAGTAGGATGACAATGAAGATGCCTTGAAATAGCTGAAAATGTGGACCCCAAGATCTCTGCCCTGAGATATTTGATTTTTATCCGACAATTCTGAAAATGTCAGACACCCTACCTTACTACAAAAGCAGAATCTATGGGCGGGATTGGGCGCCAACCTAGGCTTCGACCTACACCAAATTTAACAAATGTTTAAATTTTTAAGGTAAAAATTCTATGTAACTTTTTTAAAAAAATATTCTTTGTACATGTCTAGTTTTACCAAGTGGCTTGGCTCCGTCCTTGGACTTAACACAACCAACATGACCCTAAATCCCTGATATAGGTCAATGGTGTGCTCCACTATCACATATTCTTTTAGAATGGCTACGCCACTTCAAAGGCTGCAACTCCAGATTCGTCATGGCTCCAAAATAGAATGCAATGGTGATGGCTCAAGCTTTTAACTCCATGGAAGATCGTCGAATATGAAATAGTTGGTCAAGTTGGCCAATTCGTACTGCAGTTGTTCAACATTGGCAGAAACTTAGATTTCAATAAGGCTCAAAGTTGGGTTAGGTTAGCCAAGTTCAAATTGCATTTCGGGATTCACTGTGACGTTTTTATTTAATTGAGGTTAAGATTGCGGTTATAGTTATGGTTATGATTACATGGTGGACTATGTTCTTAATATAGAGTTTTTGTTTATGATAGTAGGTAATGCGACTATAATTTTGCAATAAGCAAGGTTTTCGATGACTATGAAGGTGTTGTTGCAATCATTGTTTTTTTGTATGAGATCATCAACGATAGAGTGCATGTTATTGTGGCAGTTAAGAGTGTGCCACTGAGATCCGGCGTCTTTGTCTTGCTTTGTCGGTAAGGCACTTGACCATTAGCAGTCATCCAATAAAAAATATACGATCGCAGATCTAAGTGTCTATCTTCACCAATTTCGAAGTTTTTCGCTTTTCATCCTACCCTTCATTTGTGCCGGATATTCTACTGTATGGGAGAAGATTGACATTCATGTCACTAACGTGTCAATGTCGATATCCATTACTGTAGTACAGGAGGAATGTGACTGTTCTGCGAGAATGACACTACAAATGGACATCTATAATATAAGAATGGGGTGTCACTAGGTCAAGTGCATTGTGTAAGTTTTACAACATTTTAAAAGTAGTCACATTTTTCATTGATTTTTTCATGTAAAAAATATCTACGGTTAGCATATAGTGATTAAAGATGAAGATTGCAAGTTGACTTGTCAAAATTTAGGTACATATGTGATTATTATTATTCTTTGATGTGTGTTGAGAAAATGAAATTACATGATTATGTTATATTTAAAAAAACTTACAAAAACAATATAATTTACTTAATTTTTGAAATGAACAAGAAAGACAAACACCAAATTTTGGAACGGACAAAGGATATACTACGTATTAACTAAATTCATTTCAACATATTATAGAAAAGAATATCCCAGATAGGTATTAAACATCAAATACACTTTTTTATGATTCAGACGTCCATGCTTGTGCTCATATAATCTAGGAGTCTTGAATTAGTGAACTACCCACTAAAGTTTAAGGGCACATAAATTCTAATACACCGTTAAGGTAAAAAAATCATTAAAAGAAAGACCTTATTGATTTTTGACTTCTTATGGGATTTGAGTCCTGTAATTAACTCTCTCAATGTGGAGACAATATAATTGTCAAAAAATGTTTGTTATGCACCTTTTTGTGTACATCTTTTACACATCTTGAGCCCGTTTGGCAGCACGAAAATCGGCTGTTTTGGCTGATTCTGCTGAAATTTATGAAGTTCTGGCTGAAGTGGCTGCATTGGCTGATTCTGCTGATACAAGAAAAAAATATATTTAAAATATATTTTATTAATAAAATAAAGAAAAAATTATATGTAAAAATAGCTAAAATGGTCATCTATAGTAACTTCAACCAATACAGCCAGAAAAGTAACTTCAATCTTACTTTTTCGGCTTATTACACAATTCAGCGCGCGAAAGCAAAATTTACGTGTTTGGTAAAAAAGTTGGCTGATAAGCCTGATAAGCCGAAAATGAGGGTTGCCAAACGGCCTCCATTGTTTACATAGGCAAAATTATTCGTATACAAATAATTTTTATATGAATACACAAATTGTAATTTCAATATGAATTGTGTGTATGTATGTAGACAAATAAAATAAGCTAAATGTATACATAATGTGTAATTGTCAACCAACTAAACCACACTATCACACCACCCACTCAGTACCCACTACCACTCCAAATACGACCTAATGCCCTTCTCATGCCCCTTGTCAAATCCGTTACTAACTAACTAAGTTACTACAGGTCGGAGGATTTAAAGTTAACTGATTTTCACAATGGACATAGCACCAGAATCCGAAACAAAATATCGGGTCCAAGGATAATATACTAAATGGCAGGGGTATGGGGAAAAATTGATAGTATGTTAGAAATTTATCGAGAAAATGGATACACCGGGCCCCATTTGTGCTCAGTCGCGGTTATCCTACTTTCAGCTTCCATCTTCTAACTTTGGGGAAGAAACTCTCAGCTTCGAACTCAGCACTAACCAAACCCCTAGTAAGCTTTCCGATCAGCAAAACAGACGAACGTATAGTCCCTATTTAGATTTCTCTGAAGAAGCCGATGTTTAACAACGCCGTGTTTTTTGTGTCGTGAATTTGTACGCTTGACTTTGAGCGTATACGGTCGTCTTGATGTTCAAAAATACGTAAAACAGAAAACTAAGGCACCTGTATGGACGCATTTATCTGTGTGTGTATATAGGAGATTAGGAGTATAATCGATGGATCCGGAACAAACGTTTATACGGGTACAGGAGCGGTTCTCTCAGATGCTGAGTCCAAGGATTCGAGCCACGCTTGAGTATCTCTACCTCTTCATCGCCGTCGTTCTCTTCTGTATTCTCGTTGTTATGCACGCTAACTATGTCCAGCAGGTACCGTTAGTCCTGCCTTTTGCTTTCCGATGACTTTCTGGAATTAAATTTTATTCCCTTCTATAGATGAAGAAATTGTGGATTGCGGAGATGTAGTCTTTGGTGATGTTTCTGCTTTTATTATTGTAGAATTAATAGTGGCTTGACACTTACAGTTGTTCGGGAGTTTTAAATTGCGGATTTTATTGATTTGCAGCCTGGTTGTTCAAGTGAGCTGTCAAAAGTGAACATATCAAATGCACAAATAATTCAAATCAAGGTTGTTGTTTTAGCTTATGCTTTGCATGGTCTGATGTAATATGTTGGTTAAATGGATTTATAATTTGAAGTTACCAGATACTGTCTCTTGCTGCAGATTACCAGTTCTGGCTTGTGGCTCCAGAATGAGACTGAGTATTATGAAGCTAATGCCCTTGGCGACAAAAGTAATACTGAAATTATTAAAGTCATACATGTTGTAGAAGATGGATCGGTAATCCTTGCAGCAAAGTTATGGTTGAACTGGATCACTACTGGAGCTTGGAGGGGTAAACCTGCTCCAAATTTTTGGAAGGCCGACTATGACCTTCTGGAATCCCAACCTGAAACTTCTACCAGCGGTAATAGCATCAAGTCTGCTGGTGATAATGCTGCTCTTAAAAATAATAAAGATGGTTCACTTGGCCGGCTTCTTATATCTTCAAAGGAATCACTCAAAGCAGCTGTATTTAAGCTGGGCCGGAAGTGGCAAAGGCGTTTGACTGTCCTTTGGAGATTCGCTAAGCGTGTTCTGGGAGGTTTATGGGTAAGTAGTTGATTGTAACTAAGCGAAGTGCATTTATTTCAACTCAATCTTAAGTGCGGAAGCTCTTAAGAGTACAGTGCTAACACTTGAGTTTCAGAGAAAGAGTCTTTCTGAAACTAATATTATTGAAATTTCACAAATTATCAAATTAGATATCTTGTAAAATGAATCAGTATGTATTGTATTTTGTTGTTTACTCTTCAATATCTGCTTTTATATGAAGTACTATATCATAACACATTTTTTCAAATAGGACCATCATTCTTTTTCTTTATGAAAATAGGACTCATTCATATAGAAAGAAGAGTCTAGACAGCTCTAGAGATCAGTTACATGAGTTACAAAATAAATTAGAATATTTGTATTTAATATTTCAGTTACAAATCTTTGTATTTAATATTATAATTAGTAGCCTAGCTCTAAAATGTTGTATAAATAGGATATTATTTCATGGAATGAATTAAGCTTTTCAGTCTCAATTCCTCCTTATTCTAAACTTTGTTATGGTATCAGAGCCTCTAGAGGCCTAAACGGCCTATTCTCTTCACTGAACTATCCCCCGCATCACCTTTCTCTGCCCATGGCTCATGAAAATAATAGAGACAAAAGTCCAGAAGACGTGAATGATAACTCAACATCATCTCTCTCAGCCAATAATCCCCTAACCCCGGATGGCCTTGTTATGCTCAGCCCTAACCAATTCCCAGAAAAACTAGATGGATCAAATTACCTTGTATGGAGGGACCAAGTAATGGACCTTCTGTTCGGGTCTCATCTAGATCAGTATATTGATGAAAAAATTAGTCCTCCTCCAGAAACTGAAGCTGCCAACTTTCTGCGATGGAAGAGACAGGATCGTCTGGTGCGGCACGCTCTTGTATCTTCTCTCAGTTCCGCCTGCAAACCGCTGGTTGGGTCTGCAAAGACCTCCGCCTTCGTCTGGAAAACACTGGAACGCTTATACGGGACCCGGTCAGCTTCCAAAATTCGAAGTCTTAAAGACCAGTTCCGCCATGCTAAACAGGGGTCGCAACCTGTAGCAGAATATCTTCAGCACCTTCGCACCCTCGCGGATGAACTAGCCATGGCCGGCCGACCTGTTGACGATGAAGACTTTGCCATTCAAGCCCTGGAGGGTCTTCGTCCCGAGTTTGAATCCGTGGAGAACTCCATCCGCCCAGATGAAACTAACTTCGAAGAACTCCACTCCTTACTGGTCAGATTCGAAGACAAGTTGCGAAGGAGGGAGCTCTTGAATTCCGCGGCTGTTGTTACTGCGAACGTAGCGACGGTAGAAAGAAAAGAGGAAGAAGACAGTTCGGTCGCAATGACCGTTCGCAGAAGTATAGACCAGAACGCGTCTATATTAGGCCCAGGTCCATCAGCCCAGTTTCAGACTCTACCCAATAGGCCCAATACTCAGAATAAATTGTTCAAAAATCAAAATCGAGGCCCACGTCCCAGCAACTTCTACAATTCAAATCGACGTGGAAATAATAATCCCGGGGCCAGGCGTACTAATTTTGGGGGAAATACCAGTCCGGGTGCTGTTATATGTCAAATTTGTAGCAAACCGAACCATCTCGCTATAAACTGTTGGCACAGGTTTGAACAACAAAATTATCCCCCCCAGGCCAATACTGCCACGACCAGGAGAACCGGATGGTTGCTGGACTCGGGAGCAACTAATCATGTCACCAATAATTTAAACAATCTTACCCTGGCGTCTGATTACACCGACACAGACTCCCTCATTATTGGTAACAGTAAAAGTCTTGAAATTGCACAAGTTGGGAATATGACCCTTCATTCTCTCTCCTTACCTAATACTCTTTTTGTTCCTTCTATTCATACTAATTTAATTTCAGTTGCCAAATTATGTCGTGACAATGATGTACTAATCGAGTTTCACCCTTCCTTTTGTCTTGTCAAGGACCGGAAAATGGGAGCAATTTTGTTACGGGGTATGAATAAAGGTGACGTCTACAGCTTGCCTGATGTTCCTGTTCCCTCATCACCATGTGTCAATGTTACTACAAAATTTTCTCTAAATAAATGGCATTGTCGTTTAGGACATCCTGCCCTTCCCATCACTCAAAAAGTTATTTCCTCATTAGGTATTTCCTTTAAAGATGTTAATAAGGATTTGTCCTTATGCACTTCATGCGCAAGTAATAAAAGTCACAAGTTACCTTTTGCTAAATCTTCTCTTTCAAGTTCAGGTCCACTTGATTTAATTTATACAGATGTTTGGGGTCTCTCACACATTAATTCTGTGGATGGTTTTCGTTATTATGTTATTTTTGTTGATCACTACACAAAATACATTTGGTTTTACACTATCACTCACAAGTCTGAGGTAACTTCAATTTTTCAACAATTTAAGAAGATCGTAGAAAACTTTTTTCAAAAATCTATTAAAATGGTTTATTCAGATGGAGGGGGTGAATACATATCCCTAGGGAAATTTCTGGCCTCTTGTGGTATTACTCACTTACTGACCCCTCCATATACCCCTGAGCATAACGGCTTCGCTGAACGCCGACATCGTCATATTGTAGAAACAGGGATCACTTTACTTCACCACTCTTCTATGCCGTTAAAATATTGGTCATACGCCTTTTTAACTGTTGTATATCTAATTAATAGGCAACCAACAGCATCTCTAGGTTTTTGTACTCCCTATGAAAAACTTTTTCAAAAACCTCCCAATTACACAAAACTTGCTATTTTCGGCTGTCAATGTTTTCCATGGCTCCGTCCTTATGCAGCTCATAAGTTAGAACCACGGTCCAGACCTTGTATTTTCCTTGGGTATTGCGATCAACAAAGCGCTTATCGCTGTCTTGATCCTACTACCAATCGCATCTTTTTTAGTCGGCATGTGGTGTTCAATGAGTTTGTCTTCCCTTTCTCTAATAATACAACACCCGTTACAGATCTGTCCTCTGAAATTGACAGTTGGCTTCAACCTCCTATCTCTTATCTTCCTATCTCAGGTACATCACTAGCAAAGGCGTCTCCTACTACTCGTACCCCAATAACACAAGACTCCCCTAACCCTGCTCCTCATAACACTCCACCAGCTTCTAACCCACCGGTCCTCATCACTTATCACCGTCGGCCCAAACAAAACCCAACTACTCCATCCTTACCTAATGTACCCAACACCAACCCCTCAACCATGACTCCCACTACAAATAATCCCATATCTACCTTGGGTCATCATCATGATCCAAAAGCCTCTCCACCCAAACGTACCCACCCAATGACCCTTCGTTCTCGTAAACAAGCTAATGTTGTCACACACTCACCATTACCTCATCATATTATTCCTACTTGTGCTTCTCAAGCTTTACAGGTACCTGAATGGAGGAAGGCTATGTCTGTGGAATTTGATGCTTTGGTTCAACAAGGGACATGGGAACTTGTACCCGCTCATCCTGGTCAGAACATTGTTGGCTGCAAATGGGTTTATACTGTGAAATATAAGCCCGATGGTTCCTTGGATCGTTTCAAAGCTCGATTGGTGGCTAAAGGCTTTCATCAGCGCCCGGGGATTGATTACTCTGAGACCTTTAGCCCAGTCATCAAACCAGTTACTATTCGGGTTGTTCTGACCATTGCACTTTCTCATGGCTGGCACATAAACCAACTAGATGTCAACAATGCTTTTCTACATGGTGCTCTTCAAGAGGAGGTTTACATGAAACAACCCCCTGGTTTCAATGATGGCTCTGGAAGAGTGTGTCGTCTTAGGAAATCCATCTATGGTCTCAAACAAGCACCTCGAGTATGGTACCAATCTCTTAGTGGATTTCTATTATCCCTTGGTTTTCATCAATCAGTCTCTAATGCCAGCCTCTTCATCTTTTCTTCTCATCCCTCTTATATCCATGTGTTGGTATATGTGGATGATATTATTGTTACGGGCTCTACACCAGACTTGATTCATCGGACTATTAACTTGTTAGCACAAAAATTCTCCATTAAGGATTTGGGGTCATTACATTACTTTTTGGGCATACAGGTTACCCCTACATCAGATGGACTCTTTCTTGATCAACACAAGTACATTACAAATTTATTACAGGTGTTGAACATGCACGAGGCGAATCCAGTATCCACGCCTTTAGCTTCCTCAGCTTCCTTGACTCTGTTTGATAGCTCAGGTTCTTGTGATGCCACTCTCTATCGTCAAGTTATTGGATCACTTTAGTATTTAAGCCTCACCCGACCTGATACGGCCTTTGCCATCAACAAGCTAGCCCAGTTTATGCACAAACCCACGGTGAACCATTGGTATCTCATGAAACGTCTCTTGCGGTATCTTCACGGAACAGCCTCTCATGGTTTATATCTCCGTCGGAGTTCTCACCTTTCATTGTGTGCTTATGCTGATGCAGACTGGGCGGGAAATCCAGATGACCGATCCTCTACCAGTGCTTATGCCATTTTTCTCGGAGAATCGCTTATTTCATGGAAGTCCTCCAAGCAACGCACAATTGCCAAATCCTCAACCGAAGCAGAGTATCGGGCCCTATCCACTGCTGCATCTGAAACTCTTTGGATTGAGTCACTTCTTCATGAGCTTCGACATTCCCCTTCTTCTCCTCCAGTTCTTCTATGTGATAATAAAGGCGCTACCACCTCTTATGCCAATCCGGTATTCCATTCCCGAATGAAACATGTTGCCATTGATTTCCATTTTGTTCGTCAACGTGTGCAACGTGGCCTTCTTCGGGTTCTTCATATCTCCTCGCATGATCAACTAGCTGACATTCTCACCAAACCCCTTTCACGACAACGGTTTGTTTTTCTACGTGACAAGCTCAGGATTCTCAGCACTGATAGAATACCTGGCTTGCGGGGGCATATAGACAGAAGAGTCTAGACAGCTCTAGAGATCAGTTACATGAGTTACAAAATAAATTAGAATATTTGTATTTAATATTTCAGTTACAAATCTTTGTATTTAATATTATAATTAGTAGCCTAGCTCTAAAATGTTGTATAAATAGGATATCATTTCATGGAATGAATTAAGCTTTTCAGTCTCAATTCTTCCTTATTCTAAACTTTGTTAATTCACTCCTACAATATGTAATATTAGCTACTTTGATTTCTTTTTAGGACTAAACAAGTCATATTTAGCACTGAATAAGGATTCTTCGATTTGTCTCGACGATCCATGTTTCATGCCTATTTGCAGTAGATTATTTAAAATGTTTAATGTTTGTTTTTGTTAAACTTGCATTGGGATTGAGGCCTGAAAATGATAATTTGATTAAGGTCCGGTCATGACAAGTTGTTTAAGGCCTGGTGATGGTAAGTAGCTGGAATGGAATTAAACACAACTCTCAGAGCTTACTCTTGGTTAATATAATTTATTTTGACTCATGTGACTAAATTTCATGCTATATGTACATTGTTGTTAGTTGTTACTCTCTCCTTTTGTTGAACAATGCTGAACTCTTGGTATACAGGATATAGCTGGTATACATTTGAGAATTGATATTCCGCAGCTACTGAAAACGCTTCACTTGCACAAGCTTAACTCATATGCCGGTAACATTCTTATTTGCATTGTTATGGACCTTATGGTTATGTTGCATGAACGGATTGGGCAAGTACATACACTTGGAAAAAATGAAATGCTGAATTTGTTATATGGATATTACAGTGCATTGGCTCGAGAGAAGAAGCAACACCTTTGAACCAACTTTCTTATTCACATTGGAGAAGGTGATGCTCTTAATTCGTTTCAGCTTTCTCCCAAGACTGTCCATGCATTTTCTCCTCAGGACTTGCTGGATTAATGTTGCGTGATGTTCTGGCCTTGTTATTGTTTGATGTATTTTGGTATATGATTTTTTCCAGGGCTATTTCTTACTATCTGAAGAAGCTAGGTTACAACATAACATTTACACAATCAACATAAGCATCTCAGCTCGACACCCATGCTTTGGAAACAGGTTATTATCTTCATGCCTTACACATGTGAAATAAAATCTTAAGAAATGATGCTTTTATAAATAAATAAATGATTTATAGCTTATAGACTTACAGTGGCACAGAGATTTGCTTCACTCTTCCCCACACTAAGGTATACATATTTTTGTGTAAATAAATGATGTATAGCTTATAGATAAATTATTTATAGCTTATAGAATTACGCGATGTAAACAGATTTTTGTACGGAATTGATGTGACCAACACTCCATCTTGCACCAAGTCTTTTTGTGTTTAAAAGGAATCATATTAGATATAGGGTTTTGCTTGTCATGAAATTTCAAGGTTGAAGTTTAGCTGGGATTCCTCTGAGTTTCACTAAGTTTAACTTCTACAGGATACAAAACTCTTTATTTTTATGCTTGACTTCTCAATAGTGAATTTCACCTTGATATGTGGACCAATGATGTAAAAAGTCACTGCATGGGAGTTGATCTTGTCCTTTAAACAATTCCTACTCTCTTGAAAATAATTGAGTTCAAGATGTAACAATAGAGAATCTGTGATTCTATATAATCATGACACTTGTAACCTTTCCGAGTGATGGACTTAATTCTTTCAGGTGGCAGCAACTTCTTATCAACAGGCTTGTTGGATATGATACTATTCTGATCAACAGTTTGTTGAGTTCTCCCGGTCAAGGTATTAAGTAGTTCCTTATAAAAAATTATAGCTTAAATATTGTTCATTTTTACTATTATCACAGTTATTGAAACTTGGATACAGGTTATCTTTATAATCACCAAACGAAGGAGTTTTACAATCTTACATATGCTCATGAGAAACCTGAAAGTTCTGCAACGTTGGGAGGTCAGTCATTCTTGAATGGTGCATTTCTTTTATATGTACGAGAATGATATGTTCATATAACAGTCATTTTTGTTTCATTTTTGTAATAAAATTTGTTTAATTGAATTTACATGTCTACCTAGGAACATGTATTTGATTTGAACCCTGGAATGTAGAAACAAGGCAGAATAAGACACTATTTCCTTAAAATTATTAAAACTGCTTATCCTGGGCAGTTATAAGTGCAGCTTGCAACTTTCATTCTTTGTATGATAAGTCTAACGAGCATCAATTTGATAGTGTGGCTTGCTCTCTATTCTTGTAGATTACCTTGTGACGAAGTGTGGCGTACTCATGATGTCACTTTTCGTTTTCTTCACCACCACAATGTCAGTTTCGTTTACATTAAGAGAGACACAAACTCGCATGCTGAAGTTTACAGGTTTGTTACATAACAATTTGCTACAGCCCTACCTCTCTTTATTTCCGGTTTATAAAAACTATGTTATACTACTATCAGATGACTGTTTTGCTTATTTGATTGATGTTCATTATATTGTTAATCTTTTGCATCTAATGAGTCATGTCAAAAGGAAGAGTTTCATTGCCCTCTGAGATGATTCTCAGGGTGCATTCGCTTCACAACTAATCTTACATCACCTAGGTTATGTGAGCAAGGTAATGTCTTATTACCTTGTTTGCTGATTTAATCTCGGTACTTGCCGTAGACTGCGCTAAGTTGGCCACCCAGTGAGAACCATTTACAGAACCAAGCTACTAGGCTTATACTTGATTGGTTGGAATCCAATTTCAAATATTTTAAAATAATAATAGGAGAAAGGTTTAATTTGAAAACACTGTCAATTTTTACTTTTTTAGTATCTACCAAATTTACAAAACTAGGGTTTGGAAGTACGACACCCTTCATTGATCCCGTCTGTGTGGAAGAGCCGTATAGCAATTCCAATGATATCAGAGTTGTGAAACAATGAAAAGTGCTTCTTTTACTTGGTTCTTCTTCTTCTTCCTCTACTCTCTCCTTACTTACTCATTTCTTTTTCTTGCCCTATTCTCTTCTTGCTTTCTCATTTCATCTTCTTTGTGCTGGTCACTATTAGTGTGCCGTTTAATCTTTGGCAGCAAGAAGAAACTCTATGGCAGTAATGACACTACAAAGTATACTTAACCATTTAAAGTGCATTGTTAAGGATAAAAACAATTTCAATCAAAACAAATATGGACATAATAACTGGTAGTGCTTCAGGAGATAATTTGATTATCTAATTTAAACTGACATTCCTGGAGCCAGACGCTCACTTTATGTGTTATGTTGTATTAGTTGCTGGAGAGTAAATTCTAATTACCAGTATTTTTTGCGCATCTTCTTTGAGCCACCACATATCATGCCTATCCCTTTTCTCATTCATTGTCTCCCTGACAAACATTGTTTCAGTTCAGCTCCAACATCATGCTCGGCATAGGCTTCCAACTTTTCAGTTAATATTTGTCCATGTGATCGAATCCCTCGTTTTTGTGCCCGTAAGCACCCTACCTTGTTATCTTAATAAACGTGTTCACTTTTTTCTGTACAAGTGCTGAAAATTTCATATCTGAATTGCAGATAATGATTGGCATCCTGTTCTTCCTGTTTGAGTTTTATGATGATCAGCTGCTGGCTTTCATGGTCTTGATTCTTGTTTGGTTATGTGAACTCTTTACACTAATCAGGTTTATCTCATTCTCCCTTAAAGTATATGTCAAAGACATCTTTCAATGTGTTCAAGTAGTATAACGTAGATTGTGGACTACTGGGCAATTGAAGTGTGGGAGGTAAAGTTAAATAATCATACGAGTTGGAGATAAGTAACAGAAATCATTGTGGAGAGATGGTCTAGATTATCAGGTAAAAGGAAATTAGGGACAAAAGCAAACAATTTTTTTATGTCCAATATTTCATTTTCTATTTTAATTAATGTGCAGAGTTCTTGATTAAAATGTATATCTTTCAAACACCACATTTTTTTAAAAAGAGCCAGGAAACTTTATTGCAAACACCAATTCTGATGTGCTTGTTATTGTTTTTCTCTAATGTAATTGTTTTGTTAATTTATTGCAGTGTCCGCACACCAATATCAATGAAATACTTCCCTCGCTTTTTTTTGCTCTATTTTCTGGTTTTCCACATCTACTTCTTTTCCTATACTTATGGTAAGGGCGGAAAATAATTATGACACTCGACATTTTTACTTCTGTTTTTCCTTGTGCCTTTTAGCCACTCATTATATTTAATCAACCTTTTTTCCAGGCTTTTCTTATCTAGCACTCTCTGCAACTGCTTCCTTTGTGCAACATCTAATCATATACTTTTGGAACCGTTTTGAGGTGAGGTCCTCTCCATGACTGTCTTTTATGCTTCTAAAAATCTTTATATGTAAAAGGCTTATGCAAGTATTTCATCTTGTCAATTACGTAGTATGGAAAACAAAAAGTACTTTATATTGACCTAAAACAAAGAACCTTATATTTATATTTTTTAGTGACCACAAAAACATAGTAAGCTAAAAAAAATATGCATATTTGCACTCCTGATATTTCTTATATACTGCCTGGCTTGACTTGTGACTAGGTTCCAGCACTGCAGAGATATATGCAAAACCAACGGTCACATTTTCAACAGCATCCGGACTTCCACATAACATCATCGACAATCCTTGCATCAACTCTACACATTACTAGGTTAAACACACCAACCAGGAACCCCACTGGTCCAGTTGTAGATCCTAGAGGACTTGATGGTACTGCCACAACAACGGGAAGAGGAGATAGTGAGGAATCAATAGATAATAATGGAAGCCCTCCTCTTCAAATCGGAGGACAGACGGAAACCTTCCAACCTGAGAACGGAGGAGGGGGCCTGAACTCATTTAGCTCCTTACTGTTGTGGATTTTAGGGGGCCACCCTTCTGAAAGTCTCAACTCATTTCTTTCCATATTCAGAGATGTAAGAGATCATGCTCAGGTCTTTGCAGACACCCACGGGCAACATAACCAGGCAACATCACAGACCGCTGAGTAGGAAGATGAATGAGGAACATAGAAGCGCTTGCAAAAATTGCACATAAAGAAGTGTTTTTACAGAGGAAGGGTTTTCAAATTTTGGGATTCTTAAATGCTGGAAAAACATGGTTCAATTGTAACATTTATGTACATATTACGTAGCATATTATAATGATTTTCATGTTCTGTTTTTTGGAGTTCTTTTATTATGGAAAAACAAATCTGCAGTAAAATAAAATATAGATAATTAAAATGCTTTCAATCAGAACTGACAGAGCTCTTGCCTCTATCCAGAGAACTAGGGATGGACTCGGGCTGGGTGGCCTGACCTGGGACCGGCACTGTTCCGGCCCGGCCCGACCCGGTGGCCCGGTCAGTGACCGGTCCGGGTAGGCCCAGCCCGTGGGTTTTCCGGTCTGGGCTCGGGTCACCCAAAACAAGGCCCGACCCGGCTGGGCCCGGACCCGGTTCGGGCCAAAACTATTTTTTTTCAATTGTTTTTAAATTTTCGGGTTGGGCTGGGTATTTTGGGCCATTTGGGGTGGTTCAGGGGGTTGGGGGTGGGAGGGGGGTTAATTAGGAAGAGGAAAAAAAATTGATAATGGGCCCGGCCCGGACCCGGTGGTTACCCAGGCCGGTCCCGGGTCCACCAATTCTGAACCGCTGGCCTGCCCGGGCCTAGGCCCGACCCGAGTCCATCCCTACAGAAGTACAGAGAACTATGATAATATCACAAAAAATCGACCCAAGCCTGAGTTGGCACAAGTACATGGTGTAATAATAGGCCATGATTCATCCATCTAGAGATTTGAAAAATATTGACTATATATTATCTTGGATTTTTTATGAAATTACTTGAATGAGGTGAATTCCTTAAAAGTTAATAAAAAAATTAGTCAATAAAGAAATTGACGTTTGAAAGTATACCCAAGGCTGCACAAAGCTTTTTTGAAGAGTTTATTATGATGCTTCATCGCACCTGTGGCTGGAATAGGTTCAGCCAAAATGATACGGAGTACGTAAATTTGAGTTACACACCGCCCACATGCAGTTAGCTAATCCTGACATGTAAAATTCACTCTATTACTTGCTATTGCTATACACAAATGACAAAACTTGATCTCTCTCTTTCTCCACCCTCCCCTCAAGCAGTTAGAATTCAGTGTCCAAGCACGCAACCATGACTTTGGAGACCATCGACCTTGCAAATGGGATGTAACTCAAGCTATACCTGCTCAAAATTTATACAGGCAAATGGTTAGATCCCCCGTTAGCACAATAAAAAATGGTTTTTATGGCAAATTCATGGCAAATGGTTAAGTATCATTTAACGCATTAACACATAACACGGTTCTTTAATTCACAATTACTTTAGAAGCTGTTTGAGTAAGCAATTTGAAAACAATCTGCGTCTCTTTTTTAGATGCTATCTAAATGTGCTTTTGTATTTGAAAACATTGGGGTTTCCAAATGCCGCTTTGGGTTTATAAGAGGTCATTTTGACCCAAAAATAATAAAACAGTGATATAACACCACGTCTCCCCTCCCTCCAAAACACTCTAAATGGGATAAAAATTAATTCTAGGTCTCACACCTTTGTTGGTGACTGGTGAGACAGAACGGAGTTATTTTATTTTATTTTGAGTGATCACAAACATGAAGCTTGCTTATACAATTATACTTGTGCACACTTTCCACACAACCCAAGTCACCCAACAGCTGCCCGCTGCCCTTATTTTTTCTTCCCAACCCAAAGCCATGAATAAGGGCAAGATAATCATTCAAAGGAGAGAGAGAGAGAGAGAGAGAGAGAGAGAGAGTTGAGAGCATATTGATATACCAGATAAGAGCTCCAAACTCCAATATAATTGCCAAAAGTGTCAGTAGCTTGTTCCTCACCTAATGTTTAAAGATATTGATATGCAGTGCAAGAATAGGACCATGAAACAGCTAATAACAGAATTTGAATGCTAATTGATAAAGGAGCCATGGAACTCACATATAGAGCACAAAACAATGCAATGATGATGCTTGCAAGATATATGGAAGTGGCATAGATACGGATAGGGTCAAGCATCATTGTCACCTGCCTTTTAGGTCCTATGAGGAACGCTGTGCTGCCATAGAAAGAACCTAAATTTTAAAGCTGAATAAGACCGTTCTTTTCACACAGCAGTATCCACATCACCTAGAAATAAATTTTGAATGCCTTATGTTTTAAACTTCTTAAAAGATGTTTGGAGCTAGATAGATATGAAAGTGTCAAACCTGTCAGTCTGTCACACTAAACGTTCTATTTTGATGAATAGTTAACTAATAAAGCCAAAGAACAGTCTTTTTATGGGCACGTTTGGAACCCATAAAAGACTAATGGAAATAAATATGGAGGAAAATGTGGAGGACATCAAACTTGAGAGAAACAAAAGGGTAGACTCAAACTCAATAGATTTAATTTAGATAATTATTTAAACTCTGCTTATATATATACATTTATTTATTTATTTATTTATTTAATTCTATTATATACTACACATATAGTAGAGTATAGGGGTAAGGCTGCGTACATCCGACCCCCCTTACCCCACCGTAGCCCGTAGGTGGGATTCTTTGCGGCACCAGGGAAATGATGATGATGATTACTTTAAAAATCTAAATATATGGATTCTATTAAATAAATTAATCATGTTTTATTTTCCTTTGCATCCTCAGAGTTAACGACCATCATAAGAAAATAGTTCCCTTAGCATTTTCTTTCCTTGCCTCATAGTTTCCGTGATCCATATATACCCCATATGTCTTGTAGGATGTCAACCATTTTTGTTTGTTCTGGGAAAATCACTAATCAACCAGCAAATGATGGTGATCATTTTCATGTTACATATCCCAACTTTAAATTATAGAGAAAGCTTAGATAACCATGTCTAAAGCTAATATATCAAAGACACGCAGAAAGAGAGTATAATATTCAGACCTTCCAAGTGCAAGCAGATTGCCAAAGGAGAAAGTTATTCCAAATTTTACTGGATGGAGAAACACCAACATGGACTGCCACAAAAAAAGTAGAAATCATGTTGGATTTTTTGCTCATCAAAAAAATTGTATGCAATACTTTGAGAAACGATAAATGAACTTATCAAAGAAAAATTAAGAGCTTAGTTGAATCACATCAGCCTGTGAGCTCCAGGAGGCGGGCTCATGAGCCCAATAAGCCATCCAAATTCTTTAATTCTATAATACGTAGTATATTTCTCTTCTCTCATTCCTTGCTACACAGACATAGATGCATTTCTGCACAGTAATGTATTCACATTTCTAACATAAAATAGTTGCACTTCATTTTGAACTCTACATCATCCAACAGAAAATTGTAACAAGTGGACACTAACCAAGCTCATCTCCGCAATCTATGAATTATATGGTTTCAATAACAATGAGCTTTTGCCTTCTCTAAACTACACAACACATTATACATAATCTAAGGTATGTAGATTTAACCCAACTCCTTGCACATAAAACTAAGCAAAGCTAGTATCAACAATGAGGAAGAAACTAAGAATATCTGATGACAGAAACTCACCAAGAGTGTACAAGCAACACCAGAAGCCAAGCAGATGGCAAAACCATAAAGCCTCTGCAAAAAGAAAATGAATTAAATGAAATGGATTATGAAACTCAAGTATAATACATTTTCTATAGAACACAATTGTTTAATGCCTTATAATATTAGCTGTTAAACAACCTCAGAAAACTGTGTTAGTAGAAAAACAGTACATTTTTAGTAATGCTCCATGACCTCCATCACTTAATTATTCCCAATGAATTATTTAGATCATACTCCTATAGTTCTGATGTTATTTAATATGACTTCTAATGTTAGTAACACTCAACGAATTATAGTTCTGATGTCACCTAGTAGCATGTGTTCAATGCACCAAGTTACCAACTATGATTTGAAAATGTAAAACACATATTCGACAACAATACTATAACTGTACTTTAGGTGCTTCAACATGGTACAGTTTCAACATAGAGTTGTTCTAGGCCTGATTCGTTAACTGATAAAACATAAACGGGTTATCCAAAACTAACATCTAGATAATCTACATTTCACTCTGAACTAGGATCTCTTTCAAGCAATTAGTTGGGGATTATTCGACATCACAATAACAAAAGTGGTAACAAAATCAGAAGTTAATGCTAGTACAGTAGTACTGATAAAACGGAATAGCATTAAGAGCTAGTGAGCTACTGACCTGCTTGGTGGAGAGAGTACAGTTGCGATTGAAGTCCTCAATGAAAGCAAACGAGGACTCTTGCTGCTGATTAGCGGTTCCTTCTACGTCTTCCACATCCATTCCTACGAGCATCTTCATCTTCTCCAGCGTCTGGTTCATCTTCTCCATTTTCTTCTACCACAAACTACTCCTATCCGATCGATCCGCTCCGCAGTACTTCCGAAGCACTTACTGTGCAATATAATCGGCGTTCTGCTGTAGTTAAAGAGTCAATGTAGAGGATGAGAATGGGGGCGGATCAAGTGACCAACTAACTTAATTCAGTACATCACTGCTTCCTGGATCTATCGTCGCGGTTTAGCACAGTTCGCGGGTTTGTGGCATTATGAGGCTGTCCTAATTCCTAAGGCTTTGTTTCTAACATTCTCAAAAGCCGCGGAGTCCTAGAGCTAGTTTGGTAACATTCCCGAAAGCGTGCATTCTCAAAAGGTGGCTTAATGGACAGACCCTGAAATTTAATAAGATTCCGATTGATAATATGTAGTAGTAAATGAATGGAATAGAATACTTGATAATATTATTCGTATTTGTATAATTATCGAATATTCATATTCGTATTCGTTTAAAATTCGAATCTTATTTTGTATCCGTATTCGATTCATTTGATATATTCGAATCGAATTCGAATGTTCGAATTCAAAAAACATTAAAGTTAATTTGTGAAAATAATTAAAATTATGATGCTAGTTTGCCCCTTTTAACTAATTTTCATATTACATATTTTATAGGAAACAAAATTCATTTATATAAGTCAATTCAAATTTAATATCAATAAAGATAAATAACGGAGAATTTTAATTGTAAATTAAGCTATTTGACCTGGTAAAGTAAGAATTTTTAAATTAAAATATGCAAAATATTTTCATGAATATTTTGATCAAATTTAGTTGTTTCGTTAGTCAAAACAGTCAATATTTATGTTTGGTAAATACTCTCTCCGTCTCGAATTGAATTGCAAAAGTTGACTGGCACGCGGATTAAGAACGTGGAGAAATTGACATTTACAACCATGCTTGATGTACACACCTTATACACACCATGTTTGTGAAGCTTTTTTTTGTCTGTGAATCCGGTTCACGGACAGTATTTTGTTTGTGCAAAACATTGTCTATGAATCGATGTTCACAGACAAAAAGAAAAGCTTTCACGGACATAGATGTTTACAAAAATGTGTATAAGAGTGTGTACAAACATCATTTTTGAATAAAAAAGGTAAAAAAATAAAAATCTTTAGCCCAAGTACGATATATGTCGGGCACATAGTCACCGGCTCACCGCCTCTTCCTTTTTCCTTCTTCATCAACGATTAGTTGATTACCAACAGAAACCTGCGAGCCTCCAACCGATCGACTGTTTTCTGCCGCTTGATGGATCGACCAACGACGCAAATATCTCACTAATCAATTCAGAGTTATCTAAGGGTGGTGGTCGGCGGTGACTCATCTGAGATGAACTGTGTCAAAGAGGCGCGTCGGACCTTGGAATTTTCAGATGGTGAACCGTAGGGTGGAGCCGAAATTGATGCACCAAGAGGGCGCCTCTTCTTTTTATCTTTCTTCATCTTCAAAAAGGAAAGGAATCTCATTGGCTATGGAGAAGGTGTGACCGTGTGAGACTCCATTTTACGGAGATGGAGGTTGTGACACTGAAATTGAATACTTCGTATGAGGGGGGAAGAAAGAAGGTAGGTGAAAGAGATACGAGGTGGGCGAGTAAGAAAATCAAAGCATCCGTAAATTGGGTGTGCGGCGGGACGGAAATTAGAATAGCAAACTTTGACTAAGAAATGACAATAAATGATGTTTGCTTTTTACACTTTTATCCATCTTTCTAAAAATAGATGCCTTTAATTGAGAAAAGTAAAAGTAAGGGTAAATTTGTCACATTATTCTTATTTACATACCAAAAATAAAAAGTGAAAAACCATTTTGGAACAACAAAAAAAGGAAAATTTTCAAATCAAATTGGGACGGAGGGAGTACCTAAAAACAAAATTGGAAAATCATTTTGGGAAAACCAAAGTAAAAAAGTTTTGCAAAACAAATTGGTAGGGAGGGAGGAACAGTTTTTTAGATTGGCTTGTTGAGTCTGAAAAGTTTAAAAAATTGCTGGTAGGAAAAGCCAAGAGGGCACCTTCTTTGTCTTCTTTTATTCTTTCAGATAGTTACGCCCTATCAGTCATTTTGAAACAGTTAATTTTACCGAACAATAATTTAAGAGGTAGAAGAACCGCCCGCGGATCCTCTCTTTCATACGAGACTAAGAGCTGATAGCTGCAATTTAGAAAGCTCAGTAAAGCCGCAATTTCCAAAACAAGCCTGACGCCCGACAGAAAATATCACCGTCGATCCTCGTGCACAAAACAAAGCCATGGTAAAATTTCGTATGGCTATGTTCTAATAATTTCTGTTTAGTTTTACCAAGCGTTTGTTTTATTGGTTATCTTCTGATTACGGTCTTATGTGTTTCTTTTGAATTTACTTGATTGCAGACTTATCTGGAAGAACGTACGACGGTAAAATGATTTCATTTCTTTCCTGCATATTTTTGTAATTTGTTGTTTACTTAAGCGTCGGATTATCCGCAATTCAGTATTTGAGAATGTAACTTAGCTAGTGCAAAATAGGGTGGTTAACACTTTAAGCAATTGCTTTTTTTATCACCCTTTGGTAGCAATTTACTGGCTTTATCACACAGCAACTACATAGTACTACTATGTATGAGTTAGACCTAACTTTATTTTTTGTACTCTTTAATTGCTCTACATCCATTGAATTTGAGGGCTAGAATACCTTGGGCATTCCCTCATGATTTTGGTCTTGATTTAGGCGCATACCATTATTAGGACGTTTTTAGCTTCAACTATTTTCAGTCATAGTCTCCTAGACGCACTAGACTTAAACAGACCAAATTAGACCTAAACAGATGAGACCAGACCAGACTTCAATAGTTATAAAATACACAGAGACCACTTCAGACCAGGCCAGACCAGACCAGATTTAAATAGACCAGACCAAACCAAACCAAAATTTGTTAGTCCAAGTAAAAACATCCTTATTACGCAATTTGATGTGTATTATCCACTGCATATGAGTTTGTGACAACTGAAAATGTATTGGATCATCTCAAAGACTCAAACGAAGGAAACAACTTGTTAATGAATATGTATGAATGAACATCCTTAGTGCTTTTCTGCAGAACCTTATTCTCAACTGCCTTGGAAGGACATGCCCTTTTTCTGGGACAAGTACTCAAGTAGTATATAGCAGAGTTTATCAGTTTTTTGTATCCATATTTTTTGGACCTGGGCTTGATAGTCCATACTGTGTTTCTATGAGTTATTAGTGCCATACCATTGAGATTAGTCTTAGTTAATGCATTGTCTGCATCTATGCATGTTTAGTTGTACTTTTTCATAATTCATATCTCTACTAAAACTGCAGTATTCAATAATAACTTTAGAAAAAATTGCCCTAAATAGGAGTACTATGTTCCCCCTTAAATAATAGCAATTACAGGCATTAGTACTGCCTATTAATGACTGGTAATGTCAAAATATCAAAATATGGTAGTTTGATTTCAGAAATATTTGTAATTTACTCATATTTAGTGAAAAGATATAGTACTGCTATTTTGGAATTTATTTCAAATTGTCTATGCTCCTATTTGAGAGATTTCTCTAGTTTAAAACTTTTACTTTTTTAAAGTATAGTTTTGATATAAATACGAAGACATGTTTTAGATAGATCAGTAGCAATTGATGTCATGATCCTCTTTGAGATAACTAACCCAATTGCTTCCACACAGTTACTCTTTTATGACTATAAAATGAACCAAGCTGTGGAATAAGCATATACTACCTCCATCCCAGTTTCTTTGTCCTATATTACCAGGTTCGACTGAAGTTAAAATTAATCATCTCCAAATAATAATAATATTTAAATTACTAATGATCATTAAAAATTACATATTCACAAACTACGCTTATAGTTCTGTTGAACCGCAAAACTGAATTTGAGCATGATAAAGATTTGATACAAAAAATCAAATGATAAAAAAAAAAAAGAATTAAGTTGGCCGCTGGACGGTCAAACAAAATAAGTGGGGATGTAGGGATGGAGGAGTATTTAACAGAACGTTATTGAGTGTTATTTTATAATTTCCTTTCAATATTCTATTCACTTAGTTCATCCAATGTTGTTTGTGTCATTGGTATGCATATTCGGCTGTTACCCTTGGCTTTATCATCTTCTGCTTTAGTTTTCTCTTTTTTAGCAGTTTGAGCGATTACCTTAAAAAGTATTTAGTTGCTGTAGTGTGATTCATATTCTTGTTGTTTGAATAGATTAAATTGTTTGCTGATTTGTTAACAATCACATTATAAAATAAAATATGTCATATACCAAGTTTATGCATGTGCCATTTGTAATTACCTCTCATTGTCATCATGCACCTTCTTTTTGTACCAATCATAGAATAACAATATGATGCAGGCCAACCATTCTAGGAGAGAGAAGCCAAGAGGGCACCCCCACCATGGTTTAACACAACAGAAAAGGCAAGAAATAAGGGAATGCTTTGAGCTCTTTGATACAGACAACTCTGGTATTCTAACCTCCTTGGAAACTTAATGTGCCAAACTCTCCTGAAACTCTGTGTTAACTATGTTTTACCTGTTGTATAGGCACAATCGATGCCAAGGAGCTGAATGTTGCCATGAGGTTTCTATAGTTATTCTTTTACAATTTTTGTTGTGGTCAATGAACAGAAAAGTGATATATATAAAAGAACAGCTGTTTAACTGAACATAGTTTCATTACAGGGCTCTGGGTTTTGAAGCAACTGAAGAGGTAATGATATGTTCAGTGCATATACTTCACACAAGTCCAAAGTATAGGTTTCAAGGTATTGTTGCAGTGTTTAGGGTCAAGAGACATTGTTGTGGCTTTTAAAGAAACAATGAGGCCATTAGGGTGTAATTTTCACTCAACTTACATTCTTGTGAGCTCGGCCCAGCTCAATAAGGTTTGGGCTCAAGCTTTAACGATAGCATTATAGTTACCTAACAGGCAAACAATCATTTGTTTTCAACATTTTTTTACAGTTCACACACTAGATAACAACCATACCAAACTTGCCCACAAATAAATGTTACCTGCGTGGCTTGTAATCCGATCATTTTACCAAACAAATATGGTAATGATAACTTGCCTCTGGTTAACTTCTAATTTGTAATCCCAGGAAATCGAAAGCATGATTGCAGAAGTTGACAAGGATGGGAGTGGAGCAATTGATTTTGAAGAGTTTGAGCATATGATGACTAACAAATTTGGAGAAAGAAATACTAAAGAAGAACTCGCGAAAGCATTCAGCATTATTGATAAAGATAAAAACGTAGTTATCTCTTCTTCTCTTGCCCCCATCCCACTGTGTGTTTCTCTTCTTTTTGTCAGTAAAAATCTTCAAACTGCAGGGGAAAATATCTGCTGCAGACATTAAGAAAGTATCCAGGGATTTGGGTGAGAGTCTCAGTGATGCGGAGATAAAAGTGATGATAGAGGGAGCAGATCAAGATGGTAAGTTAGACCTAGTTGGTGTTAGTTTATATTGGGGAATTAATTAGTCTTTAATTAGTCTTCAATAGCAGAATAAATGACTTTTCACTGATTTGCCTCAAACCAAAAGCATTTATTTAAAAAAAAATCAGCAGATTTACTAACCAAGACGGGCCCTTAATATGAAGTGTTATGAAATGCTGTAGGTGATGGAGAGGTTACAGTAGAGGATTTCATGGCAATGATGGGAAGGACTTCCTTTGGGCATTAAGATTTATAGCTTTCTGTCTGAAACTTCATGTGCTTTGATTTATGTATGTACTTAAACTGGCTGTGGTTTGTGCCTCCAAAGAGTTTTTGTCACTTTTACTCCTCCAATTATTATAGAGATATTACTCGAAATAGGACTAAAACAGTTTGAAAATTCCAAAATAGGACTGCCATGTTTTTATTCCCAAAATAGGACTAATTACTGCCATGTTTAGAAAATACTGCCATGTTTGAAGTCTGGTACTGCCAAACATGGCAGTCCTATTTTGGAATTTCAAACTGTTTTAGTCCTATTTCGGGAACTTTCCCATTATTATATTGGTGACACTTTTGATACTCAATTTAAAAATTTTCGGCTTGTGATCTTTCAACTATTGTGCGAATGACACTTTTTCAGTTTTGATACATATCTTTGAAATTTTCTACATTTAGTTCTTCGACTTTTATAAAAGTGACACTATTGGTCACAGATGCATTTTTTTATCCTCCACTTATTGTGGCAAAATCATAGTGAAAGGACTAAAAGTGTTGATTTGGTAATACTCAAGAGGACTTAATGTGGGGAATTTGAATTCGAGAATTAAGAGTGTCTCTCGCACAATAGTCGAAGAAAAAAATTAAAAATCAAATACAACAGTGTCATTGACACAATAATCGGGGATTAAAAGTGGCAAAAACTTTGCTGCAAATATGGATAGTCTGGGTATGCTATGGGCCAAACTTTTAAGCAAATAACTTGAAGGTTTCTTCTTATTGGATTGGACCTCAATGCGCATTCAAATTTTGTGAGGATGGAAAACTCGCATACAGTAAGCATGGTTGTATTATTGTATAGCTATCCGCATGGCTTAAGATAAAAAACACCCCCCCTTCTCGAAAAGGGGGGGGGGGGGGGCTTGAGTTTCATTAATCCCCTCTTCGTACTTATTATTCAAATACTCCGCGCAATACATTTGATTTTTTGTTTTTCAGACATTACAAATTTTAAACTTCATACTTTATTAAACTATCATCTCCAAAATAAACACTTCACAGTTCACAAGAACACATAGAATATGAAAGCCAAACATTACTTTATTAACTCTTTCCCCACTTAGGAAAGCCAAACATTACCACATTAACTCTATCCCCATATATATCAGACACTCATGTTTGTTTGAGAAGATCAATTGTTAACCACCTGACAATTCTGCCGGATTTCCCCTTGAGGCCCTTGTTTAACTTCGAGCCTTCCCATCTTCACCATGACTTGCTGGAAATGGAAGAAGAACATTGCCTGGTTCATAGCATAGCTGTTGACAATGCTGCGAGTAGCAGGATTGGCGAACAATGTCTGGTCGGAGAAGAGGACGCCTCTCTTTCCCTGCAGTGCATTGAAATAGTCGTTGTCGAATGTGTTCCTCGTCGAATCGAAGGGTTGCTCTGCACCGTCGCCGGCATTGCATGTTCGAGACAGAGTTTCCGCAAACCTGCCATCGATAGTGGGGTCCACAGCATGCATCTGGTCAAAGCTGCTCAACCGCTGCTTGAATGATGCGCACCTTGCTGCTCCCAAGCTATGGGCGCCTGCACATGATGCGAGATTTGTGATTTTTCTATGAGTGTGTGGTCAAAAAATGCTTGTTTGGAGAGTTTCAAAAGAGTGTCCTTAGAGTTTTCGAAACGAAAACATACTCCTGAGAGTTTCCGTGCTACATAGGTTGGTAACAATGAATAAAAGAAATTGGATTACAAATTCCATTTTTCATTAAAAATGGAATTGGTCTTATGGAATTCCAATCAGCCAGGCATTAATTATATGAACATCACCCTCTCTTCTCTATATTAGGTGCAAATGTGCAATTTAAATAAAAAATGTTCAATGTTTGAAATACGATAATTTTAGCTTTTACAACGCTATACTTCATTTTTATGTTCGTAGAAAACATCAATTTTTTACAATGTCATTGTCGCATTTCTTCTTCAAAAAGTTCACTATAAAAGTGTGGTAATAAATATGAGTGCCATTCAAACTTTCAAACATTAAGAACTTCTTTTAATTTATGTGGAAATGTTCAAACATTGCTTCTTTTTAAAAGTAGACAGTGCATCTGGATGTACGTACACCCGGCCCAAGTAAAAAAGACAGTCCATCCACTAATACAGATCAATAAAAATTCGGTGGCATTTTTGTAATTAAAACGAAAAATCACAGCTTCCGCTAAATGAGCAATAGTTTACTTTTAATGAGCATTTGACATATTTTGTTGAGTATTAAGAGGTTAACAATGAGTATCACAATATCTGCTTCATATCTTCTATTTAACTTTTGATAAAACCTATTAAATTTTATGTATAAACAATACATATGCATTTTAATATTTGAATTTAATGAGATATGAGATATGAATTTTAATATGTGAATTTTAATATGCATTGATATGAAAATCATGGTTTCTGTCAGTTGAGCATTAACGAACTTTTACTGAGCATTACATTTATTCTGTTGAGTATTAGGAGCCTAATATTAAGCAGCGTGATACTTTTGAATTATGAATCTATGACATAAAATGAACATAATGCCAGTACCAATGAGCATACATAACCTACAAAGTGAGTATCAAAAAATTAAAAATGTCATCTGAAATCGCTAATGGCATCGAAAAATTCAAAAACTCATTTAAAATCTCTAATATGCTCAAATTTTTATTTGTATATATGCTCATTTGAATATTCTAATGTGCACAATATTCATTTATGTATGTTCAATTCTTTTAACAGTTATGCACATTTATTATAAACACTATACTCATTTTCAAAAATTTAAAATAAAAGCCTAAAATCGTAGTAGTGGGATTTGAGAATTAAAATACAAGACCAAACAGTGATTCTCACGGTTTGAACCAAAACCGATGACTCCTGCAACTCCTATTTGAACAAAAACGATGTATTTTGGTACCTGACAAGGCTACCATTTCTTGAACCGTGAAGCCACGCTGCCTAAACATGCTGCTAAGCTGGGAGCTGTTGAGATTGGGAGATGGTAGATTTTTAGTGTCTTCTATTCTTGACCTTTTCCCATCTTTTCTGCCTTTGGGTATTTCATAAACTGGACCTCCAGCCTAGTCAAATGAAGTTCTACACATTTTAGTAAGCATGCCACACAAAATCAATAATATGAGCTATGAAGTACATTTCTGGGCCTATGATAGGTACGTTATTTTCGGCCTATATCATGATATACAGTAACCATATTTGGGCAATGAAGTTCATAAAATAAAGACGTGAATCACTTAATTATTATATAAGTTACATATTTGGACAAAAATAACAACACGAGTATCGAATAAAAAGAAAAAACATTACTTAAAAACGTTTCTCGTAGACCAATGTGAAGCAAATAATTAATAATTGCTTCATAGGCAACCTTCTTTCCACTAATAAATATGACAAACAATAAAATTGACACATATAACAACAGTAAATTTTCTTTTGAAAGGATAAATGAAAAGAAATATTGTTACATATTGAATTTATAAGTTGAGAATGATTTATCGACCGCTGATGAGAGTCTAAAGTTTGAAGTCTCGAAAGAATGAAGATTTTCAAAGAGACAAAATGTTCGGCTGCCAAGAGGACTCGTGCAAGAAGATTGCAAATTTGACGTCCTCTAAAACTACTATTAGGAACTTTGATATAGCTTATTGAAATTTGGAAACAAATGAATAATTGGGGTCAAATTTGAGAGAAACATGCTCTAAAATAATTATATAAATTTGTTATTTTATAATTAAACTGAATAAAAAACCCTAAAAGCTAAAAAGATGTGAGGACTAGAGAGACGTGTCCTTTATTTATGCAGCAACAATTATATTGCTTTTAAAAACTACAACCGATCGTGCTAAAAATTAATGTATACATTCTGTTTTAAACTTGTCTCTGTTTAAGACTCTTTACTTATGTTTTAAATTTTCAAATTGTCAACAAAATTAATCATTAGGCCTAATTAATTGAACTTAAGAATAAAAGAATAAGTCTATATATAAAGAAAGAAATTTGAGTCTATTTTTTCTTATATTTTTTTCGGGTCTAGGGCGGTTTCCCCTTTTGCCTCCCCAGAACCAGCCCTGGAAGTACATTACAAGTTAGTGTCTATCCTTGAAAAATACTTATGACATCAGTACTCATATTTTAATGCTTAGTCAATGGTATGCCAAAATGCAGAAGTATAATTTAATGACAACAACAATTTATTCATATTTTGGGAAGAACAAGTATTACTATTTCGAATTACTCATTGTTTTTATAAATGCTTGATGTCTGGTCTAGTGTGATGTGTTTAAGTCTTGTTTGGGACTGAAAATCGTACAAGTATAAGCATCCATATTATAAAAGACTTTTCTATCCAATCCCAAATTAAACGTCATAAAGATAAAGAGTACATACAAAGAAGACGGCATCTCGGGCAGCCATAGCAACAATATCAGCACAAGAAACAACTCCGGGGCATTGCTTCTCAAGCTCTTCCTTGGCCTCATCAATAACTTCATACCCTCTTAAGCTCAAGTTGGCCGGCGAGTCCTTCTCTGCCTTATTGTCCTGACTTGAATCTATCAATACAGATGCATCGCACCCCTACATTCATCAATCAAAACAAAACATTTTAGTCATTTTTTTACTTGGGTATTTGTTTATTTGGTTCCTTTTTTCTTACTTCGTACTTGGTTGTTCAAAACCTTTTCAACTTTAATTTCCTTTACAAGTGATAGATAAAAGTAATAGATTTATTACTAATTGCTCAACTATTTCCCTCATCAGTAAAATATGAACATTAAACTATGATACAAGATTTATTTTTTATTTATTAAGGTGAAACATCTGGTCTCAATATTAATATACTAGTATTACTTTTGTCTCTTGAGAAAGTCGGAATGACATAGTTTATACTATTATATTGTTTCCTTATTCAATCAAATTCAACCAAATTTGTATAAGGAGGGAGTGTTTTTGTAGTTCCACCAAATATAGCACTTTATTTGAAGCTTGGTGGAATACATGTATGCATGCGCGCGCACACAGACACATATGTTACTACGTTCTTACTAAATTATTTTGTTTTTTTTTGCTTTTGCGCACATCGATAAAGTGGTCGAGAGTTAATAGATGTTATTGAGCTTTGAATAGAATAACATGACATGATGTGGATTGTATATTTTTATAAAAAGAAAACATGACAATTATTTTGGGATAGACTAAAAAGGGTACTGGAACATTTGTTTCGGGGACAGAGCGAGTACATTGTCTCTTTTTTGTTTTTAAAGAATTTACCTAAATATGAGTAAACAAAAGTTAATCGAGTTTCATAAATAAAGGTACTGCGTAGTACTCCCTCCGTCCTGTTGGAATGTTCCCGGTTTGACCTACACACATATTAAGGAAATAAACTTACCAGAGGGTAAATTTTACTGTTTTGACACTGTTTTGACACTGTTTGACACTGTTTTGCACTGTTTGACCCTGTTTTGATGTAGGATAACTTTCCATTTAGGGAAATGGGAACTTTCCAACGGGACATCCAAAAAAGGAAAGCGGGAACATTCCAACGGGACGGAGGGAGTATTTTCTTTTATTCAATTCTAATAGGAGTAAAATATTGTATGTCATCCTGCATTAATCATACTGCTACATTGTGATTATAAGGATAGAGTGACCTCACTATGACATTACTACTTACTCTTATTTATAGTTGTTACAAAGATGGAACCCCAGAAGACATGCAGGCCTTACCTGGATGAAACAGTCATGGAAATGCATCCTAAGAAGAGAAGCTGCAATGGTAGGATCGTCCTCCAAATGTTTGTTAACAGTACTTTTTACAATAAAATCAGCCAAGGGGCAATCCATCATGTAGTAATCCATTCTCAGGCGACCATCCACTCCCACTCCATTATTCACGACCATCATTATCACAATCATCATGAAGATCATCCCTAGATGATGATGATCATGATGACCATGATCATCATACTTGACCGCCTTGTTTGCCATCAGAATACCTACGCTTGCTAGCTAGCTAGTCAAAGCCAGAAGTTCAATTTGCAGCTAAGCAGCAACAAAGAAAATCTTGAAACAATATATATTGGCTAGTGGAGTGAAAAGAAATGGATTACTTAATAATATATGCACTCTACATTGGTATTTATAAGTAAGAGCTTAAAGAATATGGGAATGTGTTAGAAAATATGAGGTATATCTGTTTTTATTCAAGTATGCACTCGAGTATAGTCTAGAGTAGACACTACAACAACACCAACATTACCCCAATGCCACCAAGGCTCCCCGTATTGCTGTATACTAAAGCACAAAGAGACTGTTTCCGAAAGCTGGAGTCATAATAAAAATCGCGTTGAAAATTGCATGGATTGACCGCTGCTTCATAACAAAGAAACACATGCAATTTAGTGAGTCATTATGCGACCGGAGTAGACAGTCAAAGTTAATTAAATTGCTTCCTATCTAAATTCCCTATTTGTACCACTCGATTGTTAGAATATTTTTCTTTTCTGTTTCTTTTAAATATATACTAGTTTTTCACCCGTGCGTTGCATGAGGTAAAAAGCTATTTACTTTATTTGATAGTATCTTAATTATTTGGTAGATTCTATGGTACCCTTAAGGTACCATACCTTTGTCCACATGGACCAATAAGAATGATGTAGTTGAATTATTTAAATCTAAATTAAAAATGATGTAATGATTTGAACCAATTCAATCAAGTGAATGGTAGGTACGGTACCCCATTTTTTAAATGGGTACCGGAGTTGTCACCTAATTATTTTTCTAAATGGAGGCTTAACCTTAGCCTTTCAATTTAAATTAAAATGTTCTCATTTTTATTAAAGATAAAATTGGTAAAGACATGTTTGTACACCACGTTTAGTGTAGGTCTACTAGTGTCGTCACATTTAAGAATTTTTAAACTAATAGGTGATAAAGACCTCTTTGTACACCACATTTATGTTGCATGTCGAGTCCTTTGTTATACAATACTCCCTCCGTTTCTGAAATAAGTTCCACCTTTCTTTTTCGGGCAGATTCAAAATTAAGTTCCACTTTCAAACATTTCCTTATTATCTACATCAAAACAGTGTCAAACAGTGTTAAACAATGTCAAACAGTGTTCAAACAGTGCCAAACAGTGCCAAACAGTGCACTCCACAGTAAAGTCAATTTTATTTTCTTAATATGTGTGAAGTCAAATGTGGAACTTGTTTAGGAATCGGAGGGAGTATAACTAATCAGTGATAAAGACCTCTGAATTTTTAAACTAATCGGTGATAAAGTCCTCTGTTAAGTATAACTTATACTTAACGGATACCCAAATCTCGAATTGCGGTCTTTCCTCCAAGAAAGAGAAGCGGCCTATAGAATGTACTCTCTCTATCCCGTTAAAATTATCCCATATTTCCTTTTTGACTCATCCACCACTACAAAAAAACATCCAGTTTGTCACGGATTTTGTTACGGATTCCAGTTCAAAAAATCCGTGAAAAAATATTTGTCACGGATTTTGTCACGGTTTTATCCGTGACAAAAAATGCGTGACTAAAAAGTTTGTCACGATCAATATTTCGTGATAAACTTTGTCACGAATTTGTCACGGCCGCCATCCGTGACAAATTAAAACAAGGAACTGAAGCAACGCCGGTGTTTATTTGTCACGGATTCGTCCGTGACAAACGTTTTTCTATTTTTTTAAATATTTCATTTTGTCATACCAAATTAGGTAAAATTTGTCTCATACCAAATTTGGTAAAATTTTACCAAATTAGGTAAAATTTGTGTGATTCTAAAGCATTCTTGCTTTATTTTTATTTTGTCGATTAATTCAATATCAACCACATAAAATTCACTTTTCCTAGTAAACGTGTCACATTCTCATGTCCCAATGTTAGTGGAACGAAGATTATAAAAGAGAAGTTCATTGAATAGGCAAAATATGTACAAACTGTATCTATGAGCTTATATTTATAGCTGATGTAGATATTAACAGACTAACTACTATGAACAATGAACATTGAATTTTTTTCTATGAGCTTATATTAAGGGGGTTGCTTCGCGCACCCCCACAATCGCTTGACGTAATCATGTGCGGACGAATTTAGCCTTCTTAATTATTAATAAAAATTTAGTATAATTAAAACGTTATTTACATTGGCTTTGCGCACCTCCACACCTCCACAGCTACACGGCTCCATCTTGTCCATATAATATTTACATTAAATATTAAATACCATGTGTCAAGTGATTCCTTTTTTTATAAAATGTCATAATTTTTTAATTTTTGCTCTAATTTTTATAAAAAGTATACCAAATTAAATATCTTTTTATGATTTTTCATATGACACCAATATCATATATGTAATTTTTTAAAAAATGTAGAATTAAAAATGTTACTTATTAAAAATGAAGATAATTAGTTTACTAGAATTAAAAATGTTATTTATTCAAATATATAATCTAATACAGAACCTCCAAAAAAAATCTAATACGAAGTATAGAATTGCGCAAAGTTAAAAACAAAACATTTGTGTTTTTATAATATACAATGTTTATATCAATCATCCAATATAATTGTAACGAGGTCTCTTATAACATTACGACATTCTGTAAACTTTTTAATTCGATGAAGAAGTAGAGTATCCCATCATGTAACACTAGCATCGTGATAGTAAGACCATGTCATAATCACTGGTGTCCAGACACCGTTGCAGCTCCACACCTAGGTCGAAGGGCTCACCACTTTTGCTTCATTTTGGGGGCATCCTATGTACTCTTTTTCCCTCATTAGAATTTTTTCCCACTGGTTTTTTTTCTTAATGAGGTTTTTAACGAGGCATCTCCCTAACGTGGACAAAAGGTGTCGACCCTCGGCCCCCTATTGAAGACATCACGAGACATGCACCATTCTACTCCTGTTCACCTCACTACATTCACCTCAAGGAGTGGGGGACTGGAAGAGCGGGGGACTTAGCGCCTCCATTAACCAAAGAAGCAGAAATTCAAATTTTTTCACGAAGTTTACTCATCAGACGATAGATCAGCACACAGTTCTACTCCCTTTCGCCTCGAGTACTCTCGACTCAGGGAGTGGGGGACTCCTGATAGAGTATATAGATTCGGACCGTCGGGTCTCACGACTATTGTGCCCGGACAGCAGCCCACACACGCTTATTGGATGTCATTCATATTATTGTACATTATTATTCAGATATTCTAGATTAGTCTTTTATGTTATCATTTCTTTTATGTAACCGGGTCCGTCAGGCCAATATTAGAGGCCTAGACCCGGATTTCTCTACATATACTCCTTTTGGAGCTTGTAAACCCTAAAATCATTATTACACAAACAATATCACTATTCATTCATCTTCCTCTCTATAGCTTAATCTCTCCCTTATTACATATATTTGGATCCTAATAATCCATCATACATATAGTGGGGTAGATGAATACCTCATAAGTGTGAAAATCAAGGGTACTATTTTTAGATAATTTTCAGATTCATCCTCCATTTTCAGATTCATCCTCCATGTTACACAAAGTTTTAGAAGCATTAAAACCTATTTTTATTTTAAAGAAGCAATAAAGTGGCTAGTAATTAACTTAATCTAGGACACCCAAAAATTGGCCGAGAAGGACCGTTGCTTTACTCATGAATTTTAATTTATGGTGCGCCTAGCAAGAAAGCAGCATTAGATTTAGTGACTCCGTATAAAGAAGGATAAATCTGTCCGATGATGGAACAAAAAGGGTGCCCAGAGTAAGTTCGAAGGTGCACAGAGCCTTCGCTTTATATTAATTTATATCTAAGTAACACTATTACATAAGTAATCTATATCTGATCATTGATTTTTTTTCCTAATATAGTTTTCCCTTCTTACATCAGGTCTAAGCAAACGAGTATTTTACCAATCAAAGTGTCGTAATGTTCACAAGGAATACTAAGATGTCATAGTATTAACATATCAACATAACATAAAGTAATATTTAAAAGAAAAATAATGTCCAATTTTACCAAAAGAAGGAAATCGTAATTTCTAATTTTATTTCGAGATACTTCAATATTTATAGAGACAAATAAGAAAATTGAGAGATTATCTCACAAAAGACGTATCTCCAAAGCACCAAAATTTTGAAGGTTAGTTCTAGGAGGGGAAGGGGAGGAAACTCTTCTTCTTGTTTAGGAGTTGCAAATTTGAATAAAGAGGAGCTAAGAAGGAATTATAATTAAAATCACTTCACATATATGATGAATTAATTATCATTTATTATTGATGTCTATTTATAACATATGTAGTTTTTTAACATATGTTGTACATAATAATAAAATTTAAGTATATATACAAACATATGTAATTTTTATTCTTAATTTACAAGGATCTTTCTTCATATTCGTGATTAAAGTTAAAGGTAAATATATCTTTTATAACAAGAAAATTAAAAGTAAAAATTTGTTCGGCGAATCTAGGCACCCTAGGCGGCGATTAGACGCTCTGGGCGGGCAATAAGCGTCTTAGGGGGTCGACTAATTCACCTAGACGCCAAACCAATTAGTCGGGACGTTTAGACAAAAATCGAGGTGTCCGACCCTCGTCTAGCGCCTAGGCAGGGACTAATCGCGCGCGTAGAGCGATTTTTAGAAGAGTGACCCTAGATCAAAACCAAATTGTGGTTACTTTATGGGTATTCGATTCAAATATCGTAGTGGGAGAGTAATTTGAAAATATACCGGTAAATATCTCAACTGATAGATAGAGAGTACCATAAGGACGGGGCTTATGCAGTATCAAGTGTCATCCTTTTAGTTTTCCCACTACGTATTTGTGAAAACTGTTTTTAGTTTGTGTATAAATTCTGTTCATAGACTATTTTTCTTGGAAAAATTCTAAAGGTACACACTTTTGGTATACACACTTTTTACACATGTCTGTGTAAGGTTTTTTTTATGTCTGTACAGACATAACGTATTAAAATACGTTATGTCTGTACAGACATAAAAAAAACCTTACACAGACATGTGTAAAAAGTGTGTACACCAAAAAGTGTGTACCTTTAGAATTTTAAAAATACGTTATGTCTGTACAGACATAAAAAAAACCTTACACAGACATGTGTAAAAAGTGTGTACACCCAAAAAATGTGTACCCCAAAAGTGTGTACCCCAATCCAACTCTTTTTCTTGTACTCGTCCTACGTATGATCATCACCGTGAATGCTACACTGTCGCGGCATTCTACTGAACGCCAGAATTAGATCCTACCCGCCTACCTCCAAATTTCTGATCACTATATGCCGGAAAGGGAAACGAATAGAAAGAAGCGCGGGAGATAGAAATGAATTCGCCGCTGATGAATCTTGCCGGGCGCCACATTCTTTCCCTGATAAAAGCGTATATCAGGCTACCGCCATTAACCAGCTTCTCCACCTCGGCATCCTCCTACGCTACGAAGCAATGGAACGGAAGCGTTTCCATGGTCCAAGGAGCTTCCAGAGGCATTGGCCTTGAATTCGTAAGAAGATTCTCTATGATTATTTGATTAATCAAGAGAATGTGATTGTCGCTGTGCTTTTCAATCCTTCCTTGATGCCTTCATATTGAACTTTGGCTGAGCTCCTGAAACGTCGCAGGTTAAGCAATTGCTAGAGAGAAACGATGAAGGGCGTGTTATTGCAACCTGTCGGAACCCTAGTGGAGCAGCAGGGCTTCTGGAATTAAAAGACAAATTTCCCAATCGTCTAGATATTCATGCCTTGGACCTGACAATAGAAAGCACTATAGAGGTGTTTTCCTTTACAATTAAACCCTCACTTTGCTATCACCATAAAGACAGTGTTTTTTTAGGATTTAATTTATCTAAGTTACTGGGTTGAACAAATATCGAGTTTGATACATTGCCGTTGAAATGTGACCCAACTGAACTAGGCGAAAAAACGTAGTAACTTTATTAATTTCCTTGATAAAATATATTATATATGAAGAAAAGCATTGATCATAACAGTTTCCTCCTGTTTTGCTGCTATAGTGCTATACCTTACTCAAATTAGTGTTATGGTCATCGAGGCCTAAAGTAGGACGCACCTCTCGTTCCTTCAGCATACACAAAAACGAACTACTTACAGTCATACATATGTGGCTGAAGTAAATTGTTTGGTTCGTGTTAAATATGAGGAAAGCTAAACTATATGTCTATTTCACATCAATATGTCCAAATGCAGATGTCAGCAAATGCCGTTAAAGACAAATATGGCTTCCTAAACCTTCTAATTAATGCATCCGGCATCCTTTCAATACCAAACATTCTGCAGCCAGGTACTTATGTTTTTTTAGCTACCTATGTTTCGTTTGATGGATTTGCATGTTTATATGAAGGTCCATTATAACCACAGCTTATAATTCTTGCATTAGATCATGGGAAAAACCACATTCTTCACATCAGTAGTTTGGTTTCATTTTTTTGGCACTCAAAAAAGTTATGTGAGTCATTATGTACCCAAATTTTCAGTGCAGAAACTACACTGGCCAAAGTAGAGAGGTCATCATTGCTTCTTGCTTATGAAATCAATGCTGTTGGTCCTGTATTGGTTATCAAGGTACTATCATTTGGTTTCTGATGTGATTTCTCAAAAATATACTCCCTCCGGTTCTTATTAAAGTTCCCAGTTTGACTTCACACATATTAAGAAAATGAATTTGACTTTACTGTGGAGTACACTGTTTGGCACTGTTTGGACACTGTTTGGCACTGTTTGGCATTGTTTTGTTTCCTAAAATGGAAGTGTGAACTTAAATAAGGGACATCCCAAAAAGGAAAGTGAGAACTTTAATAAGAACCGGAGGGAGTACTATTTTACTGTTTGTTCATTATAGTTTGATTCATTTTCACTAAATTTCCTCAGCCCCTCACCCCGATTCCCAAAGAAAAAGAAGTGGATGCCCAGAATCTTAATAACTTCCTGAGGCAGGCGTCATGAGTTTATTAGCATAATGTAAGTTATTTCCTTAATAACTTGGAGTTGACAAAATATGTATGAACAGCACATGTGGCCTTTACTGAAGGCTGGAGGTGGGGGTGGAACAGAGAGGGATTTCGCTATAGTTGCCAACTTAAGTGCAAGGGTTGGATCAATCGAAGACAATGCTCTAGGAGGGTGGCACTCATACCGATCCTCAAAGGCTGCTTTAAATCAGTGTATGGTTTTGAAGCATTTGTTCATTAAATTATCAAATACTCAAATTTGTAGTTTTGTGTGGATACTAAAACTTAAGATTCATGTCGGTTCACCCCCGAAACCCTTTTGGTACTAAGGCTTGAATGTTGTTGTTTCTTTTATGGTCTGATGATATTTTACTATGGTAAATATTACATTTAAACATTTAATACGTTCTTCTAAGTCAGACTCTATTTCATTCATAAAGGCTGTGTTTGGAATCCGGGAAATTGTCTGGAAAGGGAAAAAAGCTCCAGAAATTGGTGTTTCTAATGTTTGGCTTTACCTTGGCAAATATGAAGGGAAGTCTAATTTGGCTAGAACATTTTGAGATTTCACGTGTACTTGGATTTTTGGCTTAATATAAATGGTGTTTTGTTTGATAAGTTTACATCTTTTCAAATTTTCAACTCCCGCCATAACATCTTAATTTTTCTTTGCCTGGTCTCCACAGACACATCTTCTCGACTCTAGAGATAGAGGTCATGCCTGCGAAATCTCACTCTCCCCATGGAGCGGGACATTGTGTACTGGGTATTTTTTGTTTTGTTTAGTCTTTACATAATAGAAGTATATAAGTAAAACGAGTTCGAACAAATATCCAAGTTATTTGAGTTTTGAACCCATATTAAACTTCCCCAAATTTCCTTACCTTCAAAACTTCCCCTGCATTTTCCTTGCTATTTTCTTTCTGGAGCATTTTCTGGGTTCCAAGCATACCTTGGATGAATACTGAATAGGAAGCTGTAATTGTATAAGGATTTTGTGCTTTTAATCGACACATTGACAATCTACTCTGCAAGATAGCACACAATGAAACTGGTCCCATTGTTCTGAATTTCTTTATATATGAAAACCATTTCTCCGCTGCAGTGACAAAGACCATATCAGTGGAATTTGCCCGTAAAAAAGATCCAATCATATGCCTTCTGCTGCACCCAGGCACAGTAGATACAGATCTTTCAAAACCTTTTCAGAAAAATGTTGCCAAAGACAAGCTTTTCACGAAAGAGTTTTCTGTGCAAAAGCTTCTCAGCATCATCCAGAATGCAAAGCAGAGTGATAATGGCAAATTCTTTGCATGGGATGGTCAGCCAATTCCTTGGTGATGTGATTCCCGTTTGGCACAACTTAATAAGATTTCCAGGTTTGTTTGTAACTGAAGCTTCCATGTATTCGTTGGTGCCTGATAAATATGACATTTTTTGTGAACTTGTTGACTATTTGATGAATGAATCAAGCCTACGAACTCGGGGCAATTATTCATGTCCTCTGAGTGTGCTTAAATCCAATGTAGTATTGTTACCACCTGTTTTTATAAAGTCGAAATGATGTGTGATTTGGAAATGTATTACTCCGCAACTATGACAATTGACAATACTGCTTTGAGTCCTAGTAGGAATACATTTTGCTATTGTCACATCCACTGTCGTTTCTTTTTATTTTCTTTTTTTATGCTTGGTCCAAAAGGTGGAATCTCCCACCCCAGGAGCCCCCCATACCCCGATCTGACAGGATTTTTGGGAGGATGTTAATCACGTTGACTCAGTCGGCCCAATGATAGTAGGCCTTTTTCCCGTGCGCATCAAAGGCTCATCCTTATTTCAGGTTCTGTGACTTCCACACGATCGCTGCGGGTTTCGAACCTTGGTCACTTGGTCCAAATTTCCCACCACTGAACCAACTGAGGCTACCCGTGCGTTTTTTTTTTAATATGCTGATTGCAGCTATGCTTGATCGATTTTTTTAAAAGCAAGTGTAACATTGAGTTTTTTAGCATATGGGGGGTGGATTATGGGACTGTTTCGGTTCTCAAAGTGGGGGCTCAGACAATAATGGGGGGTAGGCTGTAGTGCTGTACCGGTCCGAGTCCCCATTCTGATGTCATACGGTATGCTTAATACTCATCTGTAATAGTAATGAAATGATGATAAACTAAAGATGTGTTATTACAAGTATTTATTTACAATTCAATGACAAAGTAAATGCAATTTTTATACTCGTATAAAACATTTGTACAATATAAATTTATAAATTTATAGGTATAAATTTATAAATTTATATTGTACAAATGATTTGTATAACAAATGTCATTTAAAGTTTTCTTAAATATGGACTAATCAAATTATGTAAACAAAATAGGTAAAAATGTATAAACAAAACAGCTTGCACATTAGTAAAAGTTGCATCTTAACATTAATAATACGGAGTAGTAAAAGATGATATGTCATTGTTTTTGTGGTTTTTTATGAACCTGCTTTGTAATGTTCATAAATCCAATTTAAAAAATTAATAAGCTGATTGACTCATCTGACTCAACCATTTATGCATGGAAAATGCTTAGTGTACATGAGTTGTACACAAGTTGTACACAAAACCCCCTAGTTGCCTGTGTACACATGCAATTCGTTTAAAAGGGGACAGTACTTGATGTCAAATTGTCTGTGTACACAGACAATGTACACATTTTATGTACTTTACGCATCGGTACAAAGCTACAGGTTCAAATGAAAAATTCTTGTTGCACAAAGAATGAGTACACAATTTGTAGTACAAGAGCAATTACACAGCTAAAATTATGTAAAGGACTCTTCATACGACTCAAATTTTAGTAAGAATCAAACCAACAACTTCTGCCTCAGATAGATGAGCCTAGGCTGAAGCGAGCACTTGTACAAATGACTTGTATGCAATGAGCCAATGAAAAAGCTTTACGACTCAACCTTGTAATAAAGATATTCAAATGATTAACGAAATAAAATGAAAACAAATATGCTCAAGGAACAGAAAAGAAAATAAACAAATCAAATGCTTTGATTTTGGAATCATTGAGATTCAATATAATGCCCAAGAATTATATCTACAATTGAAGTGTTTAGACAAAAATTATGAATCCGGGTTTGATAGAAAAAGTAGATACTAGATACCCTGTTTTGAACTCATTCAAATACAATTGATCACAATTTAGTCAAAGCTTTTAAGAAAATTAAAAGTCAAGAGAAAAAATCGACGAAAATAATGTGAATCAAGGATTTTCAGAAATTATAAATCTAATCTGAAAATTAAGAACAAACTAGGCAACGTACCAAGAGGAAGGAGCCCGGTGTAGTTACATGGGCTTCTCCTCTCCCCACAAAAAACTGAAAATTCGTAAATAAATAAATAAAATGAAGATTAATGAATTCATTAATTATTTGATATAGTTGTTAATAACTAAATAATTGTCCCAATGAAAAATGGAAAAACGTGAATCTAGGAAAGAAGAAAATGATGACTAAAATGCAATGATATTTATGAAATCATATGTTATTATATTATGTATTTGATAATATTTCCTTTTTATCCATTTATTTATTCTTATTACAAAAAAAGATTTAAATTCTTTTACTTAGCCCCTTAACGGATTGAACCGAAGACTTATGCCCTACCATGGTGTTACTCTATCACTGAGTTAAAGTGGCATATTCCATTGAATTCCTAATATATTGATAAAATCCAGAAAATAGACATCTAGAAAAGATATTCTAGTTCTCTGATATATCTGTGGATTATAGCTAGTCTATTTATATGAAATTTCCTATTGTTAATAGAAATAATAAAGTACAGCCGCATAGATATTAATATTTAATTACATGGAGTAAAGAAAGACGTCGGATCTAAATAGTCTAATTAAAATATTTAAATATTTTACATGTATTGACAATATCTTAATGTAAGAACTCTTTTTATTTATCATTTTAATCTAAGAACTTTGAGCTGCCCGATAATATAAATTGAGTTTTATTTAGTAATCGGTATCTTAGTTTTACACAAACTGAAGGGAAATCTAAATGTCCAAACCTACTTTTTGACAATCACAGCCCCAAATGTCCAAATTTGATTTAGCAAATCATTTTTTGATGTGTACCTTAAAAGCTGCGGAAGGTGCATTAGAAGCTGCCATGGTTCGGTGGTTGAAAACTTCAAATTGTAAAAAACTCAATTCTTATCATTGTATTCATGTACTACCTCCGTTCTTAAATAAGTGCAACATGTGAAATTTTACATTTGATATAAGTTTTCCATTTCTCTAACTTTAAACATTTCATACACTTCGAAAAGAAAATTAACAAAACTAGTTTTTTTGAACGTCAAATAATGTATGAGAATTTAAACTAAAATCATTTGAGAAAAAAGTCTGAACAAAAAATGTTTATAACCGAATAACTAACTAAGTTTGTTATTTGTTCAGCAACAATAATGACACAATGACACTTGATTAATTTTTATCAATGAATTTTTATCCCACACTAATTAATTGATTGACAATGAATGGTTTTTTTACACAACTAAATGATCGACATTTTAGTTTATTGACGCATATGGTTAAATGTTCTTAAACAAAGTAGCATAGGCTCCTAGCTTGCACCATAAAATGATCACACACCATTCCTAAGAGTCGGGTCTGATAGTTAATTGATAGGATGTAAATTAGACTTAAATCACATATTGATTGATACCGGATGAAGCTCTGACTCAGGTACTTGCAGGTGTCCTACGCATTTTGTAGGTAACCCTTTATCGCAGTTACCAAGAATCAAGCTCAAAACTTACCCCGTACGTGACTTACCTCGTGTGACACTCTATCTACCAATTTAGCTACGCCTACCACGGTATTGCAAATTATAGCATTATTTATTCTTCCATTAATCGCAACATAAGATTCTCCCTTCGTTTCTTTTTGATATTCTTTCTTAGCTTAGCTTTCTTCATTATGATTAATTATTGGTTTCATTTTTGCTATTTTCACTAAAGTTATTAGCATAACTGGTACAAGTGATTAAGCCAACATTAATCAATTCAATCATCAGTACTATATGTCAAAATGTTGACTGACTTATGGACAAGTATTGTTTACTCTTGATGCCAAATTGATAGAATGTTGTGTCGAAGTATTTAAAGCTTTAAACACCAAGTGCACAGTCACATACAAAAATATTTTCGTACACACAAAGAAGTATTATGTGTGTACGTGTAATTAGGATTTTGTTCTTTCCTTCTCAGTCCCAACATTAATTTCTTCCACACTTGTCATCCTTGGCCAGCAATGGAGATTGACTGGATCTGTCATCATTCAAACCTCTGTGCAAAACAATAATAATACCCTGTATGTAGTACTCCGTAGTAGTAGTAGTAATAATAATAATAATAATAATAATAATAATAATAATAATAATAATAATAATAATAATAATAATAATAATAATAATAATAATAATAATAATAATAATAATAATGGAATTCAAAAAATAATCATAATCATAGGTGTGACAAAAATACATCATATTTTAGAATAAGGGTTACTTTTAAATATAGGAACATTCACATATGAAAACGATATTCATACAACTAGAAAAAAACATTCACGGAATCACCATACAACTATTTAAGGAAAAGTAACTAAATGATGGTTTAAGCTAAATTTAAAATGAATATATTTTCAACTATTTAGATTCACTGTATCTCAAAATATGATTTTAATTATAATTCCTTTTAAAACTCCCCTTTTTAAAATTTATTACTCTCAAATAAGAAGGGTTCACTCACCCTCCATTACATTTCCCTCTGACAATTTACTTTCAAAGTCTTCATCTCTCTTTCCCCGTACTCCCAAACATCTCCTAAGAGATCTCTTTAACACTATGGTCAGGTAGATCAAACTAGATTTGCTCATATTTTAGGTTGTTTTTACTTGAATTTATTTCACTTAAACATGTACAACAGACCAAATTTTAATAGATCAGACCAGACTTTTGTAGTTGGAAAATACAGAAAGATTCAAAATTTATCCAAGACCAGACCAGATAAATAAGATCAGACTAGACCGAACTTAAACTAGTCATTGACCATATATACGGAGTAGAAAATTGTAATGAAAGTAAAAACATCCTTGATTTCAGTGTGTTTTGAATTCCGTAAATAGTGAAATATTCTCAAACTCATAGAGTAAAGTTTTAAACTTGAAAACTTTAGTAGAGTCAAGTCTAAACTTTAAAATTCACATAAAGGTGGGCCAGATTCCCACGCGGCTGAAAAAAGTTTAGGTAGGATTCTTTGTTGGTAAGACATGAGTTCCATTTTACGGAGTATTTCTTTTTGGAGCAACTTTTTAAATAAGAACATAATGCAATCCGAATAATCCGGCGACTATCACACCCCTTTTATTTATTTATTGTTTGACATAGACCTCAGCTCCTTTACATACATGCTACCTCGGTCCCGTAAAATTCTTCCCACTTTGACTTGACACGGATATTAAGAAAGTGGAATAAAATGGAAATGTATGGTTGTGCTTGTGTAAGAAAAAGGTGAAATGAATGTGAACCACACAAATTGTCTAAAAGTGGTAAGTGGGAAGAATTTTTTAGGACGACCCAAAAAGGAAAGTGAGAAAAATTTTATGGGACGTGGAGTATATAAATAAACACTCCAATCTCTTTCAAAATATCCCTCAAAGTCTACCACCAAATACATCTTGATCAAGAAATGGTCACAGAGGGTTTCTGCCTGCCCACCGCCGTTAACGGCGTCTCCGCCAATCTCAACCTGATGACCACTCCATCATCTCTAGATATGTGGATGATTCCCTCTCAGTCGGAGATGAACTCCGGCTGCCGGAAAAGCTCCCCCGGGTCTGAAGTTCTCAGCGGCGCGGATGAGGTGATGGACATGTTGTGGGAGGATTTCAACGACGAATTGCACGGGAGTAGTGGGTCAGCGGGATTCCATACCGACGACGTTTCCGAACCCCGGTGGTCGCCGGATTTTTCTCCTCCGCCGGTGAATGAAAAACTGGCGGCGGCGGCAATGCGCAAGAGGAGGAATGGAGCTGGTGGTGGTGGGATGCTTTCCCCGTTTGTAATGCTGAAGTTGTTGAAGAAAATACTTATGTTTAAAAAATCTGCATCAGTATTCAAGAGGCATGCGTCCTTGCCCTGATTCCTGATTAACTTTTCATGTACCTAAAATTTATATATATAAATATTTGCTTTTGTTCTATGATTCCATTTGCCCATAGCCCAGGAGCCGAGGGCGCCCGAATTAAAAAAATTAAAAGTCCACTCTTACGTTTATAGGAAGATATACATGTGTTTGTTCTATGATTCCACAAATTGTCTTGAATTCATTCAGTTTTTTTTTTTTTTTTTTTTTTTTTTTTTTTGTGATTTTGAGAAGTGTGGAGCAAATTTGTTGGAGACACAGATTGGTGTATGATGGTTGCACAACTTTGATTGAGAAGAGAGTTTAATCCGACAATTCACTCTTGATGAGATTTGTGCAAGTGTCATCAACGTTGTTCGGCCGCCTTTTATGCTAGAGGCTGAAAACCACTTTTATCCTTAGTTCCAACCGTGAACATTTTACGTTTGACAACGCACAATTTTGGCCGTCATTATATTTAATTCTGTATTACTAAAAATAAAATAAAATTCAGATTATAAAACTTAGTAATGAGACGAATTTAACAACATTTTTCAAAAATAATAATTCACATACATTAATAAATAAAATGTAGTCAAAGTAAAGTACATGAATAGTGTATATATTCCAATGTTTCAATTAATGAGATACGGAGGATAGTAATAATTTTAAAGAGGTCTCTTAAATAACGAGTACCGGAGTACGTGCTCTTTTATTAGGGGTGTCTGGAATTGATTTCGTTTGTGCTTCTTTTTTTAAAACAAAGTAGAATTAGGATTTGTTTTGTAAAAGTTGATCTCCCTCGACTTTTAAAAGCTGCTTCTAGGAGCAATTTGGAACACGCAGAAGTATTTCTACACTTTCACTCAAGTGTAAGCAATTTTAAGCCGTAGATCTAAACATCCCTAGATTTTCTCATATCTTAGGATGATTTTGTTTTGACTTATTTCATTCTCATATCAGACTAGACCAAGTTTAATCTGATAGATCAGATCTGACCAGACATTAACAAACTAAATCACTCCAGAGAAGATCAAAGAAGACCAGACCAAGCATATGATATTTATCATACCATACTAGTTCAAATAAGATCGAATTAGGTTTAAACATACCGGATCAATTTTTTTAATCCAGATAAAAACACCACTACCGTCGATTTGAGTGTGTTCTCACTTTTGAATCCACTTGTTTGGTTCAAAGGAGAGGAGGGAAGGGGAGAGTCAAGGAGGGAGGGGAAGGGGAGGGGAAGGAAGGATTTTGATAAAAATTTATGTTTGGTTAGAGGAAATAGGAGGAAAGGTTCAGTGAAAATATTTTCGCAATTTACTTTTATTTGATAGCTTACTTTAAAAAATAGATACATGTCTAACTATTGTGAATATTACTCATATGGTCATGAGTCATAATTTTAATTCATTTTATTTTTTACTTTTTTAATTTTATAATTTTTCATTTTCCAGTTTGGAATTTTTAATTTTTTTTATTTATAATTTTTAAATTTTTAAAATTTTTAATCTTTAAACTTTTAAATTTTTAATTTTTTTAAGTTTTCAAAACTTTTTGTTTTTTACCTTTTTATATTATAACGTTTTGTTCATTCACGTAGGAGATAGATAGTTTGTGGTTATCAACATGTTTGCTTCAAAATATCCCGATTTGGGGGGTTTAGAATGAGAGGAAGTGAAAGATTTTGAAAGCCTTTCACTTTCCTCCCATTCCCCCCTATTTCCTTCAATCAAACACACACAAATCCCCCACTTTCCTCCCTTTCCCTCCGAAAATCTCCAACCAAACAGAGCCTAAAACTTTATCAGAGTCACAATTCACAAGTCTAAACATTTTTGGAAAGGAAGAGTCAAGTCTAAACTTTAAAATTCACATAAAGGTGGGCCATATTCCCACGCTGGTGAAAAAAAGTTTAGGTAGGATTCTTTGTTGGTAAGACATGAGTATCATTTCATTTGTTTTTGGAGCAAGTTTTTAACAAGAACACAATGCAATTCGAACAATCCGGCGACTATCACCTCCTTTTTTTTTTACATAGACCTCTCTTTTTTTGACATAGACGTTTTTTACATACATATAAACAAACACTCCAGTCTCCAACCAAGGATACCAGCCTAGTTGATGGTAAGGTTACCAGTGCATATGTGAGTTCTCATGTTCGAAATCATGATCGTCTCTAGCACTTTTGGTACCCCAGACAACAAATGAGCAATGCGATCAAATAGTATCTAAAATTAATAATAATGGAATTAAAATGAAGTAATTAGAAAATTATAACATCATTTTTTACTACATGTAAAAGGTAATACTCGACTTAAAATTGATATAAAGTGTGTGAAAATATAAATTTTTAAAAAATAAATGAAACTATAAAAGTACTACCTAATAACATATTCTTCGTGTCTTTTTAAGTGCAAACTTTGTAAGTACATCATTAAAAAGATAACACTCTTTTTTCTATAGAAATACCATTTAAAAAGAATAAGTTTCAGTTGAATTTGATAAGCGAATAACTTCAAAAAAATTAGAAAAAATATATAACAGAAATTTTCAAGTTTATAACAATTAATAAATAATAAGTAATAAATTGGTTGTAGAATAACTCATTTAATTAAAAATTTCAGATTCTAATTTCTTTCCGAAAATCGGAATTGTCAATTGTGTGTAATCAATATGGATTGAGAAGAATTGAAAGAAATAGAAGTTTCAAATAATCAAATATAACCAAAATAGTTAATTAATCAATGCTGAAATCTCAAATCAACGGGTTGATCCTTACCCTTACCTGGATAACTGGATTGCAGAAACGCAAATTGACTAGTGGTTGTGGCTATTCTCGATTGCCTCCTGTAATCCGTATACTTATAACGTACTAGGGTAATAGTCTAATAGATAGACTATACATCTATACATTATTCCTAATTTCCTATTGGACCGTTCGGCCAGCGGACCAGGCTCCCATGTCATGTGTTTGTTGCTTTGACTTTTCATTATGCGGCTACTTGAATTGGATGCCAATGGTCATTACTATGTACTCCCTCTGTCCCTTAAAACTTTGCCAAGTTTGACCGGCACGAGGATTAATAAAGTAAAAACTGTGTGATTGAGCTTTGTGTAGGGGAGAGAGAACAAATTGGAACCACAAATTCTTTATTTAAAAGGGAAAGTGGCAAAGTTAGTGGGACATCTAAATTAAAAGAAAAGTTGACAAAGTTTAAAGGGATGGATGAAGTATTAATCAATCTATTTAAAAAAGTGATGCCCCCATTGAAGGTGGTGCCCTAGGCCATTGCCTAGGTGCTTGCCCCTATGGCCGACATTGTTCGAAACCCGCTATGCACCAAAGGGCAATGAGAAAAGGAGGAAGATCTTGCTCTCAATGACTCTTTTTACCTTCATGGAGTTGCACAACCAAGGACGTATCCAAGGAGGGGACAGGGGGCAGCTGCCCTCACTCAACCCCACCCAATCCCTATATATATCCAATTTTAAATTATACTACGTACATATATTTGTGTATTAACAAAAGAGATAATATATACGGAGTATTAAGTATGAAAATTGCAAATATAACTATGCGTGGCCGATTCGAAAGAAGGCTGAAGGTAGGTATCATCAATGATTCCAAGGTCAAGGGTTTGAACTCCTTGAAATTTTTTCCCTAGAAGTCTTAAGCAAATTCTAAGTGGTTTACATCATTTTTATCTTTTTTGTTGGAAAGATCTAAACTACATCAATATAGATTTAATTACTCCCTCCGTTCCTAAACAAACTTCCAACTTTCCTTTTTCATCCGTTCCAATTAAATTTTCACTTTCTTTTTTTTGGTAAAGAATTTGTGGTTCACAACATTTCTTACACATTTCTCTCTCCTCTGCACAACTCTCCACCACACAATACCCACTTTTCTTAAATTGTGTGCCAAAGTGGGTTGGAAGATAAAATAGGAACGGAGGTAGTATAATTTAACATATGGGCTGATTTTTTACATAATATAAACTACTACATCCGTCTCAAATTGATTTACAAAATTGACTCTCTTTTTTGTCTAACAGTTTCATTTTATTCACTTAATTAGGATGTCAATTTTTAATTACATTCTAATTTGGAGTTTTCAACTTTGAAGATATTTTAATGTAGTTTCTGAATATATAAATTTTAATTATTAAAAATTGAATTAATTATCAATAAGAAGAATTTAACTTTAACATTAGTTGACCAAAAAATGTTGTTTTTGCAAATAAATTTGGGAGGGAGGGTGTAATTTTTTTAAATATACTTGTGAATTTTCAAATTAAATTAATTCTAAGTACATATTTGATCCTTCCCTTAGTTGATTCATTTATTTATTGATATAATTTTGCACAAACTACAAATGTCGTGTGATAAAATTATTTCTAACAAAGTGAAATTTAATTAAACATGATATCATAATGTTTTGTCCGGAGAATATCTTGTTATTTATAATTAATGTCATGATTTTTTATTAATCTGATTAGTCTAATTTTTCTAGTGATTTTTTTCTTAATCTAAGCTAAGTTTGCCCCCACTGGCGTACTTTTCTGGAAACGCCACTGTGCACAACGGCTAATAAGGGAGAGAGTGGAAATTCAGGTCTCACGAGTTCGCGTGGTGGGAGGACCTTGTTGGATTCAGTTGACAGGTTGTCATGCTAGATCGTTCTGTAGAACCGGTACCGATAAAGGTTGACTGTGATTTAAATGCGTCCACCTCAACATGATGACCACTCCATCATCTGTAACACCGTCCCCAAAATGTACTTATCTTTAAGCGAATAATTTATTGAACCCTACGAAATTTTTAGTGAATTTACGAGGTTGTGACTTTGTATTAAATTCTTTTCGCGTGAATAGTAAAATGCACGAGGGGCCCACATCAGGAGTGGGGACCACCCGATATTATCGGGACCACATATTAGATTCTTCTGGGCCTAGAAAATACGTATATGGTGGTGGATACCCAAATTGGTCCATAGCAATGGCACAGGGTTGACCGGTTGGTCAAACGGGGCCAAATTATCGGTATCGGCAATTTCTCGGATAACGGCCCAAAAAGGGATTCCGGAGATTTCTAAATTAAAATTGGGGAATCATATTGATTCTAAGGTCCAATAAGGATTGGGAACAAGTGTTGTATTTTATTTGACCCGATAAAATAAAACATAATTAAAACAGTCCGGAAAATATAACTTTCGGGACTGATTGTACACTCCGGGACACAAAGGGTTGACCTCCAACATAAGTGGGGGCCAACCCACGTTTTTGAGTACAAAAAATACATGAACTGTCCGCACCACATGAAGGAGGATGGGGGATGTGGAGGAAATTGGCACCAAATGAGGAGTGAACCTCCTTGCCTCTCATAATTGTCAAGTAAGACAAGAAGGAACCACCCCTACCTCCTGACACTCATTTTTTCGACCCAAATACACAAAGAAGGAGAGAGGAGCTCTGCAAACTTCATCTCCATAGCCCAAATCCGAACTCAAGCTCAAGGGAGTCCAAGAAGAAAGTTTAAGAAGGAAAAAGCTAGGAAAAAGTGTGAAAAATTAAGGAACTTGATTTAAAGTATTTTTTAGCTTCGCCGGAGTTTCGTCGGAGTTGGTCAAAGTTCGCCGGAGTTGGTCAAAGTTCGCCGGAATTAGTCAAAGTTCAATCGAGAAGCATAGAACGCGCTTAAGCTTAATTAAGGTGAGGATGACCGACTATGTTGCTTATAATCTTTGGGTTAATCTCATGGGATTTCCTAAGTGAATACAAATGTGATGTGCATGGGTTGTTAATGGTTATTAATGCCTAAATAAAACTACTATTGATTTTAAGTATAGCATGCATGATACACAAATTTATGAATAAATTGTGTATGCTTAGATGTTATGATTATGTGTGTATGATGGTTGTACCAACCATGAATTTCATTTGAGATAGTATACTTGATACCATGAGGAGGAGCCACGAAGGTATGAAAGTGATACTTGATATTAAGGCAAATCATGCATGGAGAAAGAATTATATTGAAATAAATAAATAACTAGCATTGAAATATTAGTTGGAAATGTTAGTTGAGAAATGGATGAATTAGATCCTAAGAATTTGAATTATAAGGAATCGGTAATTATGAGCCGGGCTCAAGACCGATGTAGATGACGGTGATTATGAGCGGGGCTCTAGACCGTAGTAGATGACGGTGATTATGAGCTGGGCTCTAGACCGTAGTAGATGACGGTGATTATGAGCTGGGCTCTAGACCGTAGTAGATGACGGTGATTATGAGCTAGGCTCTAGACCGTAGTAGATGACGGTGATTATGAGCGGGGCTCTGGACCGTAGTAGATAACGGTGATTATGAGCTGGGCTCTAGACCGTAGTAAAAAAATGATGAATTGATACTAAATGAACGGATTAACTATAATGTAATGATGTTCTAGATTGAGGGCCTTAGAGATTTAAACTTCGATTATACTTAGTATAGTTGTCATTGTACTTGTCAAATGCTTCCAAGTACTGACCTCCCCTTCACGGGGGAGGCCACCTCACAGTTTCAGGTAGAACTTGAAGGTTGCTACTACCAGCCGCTGTTCGGGAAGTTCCTGAGAGGAAGACTTGGTTCGTGCTTCTTCCGTTCTCGTTTTGAAAACAATATGAATAATGTTCATGGATGATATTTTCTGAATAATTACTTTGGGGGCTTGCATGCCTAATTATGCCAAGTGTGGCTTGAACACTTGTATCAATTGTTTCCGCTGCTTTAATAAATGTTTTACATTATGTTTGTTTATGGATGTACTATGTGTGAATGGTATTCAAGACGCCTTGTATAGTATGGATGAGTCGGACTGCGGTTGACTGTTCGTACTGTACGGCGGGTTGTTGACGTGTCCGGGTAGGTCCGGGGCGTGACATCATCTCTAGATCTCTGGATGATTCCCTCTGGGTCGGAAGTGCTCAGCGGCGCGGATGAGGTAATGGACATGTTGTGGGAGGATTTAACAACATTTAATTTACGATATTCATGTTTGTTAATGTATGTGTGTATATGTATATGTATTTTAATTTATTCACACAAAAAATACAATATTACTTATCATACTTATGCAAAAATATATATATAAATACAATTTCTGTCTCCAACTAGTCCTCGGTTAGGCGCTCGCCTAGGCGTTAGGCGCTAGGTTGGCGTCCGACTAGCGTCTAACGCCTTTTAGAACATTGATGAAAATATAGCTAGAGACAATTTAAAATGTAAATCACATGTATGCTAAATATAACTTGAGACAAGTCAAAATGTAAATCATGTGTATATATATTGTAACTTGAGTCAAGTCGAACAGTTTAAAATCATACCGTGATTCACTCCTCTATCATTCTGGGATGTCGGGTGTGGGGCGCCTAGGGTGAACAATTCTGGTTAAGAATAAAGGGTTAGTTGTTGCACTGTAAGCCAGTGTTTGCGAAATTTTTTTAAAAAATAACTTCCCGGTTTTTGTCTTAAAAAAAGCTGAAATAAGTATTTTTCGTTGACCGTTTCTGCTTAAATTAAGGGCTTAAAAGCTAAAAACTGGAAGCAAGTTCAAGTTTTCTTTAAACTGTTTTTTACAATTTTTCTTAAATAAAAAGCACATTTTACCAAAAACTGCTAACTTGTACTTTTTCAGAAACATTTTTTTCTCGAACACTATCCGGTTTTACAATTAAATATTTTCTGTACATTCATCTATAAAAAAAATCATTTTTCTTAAAGAAGAAGCAATAGGCACTCCTCAAGTCACGCGTTAGGCCTGGCTTGCAGATTGTCCCCACGCTGGATAGGGTTAATAGAAATGTTTCTTTTACGATGAGGTTGAAAAGTTATGATTGTACGGTGTTGAAAATTATTTTAGGATGATGTTAATTTTTCCATAGATCAAACATGATCTCGAACCAGTTTAAAGGAGTGTTTGTAATACGGAGTAGCTTAAAAGAAGCTCTTATCAGCTTTTGGCATTAAAAAGCTAAAATTATTGTTTTCAAGTGACAATTTTTACTTAAAGAAATGTTTCTTGGCTTTTCGGTGAAAAATGTTTTTTTACTTTTTCCCAATTACAAAAAAAAGCATGTATTTTATCAAACACTACTAACTTTTACTTTTCAGAATCACATTTTTCTCAAACATTATCAACTTTTACTATTAATCATTTTTTCCAAAATCACTCCAAAAAGTGTTTTTTAAGCAAAAACATTTGAAACACTCTCATTTCTTTGTCATTGTTCTATTGAAGGACCACTTTGCTATCACAAAATTTCAATGAATAGCACATTATACGTAGTAGTACTATTTATTTAGCTGAAACATTAATTAAATAGGACAACTTCTTTAATCAAGATCAGTGGATAATTAAAAGGCAACAACAGAATAAAAAATTAAAATTCTCAATTTATTGCCTACAACCCTATTTGCATTATGCAACATCTAGCCTCGAGTTTGCATTAGTAGGACATATTTCACCCCAAGTTAATTTTCTTATTTCCATTTATGGTTCAGAATACTGCTCTACTATATGGTTCATTCACAAATATCTTGTTATCTTCTTTTAAAGCAATAAATCGTAAATTAAATGTTGTTGAGTTTCTTTGTAAAAAATAATACGAAGTATTCTTTACGGTTCAAATAAAATTAATCTCGATATCCTCTTTTAAGCAATAAATCGTAAATATTGTTGAGTTTTTAATAACAATTGAAACTAATAGTCTAATACCAATCAATTAACTAACCCAAATCTGATCTGAATACATCGTACGAGTATTCAAAATATAATACTCATACGCTTCTATTACCTTTCGTCCTTAAAATGTTTACACAATTGACTCGCACGTATATAGAATAAGAAAACAATAATGTATAAATTGAGAGTTTTAGGGAAATTAATTTAAATCGATTTTCATAGGACAATCGGATTTTTCCGATCGGCTTTCCATTAAAACAGAGCAAACATGCAATACCAAATCCAGACAGATATTACAGATCCGACCGCGAGTCCTAGGAATAGACTTAGAGTCAGTCACCCATATAAAGCAACATGACTCGCTAGACATAAAACGGGTAAGAAGAAGCCTAAAACGACCGAAAATAAAACACTGTCTATCAAGAGTTCATCAAAAATCAAAATACTCCGACCACACTCGGTCGAATTGAAATAAAAATAAAATCTGCGAAGTGAAAAACAATACGAAAATAAAAATGATGGAGTATATGGCCCGGGAACCCCCGGCCCACAGACTCCTACTACTCCATCAAAGGCCCAACAGGCCCAACAGGCCCAAATCACAGCGCCCAGAGTACCAAGCAGTCCGCACAACGCACAGGGGTGCCTTCGGCCCCCTGGCCGAAGGCTCCAAATTATCACAGAGCGGGTTTCTCAAGCAAACTAAGAAACTGGGAGAAAACGACGAAAACAGCAGCCCTCGGCACTGTTGGCCCTCGGCACCAGGGGTGCCATCGGGAGGAAGAGCCCTCGGCTACTGCTCTATGGCCGAAGGCATCTCACTCGACAAGATATCCGCCTCACATGCGTACAGATCACCGTACTCTGCACGAACGTCCCATCCAACAGCCGCATTAAATGCGGCCACATGCGGCTGCCAGCGCCAACCAGTTGAGGTGACCCCTCGGCCAATGAGCGCTTGACACGTGTCCCTGCCCGGCATTTATTGCTGCTATAAATAGCACCCCATTTCCTCATTTGTAACCACGCTGAAAAGTGATAACACGCTGAATACACTCTCTCTCTCTACTTTATTTACTTGCTCTGACTTCTCTCTAAATTACTCCCCGTAATAACCCCTCGGATATATACCCCCGGGTAGACTATCCATCATTTGGTGCTCTCGTTGAGAGGTTGAACAATCGAGTAAGAAACCCTCCCCCTCGACCAGACACAAAACACTAGCCCTCTATCAAAATGGTGAGGACAACACGTGCCAATTCAAAGAACGTAGAAGACAAGAACCTGGCCCTCGGCGACGTCAACGCCCCCGAAGCCTCTCACAGGGCTCCCGAGGGCGGTGTCATCGCTGGGCTGGAACAGGCGGCTGTCGACCTACGCCTTCAGATCCAACAAAATGCCCCCGATGCCCGCCTCGGCATCGAAGCCAAGAAGAAAAACCGGAGCGATGACCAAGTCAGCCCTCCGGTTCTCACCATCGACGTACAATCGGCGCTCTCCGCCTTCATCCAGACGCTCACCCAGAACCCGGGTGCCTTCGGCACCCTGGCTCCAGCTCACCCTCAGATCGGGGAAAATATCATACTTCCCCCTCTGCCACACCCCTTCGGAAATCCCACCCCTCGGGTGAGGAACGACGAAGGGGTGGTGGCCCAAGAAACATCCTCCCAGGAAGTTCAGTCCCGGGACCGCCATAATGACAACAGGGAGAGGCCCCGTACTTCCGCCCTCAACCGGCTCGGAGGAGGGCCAGACCGCCTCGGGGGGAAAGCACTCCAAAGGCCCCAGGAAAGCGGGGGATCTGTTTCGAGGGCAGACGAGGAGCGTCCCCCTCGGGACAAAGGCAAGGCACCCCTTCATGCCGATGATGCTCGGCACCAAATCAACCAGGCCCACTCGGCCCGGGTTCGTTCGCAGGGGGCGGAGACCCTCCCGAGGGACCCCCGGGACGAGATTATTGCGGCCCTCCAACGCCGGCTTGACGAGATGGAGTCCAACAAAGCTCACGCCACCACCTCCACCCCTCACTCAGACCTCAAATACGAGGCCATGATGGCCAAAATGGAGGAATTACAGAAGAAGGTGGCCGAGGGCTCCGGGGAACCCGTCATCCAGCTCCGGACTCGGACGCCATTTACCCCAAGGGTATTGGCGGCCCGGATCCCGGAAAAATACCGAGGGCAACACATACAGCCCTACAGCGGGAAAACGGACCCCCAGGAACATTACAGCAAGTACCAGAACAGCATGATGATGGTGGGGGCGTCAGACGAATATTTGTGTCGTTGGTTCCTCTCCACCTTAGAGGGACCAGCATATGAATGGTTCAACAGGCTGCCCGAGGGCTGCATTGATTCGTGGCAAGAACTCGCCCAGCGATTCTTGACACAATTTGCCGGGAGACGTCGCACAAGGAAGCACTTCTCCCACCTCCTAACAATACGCCAAAAGAAGGATGAGACCCTTCGGGATTTCCTAGAGCGCTGGAGGACGGAGGCCGACAAGGTCGACGGTGCTGATGACGGGACCCTCCTGGCCCTCCTACAAACCGTCCTCCGCACCGGCAACTTTTCCAGGAGCCTCATTATTGAACCCCCCCGCGACTACATAAGGGCCTTGCAGCGGGGGGACCGGTATGCTGAGGCCGAGGAGGTGGAGAAGTATCACCAACACCCGGACCAGCAGCCCCCGAGGGCTGACAACAAGCATAACCGAGGGCCGGGGGCTCCTCCAAATCATCCCAAGGCTTCGGGACCCTCTGATGACCGCCCTCGGCAAGGCCAAGCCAAGCCCGGGGGAGGTATAAGAGCAACCCTAAGACCTGGGCCCAGCCCATTCTCCTGGACCGCCCTCGGACGCCATTAACACACCCCGTCAGCATCATCCTCGATTTTGCCGAGGAGAGGGGCCTCGTTGAGCGCGACTCTCGCGCACCCCCGGAGGTACACGCTATCAACCCTCAGTTCCCCTATTGTCGCTTCCATCGGCACCAGGGGCACAGGACCGATGACTGCCATCAGCTAAAGACGGCCATCGAGAGATTAATACAGGCGGGGCACCTGTCCCAGTTTGTCCAGAGCCCTCGGCAGGAGGGACCTTCTCATCAGGGACCTCCCCGAGGGCATCACACGAAGCTGAACGCTTGGGTAAACCCGAATACCATCCCCCTCGGCAAGAAGAGGGAGATCGGAAAGTTGGAAGAAGAGGAGGAGGAATACCCCCACTACCAGGAGAAGAAACGCCACGTCCTCATGATCACCGGTGGCAACACAGGGGGTGATTCCACCAGCCAGCGAAAGAAGTGGGCTCAATCGCTTTACGTAGGGGAAGTCACTCATATGCCCCCGGTAAAGCGATTGAGGGAGGAACCCATCACCTTTACCAACGCAGATCTCCCTCCTACTTCTTCTCCTCACAGGGATGCCTTGGTGATTCGGACGGAGATAAACGACACCATTATTCACCGAACTTACATTGACACGGGCAGCTCCGTCAATGTAATGTATCTCAGCACCTTCAGAGAGCTGCATCTGGAGAGGGGGTCCCTTCGGCCCATTAAGACCCCTCTTGCCGGCTTCACCGGTGACACTATTGATTCCGAGGGGGTAATAACCCTCCCGGTGATCTTCGGCGACGGGCTCCATAGAGCCCAGCTCGAGGTGGAGTTCGTCGTCGTCAACATTGACTGTGCCCACAACATCATCCTCGGCCGGCCAGCCCTCGAGGACCTCGAAGCCATCATCTCCATGAGGCATCTCTGCCTCAAGTTTCCCGCCGAGGGGGGCATTGGCTACTCCCGGGGGAACCAGAAAATTGCCCGCGCCTGCTATCTTCAGGTCACTAAGAAGGTAAGCAAGACGGAATTCCGTGTTGACACCATCACCGGAGCCGTCGACCAAGAGGAAAGAAGGCCGAGGGCTGAACCGGCCGAGGACGTAGAAGACTTTGCGCTCGATCCGGCCCAGCCGGAGAGAGTCGTGAAGATTGGAGCCCAGCTCCCTGAAGATTTGAAGACCGGTATCACCGACGCCCTCCGCGCCTACTCCACTGTCTTTGCATGGGGGCCGGAGGACATGCCGGGAATCAGCCGAAGGGTCATCACCCACCGCCTCTCGGTGGACCCCTCGGTAAAGGCGGTGCAACAACGAAGAAGACCCCTCTCCGCCGAGAGAAGGGAATTTGTGAAGAAGGAGGTCGCCATGCTCCTCTCCATTAAGCACATCAAGGAGGTGAAATACCCCTCATGGCTAGCAAATGTAGTCCTCGCCAGAAGCCCCCTACCTTCCGCATGTGCGTGGACTACACCGATCTCAACAAAGCATGCCCTATGGATCCATTCCCTCTACCAAACATTGATCAATTGGTGGATGAGACCGCGGGGTGTGAGATCATGTCCTTCCTCGATGCCTTCCGAGGGTACCATCAAATTTTCATGCACGAGGAGGACGCCAAAAAAACTGCCTTCATGACTCCCGAGGGCATCTTCTGCTACCTGGTGATGGCCTTCGGCCTAAAGAACTCGGGGGCCACTTACACCCGGATGGTGGCCCGGGTCTTTCAAGCCGTCCTAGGGCGCACCATGGAGGCCTATGTCGACGATATGATCATCAAGAGCAAGCAATCTTCCAACCATGCTGACGACCTCCGGGAAATCTTCGCCATCATGCAAAAATTCAACCTTCGGCTAAACCCGAAGAAGTGCACCTTCGGCGTCCAAGGGGGCAAATTCTTAGGCTACATGGTGAGCCGAAGGGGTATTGAGGCCAACCCCGAGAAGATCCAGGCCATCATCGACATGGAGCCCCCACGCAACGTGAAGGAAGTTCAACGGTTGACGGGCCGCCTGGCAGCCCTCAACCGCTTTCTATCTAAATCGGCGGAGAAATCTCTACCCTTCTTCCAGATCATGAGGAAGACGGCTGGCTTTCTATGGACTCCGGAATGCCAGGAGGCTTTCGACGAGCTCAAACGATATCTATCTTCACCTCCTGTGCTCTCCAAACCCAAGGTAGGGGAGACCCTCTACCTCTACCTTGGGGTTAGCCCGACGGCCATCAGCTCTGTGCTCATCCGGGAGGAGGACGGCATCCAACATGCCATCTTCTACGTAAGCAAGACCTTAAGGGAGGTCGAGCTCAGGTACTCCCCTGTGGAAAAAACGGTGTTAGCCATCGTTTGGACTGTCAAGAAGTTGGGCCACTACTTTCAGGCTCACCCGGTTCAGGTCCTCACCCATCAACCCCTCGGCGCCCTCATGAGGAGCCCCACCAGCTCCTCCCGCATGGTGAAATGGGCTATCTTCTTGAGCCAGTACAACATTGACATCCGCCCAAGGCCCGCCATCAAGGGCCAAGCCCTGGCGGACTTTGTGACGGAGTGTACCGCAAGGGCAGCCACGGACGGGGAGCCCTCGGCTACCTCGGACGACTGGTGGACCCTCTACACTGATGGCTCCTCCGCGACCAAAGCATGCGGGGGAGGGGTAGTCCTCATTACTCCCGAGGGCTTCAGGGCCTACTATGCAATCCGCTTCTCCTTCAAGGTCTCCAACAATGAGGCCGAATATGAGGCCCTCCTATGTGGCCTTCGGCTGGCTGCCAACATGAGGGCTCGGCAGATCCACATCAAATGCGACTCTAAGTTGGTCGTTGGCCAAATCTCCGAAGAATATGAGGCCAAGGAGGGGAGAATGAAACAGTACAAGGAAGCAGCCAAGGAGTTGCTTAAGGTATTTGAGGCACACTCTCTTACTCAAATACCGAGGGCTCAGAACTCCGAGGCCGACATATTATCTAAGCTCTCGGCCGACTCCCCCGAGCACATCTCCAAAATTGCCAAAATCGAGGAACTCAGCCTCTCAAGCATCCATGCGAGCCCCGTGATGAACATACAACAACGTCAGGAGGATTGGATCTCAGATATCACCACCTTCATTTCCACAGGGCAGCTACCCGAGAATGAATCCCGCGCTAAACTGGCAAAGCTGAGGGCTCCCAGCTACACCATCGAAGACGGGAGGCTCTACAAACGATCTTACAATGGCACGCTACTTCGGTGCCTTCATCCAGATGAAGCCGAGGTCGCAATGGAGGAAGTGCACAGTGGCACTTGCTCAGCTCACCAGGGACCCTTCTCCATGTCCCGAAGGCTCATTCTCCAGGACTATTTCTGGCCAACTATGGCCAGGGATTGTGCTGACCTTGCCCGGAGGTGCACCGCGTGTCAACATTTCCAGAAAGCCCCCGGCAGGCCAGCGGTCAACTATGCCCCCATCAGCACATCTGTCCCTTTTTCTCGATGGGGGATAGACCTTGTGGGCCCTCTGCCGAGGGGTACCTTCAACAACAGGTACATCATTGTGGCCGTCGACTACTTCACCAAATGGGTGGAGGCTGAACCCCTCGCCAGCATCACAGAAGCGAAGTGCCGTCACTTCGTCCTCAAGAACATCCTCACAAGGTTTGGCGTCCCCCAGCAGATCATCTCCGACAATGGGACACAATTTGAGGCAGCCCCCTTCTGTGCCCTTCTGGAGGCATGGGGCATCAAACACACCTTCTCCTCCGTTGCCTACCCTCAAGGCAACGGGCAAGTAGAGAATGCCAACCGGACCTTGCTCGAGGGCCTCAAAAAGAAGCTGGAGGCCGAGGGCGGTGGCTGGGTAGAAGAACTTCACAACATCCTTTGGGCCTACCGCACCACCCCTCGGCGAGCAACAGGAGAAACACCCTTCTCCCTCTGCTACGGTTTTGAAGCCAAAGCTCCTACGGAAGTCACCCTTCCTACCCGAAGGGTGATCCAATATGACCCCGAGGTCAACGACAGCAACATGGCCCTCGACCTTCACCTCATTTCAGAACGCCGGGAGCAAGCCTTCATCCGGGCAGAAAACTACCAAAGGCAAGTTAAAAGCTACATCGACGCCAAAGTTCGCTACCGAGAATTTCAAGTGGGGGACTATGTCCTCCGGAGGAGGGAAGCCAGCCAGCCAACCGAGGGAGGAAAAATGGCACCAAAATTCGAAGGCCCCTACATCATAGCAGCCATCATCAAACCCGGGACCTACAAGCTCAAACGCCCCAATGGGAAAGAAGTCCCTAGGCACTGGAATGTACACCATTTAGTTAAATTTTATCAATAATGTAAGAGCGGCCAAGCCCTCATAACTAGTGAATGTACTATCCTATGGCCCAAGGCCTCCAATTTCGAAGAATGAAGATACATTCAAGACATCGAGCCCTCATACTGACTACAGGCCCCATGCCTCACCACGAGAAGAACCCCCTCCGGCACCAAATGCCGAGGGCGGACACCATCAACACCTACAACAAACAGTGAAAACACCACGTGTTTTCAGTCAAGACCCCTCGGTACCAAGTACCGAGGGAGGGAACTCCTATCACCAACAACAAGGAACACCATGTATTTCATTTCCCTTCGGCACCCAGTGCCGAGGGTACATCCCCACCTTCAACATCAAAAAAGAAAAGATGAGAACACCAAGTGTTCCTACAGACGACCCTTCGGCACCCAGTGCCGAGGGTACATCCCCACCTTCAACATCAAAAAAGAAAAGATGAGAACACCAAGTGTTCCTACAGAAGACCCTTCGGCACCCAGTGCCGAGGGTACACCTCCATCATCAAACATCATCAAAGAAGACCCCTCGGCACCCAGTGCCAGGGATATGCTCTCCTATCAACTTCCAAACATCTGTTGGGAAACACCAAGTGTTTCATTTGAAGACCCTTCGGTACCAAGTACCGAGGGTAGACGCCCACATCAACTACAACAAAAGAGAACACCAAGTGTTCCTACAGAAAACCCCTCGGTACCAAGTACCGGGGGGCTACACATCGAAACTAACACCAAGTGTTGTTTCTAAAAGTCGTACCCCACGAGGACGCATATACCGAAGGCGCCACCATCGGTGCCGGCGGCACGTAGTGCGCCCGGCCATTTGCCACTAGTGTGCAAATGAAAACCCTTCCTTGAAACGCTTTCCGCGTCACTACCCCCAGGGTATGACAGGCATGAGAAATGCCCAGGATTCGACTTTCAAAAACGGAACGCTATCCGCGTCATTACCCCCAGGGTATGACAGGCATGAGAAATGCCCAGGATTCGACTTCCAAACCGAAACGCTCCCCGCGCCACCACCCCAAGGGTGTGGCAGGCCATGGACTATGTCTAGCGCCGAGGGGACGACTTTCAAAAATGAGGCGCTTTCCGCGCCATCCCCCAAGGGGAGGCAGGTTACGGACCACCATATCTTGTGCCTAGGAAACGTCCCTCGATCCCCTCGGAACTCGGAAGGTTAACCCGAGGGAGGAGAGCCATTGGTGTATTCTGATGGTCTCCTAATAGGCCCAGCCTTACCAAGAAACCAAGTTTCTTGATGCCTTCCCTTCACCACCAAAAAAAAAAAAAAAAAGAGGGGGTGAAGGGGAGTAGACTCAGCGAGAAATCAAAGAGTACACTCCAACAGATCACAACAAGCCGAGGGCTCCCTACAATCAAAGAGTACCTCCGGTAACTGAAGACTCCTATTTCCCGAAGGATACTACTCAAGGAAATATCATCAGGAAACGGCTAAGTCCACTACCTGGTCACCTCCGGTCACAAAGACACCGAAGGCTTCAACAATACAAAGGGACTGGACTGTCCAAGGTCCAATAAACGGTACTTCAAACGACCACCAAACGCATCTGTTATGCACAAATACCGAGGGCCCTCTCCCCATGACAAGGGTCTAATTCTACAACTTTTAAAGTGTATGCCGAGGGCACACACTCCTCATTGGCTTTCTTCACAACAACAGGAGTCAACATCAATGTATGCTTAGGAAAAATTCTATGTCCTGAAGGAGCAGCCCCCGGGCACCCGAAGGCTACACAGGGAAGCAGCACTTGAAAAAATTCTAAGTCCTAAAGATTGGGCCCCCGGCCCAATCAATATTACAGCCAAGGGAATATGGTGGTCGAAGGCCATGCAATACAACAACACTTAAAAAAAGGGGGTATTCTGTCCTAAACGAGTAGCCCCCGGGCATCTCGCAAAGTGATGTGGAATCAGAGGGCACCTATCACCCGAAGGCTCCCAAGGGAAAATTCACACTTAGAATAATTTCTAAGTCCTACATGTATTTCCCCCCGGTCAACTACTCATACATCAAGGAGGGATACCATCTACCGAAGGCTCCCAAGGGGGATTTTACACTTAGAATATTTTCTAAGTCCTACATGTTTTCCCCGGTCAGCTACTCATACATCAAGAAGGGATGTCATCTCCTGAAGGCTCCCAAGGGAGACTTTACACTTAGAATATTTTCTAAGTCCTACATGTTTTCCCCGGTCAACTACTCATACATCAAGAAGGGATGCCATCTCCCAAAGGCTCTCGAGGGAAACTCTACACTTAGAAGATTTTCTAAGTCCTACATATTTCACCCTCATCTCAAGGGACCTAATTGCCGAGGGCTCTCTCTCAATCGAGGGCTACAATACACAAGGAATCAACACTCAAGAAAATTTTCTAAGTCCTAAAAAATTGGCCCCCGGCCTATTCAGTATTTCAGTTAGGGCTCCACAGTAGCCGAAGGCCACATGACATACTACACTTGCAAAAAATCTCTAAGTCCTGTGCATTGGGCCCTCGGTCCAACATTCACACATCAGGAAGGGAGGCCATATCCCGAAGGCTCTCAAGGGGAAATCTACACTTAGAATTTTTTTCTAAGTCCTAGGATTTGGGTTACTGCAAACACCCGGAGGCTCCATGTTGTGCTACACTTGGAAAGATTTTCTAAGTCCTAATTCCTACTGAACCCTCGGTGGCATATCCAGCAGAGGGTGCCCAACTACCGAAGGCTTCCAAGGGCAAGCTACAATCGAAAAATATTCTAAGTCCTAGGCATACATTCAAAAATACCGAAGGCATACATCCAAAGCAAGACGAAGGCATACATTCGACAAAGAACAGATCAGAAGGAAGCATATCATACACACCAAGCCCGAAGGCAATCATTCAATTACAACACAAAAATAGTCAATGTGATCATTACAGAGTATGGCCAAAGCCGAGGGGTAACAAAAGTTTCATTACAAGGTTTTTTTTAAAAAAATTGACTAAGTAATAATCTTCTCGGCGGCTTCAGCCTCGTTGTCACCGGGGGCATCTTCCACGACAGCCTTGGAGGAGACTTCTTCTCCGGCAGCATCACCCCCGACGGCTCCAACCCCGTCACCCCCCATCATCACAGAATCATAGATTGTTGGCCGGTCTTCACCCGGGGGGAGGGGAACTCTGACATCTGGTTGCAACGGAGGGAGGCCATATACCGAGGGGTCAAATTGTTCGAGGGATACGCCGAAGTGCCTGGCGAGCCTCCGGTATATCAGGTGCTGGGTAAAGAACTCACCCCCTTGATAGTAGGCGTCGCCCCTATCGGTCAGCCAGTCAACCCCGGGGCCTTCTACCCAAGCGTCCACCGAGGCTGCCACCACGGAAGCAACCCACTCCTTGTGGCCCTCGGCCCTCCAGCCCTCAGCAAGGAACTCCGCGACTGCCTCCCCTCGGGCCTCGGCCGCAGCTCTCTCCTTAGCAGTTTGGGCTTCATCGGCGGCTTTCTTCGCCGCCTCGGCAGCAGCCCTCTCGGCCTCTGCCTTGCCTTCGGCTATGCCATCAGCCTTGGCCTTCTCCGCCGCCACCTTCGCCTCCCGAAGGGCCTCCTCCAGCTGGGCAGCATGCTTCACCGCCTCAGAGTTCTTGCGGATCAGCCCCTCCACCTTCTTATCCTGGGCGGCCTCGTGAAGACGCCTTTCCTCGCGCCTCCGGGCCTGTTCCCCGAGGGCTATGCAGGCCTGCAAACAATGATCAAAGGAGTTAGATTGTTCCTCGGAAAAAATAAGACTAAACTGACAAGATAAGGAAAAAGGAAGTGGATACTTACAGTGAGCGAGGACCGGAGGATCCTGTTCTCGAGGGCATCGTCATCGTAGGTCTCGAAGACTTCCCTATCCATCTTCGAGGTGATGCCCCGCAGGAAGGCCTTCGGCTCGGCAGTGCCGTGCATCAACGAGGCGCCGGGGGCAAAGGAGAGCTGACGGATCTCCCGGGGTGATTCCGCCCGGGGGGATTCACCGGATCCTTCGGGGGGACCGAGGCCAGAGGCCCATCAACAGCGGGCATGTCGTCAATAACTATGAGGGGGGCCGCCTCCCCGACAGCACCCACGGCGCCTTTCTGCTTCTTGGTGGGGGGCTCCACCCCCTTGTCGCTCCTCTTCTTCTTAGCGGCCGCCTCGGCCTTCGACCCCCCGGTCCCCACAGCAGCATGGGCGTCCCCGGCGGAAGGCTCTATGGCCTTCGGGAAAAGCGCGTCAAGTGGCTTCTGGCCCGAGGGCCCCTTCTCCTTTTGCTGGGTCTTGCCCTTCCTCTTCGCGAACAAGGCGTTGGCATTCATCCTGCTACCTGCAAAGAACGACAGCAACAAGTTGAAAGGTTAGAACCGAGGGGTCAAACACATGACAACAAACATAACAAAAAAATCTCTAAGTACGAAAATGTAAAGCCCCCGGCCACTACCTCCTGCTCCCACGAAGGCTTTATCGTAGAGGGGATATTTCTCATCGGTCTCCCCAATGAACCGATACCTCAGGAATCCGAGGGCATACAGGTCCTCCTCGAGGGTACACTCCTTGATGGTTACGTTCTTTTCCCGACCCTCGGGAATCTTTGCAATCTTCAGGCCATCCTTCTCGAGGGCGGCACTCTTGGCCTTCACATGGCGCCGAAAGCGATTCCGCAACTCCCTCGGGAACGGGCTGTCGGCCAGTCTGATGTAGCACCATCGCTCTCTCCACCCCTTGTTGGAAGAAGGGGCCTCAGTGAACAGCTTGAACTGGGCTATCTGCTGTAAGTTCGCATAGTCCTCGGCATTTGTATGTCCCCCCCGACATAGGTTGAAGCTTTGGAAGAATAACTCCAGGCTCGGTGTAACCTTCCGGAGTTTGCACAGGTTCACAAACCCCGTTATGTACGAGTGGCTGTTGGGAGTCAGTTGGCAGGGGGCCAGGCCGGTGTACCTCAGGTACTCCCGGAGGAACGGATGGAGAGGGAACCGGAGGCCCATTGAGACCGAAAGCACGTGCACGGCTATGCATCCCTCGGGGGGCCGCGACAGCACGTCATCAGGACCTGGCTCGACTACCACGGCCGAGGGCCCTACATGCAATTGGGTGATGTAGATGTCCGCCCTGTCAGCTTGGGACTTGATCTCCAGAGCGGCGGTGTCCAGGAAGGAGTAACCCTCCGGTAGATCAACTGGCCCCCCCTGATCGACGGTCTTTGCTTTCTTCTGAGGGGCGGCCTTCGTCTTTCTCTTCTTCATCCCGGGGGCCACCCGGATGGGAACTGCGTTCAGCGGCCGGGAGGTACTGGCCTCACCAGCACCCCGAGGGGGAAGGACGGCCACAGTGACCTTCGCCCTCTCCTTCTCCTCTTCCTCCTCAGCAACCTGGACGGCGAGGGCTAACTCCTCATCTTCGACAGTTCGCTCGAATTCCTCCGCCTCGACCTCGGCCGCCAAATCTTTCTGCATCTCGGTGGCGAGAGCTGCATCACCACCCGAGGGCGAACTGCTACTAGACTCCGCATCGGAGATACCTTCGTCTTCCATCGAGGGCGTCCTCGAGATGTCCTGGGAATCGCTCTCGGACGACATTTTTTATCACGAATAAGCCTAAGACTCCGAAGGCTCTCTACAGGATTCTAAACCTAAACTAAGGCCAGGGGGCGGAACTTACTAAGAACTTTGAGAGAGGAGCAGGGCACTGACCTTGAAAGCAGAGTTTTGACCGAAGGCTGGAGTTTCTCTCTCTAGAAAAATTGACAGAGCTTCGCTAACAAGTTTATCGCACACGGAGGAATGCCTGGCCTTGGGGTATTTATAGGCGATGAATCCGGGCTTGGGCCTGGATTCCGGGCCTCCGGATGAACGCCATCATTACACACCGCGTCTTCGCCCAACCGGCGACGCCGCCCACGGACAGCCAACCATCACACGCCACGTGTGCCACCCCCCCAACGGCTATATCCTGTCGTTACATATTCCAACGGCTATATTTCCAACGGCTATATTCTGGAAGCCCCCGGGTTTTTCCACTTCACTCCACTTCATCAAGGATAGCCTCCGGGTGCACTCACCCAGAAGTGCCCCCGGGTTGTGCCCCACACAGCACATAACCGACGCCTTCGGGATCACTCCCTCAGAAACTCAGGGCTTCATATCAGGACACCCCTCGGGGTTTTCCCCTCAGCACTGCAAAACCGGGTAGCCCCCGGGGAGCGCCTCATTGACGGATGGCCCATGGCCCTCGGGTATCTTCATCACCACCTCATCAACAAACAGTGGACCCCCCGGTAACAGTTTCACTGCTGCCCTCATCTGGCAGGCCCTCGATCCCTGGATTGAGGGGCTCCCCTTCGGCACCGCCAGGACATCAACAGCAAGCCTCCGGCTAATCAACACAGGAGCCCTCAGAGGAGAGAGCCTTCGGCAATCCCGCCATTCTCCACTTTTTACCAAGGTTTGACATTTTCGATTCATCATTGGGGGAATTTGGTGCACTCTTTTTCCCTCATTAGGATTTTTTCCCAAAGGGTTTTTCCTAATGAGGTTTTTAACGAGGCATCCCCCCAAAATGAAACGAAAAGCGTCAGCCTTCGGCCCACAACAGCAACGTAACTACTTTACTCCTTTTCACCACTTTACAAGTGCCTCAAGGAGTGGGGGACTGGAGGACCCCTTCGGGAAAATCATTAAATTACAAAATCTGTGAAATTCAAACAAACAACAAAGCAAGCCCTCAAGTCCCGACATGTGGGTAACTGAGGGACTGCCTTCGGCAGGGACATAAAAGCAACAACTCCTCACCAACTTCAGGGATCACGACAGGACAACATCAAAAGGCAAGCACAAATTACTCCTTTTCCCTCAAGTACCTTTCGGCAAAAGGAGTGAGGGACTCCTGATGGAGTATATGGCCCGGGAACCCCCGGCCCACAGACTCCTACTACTCCATCAAAGGCCCAACAGGCCCAACAGGCCCAAATCACAGCGCCCAGAGTACCAAGCAGTCCGCACAACGCACAGGGGTGCCTTCGGCCCCCTGGCCGAAGGCTCCAAATTATCACAGAGCGGGTTTCTCAAGCAAACTAAGAAACTGGGAGAAAACGGCGAAAACAGCAGCCCTCGGCACCAGGGGTGCCATCGGGAGGAAGAGCCCTCGGCTACTGCTCTATGGCCGAAGGCATCTCACTCGACAAGATATCCGCCTCACATGCGTACAGATCACCGTACTCTGCACAGACGTCCCATCCAACAGCCGCATTAAATGCGGCCACATGCGGCTGCCAGCGCCAACCAGTTGAGGTGACCCCTCGGCCAATGAGCGCTTGACACGTGTCCCTGCCCGGCATTTATTGCTGCTATAAATAGCACCCCATTTCCTCATTTGTAACCACGCTGAAAAGTGATAACACGCTGAATACACTCTCTCTCTACTTTATTTACTTGCTCTGACTTCTCTCTAAATTACTCCCCGTAATAACCCCTCGGATATATACCCCCGGGTAGACTATCCATCAAAAAACTTTCCCAAAATTACTTCCTCGCAGTGAGGTGGTTCCGGATGAGGGCGAGCAGTTGTAGTATGATAGAAGAGAAATTCAACCTCAAGAACATTCATCTGAGAACCTATCTTGCCAATCACCGGAACAGTCACCTTCCCATTGCTCGCCTTCTTCTTCTTCCGCACCAATTGCCATCTTTTTGTATTGATGACCAATATTCTCCATAAATCTCTATTCCTCAATCCGATCTCCACGTCAAGTCTGAGCAAGCCACACTCCACGCCTGCAAACTGCCGCTGTGTAGTAACGTCCAATGATGCCAGAAAAAAGACCTTGGTGTCGTAATCGCCGTGCGATTACCACCGGACAATCCGAGCTAGACGTTGCCGAAATGGCAACCCTAGAGAGAGAGAGAGAGTTCGGCTTAGGGTTTTCGTAACCTATCCTTTGTTAGGACAACCGGATTATGAAGGGAAAACGGCCTTGTCATGAAAACAGACACGATAAAAGATTCTTTTTCAAAAGTAAACACTTATTTATTAATAATGAAATCATCATTACAAAAGCAATTCTAATGCTTTAATGTTAAAATAAAATGGGTTGAAACATAAAATTGAGAAATTCCAAAAGAATATAACAATTTGTTAACAATTCAAAAGACATTTAAAAAGAACTTTTCCAATGAACCTCTTTAATAACTTAAACTCGAGACATACTATAATAAATCAATCTTAAGAGTTTGAAGTGATACACTTTGGATAGGTAGTATTTTATATCAAATGTAATTTCTAGTTTGGTCTAACATGTTGATTTGACCTATTTAAATCTAATCTGATATGATCTGAACCAGATGATTCGATGATGTTCATTCCATGCAATTTTATAGTTGTATGCAATCTAATTTGATCTTATCTAATCTGATATGATTTGATTGAAAAAAATCAAAAAAACATTCTTAGAATGCCTCAAATGCCCATTGATTGGTCATTTCTCATTTTTCTCTCCTTAGTCTCACCTATGAAGCCGGACACGAACAAAAATAATTGAAGAATGATTGATGATCACTAATTCATTACTATTGTGCCCAATGTTGACCCAACTAGAATGACAAGTTCTACGTGACCCTCCTCCTACAATATTATGATTCCTATTTGTAACCCGCACGGGTAGCTCAGTTGGTCGAGTGGTGGGAGATTTGGAACAATGGACCAAAGTTCGAATTCCCGCAGCGACCGGTTGGAGGTCACAGAACCTGAAATAAGGCTGAGTCTCTGATGCGCACGGGTGTATGGACCTACTTCCATTCTGCTGATTGAGTCACCGTGACTAACCTCCCCACCATCCTGTCGGGTCGGGGTGGGGGACTCCTGGGGTTGGAGATTCCACCTTTTGGAACAATGACTCCTATTTGTATCCAAGTATTTTGTCACTATTATAACTTTATATGATTCTCTCAAACTGCGGTACTTGATAAATGTACACATGCAATAAAGCACCAGATGTTGTACACTAAGTGGCTCCGTTGTAAAAAGAACTCAGTTTGATTTTGAACAAACTTTTCAAAATGGAAATGAAACAATTTTACATACGGATATCCAAAATGATAAGTAAAAGATTTTTTTTGTGACAGGAGAGTATATTTGATTGGACACTGAATTTTATCCGTACATATATACTTCAACTTCTTTGAAACTTATCAAATGAACTTTGTTAAATATAAATGTGTTAAAATTGCGTTTTATCATTACTAAATGAAACAATTAACATTTAATTTTTCTAAATGAATGATGAACCCGTTCGGTTACACTGAAACATTATATTAAAAATATACTACGTGCTACGTATTACATTAATAAAATAAAGAAAAAATTAATAAATTATACAATAATAACTAAAAAAGTCATCTATGGCTCCAATAAACTCCGGTCAATTCTGTCAAAAAGTAATTTCAACTTTACGTATTTTGATTATTAATACATAATTTAGTGCGCAAAAACAAAATGTGCGTATTGGATGAAAAAGTTGATTTCTTGCTATTTTAATATTTCAGATTATTTCCTTTATGAAATGCAGGTAATTTGTCTCATAACTAAAAGAGGAAAGGGGTTGATAAAGCCACCCGCTGTTTTCAATATAGACCCATTCTTTTAAAACTAACAAGTTTAACCTCAAGCTAACAATGAGTGTGTTTGGTAAATGAAGTTTAAGTCAAAAAATGACTGAAATTAAAAGGCGGCAAATAAGAGAATTTTGGTTTAGCGTTTTGAAATATGACGTTTTCTAATAATTTTAAGGACACACAGTTAAATTATCAAACATCTTCTGAAATATGCCAACTTATTCCGTTAGTCAAACCCGCTGATTGAATCTGCTATATACTGTTGGAAAAATGTGTTAAAATTGCATTAAATGGTCATTTTGGGACAATTATTTGAGTGGGGTCCACTTCCGATTTGGGTCAGGTCAAAGTGGTTTCGGATTGTCCTTGTTAACGGCTACAATTCGATATATGGTACGCTCAAAACGGATAACGGGTGAATGCGAAATTGATTCTCGAAATTCACTCGTTGAAATGGAAAAACTGAGAAAATGATGGGTTTCTAGTGTGTTTTATACCACACCGGAAAACTCAAGGGATTTTCACCCCCTTATAAAGGTAAAGTCTCTCTCTCGCGCGCACGGGGGGTGCCGGTCAAATCCCGAAAACGGAGAAGAAAAACCGCGACTCGTGTGCGCGGGCGACCGGCGGACAAGAATGTCGTCCGAAAATCTATCTTTCAAAGATATGGTTTACTTTTTTGTTTCTTCCCGTAACGTTTTATTTTTCCCAGGACCAGAGGTGCTCCAACTCTGGTGGGGGTCCTCTGCTGGCTTCACATCAGAGTTGCTCCCACTCTGATGGGGGTATTCTGGTAGCATCAGAGTTGCTCCAACTCTGATGGGGGTATTCTGGTCGCGCACCAGAACTGCTCCAAACCGTTAGAACCATTAATTGCCCAACGTTCTTTTATTTTAATGCAGCGTTAAATGGACAGTTTATGGACGATTCAATGCCCAACAGACTGGTCATTGATGTCCAACGTTCAGGTCTATTAATACCCCATTTAACACACAACAAATCCTCTTATAAATAGCTGGTAGGCGCTTTGCAACAACACATGCAATCATACACTATCTGCACGTATTTTTGAGCTCTAAAACACTTCCAGCTACTCGAAAAAATTCCTGAGTGTTCTATTTTGTTCCCGTTCGCCGGAACTCTCGTTTGTGTGCTCAAATGTTAGTTCGTTAGCCACCGTATCCTGGGAAACGGTCGTTGCAACGCTCCTAGCACCGTGGGAGGCGACAAATACGGTTTAAGGACATCGTGCGTAGCACGAGCTCTGGCTAAACTCTGTTCCATCTATTTTCTGTTTTTTCTTGGGCTATTTTATTTATTAATTCATTTTTATTAATTAATATTTCTTTGTTTTTCGAAACACACTCAACAATCTTAAAACGTATTCGTTGATTGTTCTACTGAGGTAAACAATCTTAAAATCTTAAAATTGTAGTTTGTCACTTTGGTGAACGAACTTATTTTTTTTGTGCTTTTGGAAAACGTAAGAACGAAAACGTTAAAATGGCTTCACAAGAAATTGGAAATGTTGGTGGATAGAACGTGCCAAACGACACTCACTCTGAAAGTGGAGCTCCGGTGAACAATGATTCACAACGCGAAGCATCTACTTTGGGCAACCAAGGGGCAATCCGTATGGCTACCGTGCCAAACAAAATTAATGGGTTAAACTTCAAGAGGTGGCAACAAAAGATGTTGTTCTATCTCACTACTCTCGGTCTTGCAAGGTTCTTGACCGAAGATGTGCCGGTAGCAACCGGGGGTGAGGTGGATGCACAATCTTTCAACGTGGTTAAAGCATGGAAGCATTCTGGCTTCCTTTGCCGAAACTACGTGTTGAACGGGCTGCATGATGCTTTGTACGACGTGTATAGAAAATTAGCTACGGCTAAGGAGCTATGGAATGCTTTGGATGACAAATATAAAAGCGAGGATGTCGGCGCAAAGAAATTTGTTGTTGGTCGATTTCTTGATTTTAAAATGGTGGATTCGAAGATGGTCTTGAGTCATGTTGAGGAAATGCAAATGATCTTCAACGAAATTCGAGATGAAGGAATGACAGTTAGTGAGTCTTTCCAAGTGGCATCAATTATCCATTTATTACCGACAGCTTGGAAGGATTTCAAAAACTACCTTAAGCATAAGCGAAAGAAAATGATCTGGGAGTAACTGATCCTCCGTCTGCCGTTTGAAGAGGATAACCAGAAGAACGATGGGAAACTTTTTTTTTTTGCAAAAGGAAGAAGGTAATAAGTATTGTGTTTCTTTCCAATATGAGAAATGACCTAGCTTTTATTTTCTATGTGGAATAATTGGGCACGCGGAGAACTTTTGTTCCCGCAAGACGCAAAGCAACTTGGAGGGGACTGTTAGACTGTTTGGACCTTGGCTCAAAGCTACAAAGGGGAGAGTTCAGAGTGAAGGCAACAAATGGTTAGTTCCAGCTAGGGGCGGTCATGGAAAGGGACAAGAAGCAAGGGCAGTTTATACTGACTCTGTTTCAGAAATGGGGATAAGGTAGACTTGGATGACAGTGGGCGAAGTTCAGCCCACGAGTGAAAAGACATACTAGAAACGACGACGTATTGCGGGTGAAGAGGAGGTGGGTTTCAAAAGATGGACATGGAGTAGGGACAGGCAAAAAATGGAGTGGAGGCAGGGCTACAAGTTAGCGGCCCGCCCCAACACAAGAATGAGAGATCTACAGGCTGATCGGGGAGAGAATGTACTGAAGACTCCCTGTTATCACTTAATTTTAGGACTGACACTTTAACTTGAAAAATCAAAAACCGAACCGAAAAAATCCGAACCGAAAAAAAAAGAATCAAAACCGAATCGACTAAAACGGGACCCAAAAATTAATCGGTTTGAAGTCGGTTTTTGGAGGTCTAAAATCGGTTCAAACCGAACCGACTTTTATTAAGTGTTATTATTTATTTATAGTTTCCGCAATAGAGATGTCACAAGTCCATTTATTAACAACTTCTTGTAGAAGTGCAGCGGTTCACAGATGATCCCTCGTTCCTTCAAAACTTTTCCCCCCACCCATGTTTGATTCCCGTCTCCCCGTCTTCCACTTAATATATCTAAGAGCATCTTTAATGGGAGTATGAATTGTTTAAAATGCATTGCCACATCACAAAAATAGACATTGGAATCAAATTTTATTCTCCAGCGGAAATGTGTACATGGACTCCCACGCTGAGCTGGAATTGAATATATCCCACGATGTGAACTCCTCTGTCAACTTTGAGAAGGCCTTTCCCACATGTTGACTCATCATTTTTTTTTTCAAAAATGATGTTTGTACACACTCTTATACACACTTTTGTACACATCTATGTCTGTGAAAGATTTTTTTTTGTCCGTGAACATCGATTCACAGACAATGTTTTGCACAAACAAAATATTGTCTATGAACCGGATTCACAGACAAAAAAAAGCTTCACAAACATGGTGTGTATAAGGTGTGTACAAAGGTGTGTACATCAAGAATGATTGTTTTTTCTCTCACAATTTTTTTTATGAAGGCCAAAACATTTCCACCATGCTCTTCTCTTCTCCCATTAATTTTCTTCGCACCTGCAATAAAGTTTAAACTCCTCCTTCCAAAACATTCTAACCCAGGCTCTTATTCTATCCTTCTAGTAGCTACTATACCAAGAACGTAACATCATCATCATCCAATTTGAAAGAAGCTCTAAGGTTAAGAAGCAAATCCATGGGAAATTAAACATCACCTCCAACTATTCTTCCACCTGAGACTCGGAGCTCGTCGCCGACACATCAATGACATCACCGACGACCGGAATCACCATCATCGGGACCCAAAAGAAGGAAGGTGGCAGCGAACGGTCATCATCATATGCATCTCCCAGAATTTATTATCAAAAAATTCACCGTTAGTCTCCATGATCTGAGCTCAGAGTGGCGTCTGGTGATCTGCTGGACAAGCGACCGGAATCTCGACACTGTTTTCTTCATTTTAATAGGCGATCGATGAAATTGAAACCAACTTCACCTCTTTTGTTTTCCTCTCTTTTTTGTTCCACTTCAAATCGATTCACGCAACTCTCATATTTTAAATAGATAGTACAATAGATCTTTTGTACATAGTATAGCACCAAATATTAATTATCGTGAGAAATATTGTACGGCAACCTACGGCAGTTTCTAAAAGGTTAGAGGAAGAAGAGTTAAATTCACGACTACATTGGAGCTTCAATACTGAATGTGTATCTCTTCACCTCAGATGCTCTAAGCCTTCAAAATTTTCCCACATCGAATGAAAAATATGAAATATATCAATGGTAAAAAATAGACGTTGATAAAAATGAAAATGGTAACATTACAACTAAAAAAGAATATGTCGAAGTATATTCTTCTGTAAAAGTTTATACCACAATAAAATGGTTTTTGTCAAAAGATGGTTATGAAAAGGACGAGCCTTATAATTTATTGAAAAACACTGGTGAAATGTATTGGCCAAATATTTAAATATTTTTAACAAAAAACTTAATGAAAACAAACAATATAGAACCCATTGGGCAACACTCGAATTGACTGAATCTGTTGATTTTGCTGAAATTGATTGCATTTTGGCAGAAGCGGCTGAATTTTGAAAAACATAAAACATATTTTATTAATAAAACAGAAAAAAATTGTATGAAAAATAGATTAAATGATCTTTTACAGTAATTTCAATCACTTCAATCAGAAAAGAAATTTCAACCTTATTTATTTTGATCATGCGCTATTAGAAGTTACTCCCTCCGTCCCCATATAATTGTCTCATTTTTTCATTTTTGTATTTCCCCCTATTATTGTCTCATACCATATTTGGTAACATTTGTGTGGCTCTAATTCATTCTTACTTTATTCTTAAAAATCACAACACTCTCTTCCGTACCAATATTAGGGGGAAGGAGGAGGTACATTATAAGCCCAAAAAGCAGGTGATCAAAGGGACTGATAGGTGTTGTTTACTTTTTTCTATTAAATCATGTCTAGCATCTGGATTAAGACATCTTTTTGAATTAAGATGTTTGTCTCAATTATGTGATATATGTGTATCAGGTTGTTTACTTTGTATGGCGGATAAACAATTTGAATCGAGTAAAATAATCAATTTAGCATTATCCTTAAATTATAATGTCAATATAAACTTCATTTGTTAGTATAAATCTATTTTACAATCAATTTGAAAAAAAAAATGACAGAAAAAATGTCGTAATAGACGCCTTAATGACAAGGGTTGTTATTCTCCACCTTAATGATTAAGTCAGTGTTTTGACTTAATGATTAAGTAATGTTTTTAATTAAGTCTTAAGTAAACATAACTTACCAGCTGAATGATTCAGGGGATGTTTACTTATTTTCTCATTAAGTCCTGGATGGATTAAGACGTCTATCTGTATTAAGTTGTCTGTCTGGATTAAGTTACACTGAGATAACAAGCTGTTTACTAAGTGTGTTGAATGAGAAGTCTGAATCATGTCTAATTACTAAATAAACCCTCTGTCTATAACAAGTGCTGAATGTATATTGTCTGTTTACTTTCTTTGTTATGAAAGATAAAATTTATATACCAGAAAATACTAATACTATGAATTACTTAAATAGAAGAGTCATATTGCATGATAAAACAAGATCATGAGTTTTACGAGAACGACATTTTAAATTTAAACATTTCATACTAGTCTATTCACAATAATTAAAACATCACAATGAGCTTACAAGATTTTAAATTAACCGCTAGAGTATTACAAAAGATAATAGTACTCAAATGACAATACACCATGATCACAAGAGACATTAGGAGGTTTCTTTGAAGATTCTGCACGGCCTTGTTCATTTTTTTTGTTTAATTCCGAAAAGTGCTAGTTGTCAATTGTTGAATTCTTTTTATCCACAGCAGAATAGCCTTGAGAAGGGCAATGAATGTTCCAATTAAAATAAAACCAGCAATGCTTTGTATCCGAATTGAGAAGAATCTTTGTACATCATCACTTACGAGCAGGGTCATATTCAACTTTCAAAATGTTAAGAACTCCTTTTTGCCTGAAGTTCAAATTCAAATAAAGCCATTAAGACAACAGAACAGAAAATATCAGAAAGAATCTTGTTTTGCAAAAGAAAAGCAAAACCCAATTAGGACTGCTAGGTTTACAATAATTAAAACATCACAATGAGCTTACATCGATCATTACTATCAAGTATCGATCAAGAAGGTAGTCATCACATATTTTCATCAATGGAAGATAGAGAAATACACAAACTCTTTATTCTCAACTTTATTTAAGAAAAATAAAGTAATTGAAATAAATTACTAGTTAAAGTTTGCATTACTTCTTTGAGGAATTTTATCAAACACCATAAATGCATTCCAAGTTTCTATTAATATTAGACTATAAGTTTCTCATATTCATAAGTCAATCTCACTGCTCATGTAGACAAATACTAATTACATACTGTTGAGATATATTATCACGGCCTGCCACTGTTCAGAGGTCCAATGCATCACCCCGGCATGGAGCCCGGTCGACGAGGTCCATTTAGGCCTACCTGGCCCCATTTTCGGCCCATCGGCCCATACTTCGGCCCAACTACCCATTTAGGCCCATTGGTCCATTAGAATAGATTGATAACCTCCCCCTTTTCTATAAATAGGGGGCTGGGCTTCCTATGGAGGGGATGGATTTTTTGGCTCTTCTCTCCTGGGAGACTTCTCCTCCTCCCCTTACTGTTTTCTTCTTCCTCTTTTGTAGCTAGCAAATGAAGCTCCATTAATGGAGGCTTGGACGTTAGCCTAAAAAGTCCCGTGGTTTTCTCCCTTTCCGGGTTTCCACGTAAAAATAGCTAGTTTATACACTTTTATATTTATTATTCACTTTTATACGGAATTTATGCTCCTTAATATCCGAAGTTATGTTGGGCTTTCGGATCTACGGGACTAAAACTCAACATTGGCGCCATCTGTGGGAACCTGTTCAAAAAGATTCATGTGTTCTACACAAAATTCAACCGAAGAAGACCTGATTTCAACAGCAACAAAAGAAAAGTGATATAAGAAGTACTGATGTCACGAAGAAAAGCAAAAAAAAATGATGATTTCGGAAAAAAAGAATTTGGAAGGAGCTCTTAGCTATGGATAGTAGGCAGGCCACGCCCCAGCCAGGTGAAGTAGTTTCACCCTTTCCAAAAAATAGCTACTGCGAAACGATGAACTACAGGAGAGTCGAGCATAGGGGACAACGGCAAAAGACCCATGTGGGGTGGGACCCGTGCACCTAGCAACTTGGAGGCTTGTTTTTATCACGTGGGAGGCAGCTGCGGGATGGGACTTGCTCTGACAGGACCCAGGAGATGACATATTTGTATTTATCCAAAGATTAAAGTGCCTGTTTCCCGAACCCCAAATGGGAACTCCCTGAACGGCCTAACTGACAAAAGGGCCCAGAGGGAGATCAAGGAAGTGGCTAGTTCTCCATCCCAGGATAGCATGGCCCGAACGGGAGTCTTCTTCTGACTAGAATGGGATTCTAGAGCGCCCGACCAGTCCCTCAGATCTGCAAGGAAGGCCGGCAGCAAAAAGAAGTTATGTGAACTGCCAAGGAATCATGGAGATGAACTTGGAGGATTAGCCGAACAGCCTCCAAAAAGAATTTGAGTTCGGTCAAGTAGTTCTGACTATCGGGCCCCACATAGTAGCAACCCCAGGCTCCTGAAATGATTAACCATTTCACTCCCGCATGAAATAAACTTTCAAGCTGCTGGACCGAACTTCACCGCACCTGAGAGATATTCATCAGTCGTCCAGCTTCGCGTGCGTGAAACCCCCACCAGCCCGGTGACAACGACACAGATGTTCAATGGCCGCCCAAAAAGCCATGAGCCTGAACGGGAGCAAGATTCGGCCCTGGACATCTAAGATGGACGGTGAAGCTTGGCCCCATGTCTACAAGAAGTCCGACTCCAATCCGAATGGCAAGACCCCGGATGGGTACCACCCGATCGGCATAACGGTGTCGAAATAAGAAGCTCTGGCTATAACCCCTAACTAGGACCCCTGAGCAGTCTGAGGCCAACACCAGGATCCGAGGATAGCACGAAGGCAGATGACTCCAAGAGGCATTATCTGAAACTCCACAATGGCAGCAGCAGATCCTTCCCATATCGATACCTGCAATCGAACGGTATCATCTAAAACTTTCGAACGGCAGTACCCTCTCAAAGGAGGACAATGGATGAAGGGCAATTGTACACCCCGCTCGGTGTCCATAGCCAGTCCACCACTCAGTCGTGGACCAACAACCAACCCCAGGGAAGCTATCACCCCTGTTCAACGTTGTTCGGTCTCCATGCAGGTGTCTGTAGAAGGCCCGTCCTGTTCGGCCTGAGGTTACAGAATTGACAAAACCTTTATCAAGAGAATTGATGCGCACTGTTCCAGGTCTTACAGTCAGAAGAAGTTGCCGTTCGATCTCATATAAAATCTCCCAGATCGACAGTTGATGGCCTGGGGTAACCATAGCATGTCAAAAGGGAACTCCACGTATGGGACAAACCGACCACTAGACTGGCACCAGACCGACCGGCGTCACACCGACCGGCACCTCCCGACCGGGGTAACCAGAGCATGTCAAAGGGAACTTCCCGACTGACACCTCCTGCCTTCCGACCGTCCGCTATCCTCCCGTTCGGTACCCGTGTCTTACCCTGCAGCAGTTAGGGTGAGCTGTTGGCTGGTTTTCAACTGGGAGAACAGGCAATCACTTCTCCGTTCGGTTCGTACCAATCAGTGGGCTTGGGAAACCAGGGCAAATCGAAACAGGACCACTTACACGGATCCGGCAACCCACCGTCTGGCAATTCCCCGGCCGGCATCTTCGTGGTCAGCGGTGAACCTAGGCCCCGTCACTAGCAACGATCCGTCTGGCTGTCGAGCACCTTGTGAAAATCTTAATCGGCCAGATTGTTCGCTTAGAGTGTGGGCAAGGGACTGGGTTCTCTGCTAATAATTTGATGGGCAGAATTTGCAGTGGTCGGATGGGCCTACTTATGAGAGGAAGGCTCCAACATTCATTATGAGGCTGAACCTAAACTGTCTGGGCCAATCACTTGGCCCGACAGCTGAAATTCAGCCTTATTCAGCTAAGTACTACGGTCCTCTATACTGATGCTTTTAAATAGTAATTGCCAAATAAAATCATTGCTATTAGTTATTGAATCACCATTATTTATTAGGGATTAAAATATCCCGCTTTAAATAATGACCGAGCGAAACTCTGATAATGACTTCACTGTCATTTTAACAAATTATTGGTTTTAGTAGGGCCTATCAGCCCATCCCGATCGGCTCAGATTAGCTAACTGAGAGTGTCTCGCAAAGGCGTTACCCGATGACACACTTTAATTTAAAAATCGTACATGGTTTCGTTCGGCACCAAGTGCCCGAACGGCAACCATGCCTAGTACAGGGTGAAGTACTTCGTTTGATTAACTAAAATTATTATGTCTTGGAAACGCCCGACAAACCACTAAGTGGTTCTGATAGCACCTGAGTAGTGCGAAAAAATAAATCTAGGCCAAGGGTTATTATACCACTTTGGCCAGTAGTCATAAATATTACACGTGTCTATATACTTGTATATGTTGTTCGGCCGTGCGGCCGTATTACTTTGCTCATTATGCAGTAGAATCCGTTCGACATGCTCGAACTGGGAGATCCATGATGTTTGGCATGAAGCGCGGAGACGCTAATGATTGGCAACATAATGAGATTCAGGCCGTTCAGTCAGCTCGAACGGGGAAATCACGAAGCGCGAAGACGTTCGTGACTGGCAACGCAAAGAGATTTAGGCAAAGTCGTTCGGTCAGCTCGAACGAGGAGATCACGAAGCGCATAGACGTTTATGATTAAAAAAAAGATACTAGGAAAGGAGTTGTACGAAAGATACTAGGAAAGGAGTTGTACGAGATACCATTCGGAGCCATTCAAGATTCAGAGAAGAAGATAGAGAATTCAGAAAGGGAGACATAACCCAGAGAGTCTCACCTCAGCTTTTAACATGTATAGTCACCCCGACGAAAAATGACTTTCGTGTTAACGGTTTTGAGGGAGCCGCCATCTCAGCTAAAAATTTGACCCTGTGATCACGATCAAAACGGCTTGGAGGGATTCACCTCGGCTAAAAGATTTTTTGACCCCGTGGATCACGAACGATAAAGGGATCAAAACGGCTTGGGAATGGTGTCAGAACAAGTATTGTCAAAGCGAGCGACGTTCGGTAACATGAATTTGTCGTCTAGGGAGGCACTACTTTCAGAGAGTCTCACCTCAGCTTGTTAACACGTGGGATCATTCCGGATGACCGAATGACGAACGGGTTAACAGCTTGGAGGGAGCCGCCATTTCAGCTTAAGTAGGAATTCACCCGATCTGGTGATCTTGCTTACAGTTTGAATATGGTCACCTCAAACCCCTAATAGGGATGATACGGATCGAGGAAACTCTTCGGCATGCATCAGAATTATGGGTTTGGAAGGGAGAGAGTCTCACCTCAGCTTGTTAACACGTGGGATTATTCCGGATGACCGAATGACGAACGAGTTAACAGCTTTGAGGGAGCCGCCATCTCAGCTAAAAATTTGACCCTGTGATCACGATCAAAACGGCTTGGAGGGATTCACCTCAGCTAAAAGATTTTTTGACCCCGTGGATCACGAACGATAAAGGGATCAAAACGGCTTGGGAATGGTGTCAGAACAAGTATTGTCAAAGCGAGCGACGTTCGGTAACATGAATTTGTCGTCCGGGGAGGCACTACTTTCAGAGAGTCTCACCTCAGCTTGTTAACACGTGGGATCATTCCGAATGACCGAATGACGAACGGGTTAACAGCTTGGAGGGAGCCGTCATTTCAGCTTAAATAGGAATTCACCCGATCTAGTGATCTTGCTTACAGTTTGAATATGGTCACCTCAACCCCCTAATATGGATGATACGAATCAGAGGAAACTCTTCGGAATGCATCGGAATTATGGGTTTGGAAGGGAGAGAGTCTCACCTCAGCTTTTAACACGTAGAATCATTCCGGATGACCGAATGACGAACGTGTTAACAGTTTGGAGGGAGCCATCATTTCAGGTAGCAGAATTTGACTCGATCAGGACTCGTTCATCCTTGATCTAGGATGGCGAACACCACCTTTTATGCAGCACGAACGGGCTCCATAGCACCGTCGTGCCTGACTCTCGGTCGGGCTCGTCCATCCTTGATCTAGGATGACGACCGCCACTTTTTAGGCAGCACGAACGGGCTCCACAGCACCATCGTGCCTGACTCTCGATCGGACTCGTCCATCCTTGATCTAGGATGGCGAACGGCGCTTTTTATGCAGCACGAACGGGCTCCACAGCACCGTCGTGCCTGACTCTCGATCGGACTCGTCCATCCTTGATCTAGGATGGCGAACGCCGCTTTTTATGCAGCACGAACGGGCTCCACAGCACCGTCGTGCCTGACTCTCGATCGGAATCGTCCATCCTTGATCTAGGATGGCGAACGCCGCTTTTTATGCAGCACGAACGGGCTCCACAGCACCGTCGTGCCTGACTCTCGATCAGGACTCGTCCATCCTTGATCTAGGATGGCGAACGCCGTTTTTATGCAGCACGAACGGGCTCCACAGCACCGTCGTGCCTCACTCTCGATCAGGACTCGTCCATCCTTGATCTAGGATGGCGAACGCCGCTTTTTATGCAGCACGAACGGGCTCCACAACACTGTCGTGCCTGACTCTCGATCAGGACTCGTCCATCCTTGATCTAGGATGGCGAACACCGTTTTTTATGCAGCACGAACGGGCTCCACAGCACCGTCGTGCCTGACTCTCGATCAGGACTCGTCCATCCTTGATCTAGGATGGCGAACGCCGCTTTTTATGCAGCACGAACGGGCTCTACAACACCGTCGTGTCTGACTCTCAGTCGGGCTCGTCCATCCTTGATCTAGGATGACGACCGCCGCTTTATGCAGCACGAACGGGCTCCACTGCACCGTCGTGCCTGACTCTCGGTCGGGCTCGCCCATCCTTGATCTAGGATGACGACCGCCGCTTTATGCAGCATGAACGGCTGGCTCATCAGCACCGTTGTGCCTTCTTTTTGATCGGGCTCTTCGGTCCTTAATCTAGGATGCCGACCGTTACTTTTATGCAGCACGAGCGGCTGGCTCTACAACTCTGTCGTGCCTAGTGTGGGGGCTACACCTCACCTGTCACTTATGCATACCTTGCGTCCAAGACTATTCGAAGACTGATTCAGGGATGGCAGGAAAAGATGTGAGTCAGAGTATACTTTCTCGAGTAGATTCACAGGCTAACTACTCAAGAAACTGGGGGACTTGTGTTGGGATATATTATCCCGGCCTGCTACTGTTCAGAGGCTCAATGCATCATTCCGGCATGGAGCCCGGTCGACGAGGCCCATTTAGACCTACCTGGCCCATTTTCGGCCCATCGGCCCATACTTCGGCCCAACTACCCATTTAGGCCCATTAGAATAGATTGATAACCTCCCCCTTTTCTATAAATAGGGGGCTGGGCTTCCTATTGAGGGGATGGATTTTTTGGCTCTTCTCTCCTGGTAGACTTCTCCTCCTCCCCTTACTGTTTTCTTCTTCCTCTTTTGTAGCTAGCAAATGAAGCTCCATTAATGGAGGCTTCAGCCTTGTATTTATGAATATGGTGAGGATAGCATATTAATGAGAAATAGCGGGCTTGGACGTTAGCCTACAAAGTCCCGTGATTTTCTCCTTTTCCGGGTTTCCACGTAAAAATAGCTAGTTTATACACTTTTATATTTATTATTCACTTTTATACGGAATTTATGCTCCTTAATATCCGAAGTTATGTTGGGCTTTCGGATCTACGGGACTAAAACTCAACACATACAAAGTATCTCTTTTTTTAAAGCAGAAAAAGAAACTTCATTTAAGCAATTATCATTACACATGCTCTTGAAGACAGCCATATACACCTGACTCGCTAATAGCCAAAGTAAAAATACTGCATTAGTTTTTTACAACAGGACCTGATTTTACCGATGTATATTGAAGTAATTGATATAGATTTACAACACTTGAACACAAAAACGAAGTGGAGGAATTAACACTACCACCTATTCCCTAACCCAACGATAGTCAAACGCACTACTTTGCTTCTTGTTCCAAGATTGGAATTTTATTCCAACATGTATCATCAACTCTAATTTGCAAGGATGGTCAGGGCCGGCTAGAGCAATTATGAGGCCCTAGACGGTCATGTAGAAATTTTGTTTTAAATATGTTTTAATTAACCCAATAATATAAAAAATAGCAATTAAATATAAGTAAATTACATATAAAATACATCATATACTATTAACACAGTGAGAATATTCTTCGAAATCAGAAGATCAAAGTTGATGAAAAAATACAAAGAGCCCTAGAGGGAGAAGGTTTTGTGCTTACATACAACATACCGATCGATAGAGTCGGAAAGTGATTTCATGACCAAATCATTTCTTAATTTTTTTCTTTGTCTTTGTACATCTTGATTCATATTTTGTTTTCCAATCATCACAAAACATAAAATTTCATTCAAAATAATACTATCACTAAATATAAGTTAATGGTTCATAGATATAAATTTAATTCACTAAATTTAATCAAATATAAAAAATTATAAGTATGTTCAATATTTCGATGAATCAAAATAACAAATTACAATTTCAATTATTCAATAAGCATTCAAATATATTTAGAATACTCATTATCCTAAATCCCTAGCCCTACTGCCCTAGCCAACAAAGAAAAAAAAAGGAAAAAAGAGCAAATAAGCCCACATACTAACCAAAAAGGTCAAATAAGCCCTTGTATAAGAGACTTTGTCCCGCCGTCGCCATTTGGGGCAGTTCCCGGTGGAATTTTTTGATGAAATATTTTGAGAATCTTATTCATTAAGTCTTGTTTACTTATACCAAATTTCAGCTAACAATTCAACATGGAAGGCATTCAAATAAATTCTTGAAGATAACTGCGCTTTTAACTGCGCAGTTATCTTCAAGAATCCATTTGAATGTCTTCCCGATTGAATTTTTAGGTGAAATTTGGTATGAGTAAACTAGACATAATGAATAAGATTCTAAAATAAATCATCAAAAAATTACAAAGGAAACTATCCCAAATGTTGACGGCCGGACAAAGTCTCCTAAATAATATTAATAAGCTTATTTTATAAATTAGAGGCCCCTAAAATTTGGAGGCCCTAGACACTTGTCTAGGGTAACTCCCCGTATGGGCGGCTCTGAGGGTGGCAATGAATAAACACTCACGATAAGAGAGATGGACTGTCCGCAGATGAATTGCACAGGTTGGCGGCCGCATGAGAAATTTAGCGAAGAAGAAGGTTGCGATGAACGGAATAAGGGTTAAAAAGAGAAGGGATACGTATGTATGTCTGAGCCGTAACGAGTGTTGAATTTCCGTTGAATCAATAAGTCAAAAACCGTCTGCGCGAATCAGTCATGTTTTAAAATAAGTCCCAATTAAACAGAAGTATATAGTTGACCGAATAAGTCAATGTTTCCATTCAGACCATTAAGTCGAAAGTAAACAACCCCTCACTCGCTGACGAACACTTTGTCACAGTGCGTCAAAATAAATTTCAATACTAACACTTATACGTAGTATAGCGTAGTAGAGTTCGTATCCACAGGGAAAGGAATGATTCTCTTTTTATGAAACTAGTAATTAAAAAGGGGTTTTTTGGTTTTGAGTGATTTAATTCAATTAAGAAACTAAGATGAACAACCTATATGTGTTTAATTCAAGAATAAAAGGGACTTGGCTTTGCTACTTTCCGCTTGTTGATATATTTTAGTCGATCCTTGTTATATCTATAACTTATCCCCTCTCGAATACTCAATCGAGGAGTATCTCCAATTCATCGAGGGTAGTTATTAACAACGACCGTTCATTAATAACCCTTACTATTAATCAAATATAGAACAACGCCGTATACCGATATAATAGTAGCATTCAATCTTTTTAACTCCTTGATGAAATCAATTGAGATTGATAACCTTAACACAACGGTTTCGGTTTAACCAACAAAATTGATCCCTCTTAAGTCTATGAACCACGACCGTGCATTAATAAACCGAAATTACTTACTTGTGAAACCACCAACGATTAACCATCGGTTCGTTGATCGTTTCTAGTAGTAATTAATGTCGGAACGTTAACTAATCGTCACTTAGCAACCCTCCAACATTAATATAGAATGAGATTAAGGGAAGAATTAATAATCAAGAGAAGAAGTTAAGAAAATAACTCACAACTTTAATAATCAACAAGCTTCAAGAGCAAAACCAAGAATGGAAGTTTAGCTCCTCATTTGGAGATTAAACATAGCTAGAAAAATATAAAGAAATGTTATTCTAAACTGAGCTAAAGAGTATGGAAGAAAGGATGATGAAATGTGAAGGAAAATGGGGCTATTTATAGGTGTTTTCAACACCTAATGCCGGATACCCGGCCGGGTATTTTGACATACCCGACCGGGTATTTACCAAATCAAATATTTTCCCATGTTTTTGTGTCTTCTGCACGTTCTTTGGTCTGAAATCACAGAATACCCGACCGGGTATTTGCTAGTTTTGCAGCAGTTTCCTTTGTCACTTCATACCCGGCCGGGTATAGTCCATACCCGACCGGGTTTTGCACAAAACTCAGGTTTCTTCATCCTTTTTGCTTCCAAACCTATCCTAAACTTATAGCCAAACTAACTACAACTTAACAACAAACAATAAAATGCTAGAAATACGATTACAATCAAATGCAAACTAACAACTATAAACTTGCACAATACTAGTAAATAGATATTACAAATGATAATAAAAAAGTACACTCAGGCATTAACAACTAGTGCCTATCAAACACCCCCGCACTTGAAATTTTACTCGTCTCGAGTAAAACAAATCCTGTCCATGAGGTTTCCAAACCAACAATTGTAGCAATTACAACCATTCACAAGTGTTTTTGAAAATTAACATAAAAGAATGTTTCAATGATCAAAACACATGAATAAAAGGTCTTCAGCATCATTGGGTTCCTCTTCTTTTGCTCCTTATGTGTACCCTTAGGATCCTGCAAATATAAAAGAAATACTTTCTCTCATTCTCTCATTTTGCCTAGGTGCCCTTTCGGGTTTTCATCCTAGCTTCCCACATTTTCCTTTTTAATTCTCCCCAACTCACTCTTCTTTTTTTTTTGCTTTTATTTTGCTTAAGTTGCCCTTTTTGGGTTTTCAACCTAACAAGCTTAAATATATTTTTTTTTATTTTTTTTAATAGCAAGAATAAAGAGTATGAAATGGGAGCATACCAGAATAGTTCTCCCCCCAGCTAGTTCATGGCACTGCTCCTAGTGCCCGCCCGCATCTCCTCCATCAAAGAATCCACCCTGACCATAGTAACTGTCATGAAAACCGCCCGTATATGGATATTCATCATCGTTTGTGTCTGAGCTGCCGCCATATCCGCCATCACCACCTCCGAAATCCCTGTCAACACCATCACTGCCAGCTTGTCCACCTCCTCCGGAGCTAGATCCTCCGAAATTACCCCAATGTGAGGGGTCATACCATGTAGGATGTTGGACTGGAGTGGGCATGTGGGAAAAGTACCCTTGGTGGTCAAAATATGCGTACATAGGCCCGAAGGCCCGTCTTTGATCGTCTTCCACCCTTTGGTACGCACTGTAGAGATCGTCAATGCGTGTGTTCATTGCCGTTTGGTTAAGATTGAGTTGTTGTATACCCGCAAGCATTTGTTGTTCAAAGGGGGTGTATTGAGGGGGTTGAGGATCGGGATGTGGCTCTTCTTGTGGTTGTTCGGGACTGGGTGGTGGCTCAAGTTGAGGGATGTCGTAAAGATAGTGGTCAGGAGTAGTTCCGGGTAGGCAAAGGTGTCACCTATCCTCGAGTTGATGGTTAAAGATGTTGGGAAGTTCATCGGAGGGGATTGTAAAAAGTTGTGTGGGTGAGGGATTTATGGTCCAATGGTAAAATGCTATGATCCCAATGGTGTGGGAGTGACTCAAGTCATGTGCAGTGAGTAGAAACTTAAGATTAAGGAAATTCCAATCTTGAACTTGTCTATTTGCACAATAGCCAAATTTGGTACATATATGATGTATGTACCCTCCTATGAAAATGTCACCCATAGCTTCACATTCCTTTTTTAGATGATCCCACAAACATGAAGCAAGATCTAATCTAGGAGCTTATGGGAAGATACCCATAGCAAGAACGGCCAATTCACTAATCCTTGTTTGATGACTATTTGGCCTCCCAAAGACATCATACCCAAACCATTTCAGTGCGATTCGAAGGGTATGGGGTTGAACATGTGTAACATGCATATGTGAAGATTTAAAAACCCTAACCCCTGTCATTCTTCGCCACAAATCATGCACAATGGTCTTATCAATTCTTACCTTTCTTTCCTCCACACCTAAAACCGGTAGACCAAATAGCTCGGCAAACTCACGTTTTGTTAAAGTTCTTGGTATGTTGTTATACCGAAACGTGAGTTTGCTCTCATAGGTGTCCTCTATATCCTCAGTAAATTCAACCGATGCTAGGAACTCATACATAATTCTTTTGTAGATATTATAGGACATATTGAACAATGTAGTAAGTCCTATGTTGTTGCACAATTCTAGCATCATATCATACAACATCAATGCTCTTAATGTTTCATGACAAAGAAATCGGGTTGAATGTACCTCTCGGTTGAGTTGGGTGAGGAATTTCTTGTGATGAGCCCTAGATGTGAATTCGATGCTTTCATACCCCGGAACTTGTGGAATTGGAGCATTTGAGTTGGAGGAAGATGCTCTAGTCCTTTTTGGTGCCATAGTTAACTTTTTCTTGGACTTGGGGGTTGGAATTTCAGACTTGGGACTTGGTGGAGTGAAAAATTCGGACTCTTTGAGAATTGGGTGTTTTTGAGGGTGTGCAGGTGTAGAGAATGATGTGGGGAAGAAGAAATGAGGTTAGGTTTGGGTTAATTTGAGGAAAAATCGGACCTTGAGGATTTTGGGATAGGGTTTTCGGATTTGGGGATTTTGGGGTATGTGGTGGTTTTTGTGGGTGTAGAAATGGAGAGGATGATGTGGGGAGGAAGATTATGGAGTTTATTTGGAATTTTGGTGGATGATTGGGATGGATTTGGAGCTTGAGACTTTTGGCTATGGAGGTTTGGGGGGGTTTTTGTTTGGGAGAGAAGAAGAAGATGGAGGTTGGGGAAGGATTTGGGAAAGAAATCCCGTAAAAAGCTTTTTTTTCGCACAAATACCCGGCCAGGTATTTCGTAATACCCGAATGGGTATTCGATTTTCCAGTAGGCAGAAAGTTATTTAGCTGAATACCCGGTCGGGTTTTCGTAATACCCGGTCGGGTATTAGGCTATTTTATGCCTTTCCTTTATTTTTTATGCCCGGCCGGTTTTTTGGTTGATACCCGAATGGGTACGCCCGACAGTAGCTCCCAGGGGCGAAAAAAATGCTAAAACCCGGTCGGGTTTTCTACATACCCGGTCGGGTTTTCCGTTATTTTTTTGATTTTTTCATTTTTACCCGGTGGATGAGTTGCCCGGGTATACCCCTTTTGTGCTGGTACCCGACCGGGTATGGGATATACCCGGGCGGGTTTTCCTCAATTTTTTTTTTTCGTGTTTTTTTTTGAAAAAAAAGTGTAAAGGTAAAATAAATAAGTAAACGTACCTTGTTTGGGTTGCCTCCCAAGAAGCGCTTTATTTAACGTCGTGGCTCGACGATATCTTCTGTTGTTCCTCATTCGTAGACTGGTTCAGAAAGGTCTACGACTTCCACGTTTTTGGGTTGAAAACCCTCAAAGAAGGGTTTTAGTCTCTGTCCGTTCACTTTCAGCACCTCTCCCGTCTCCAGGTCCTGAATTTCCACCGCCCCGTGTGGATATGTTTTGACAACTTTGTATGGTACGGTCCAACGGGATCTCAGCTTTCCCGGAAATAGACGAAGGCGTGATTGGAATAGGAGGACTTTTTCATCAAGTTTAAAGTCTTTTCGTATGATCATTTTATCATACCACTCCTTCGTATTTCTCTTGTATATTTCTGCATTGTCATAAGAATCCAGGCGAAGTTCTTCCAATTCTTGTAATTGGAGCTTCCTATGTACACCGGCCTCGTCAAGATTGAGGTTGAATTCTTTAACCGCCCAATAGGACTTGTGTTCGAGCTCTACAGGGAGATGGCATGCTTTCCCAAACACAAGTCTATAAGGAGACATACCGATTGGGGTTTTGTAGGCGGTTCGGTATGCCCATTGCGCATCATCAATGCGTATACTCCAATCCTTTCGGTTCGGGTTCACTGTTTTCTGGAGTATAGATTTCAACTCCCTGTTTGAGGTTTCCGCTTGGCCATTGGTTTGAGGGTGGTAGGCTGTAGAAATTTTGTGAGTCACACCATATTTTTTCAGTAGGGATCCCACAATTTTATTACAAAAATGTGTGCCTCGATCGCTTATTAAAATTCGAGGGACCCCGAACCTTGAAAATATGTGTGATTTGAGAAAACTAGCCACCACCTTGGCATCATCAGTTTTTGTTGCTTTGGCCTCCACCCATTTGGAGACGTAGTCTACTGCAAGAAGGATGTATATGTTACCTTGGGAATGTGGGAAGGGTCCCATGAAGTCGATACCCCATGCATCGAAAATCTCACAGAAGAGCATGGGGTTTTGTGGCATCTCGTTCCTCCTGGAAATGTTGCCCGCTCTTTGGCAATTGTCACAAGATTGACAAAAGCCGTGTGTATCCCGAAATAGACTCGGCCACCAAAAACCGCTTTCAAGTATCTTCATTGATGTTCGTTTCGGACCGAAATGTCCTCCACAAGCATAAGAGTGACAAAACTCTATGATGTGGGCTATCTCATATTCAGGGATGCATCTTCAGATTATTTGATCCTTACAATGCTTCCACAAATATGGGTCATCCCACACGTAGAGTCTTGAATCCATTCTTAATTTTTCTTTTTGAGATTTTGAGAGTTGTGGAGGAAATTTGCCGGAAACGAGGAAGTTCACGATATTTGCGTACCATGGTTGTGTGACTTTGATGGAGAAGAGAGTTTCGTCCGGGAATTCTCCTTTGATGAGATTTGTGTGGAGGTCTTCGATGTCTTTGTGAGGAATGAGGCGGCTTAAATGACCGGCCACCAAATTCTCCGCTCCTTTCTTGTCTTTGATTTCCACATCAAACTCACTCAATAGAAGGACCCATCGAATGAGTCTTGGTTTGGCTTCTTTCTTTGTCATAAGGAATCAGAGAGCGGCATGGTCGGTGTAGACAATAACTTTCGTTCCAAGAAGGTAGGAACGAAACTTTTCCAAAGCAAAGACTACCGCTAGCATTTCTTTCTCGGTGGTGGAATAATTCTTTTGGGCTTCGTTGAGGGTTGATGAGGCGTAGTAGATGACATGGGAGGCTCTTCCAACTTTTTGGCCCAAAACAGCCCCCACCGCATAGTCACTTGCGTCGCACATGATCTCAAAAGGAAGACACCAGTCGGGGGCCTGTATGATTGGGGCAGTCACCAATCTTGCTTTCAAAGTGTCAAAAGCCTCTTTGCATTCATCGTTTAGATCAAATTCCACATCCTTTTGTAAAAGTTTGCATAGAGGAGATGAGATTTTTGAGAAATCCTTGATGAATCTCCTATAGAAACCGGCGTTACCGAGGAAAGAGCGGATGTCCCGTACATTTGTGGGGTACGGGAGCGTTTGAATCACATCAATCTTTGCTTTGTCCACCTCGATCCCCTTTGATGAGATCACATGCCCAAGAACAATCCCTTGTTCTACCATGAAGTGGCATTTTTCAGAGTTCAGCACAAGGTTGGATTCAATGCAACTCTTTAGCACAAGAGTGAGATGATAGAGGCAAGAGTCAAAAGAGTCCCCATGGATCGTGAAATCATCCATAAAGACCTACATGAATACCTCCACAAATTCTGAAAATATGCTCATCATGCACCTTTGAAAGGTGCCCGGTGCGTTGCATAATCCAAAGGGCATTCGTCGGTAGGCAAAAGTGCCAAGTGGGCATGTGAAGGTTGTTTTCTCTTGGTCCTCCAGGGCTATTGGTATTTGGAAATACCCGGAGTAACCATCGAGAAAACAATAGAACTTGTGCCCTGCTAACCTCTCTAGCATTTGATCAATGAAAGGCAATGGAAAGAAATCTTTTCTAGTCACTGAATTGAGTCTTCGGTAGTCAATGCAAACTCGCCACCCGTTTTGAACTCGGGTGGGCACCATCTCGCCATCCTTGTTTTCAATGACCGTTACTCCGGTCTTCTTTGGCACCACTTGAGTAGGACTCACCCACTTGCTATCGGAAATGGGAAAGATGATTCCCATTTGAAGCAATTTGATTACCTCCTTTTTCATCACCTCCATCATGGGTGGGTTCAATCTTCGTTGCGGTTGTCTCACCGCTTTGGCCTCGTCTTCGAGCAAGATCCTGTGCATGCATGTGGATGGCTAATGCCTTTGATGTCGGCAATAGACCATCCAATGGCCAATTTATATTCCTTCAAGACCGCGATCAATCTTTCTTCTTGTTCGTGGGACAGGGCATTTGAAATAATCACCGGTAGGGTGTGATTTTCACCCAAGCACACATGCTTCATATTTTCAGGGAGTGGTTTTAATTCCACCTCCGGTGCCTGCAAAACAGATGGTAGCGGTTCCTCGCTTGGAATGGTTAGTGGGAGGGCTTTAGAGCCCGGTGGCAAAAGTGGGAGTTGATTTAACTCCGCCACCATAACCTTCATGTTATTCGACATAGAGTATTCCAATGTAAAATCCTCTATGTCGTTTTCTATTGAGCTTAGTACTTCATCCTTTCCCTCAATTTCAAATACATCTTGGACCCAAGTGTCGCAAGTGTCAATCGCAAATAGAGAGTGATTATCAGTGGGGTATTTCATGGAGTCATAGATATTAAATTCGACTTTTTCACCATCGAACTCCATGGTTAACACTCCACTAAAAACGTCAATTTTTGCCTTGGCCGTTTTCAAAAAAGGTCTGCCTAGTAAAATTGGGACTGCATTTTTATCGTTCTCCATTTCAAGAACGTAAAAATCAGCGGGAAAGATTAAATTATCCACCATGAAGAGAACATCCTCTACCACACCTTTTGGGTAGGCATTGGATCTATCGGCAAGTTGGATAACGACCCCCGTCTCATGTAAAGGTCCTAGTTCTATGGACTTATATAGAGAATATGGGATGACATTGATTGATGCATCCAAATCTAACATGGCCCTAGAAGAACTAGAATTTCCAAGTTTACATGGTATAGTGAACATTCCCGGATCACTATACTTTTTAGGCAGTTTCTTTTGAAAAACGGCCGACACTCTTTCACTTACTTGGATTTTATGCTTGCCATTCAACTTGTGTTTCCTTTTAATTGTGCAAAGTTCTTTTAAAAACTTGGCAAACCTAGGAACACCTTTTATTAAATTGAGAAGAGGGATATTTACCTCACATTTGCTGAAGGTCTCATAGATGTCTTTGTCATTGTTGTATTTCCGGTTATCCTTGAGAGCCTCCGGAAAAGGTGGCACCAGCTCATATGAGTTGATCGGTGGGAACTTTCTTTGAGGTGTGATCTCCTCCTCTTTTTCCTCTTCATTTTGAGGGTTTGTGCTTGGCATCAAGATCTCCTCCTCCTCTTCTCCCACATGGCTCTTTACTTTTGCCTTAGTCATAACCAATTCTTTGCCACTTCTCAAAGTGACCGCATGAGCTTGTTGCCTTGGATTCAGCTCCGTTTGAGATGGGAGTTTTGCCGAATCCCTAGCTTCTAGCCTACTCACGGCATTTGAGATTTGGCTCATTTGGCTTTCCAAGTTGTGGATGCTAGACTTTGTGGTTTCTTGAAATTGGGCCACACTTTGTTGCATCGTAGTCATATTCATGGCTAATGCTCGAATCATGTCTTCGGTGGACATGCTTGAGTTCGATGTTTGGCCTTGTTGTTTATATTGTTGAGGAGGGGGAGGGTTTGATTGTTGAGGGGGTTGAGAGTTTCCGTACCTTAGATTTGGATGATCCCTCCATCCTGGATTGTAGGTGTTGCCGTGAGGATCGTACCTCCTTTGGCCTTGGAACCCCACAGCATTGACTTGCTCGGAGTTCTCCTCTTGTAAAGTTGGGCAAGAATCTGTGGGATGCCCTTGTGTTGAACAGATGCCGCAGACCTTGACTTCTTGGGTTTTTGGATTTAAAAGGAAATCTTTAACCAAAGAAGTCAAGCCGACTACTTGACTCTCCAACGAGTTGTTGGATTCCGCTGCCATGACTCTCTTTGTTGACCGCCGATCATAGTGTCTACAATTTTCGGCCAACTCCGAGATAAGATTCCTAGCTTGAGAAGGAGTTTTGTTGACTATCCCTCCTCCACATGCAGCATTGATCATCCGTCTATCATCATCGCAAAGACCATCATAAAAGTAAAGGATGAGGTCTTGCTCCGAGTAGCCGTGATACGGACAGCTCGCACAGAGTTTCTTGAATCGTTCCCAGAATTCGTAGAATGATTCATCATCTTTTTGCTCCACATTGCTGATTTGTTTATTTAGAGATGAGGAGATTGAGGCGGGATAATACCTTTCGAGGAAGCTCTTCTTCATGGCCGTCCAAGTGTCTATGCTTCCCGAGGGAAGATAGAATAGTCAATCTTTGGCGATGTCTTTGAGGGAGAATGGGAAAGCCCTCAACTTAATTTGCTCCTCGGTAACACCGTTCGGGCACATGCTTGTGCAAACAATGTGGAACTCCGAAAGATGTTTATTCGGATCCTCTCCTCTTAGCCCGTGGAAAGATGGAAGTAGATGTATGAGTCCGGATTTTAACTCAAATGTAGCACCTGCATCAAGAGTTGGGAAGGTGATACATAAGGGTTGTTGGTTTAGATTTGGAGCTGTGAGCTCCCTCAGCGTTCTTGTTTCAAGAGCCATTGATATTGTCTCCTCGGACTCGCTAGATTGAGAACTAGCACTCGAGGATTCCCCCGAGTCGGTACTTGAGAATTTACTTTTTAACCGCTCGAGAGCTTTTTCTATTTCGGGGTTTGTTTGGTAGGTGAGTTGGTTTATGGATCGGGTTTTTACCATATACTCAAACAAAGCTCAGCAAAAATAGAAAACTTTATATAATTTTTTTTTGATTTTTCTTGAAATAAAATAAAAAGAAAAATTAATTGCCTTTCCCCGGCAACGGCGCCAAATTTGACGAACACTTTGTCACGGTGCGTCAAAATAAATTTCAATACTAACACTTATACGTAGTATAGCGTAGTAGAGTTCGTATTCACAGGGAAAGGAATGATTCTCTTTTTATGAAACTAGTAATTAAAAAGGGGGGTTTTGGTTTTGAGTGATTTAATTCAATTAAGAAACTAAGATGAACAACCTATATGTGTTTAATTCAAGAATAAAAGGGACTTGGCTTTGCTACTTTCCACTTGTTGATATATTTTAGTCGATCCTTGTTATATCTATAACTTATCCCCTCTCGAATACTCAATCGAGGAGTATCTCCAATTCATCGAGGGTAGTTATTAACAACAACCGTTCATTAATAACCCTTACTATTAATCAAATACAGAACAACGCCGTATACCGATATAATAGTAGCATTCAATCTTTTTAACTCCTTGATGAAATCAATTGAGATTGATAACCTTAACACAACGGTTTCGGTTTAACCAACAAAATTGATCCCTCTTAAGTCTATTAACCACGACCGTGCATTAATAAACCGAAGTTACTTACTTGTGAAACCACCAACGATTAACCATCGGTTCGTTGATCATTTCTAGTAGTAATTAATGTCGGAACGTTAACTAATCGTCACTTAGCAACCATCCAACATTAATATAGAATGAGATTAAGGGAAGAATTAATAATCAAGAGAAGAAGTTAAGAAAATAACTCACAACTTTAATAATCAACAAGCTTCAAGAGCAAAACCAAGAATGGAAGTTTAGCTCCTCATTTGGAGACTAAACATAGCTAGAAAAATATAAAGAAATGCTATTCTAAACTGAGCTAAAGAGTATGGAAGAAAGGATGATGAAATGTGAAGGAAAATGGGGCTATTTATAGGTGTTTTCAACACCTAATGCCGGATACCCGGTCGGGTAATTTTGACATACCCGACCGGGTATTTACCAAATCAAATATTTTCCCATGTTTTTGTGTCTTCTGCACGTTCTTTGGTTCGAAATCACAGAATACCCGACCGGGTATATGGAATACCCGACCGGGTATTTGCTTGTTTTGCAGCAGTTTCCTTTGTCACTTCATACCCGGCCGGGTATAGTCCATACCCGGCCGGGTATAGTCCATACCCGGCCGGGTATAGTCCATACCCGACCGGGTTTTGCACAAAACTCAGGTTTCTTCATCCTTTTTGCTTCCAAACCTATCCTAAACTTATAGCCAAACTAACTACAACTTAACACCAAACAATAAAATGCTAGAAATACGATTACAATCAAATGCAAACTAACAACTATAAACTTGCACAATACTAGTAAATAGATATTACAAATGATAATAAAAATGTATACTTAGGCACTAACAACTAGTGCCTATCACTCGCATTGTTATTAATTCCATTAAATCAAAAGTATTGTATCTTGACATTGAAATTGTGGCTAAATTAGTATTTTCCCAAAGAGTTTTTTCCATTTTTGGTCCCCGACTATTGTGTCATTGACACTTTTGGTACTCGACTTTTATTTTTTCCAATTCTAGTCCTCGACTATTGTGCTAGAGACATTTTTAGTCCTTGACTTTAAAGTTTCCCACATTTAGTCCTCTGAATATTATCAAATTGACACTTCTAGTCCTTCCATTATGATTTTGATACAATGAATGGAGGACTAAAAATGTCATTATTATAATAGTTGAAGGACCAAAAGTGTCAATTTTATGAAAGTCGGAGAATTAAATATGGAAATTTTCAAAGACATGTACCAAAAGTGTCTCTAACAAGATAGTCAAGGACTAAAAGTGAAAAAAATCAAAATCAAATACCAAAAGTGTAAATGACATAATAGTCGAAGGACTTAAAGTACTAAAAACTCTTTTCCCAAACTTCGAATGGAATTGGAAATTTGAAAGGTTTAAGGCACTTCTGGTCATAATGCAATTTTATTAGTCCTTACAGGAAAAGAGTACACTACCATACTACTTGATCGGTCTTTATAGGCCTGTCTTTATATATAACGACACCAGGCAGCAGAGCGGAGTCTACTGGAGAGTGCATATCATTTACAAATCATTTCAACCCTTTTTTTTCCCTTTCTGAAAAGCCGCCAACCCACCGGAAATATAATTCGCCGGCACAAAAAAAGGATGGTGCCGATGGCGATGGGAATGGGAACGGAGGCTGTGTGGGGGACGCTGGGCTCGACGGTGGTGACCCTCATGCTGGTTTGGGCGACTTTCTCCCAGTACTGCCCCTACGAAGTCCTTACTTTTTTGAAGAGACACACCAAGAGATTGAGAAGGCTGTTCTACCCCTACGTCCACATCTCCTTCCACGAATTCTCCGGCGACAACTTCAGGGGAGGCAACTCCGGCAACATGTACAAAGCCATCGAGCGCTACCTCGCCGCCAATTCCTCCGATCAGGCTAAGCGTCTCAAAGCGGAGGACATCAAGGACTCCCAGGCTCTGGTTCTCAGCATGGACTATTTCGAGGAGGTCACCGACGACTTTCAGGGGTTCAAACTCTGGTGGGTCTCCAACATGAACCTCCCCACCAACCAAACCATCTCTTTCCGCGGCGGAGATGAAGTCAAGAAGTTCTTCACCCTCAAATTCCACAAGAAGCACCGCGACATCGTCACCGGAGCTTACCTGAAACACGTGTTGGAGCAGGGGAAGGAGATCACGGTGAAGGACCGGCAGAGGAAGCTGTACACCAACATAAGGAACGACGGAACATATTTCAGCCCTTACCGGAGAATGTGGACCCAAGTCGCCTTCGAACATCCGGCTACTTTTGCAACCATCGGAATGGACCCCAAAAAGAAGCAAGAAATCATAGACGACCTTATCACCTTCAGCAAATCAAAAAAGTACTACGCTAAAATCGGGAAGGCGTGGAAGCGTGGGTATCTCCTCTACGGCCCTCCGGGCACCGGGAAGTCCTCTATGGTGGCGGCAATGGCTAATTTTCTTGAATACGACGTGTATGACCTGGAATTGACCGCCGTGAAGGATAACACTACCCTGAGAAAGCTCCTAATCGACACTTCCAGTAAGTCCATTATCGTCATCGAGGACATTGACTGCTCTCTGGAACTCACCGGCCAGAGGAAAGGTAAACCAGAGGAAACAGAGGTAGACGACCCGTTGAAGATCGGGAAAGAGAAGAAATCTGAAGAGAAGAAGAGCGAAGTGACGCTCTCCGGTCTTCTCAACTTCATCGACGGCCTCTGGTCCGCTATTGGAGGAGAGAGGATCATCGTCTTCACCACCAATTTCAAGGAAAAGCTCGACCCGGCTTTAATCCGGAGAGGGAGAATGGATAAGCACATCGAGCTCTCCTATTGCGGATTCGAAGCGTTTAAAGTGCTTGCTCACAACTACTTGGGGGTCGAAACCCACGAGCTTTTCCCGACGATCGAACGATTGTTGACGGAGACGGAAATTACGCCGGCGGATGTTGCTGAGAGCTTGATGCCGAAATCAGGTGAGGCGGACGAGACTAGTTGTCTGGAAACACTGGTTGAGGCTCTGGAGAAGGCTAAGGAAGACGCCAGAGTGAAAGCAGAGGAAGAAGAAAGGAAGAAGGTGGAGGAGAAAGCTAAAGAAGATGCCAAATTGAAAGGAGAGGAAGAAGAAAAAATAAAGGCGGAGAAGGAAAAAGCTTAAGAAGCTGCGAAATTGAAATATGATGGATTCAGGCCTTGGAAAATTGTAAGCCTTAATTAATTAATCAGTAAGGAGATTCACAGTGTGTTACTATGGAATTCACATATCATAATTATATTACTCCGCATGATTTATCAGTTATATCAAGAAAAAATTCAACTTTTGATCACATGACTATTATATCACTTCCACATTTAGTCCTTTACTTTCGGATTGTCCACATTTAGTCTGTGACCATTATCCCCTCACCACTCCTCGTCCTTCCGACCAAAATTCTGTCAAATTTAATGCAGATTTTAGGTATGAAAAACCAAATTTAATGCAACAAATGATATAAAAAACCCAACCTTATTTAAAATTTAATGCAAAGAGTCATTCTGAGGCTGATAAGTGGATTAAATTTGCCGGAATTTTGGTCGAAAGGAAAAGGGGTGGTGAGGGGATAATGGTCACGGACTAAATGTGGACAAACTGAAAGTAAGGGACTGAATGTGGAAGTGGTATAATAGTCATGAGACCAAAAGTGAAATTTTTTCGTTATATCAAAATTCAAAATATTTAAAGATCTTACTGATAAATTAAACTTTCTAAACTTAGAATACATTGTTTTTTTCTTCGCAATTGAGTGTAAGAAGAGTATTTCACTTCTTGTGAAATGAAACTGTTGTTTAGAAAGTACTTATTGCGAAATTAGTAAGTACTAAGAACCATACTCTGAAACAAATTTTAAGTATTTACTTAAAATTGATCGCGAATAATAATATATGAGAATATTGGGTACAATCTCTAAATATGAATCCTCTGATTCTTCACTTGCAATTTGACATGAATATAATTACAGGAATTAATTCAAAATTAAATCTTTATCCCTTCAAACGATCGAACGTTCTTCAGATCTTCAAATCTTTGTTCTTGAGATCTTCGAATCTTCGAATCTTCGTTCGTCGGATCTTCAAATCTTCTTGAATTAAGAACTCAACTTGAAGGGTCTCCGGCTTTCAAGTGGCTTGATCTTCAACAAAAGGGCCGTTTTATGGCTTGATCTTTTGTTTAAGGGCCTCCCGGGATATATGGCTTGATCTTCAATTGAATTTCAATTCAATCTTCATATGAGTATCTTCAAATCTTCGAAGATTCGTTCTTCATATCTTCGAATCTTCAAAGTTTTGTTTTTCAGATCTTCGAATCTTCAAGCTTCGTTCTTCAGATCTTCGAACGTTTTCAACTTTTGGATTTATTTTATTAAGAATCGACGAAATCACGAAGGATTATTCGTATATTCTTAATAAAATTCGTGACTTGATCTATTCCTCTTCTTCGGAATCGTTCAGAGCCTTTCAGGAGTTCTTGAGAGCTTTTCTACAACGTTTCTTCGTCTGAAAAAATCTCTCCCTCTTCCTCCTAACTGAGACCCCTATTTATAGGTGTGGATGAGATAAAATCTGGCTTAGGGTTGCATGAAATTCTTTCATATGATTAGGGCCTCAAAGAAAGTGGGCTTTGAGCTCTATTTGCTTGCATTTAATAGCTAGAAAAATCAGCACTTGTTTGATGTATTTGGACAGCCTTTTTAACAGGGTTCATAGCTATTTTTCATGCATATGGACTGATTTCTTGACTAGATTCATCCTCATCTTCATATACTGGATCATGTCTCTTATTTATTGGGCCAATATTTGATAGTGGGCTAAAATTACTAGGACCAGTCCATTCTTTTCGGATAATAAAATTAATTGAATATTCAAATGATCCGAATATAATAATATTTTCCCTTGTTTTTAAAGGCCCAACAACCATTATGAGTAGCCCGTTATACTTGAGTTCGATCCAATAGCGTCTAAAAGAGGCCCAATAAGGAAAATAATAGCTCGATACTATTTGAAGAGGCCCAATGACTATCAGAACCGGCCCAATAATTTTTAGATGTCCACACATACACACTAAGAGCATCACCAATGGGTGATTGTCGACGTTAAAAAAATAGCCTCGTCATCACAGTCTAACGTTTACGTTATATATCCATCTCCAACGCAATATGTTATCGGAGATGTAATGATGACCTGTAATCAATTAATTAAAACAATGTTAACACCACTGTCCTATGATAACACCGTTGTTCACATGCTGAGTCACCAAAACATGTGGGAGAAGTACAACCAACATGTATCAAATCTACGATGGAATACATTTACGAGATAAATATATAGTGGTAAAATGTGATATCTCCCACCCATTTTCTTTTTCCCCTTTGGCAGATGTTCGTTCCAAGTAAATAGAAGCTTTATCTTCTTCATTGAATTTAATTTCTAGTACGCTATTTGATTTCTTCCATTTGCAAATACTTCCCTTAAAATTACTATCTTCTTCTCTCAAAATAGATTCACAAGCAGATGTCTGGCGGCACCACTTTTTGATTTTTTGAAATCAAAACTCTTACGAAAAATTGTTGCGGATTACGCAGGTTGTTTGACCCAATTCCATAACCCCATAAAGTTTATATTTAGCCTAGAGATATACTGTTTGTAGCTTTTGATCTAGAATTGATGATATTGTAATAGAAGGTGAGACGGTATGTAAATCTCGACGATTTGGCGTGCAGGTATGTGGTAGGGGTTCGATCAAATATGATGTACGGATGAACTTTTAATAGGTTGTTAACATGAAGGATTGGACCTATTTTTTGCACTTCACATCCACGACACACCACTCAAACATGATATGGATGACGGTTCCATTCATTGGTTGACATGTGTCATAATTTATTTCATGTTAACGATGGTCCATTGGTGATGCTCTAACAATTGCTCTACAAAATTTCGCATGCCGCCGAAATGAGCTTCTTCTTCTTCATTTTCATGAATGGATTGGTAAAATGTGGGAAAAGAACTCATTATTTTCTATGGGAGAACTTAAGGTGAGTTATGCGACTCCAATGTAAAGTGAGAGCATGTATTTATAATAACATGTACTATACTACCTATGTAGTAACATGGTGGTAAGAGGATCCAATGTAATATAAGAAAGTGTAGAGACCAAGTGGAGGATAGATCAAATTAATCATAATTGAATCAAAAAATCTGTTTGTACCCACTTTTGTACACACTCCCCTATTTTGCTGGTGCACACAGGCAATTCTTTAAGAACAAGACACCATTTTGTGTATGTTTGTCTGTGTACACAGAAAAAAATAAAGGGGTGAGTACAAATGTGTGTACAAAAGTTGGTACAACAAGAAGAACTCTAATTGAATACACCAAATGGAAAAGGATGACACCCCATCCCAGAGGGTCCCCCAACCCCGACCGAATGGTACATTGGGAGGATGTAAATTGGACTATAATCTCAATCTGACAGATAGAGAGTGGGGCTCTGTCCCCGGTACTTACAGAGGCCTTATGCATTTTTAGCATAGTAACCCCTCATCGCAGTTGGCGGGATTCGAACACGGGACCTAACCCTTGTGGCACTCCCTTGCTACCAGTTGAGGTTTATTTATTTATTTTTGTTTATATTTCTTTTCATACATTTCCTATTTCATCTTTTGTTTTTTACACCATTTACTATCGGCCCTATTATTGCATTGGATCTTCGGTAGAGGAAGATCTCAAATTGAGATTCTCAATTTGCAGTTCGATTTGATCCTAAGGGTGTGATTGAGAATTGAATTTTGAGGAGGATGGGAAGGGATGTGAGGGTCAATGACCCCTCATTTTGTGTTTGGGAGTTTTTAAAAAAGGAAGGAAAGTGTTTAGAGTATTTTATAATCCTCCTAAACCCCCTTTTTTAGTTCCTCCGAATGGGGAGGTTTTGATACGGCATGCGTTTATACCATCTAAAATGGCAATTCAGAAGGGAATACTCTACAAAAATAAAGCTATGTTAGTTAAAATAAAGTATCATGCATGGATCCTGCACTCCTTTACTTTTTAAAAATTAGTTAAATTACAAACACAGTATATAATATTTTCGTAATTTATTACTCCGTACAATTTAATTAGATATTCTAATATTCGTATCCTTGATTTTCATATGCTTTTAACATTTCCATTTTAATTATTTTATAATAAATTAATTAAATAGTGTCCTATTTCAATGATAAAAAAATAGTGTCCTATTTCAATGATAAAAAAGTGTCCTATTTCAAGATTTCCAGCTCCTCTATGAGCCTTAAGTTATATTATTTCAATGTTTACCATTTCGTTTATAATAATGAAGATGCATCATGCATGGTTGATCTTAAAGTACCTTTTTATTATTTACTCATTATATATATCTAGTCATTTTAATTATATGTCCTCCAAAATCTTTCTCTTTTGAAATTTGTAACTCCCAAACAAGAGGAGGAATCCCTTCCCATCTCCCTCCCCTTCCCCTCCCTCTACTCTCCTTCAAAGTCTTTCCCTTCCCTCACCCTCAAACTCCCAAACACACCCTAAAACAACAAGGGTGAATGGCCTCAGTCCGAGCCAGCTCCGTTGACTCTTCCTATTCACACTAGGGGTGTTAACGAGTCGAGTCGAGCCCGAACACCTAAAGCTCGAGTTTGGCTCGATAAGGAATTAATAGTGTTCGGGTTCGAGCTCGAAGCTCGACGAGCTTTACAAATGAGGCTCGTGTTCGGCTCGATAGCCGTTCGATGTTCGAACCGAGTGCTCGATAACCTCGATAAATATGATCGAACTTAAAATTTGAGGTGATGTTTGTTAATAGGCTCGTGCTCGAATGATTCGACAAGTACTCGATTCGTTAATAAACATATTTAAATTCATAAATTCATACTAATTACATTTAAATATTTATTATATATAAATTATATTTATAATTTCGGGGTGTTCGATAGGCTCGAGTTCGAACCGAGCCAAAAACTACTATGTTCGTACTCGGCTCGATTAATATTTCGAACTTAAAACTCAGCTCGGGTTCGATTCGAAAGCTCGTTAAGCTCAGCTCGTTAGGTTCGAAACCGAGCTCGAACTCGAATAGTTCAATAAAAGCTCGGTGCGCTAACAGCCCTAGTTCACACACACATATACACACCACATTTAAAATTATACATATATTTTTGTGTTAAACACACACACATACACTCACCATATTTAAAATTATACATATATTTTTGTGTTAAATAAGTATTAGATATATGGCCATATACGTCCGTGGCTGAGTGGAAAGAAGCGCAAGCATTAGTAGATCTTCCTAATTGGTCAAGGGCTAGAATCTTTGCTTCTGATTTTTTTTTTAATTTTTTGTTGCTTTTGCCTTTGAAGCCCTAAACAAATTCTAAGTAGTTTTACATTATTCTTTTTAACTTTTTTTCTTGTTGGAAAGATCTAAACTACATCAATATAGTTATCATTCTAGTTTCACATATGAAATGATTTTGTACATAATATAAACTAATTTCTTAATACACTTGTGAATTTTCAATTTTTGCTAATTCTAACTACATGCTTGATCATTCCCTTAGTTGATTCATTTACATATTGACATAATTTTGCACAAATTACTGATGTCATGTGATAAAATTATTTCTATCAAATGAAATTTAATTAAGCACGATATCATAATGTTTTTGTCCAAAGAATGTTTTGTTATTTGTAATCATTTCAAAATTATTTTCTTAATATGATTAGTCTGATTTTTTAGTGATTTTTTTCCTAATCTAAGGTAAATTCGCCCCCTCTGGCATATTTTTCTGGATACGCCACCAATGACAAGGGAAGTTTCTTCACACCAAGGAACCATTTTCCCCACACCTCCATTGAAGCTTCATCATAGCTTCAACATACCTTCCTTCCACCTTCCTAGTACCTAGTTTTGGTGGTATAAATAGAGAGCTTGGAGAGTCTTTCTATTATAAGTAAATTAGATCATAGATCATCATATGACAATCAAGTTTGAGTTGTGAATATCTTTGAGAGATATGTGAAGTGTTTTTGAGAGTTTTTACTTAGAGCTTGTATGTCTCTTCCTTCTATTCTTGAAAGTAATAGAAGTATTTTTCTCTCATATTAGCATGATCATGTTATTCACAATAAGTGATATCAGAGCCTGGTTGAGCTTTTTGGTATTTTACCCAGAATTTTCAGATAAAATTCTACTGTCTGAAAATGCAAGTTTTTCAATTTTGCTCGGAATTGCAATCTGAACATATCGTTAGATTCGTCTCATCTAGAGAAGAAAACTGGTATTTTTGGGGAATATTTTGGCCACCAGAAGCAACCACACGCGCCACCTACGCGCCGGTGGTGAGATCGTTGACGTCATCTAGCCCACAGTTTCAAGGAAAGAAGAAGACCTGCATCATAGCTGACGTCACCAGCGAGTCAGCGCCGCGTCAGCGACACGCAGGCACTTTTTGCCCAGTCAGCAGACCGCGTGTCAGCCACATCAACTACCTGTTGTGCTCCTGCGTCAGCTCCCACGCCAACGCCCAATCACCACCACGTCACTGCCTTGTCGCTGCCACGTCACCTGCCACGTCACCGGTCAGTTTTAAAATTTTGAAAAATTGCAATTTGGTCCCTCAATTTTTGGAAAATTATAATTTCCACCTATAATTTTTCGAAAATTGTATTTGACCCTGAAAGTGTCTACCCCATCATTTTCGGCCATTCCGGACGCAACGGTGCTGCCTGTTTTTCAAAATTCTGCTCCGATTTTTCTCAAATAGAAAATCAAAATTATTTAGAAGGTCAAAATGACCTTTGACGAGTCAACTTCATCTTCCGGAGCTATGATTATGCTCACGACTACCAACTACACGCTATGGAAACCTCGGATGGAAGATTTCCTTAGCTATAAAGACCTTTTTGATCCAATCGAGATGAAAGGTATTAATCCCGACCTGCCTAAGTCAATGGAGTGGAAGAAAATTAATAGAAAAACTATTGGTCAAATCCGACAATGGATTGACCATAGTGTCTTCCACCATGTTGCACAAGAAACCAACGCTTATGCCCTTTAGAAGAAGTTAGAAGATATGTACCAGGCCAAGACCGCTAGGAATAAGGCCTTACTGATGAGGCGCCTTGTCAATATGAAACTCAAAAGTGGAACTTTTGTTGCCGAACATACTAGTCAGTTTCAGAGTCTGGTAAACCAACTATCTTGTGTAGAAATGCCACTTGGAGATGAAATGTAATATCTACTACTTCTTAGTTCCCTTCCTGATAGTTGGGAGACACTAGTTGTTACTCTCAGCAACTCAGCCCCAGATGGCAAACTTATCATGTTTGTGGTCAAGGATGCACTTTTCAATGAGGAGGCAAGAAGAAAAGACATGAGTACAGATCAGACTCATGCCCTTGTGACGGAGAATCGAGGAAAACCACAAGAAAAGCAACAAAGAAACAGTAGAGAAAAGTGGCAAAGCAGATGCAAAAGTCGGGGGAGATCATCAGATGGCCGGAAACCTTCTTAAACCTGCTACCATTGCGGTATAGAGGGTCACACGAAGAAAAATTTCTACAAATTGCTAGAGGAGCGAGGGAAGAGCAATTTACAAATGAAGAACAAGGGTGGTGAAGCGCTCATCACAATCTCAGGTGATGTAGCATACTGTACTACCAATGATGAAACATGTATGCACTTCTCAAGAGAGGATACTGAATGGGTGGTAGATACTGCAGCATCTTACCACGTTACTCCCCACATGTATTACTTCACAACATACAAAGCTAGAGACTTTGGAGCGGTGAAGATGGATAATTCCAGTTCATCTGGAATAGCTGGAATTGGTGATGTACAAATAAAGACAAGTATTGGGAGCACAATCACTTTGAAGGATGTCAGACATGTTCCAGACCTTCGGCTCAATCTCCTGTCAATGGTATGTCTTGACGAACAGGGGTATGAAAACCACTTTAGCAGGGGCACTGATGTGATTTTTCTCGCACTTAAAATAGATCGTAATATAGTGGTATAAGTACGAGTATCGTCTCCACATGGACGGACGAAAGGTGTTACGGTTTAGGTTAATAAAACGATAAATTAAAGAGCAAGAACACAAGAATTTACGTGGTTCACACAATCGGGGTGATTGTGCTAGTCCACGGAGAACGAGAGAGAGCTGTTTTATTATTATGTCTGCGTCTTAGGGTATTACAACGTACAAAGGGTCGTTTAAATAGGTTTAAGAAAACCTAAACAAAGATTAGAGCCGCAGGCCCAAAAATTAGGCCCGTAATTAAAATTAACCCGTAGACCCGGTCGGGTCTCCTATTTGACCCGGTCGGGTAACTCCTCAGCAAGTATGCCCGGGTTGAGACCAGGGCGGGTAACCAAAGCAGAAAGGTAGAAACTCCACTGGCCCGGTCGGGTCCCCTTCTTGACCCGGTCGGGTGTCGCCTCAAAAGGCATACCCGGGTAGACACCAGATCGGGTATGCTAAACAGAAGCCAAAACCTTCCACGGACCCGGTCGGGTAAACCTCCTTACCCGATCGGGTTTCCCAATCTAGAGAGTTGCCCGACCAAATTCACATCATACCCGGTCAGGTGACTGACCCCACCCGGTCGGGTATCTTCTGCTGCTGCACAAACAAGGCTCCATCTTCAACAATCTCCCACTTGGAGGCTTGTTTAACAATCACCTGCCATCCAAGAACTTGTATCCTCTGTAAAACCCCTGATCTCTCTTTCTCTCTCATTCACGCCTTCTCATCAAGTATCTGGAAGGCCAGTTGAAGCCATGCAAAGCTTCAACTTCTCCGTTGTCACCGCCTTGGTTAGCATGTCTGCTGGATTCTTCGTACCAAGGATCTTCTGCAAATTTATAGTACCATATTCAATCAACTCTCGGATGAAATGATACCGCATCTTGATGTGTTTCGTTCTGCTATGAAACACCGGATTCTTTGCGAGATGAAAAGCACTCTGGATGTCACAATATAGAGCGCAATCTCCCTGCTTCATGCCCAACTCAGAAAGAAAGTTCTTCAACCAGATCAACTCCTTGGCCGCTTCAGCAATGGCCATATACTCTGCTTCTAGGGTTGAAAGAGCCACACTTTTCTGTAGTCTGGACATCCAACTGATTGCCGTACCTCCAATAGTGAATACATACCCCGTTGTGCTCTTCCCGGAATCATAACAACCCCCCAAATCAGCATCGGCAAATCCTTCAAGGATCACACCATTCCTTCTGAAACATAGGACAGTTTCAGAAGAGCCTTTCAAGTAGCGCAACAGCCACTTAACTCCCTCCCAATGTTCCTTTCCCGGATTTGACATGAACCTGCTAACAACTCCCACTGCATGAGCAATGTCTGGCCTTGTTGACACCATCACGTACATCAAACTGCCAACGGCTGATGCATAAGGAACTTTAGCCATTTCTTCTTTGTCTTCATTGGTCTTTGGAGACTGCTGCTTGGAGAGTTTCAGTTGACTCCCTAACGATGTACTCCTTGGTTTGGCATCCGTCATTCTGAACTTCTCAAGGACTTTCTGAATGTACTTTTGCTGTGAAAGCTGTAAAGTACCTTCTATCCTGTTTCTGACTATGCTCATCCCAAGAATCTGTCTTGCTTCCCCTAAATCCTTCATCTCGAATTCTTCTGACAACTTCTTCTTAAGTTTGTTGATCTCTTGCATATTTTCTCCAGCCACCAACATGTCATCAACATACAAAAGAAGAATGATGTATGATGACTTGAATTTCTTCAAGTAGCAGCAATGGTCCATCTTGCATCTAGTGTATCCATTCCGCTGCATAAAACTGTCAAACTTCAAGTACCACTGTCTAGGAGCTTGCTTTAGCCCGTATAGACTCTTCTTGAGTTTGCACACCAACTTCTCCTTACCACTAATTGGGAACCCTACTGGTTGAGCCATGTAAATGTCTTCTTCAAGGTCGCCATGAAGAAAGGCAGTCTTTACATCCAGCTGCTCCAATTGCAAATTTTCAGCAGCAACAATACCAAGGATCAACCTGATAGCAGTCATCTTCACAACCGGAGATAAGATTTCATTGTAATCAACCCCCTTCTTCTGTTGGAACCCCTTGATAACTAACCTTGCCTTGTATCTTTTGCTCCCATCTGCTTCATCTTTGATTCTGAACACCCACTTTTTCTCCAAAGCTTTCTTTCCCGGTGGTAACTTGACTAAGGACCAAGTTTGGTTCTTATCAAGTGAGTCTAACTCATCCTCCATGGCCTTCTTCCACTGTATGGAATCCTTCACAATCAACGCCTCTGTGTAAGATTCTGGCTCTCCATTCTCGGTCAGAAACAGATAATTTGCTGAAGGAGAATATCTGTTAGGAGGTCTTCTGTTTCTAGTGGACTGTTTGATTTGTGGAGTAGCTTCCTCCGAGCTCCCACTATCTTCATCACTCCAACTATCTTCAGAAATTCCTATATCTCCTGAGCTCCCACTGCTCCCTGAGCCTCCAACCATGCCATCATAACCAATAGGTTGTGCTATGTCGTCTTCAGTCATCCCTTCAAACACCACTTGCTGTTTGTTTTCTGGTTGCTTGCCTTTGCTAGTGTCTGCTTCAAGATCATCTTTATACAAGGCATTCTTTTTGAAGGTGACATCTCTACTTCTGATAACCTTCTTGCTGTGGTTGTCCCAGAACCTGTAGCACATGTCATCCAGCCCGTACCCAATAAAGATACATTTCTTTGCCTTTGCCTCGAGCTTGTCACTATCTGCATCTCTAACTTTGATATAAGAAATACAACCAAAAACTTTCAGGTGATTAAGAGATACCTCACGACCTTTCCATTCCTCCTCTGGAATTTTGAACCCTATGGGAGATGAGGGTCCTCTGTTGATCAAGTATGCTGCTGTGTTCACCGCATCGGCCCAGAACATCTTTGGAAGTCCTGCATGTAATCTCATGCTCCTAGCCCTCTCATTCAGTGTTCTGTTCATCCTTTGTGCAACACCATTTTGCTGTGGTGTTTCTGGAACCGTCTTCAGCATTCTTATCCCCTCTTCAGCACAATACTCTACAAACTCCGTGCTACTATACTCACCCCCATTGTCACTCTTTAAACACTTGACTTTAAGATTAGTTTCGTTCTCAACTGCAGCTTTGAACTTCTTAAAAGTGTTAAAGGCTTCAGATTTATTTTTAAGAAAATAAACCCATACCTTCCGTGTAGAGTCATCAATGAATGTAACATAGTAGCGGGAACCTCCAATTGAAGAGACCTTTGTAGGTCCGTAGACATCTGAATGAATCAACTTCAGCCGCTCAGTCTTGGGTTGTTGCCCTGTCTTCACAAAGGTTACCCTCTTTTGTTTGCCAAGGACACATGGCTCACAAAAGCTCAACTTTGAATTCTTCAAATCTGGGATTTTTCCCTTTGAAGACAACATCTTCATTCCATTCTCACTTATGTGCCCAAGTCTTTGGTGCCACAAAGTAGAGATCCCTGCATCTTCAACTGCTGTGTTTGCCCCATCTGTAGACACTTCTACCATGTACAGCGTACCATGCTTCTGTCCACGAGCAATGACCAGCTTTCCCTTTGTCACCTTCCATTGCTTGTTGCCAAAACTAACGTTATGGCCTTCCTCATCAAGCTGTCCCACTGAGATCAACATCTTCTTCAGATCTGGAATATACCTGACATTTTTCAACCTCCAGGTTGTACCCAAGGTGGTATTGAGATTAACATCTCCAATACCCGTGATCTCCAGGGATTTGTCATCCACCAAACGAACTCTTCCGCTGTAGGGCCTGAAATTTTGCATCAAATCCCTCCAATGACAAGCCAGAAACGACGCACCTGAATCCATGATCCAGGACTCAGTTGAATTCTCAACGCTGCAAATTAGGACATCTTCATAATCCTCTGCCACGTTCACCTCCTTCTTGCCTTTGTCTGCAGAGGCTTTGGGGCACTGATTTCTGAAGTGTCCATTCTCCTTGCAATTCCAACAATTGATGTCCTTCCTGTTCTTGGATTGACCTCTCTTCCTCGACTTTGATCTTCCTTTCTTGTTACATCCTTTAGTGGATTTTCTGCCCCTATCTTCAGTACTCAACAAACTGTTGGAACTATCCCCCGAACTCCTCCTCCGGATATCCTCACCAAGGATCAAGTCACGAATACCCTCAAAGGTAAGTTTAGTGATTCCAGCCGAACTACTAACTGCTGTGACTGTACCGGACCAACTATCGGGCAAAGATGATAACAAAAGTAATGCTTGAACTTCATCATCAAATTTAATCTCAACCGAACCTAACCTGGATATGATTGAGTTAAACTCGTTGACGTGATCTGTTACGGCTGCACCTTCCTTCATTCTCGTGTTCACCAACTGTCTGATTAAGAAAACCTTGTTGGCCGCTGAGGGTTTCTCGTACATGTTGGATAACGCCTTGAGTAGTCCAAACGTTGTTTTCTCGTTGACGATGTTGTAAGCAACGTTTTTCGCCAACGACAACCTCACCACACCAAGAGCCTGTCGATCCAGCAAGTTCCACTCCGCCTCCGCCATTGATTCTGGTTTGTTCTCAGACAAGGGTAGATGAAGCTTCTTCTGGTAGAGATAATCCTCGATTTGCATCTTCCAGAAAGCAAAATCTTGATCATCAAATTTATCGATCTTAACCTTCCCTTCGTCAGCCATAGCTCTGATACCACTTGTTACGATTTAGGTTAATAAAACGATAAATTAAAGAGCAAGAACACAAGAATTTACGTGGTTCACACAATCGGGGTGATTGTGCTAGTCCACGGCGAACGAGAGAGAGCTGTTTTATTATTATGTCTGCGTCTTAGGGTATTACAACGTACAAAGGGTCGTTTAAATAGGTTTAAGAAAACCTAAACAAAGATTAGAGCCGCAGGCCCAAAAATTAGGCCCGTAATTAAAATTAACCCGTAGACCCGGTCGGGTCTCCTATTTGACCCGGTCGGGTAACTCCTCAGCAAGTATGCCCGGGTTGAGACCAGGGCGGGTAACCAAAGCAGAAAGGTAGAAACTCCACTGGCCCGGGTTGAGACCGGGCGGGTAACCGGTGTCGCCTCAAAAGGCATACCCGGGTAGACACCAGGTCGGGTATGCTAAACAGAAGCCAAAACCTTCCACGGACCCGGTCGGGTAAACCTCCTTACCCGATCGGGTTTCCCAATCCAGAGAGTTGCCCGGCCAAATTCACATCATACCCGGTCGGGTGACTGACCCCATCCGGTCGGGTATCTTCTGCTGCTGCACTAACAAGGCTCCATCTTCAACAAAAGGGAATCAAGAATTAATTAAATTTAACGAAGAAAAAGAAATAAAACAAAATAAATTGTGCGAGATTGATTGGGCAAATTAAATTGCGAATAAAGAAATTAAACTAATGTGTTCTTTTTAATTAATGATGAAGGGAACAAGGATTGATTCCGGGATAATCAGATTTTTGGCAGATCAGGCTTAATCGCATGAAATTAATTTAATTGAGTCTAGCTAATCATTACTAAGTTCTTACCGCTCTCGCGGCGTAGAGTACAATAATTTAAGGGATCAGACTCTTCTCTCATGCGACAAGATCCTAAATTATTTCCAAGACGAGTGAGCTTACGGCCCCTTAATCACTACTAATCTCTTAGCGAACGATTAAGTGTGTGTGAATGTGTCCTAGAATAAACTAGATCTCTCTTAATTTATTCTAGAAGCAATTGTAAATCTAGCCGCGGTTCCAGATTACAAAAGATATCAATTAAAATTTTCAAACACAAATTAAACGACATTCATGCAATTAAACCATCAAGAATCTAGCCATACATCATGATCAACCCCTTCATCAATCCCAAATCCCTAATTAAAACTACTCACAATTCATAATTGAATAATCAATAGAATTGAAAAGAAAAGAATTAATTGTCATTAATTAAAAAGGCGGAACTTACAAAGAATCCCAAAATATTGATGAACAAGGCGGAAAAGCCCTCTAAAATTCGTACTAGGCACTCTCTCTAAGCTCCCCTTTGAAAACGAGGGTTTACAGACTGTTTAAATAGAAAAATCGGGTAAAATTTGAGCTGAATTGGAATTTCCGGAGTAGTCCTGAGAGATACTTAAGGGTTGGAATATAGATTTCTGCCTGGCAGTAGCTCCGCGATCGTGCCTACCTGGCAGTAGCTCCGCGATCGTGCCTGCCTGGCAGTAGCTCCACGATGCTTTCTCTTCACGCACGATCGTGCCTGACTTTGAGGGCACAATATTGCCTACGTAACTTCCGAAATTGGAAATGTTTTCCTCATGAAAGTTGTATATAATGAAGTCCTCTATCCAACCCAATTTTCGGAATGTGATTTGAATCATCAAATCAAGAGATATGATCAAAACGGTGGAAGGTATCATTCTGAAATCCCACCAGAGATCATCTGACTTCATCGTCTGTTTTCACCTTCTTTCTCTCAGATTCTAGCAAAGCTGTCTTCATATGATTTGTAGCCCTTGAAGTTAGATTTCATATGGACTTTGAAACATGTACATTGAATGTTTCTACAAAGAGATATGATTGAACGATTGACAGAAGGTCATCCTGATCGTCGATTTCAAGCTCCATTCATCTTCTTTTGATCCCGTAGCCAATCCTAGAGCTCTTTTTCCTTCAAATCTTCATCGTGAACTTCCCGGTGACCTCCAAAGCTCTAAAATCACTCTCGAATGCTTCTCAACTCATCCTGATTTCTTCTCAAGCGCCGGTGCAGAACTCTAAAATCCTCATTTTGACTCCAAATGACACAAAACTCGAACCAACACCCGGTAAACATAACTTGAGCTAAAATTGAGACTTGTAATACATTAAAGCTAGGGAAAAACATCAAACCCGATCCCAACACACATCAAATACGTGTCTAAATACGGACTTATCAGGCAAATGTAAAATGTCAAAGGGCGTTTTGACAATCGCTCAAGGGCATGTTTATGGCACATTGTACAAAACCCAGTTGAGGATTTGTACGGATAACCTCAACATTGCTGAGGAGGCTTCTCAGGATCTGTGGCACCTGAGACTCGGTCACATCGGTGAGAAAGGGTTGACTACCTTGATGAAGAAGAACCTTATCAAAATTGACAAGAATGCTGCACTGGGTCCTTGCAATCATTGTCTATTTCGTAAGCAACATAGAATATCATTTAGTTCTACTTCACCTAAAAGATCATAGTTGTTAAGTTTGGTAGACTCTGATGTCTATGGTCCTTTGGAGGTGGAATGACTCGGTGGAAGCAGATATTTTATGACTTTTATCGATGATGCTTCTCGGAAAGTGTGGGTGTATTTCCTGATAACAAAAGATCATGTGTTCGAGTGCTTCAAGACATTTCACATCTTGGTGGAACGTGAAACAGAAAAGAAACTGAAATGTCCACGATCTGATAATGGAGGCGAGTATACTTCCAAGGCATTTGATGCATATTGTAGAACATATGGCATTCAACATGAGAAGTCAATACCACGCACCCCTCAGCACAACGACGTTGCTGAAAGGATGAACCGGACTATCATGGAGCGAGCCCGGAGCATGCTGAATATGGCTAAACTTCCAAAGTCATTTTGGGGAGAAGCAGTCAACACCGCATGCTATCTTATCAACTGATCACCTTCAATACCACTCAACTTTGAAGTTCCAGAGAGGCTATGGACAGGTAAGGATCCTACATACTCACATCTTAGAAGTATTTGGTTGTTCATCGTATGCACATGTATCCAAAGATCTCAGACACAAGCTTGATGCAAGAATTATTCCATGCATTTTCGTTGACTATGGATATGAAGAGTTTGGATACAGGTTATGGGATCTTAAGGAGAAAAAGGTGTTCAGAAGCAGGGACGTTGTATTCCATGAAGATTTGACAATAGAAGACATTGAAAAATTCATGATGTCTCGGAAGTCAAATGAGGCTGCTCAAGTTTCAAATGAAGCACCTGAACAACTCTTGAGAAACAATGATGAAGTGCATGAAAATAGCTCAGAAGCAGAAGAGGATGAGGAGAAGAGAGTGCAGAGCAAGGGGAGTCACAACCCACTTCACCAGGTAGAGATGATGGTAGCTCTTCTCAGATGGTTCCAACTGTTCGTAGATCTGAACGAGGCCATATACCATCAAAAGGTACACATCATCTGAATATCATTTATTAACTGAAAATGGAGAACCATAGAGTTTTCAAGAAGTTGTGTCTCATAAGGATAAAGAAAAATGGTTAATAGCAATGCAGGATGAGTTAGAATCTCTGCAGAAAAATCAAACTTATGATATCATAGAACTTCCTAAAGGGAAGAAGGCACTGAGAAACAAATGGGTGTTCAAGTTGAAGAAGGATGCAAGTGGACAAGTGGTGAAATACAAAGCTCGGTTGGTTGTCAAAGGATTCCAGCAGAAGAAAGGAATTGACTTTGATGAGATCTTTGCACCAGTTGTCAAGATGACCTCAATCCGAGTTATACTTGGCTTGGCAGCAAGTATGAACTTGGAACTTGAACACATGGATGTGAAGACAACATTTCTTCACGGAGATTTGAAAGAAGAAATCTATATGCAGTAGCCAAAAGGTTTTGAGAACTCAAATGATAACTTTGTGTGTAAATTATCTAAAAGTTTGTATGGCTTAAGCAGGCACCAAGGCAGTGGAATAAGAAGTTTGACTCATGCATGAAGAGCCAAGGCTACAAGAAGACTACTGCAGATGAGTGTGTATACATCAGGAAACTTCCAGACGGTACCTTCATTGCTCTTTTACTGTATGTAGATGACATGTTGATCGTTAGAAAAGATGTAGTGAAGATAAACCAACTGAAGAAAGAACTCTCTAAGTCTTTTGATATGAAAGACTTAGGACCAACTCAACAAATTCTTGGGATGCAGATCACTCGAGACAGGAAAAATCGCAAGTTATGGCTATCTCAGGAGAAGTACATTGAACGAGTACTTGAGAGATTCAACATGAATGATGCCAAACCAGTTAGTGTTCCACTTCCGAATCACTTCAAGTTGAGCAAAAGAACATGTACCACATCTAAGGAAGAGATCGGGGAGATGTCAGCAGTTCCATATTCTTCAGCAATTGGAAGTTTGATGTACGCCATGGTTTGCACAAGGCCAGATATCGCACAAGCAGTGGGTACAGTGAGTCGTTTTCTCTCTAACCCCGGGAAGGAGCATTGGGAGGCAGTCAAATGGATTCTCATGTACTTGAAAGGTACTATGAAGTTATGTCTTTGCTACGAAGGAGTTGATCCAGTCTTGGAAGGCTACACAGATGTTGATATGGCTAGAGATATTGATAGTAGAAAGTCTACTTCAGGATATATCTACACCTTTGCAGGGGGGCTGTTTCTTCGCAATCAAGATTGCAGAAGTGTGTCGCTTTATCTACAACAGAAGCAGAATACACTGCTGCCGCTGAAGCAGGTAAGGAAATGTTGTGGCTAAAGTGCTTTCTCCAAGAACTTGGGATCCAACAAAAAGAGTACAATGTACATTGTGACAGTCAAAGTACTCTAGGCTTGAGCAAGAACCTCTATGTACCATTCTCGTACAAAACATATTGATGTTCAGTATCACGGGATACAGGATACGATTGATCAACAAATGTTGAGACTAGTGAAGATCAACACCAAGGAGAATCCATCAGAGAAAGGTGGTGACACGAGATAAGTTAGAGCTGTGCAGAGACATAGTCGAGATGCTTGTTTTGAATATGCCTGGAAGGGGAGAATTGAAGAATTCAATTTCCAGGACATATCCAAGTACAAGCAAATTTAAGAATCCAATTGTGAGCAACATCCATGAAGCTTCCTCCATATGCAAGAATGACAAGGGAAGTTTCTTCACACCAAGGAACCACTTTCATCACACCTCCATTTAAGCTTCCTCTTAGCTTCAACACACCTTCCTTCCACCTTCCTAGTACCTAGTTTTGGTGCTATAAATAGAGAGCTTAGAGAGTCTTTCTATTATCAAGTAAATTAGATCATAGATCATCATAGCACAACCAAGTTTGAGCTGTGAATATCCTTGAGAGATATGTGAGGTGTTTTTGAGAGTTTTTAGTTAAAACTTGTATGTCTCTTCCGTCTATTCTTGAAAGTAATAGAAGTATTTTTCTATCATATTAGCACGATCCTGTTATTCCCAACAGGGAGGAAACCACCTGAGTAAACAATAAAGCCTCAAGGAGGAGGAACCATGTCTCTTGAGGAAGAAGGGGAACGATGGTAAGTCTGGGAAGAGGAGAACCAGAAAAAGAATAGGAAAGAGAAATAGAAAAGCAAAAGGAGAAAAATAAATAAAAAAGAATATAATCGCCATGTTGCCTGCCACGTGAGCAGTCAACCGAAAAACCGGTTGTTAACCTCTTAAAAAATAAAACACTCAATTGAACGTTTTTCAAAAGTTCGAGGGTTTAATTGAGTGTTTTCGAAGTACAAGGGTATAATTGACTTTTCTGATATAGTACGGGGGCTTATTTGACAGTTTTGTCAATTTAAAATGTCAAATACATAGTAGTGTAGTATTTGTAATACTTTAAAAACAAACAGTGAAATATATTTAAACATGTTAATTGTTTAAATATTAAACTGTGGAATTACATATTGTTAAAGTCCCACACCGAATATCTCTGAAAGAATTAAACACTATATTAAGATTTGAGATACTCCTCCTATCAGGATGACTTTTTAGGGTGAAACCTCGAGATTTAACACATATGTTTAGATAGATCGATGTTTGTCCACTCCAGATACTATCAATTTTTTTTCATATAGATTCATTCATGTCCACAACTTAAATGTTAGCACATTATGATATTTCTTTTTACTAGTAATCAACTAAAAATTCTTCACAATGTGAGTTGAAAAATACTTATTAGTAAAAAAAATTATGATATTTGTTTAATTGCAACGTCCACTTTTCACGCTTGCCAACACACAAGTTTGACCGTTAATATCTTTCATTACTTATTAGTAAAAAAATTAAAGTCCACATCGAATATCTCTGAAAGAATTAAACACTATATTAAGATCTGAGCTACTCCTCGTGAGGAGGGGCGTTGAAGTCCCACAACGAATATCTCTGAAAGAATTAAACAATATATTAAGATCTGAGCTACTCCTCCTATTAGGTCGATCTTTTAGGATGAAACCTCGGGTTTTAACACATATGTTTAAATAGATCGATGTTTGACCATTCCAGAAACTATCAATTTTTTCCATATAGATTCATTCGTGTCAACAACTTAAATGTTAGCACATTATGATATCTTTTTACTAGTAATCAACTAAAAATTCTTCACAATGTGAGGTTGAAAAATACTTCCTCTGTTCTTTTTTAATTGCAACACACAAGTTTGACTGTTAATATCTTTCATTACTTATTAGTAAAAAAATTAAAAAAAATAAGATTTTGAAAATTTAAAATGAGAGGAATTTAAAAATATTTTTTTAATTTAATTCATAATACATTAATAAATAAAACATAGTCAAAGTAGAATATGTGAATAGTGCGAAAATTCTTACGTTGCAATTAAAAGACAAGGAAGGTAGAGTATGCGCTAGCATCCTATCATTTAGGGTTGGACTCGGGTCCGGGCCGGGTCCGGGTCGGGCCTAGGCCCGGGCGGGCCGGCGGGTCAGAAATGGTGGACCCGGGACCGGCCCGGGTAACCACCGGGTCCGGGCCGGGCCTGGCCAGGCCCATTATATTTTTTTTTTGTTTCCTCTTCCTAATTAACCCCCCTCCCACCCCCAACCCCCCAAACCACCCCAAATGGCCCAAAATACCCAGCCCAACCCGAAAAGTTAAAAAAAATTGAAAAAAAAAAAAATTGGCCCGAACCGGGCCCGGGCCCGGCCGGGTCGGGCCTTGTTTTGGGTGACCCGAGCCCGGACCGGAAAACCCACGGGCCGGGCCTACCCGGACCGGTCACTGACCGGGCCACCGGGTCGGGCCGGGCCGGAACAGTGCCGGTCCCGGGCCGGTCCCGGGTCGGGCCACCCGGCCCGAGTATCATTCACATTAATCAATTATTCAAAATTTGCAATTAAATAATTGATGCATTTGAAAAAAGATACAAAGCAACAATTGAAAATATCAATTGTCCTTTACGCTAGCCATCCTTCAAACTTAGATGAAGTATATCCGTTGGCAGAAAATATCCCGGGTAGAGAAACTAGCAACATTTGAGTATAGTAAAAATAGCGTAGAGAATACAAGGGGTGATGGCCTATTTATAGGCATCCATCTAGGGATGGCAACGGGGCAGTTCGGGGTCGGGTATACCATTATCCGTACCCGCCCCGTTTCATAATATTTTCCCCCGAAACCGCCCCGTTACCCGTCGGGTAGTTTTTATCCGCGGGTAACGGTTTTCCCCGGGGGTAACGGTTTCCCCGCGGGTAACCGTTTTATTAAAAGATAAATTTTTTTCTTCAAAATTAGTATAAATTCTAAAATGATGATTAACTACTTATAATTGACCACCTAAATTAAAAAAATCAAAATTAAATAGCACCACATATAAATTTTTTTAAAACATTACAAAAAAAAACAATCATTTGAACCTAATATTCACAAATTATATATGTCTAGATTCAAAATTATAAATCTCTTACCACATCAACATCAAAAGATTAAGTCTTATCTCGATAGTAAATTTAAGGTTAAAGGGTCAAATATGTACATGAACTAACTTAAAGTGTTCAATTAGCCCCTTATATAAGAGGTTCTGCCCGACCGTCGCCAATTGGGGCGGTGCCCGGTAAAACTTTTTGATGAAATTTTTTTGAGCATCTTCTTCATTAAGTCTAGTTTACCCATATCAAATTTCAGCTAAAAATTAAACCAGGAAGCCAGTCAAATGATTTTCCGAAATGTTCTGCGCTGTTTAACTGCGCAGTTATCTTCAAAAAATAATTTGACTGTCTTCCCGGTTGAATATTTAGCTGAAATTTGGTATGAGTAAACTAGACTTAATTAAGAAGATGATCAAAAAATTTCATCAAAAAATTCCATCGGAAACTTCCCCAATTAGCGATGGCCGGGCAGAACCTCTTATACAATGGACTAATTGAACACTTTAAGTTAGATCATTTACCTATTTGACCTTTTAGCCTAAATTTAAATATGAATCACAAAAACATTTAACTTCCAAATATTCAATAATCATACCCCACCAGCATTCAACATCTAAATTTAAGAACAGTGATGTATACAAGTAAGATAATGAAAATAGGAAGTTTTTTTCGTAAAATATTACTAATAAAAAATATATGGACATAGATTTGACTATAAGTTATCATGGGTAAGTTTTATAGTCACTATGATATAACATTTGAATAAAATTATAAACACGTACTAAAGTTACTAGAGTCGCATTTTTGTCCACAACTTTTATTTTGATTATAGATTTGGAATTATTTCTAAAAAATGTACTTCTAATACTATGATTTAGGTATTCTTGTAGTTACTGTTTTAGAAACCTCATAATTTAAATTTAAATCTTGATATAAATTAGAGCAACCAATCAAAATTAATCTAATCACTGGTGCAAAATTACCTTTTTGCGGCGCTTAAATCACCCAACGTGCGGCGCTTTTAGGCGCCGCAAATCTCGGTGCCGCAATTTAACCCGTGCGGCACTTAATTTTAAAAAGCGCCGCCAATATTTTATTTTTAAAAAATTATATTTAATATGTGTGCGGCGCTTTTTTGCGTATAGGCGCCGCAAAATATTTTTTTAAATTAATAATTTTCGACGTAACCGTGCGGCGCCTTTCTTTATATAAGCGCCGCAAATGTTTTTTGGAAATGTGGTAGATTGGAATCCTCTTTGAGCAAAAGCTTTTTTCATATCTTTCATCCACTGATCCTGTAACTTCTTCAAATCAGTATCGCTCAAATTACCAATCTTATGTGAACTCCTCGGCTCTCGTTCAAACACTCTTTTATGCCCCACACCTCCTCCAACACCGCGTACACGCCCAGGATAATCAGGTTTCTCAAATATCTCGGTAAGAATATCGTGTCGTCCGTGTGGCTTCCACGTCCCTGTAGCAACATCATCATGAATTTTATCCTATTACATATAAAAAAAGAGTTACAAAATTTATACGTAAAACATTCTTATGTGAAAAGTTTATACGTAAAATATACTTATGTGAAACATACTTACAAGTTTTTCTTTCTTCTTTTTCATGGCTTCGGTGTTACTCGGGAAAGCTAGTTGTCCATCTGCTGTCAATCCAGATCTAGCACAAAACCAACTCACATGTCTCGGAATGTCATCAGAAGATACGCTAGATTTTGTGGAATCCACTTCAGACTTAGTCAAAAACTGATCTAGTAATCCCTGATCTTTCCATTTCGGTATGGAAAGTGCATATCTGGAGCGACCCATATGGTGAGGGTAAATATTTTGTAACGCAGCTTGTTTGTTTTTATCACTTAATTCATGCATAAAATTTAAAAAGTATGGAATTCATATTATAAAACAAAATTGAATTCAATAAAATTACATTTGGATTATACCTGAAACTCCGGAGTCATGCTCCTAGCGATAAAATCCTCCCACACATCTTGTGTCAAAATGCCTTTATACTTCACATAAGCTTCACCACTATCCTGTCCAACTGGTCGTGTCTTATAAAAAAAGCCAGTCCTCAATCGGTTTCTAAAGTCCCGATGTAACTTTCCCATCTTTTTTATGGTTAACTTGTACATGGTGTCATGAACAAAATACTCATCCTACATAGTGGTGATTTAATATATGCATTAGGACTTGTAATCTTTTCTTATTATTAATAAAGTTAAAATATATAATTAAGTGTACATACCTGGATCTCTTTCCACATCTGCGATTTTAGGGATTCGGGGACTTGTTTCCAACTTTCAATGTTGATGTTTACCTGAGCACGTGCTATCTTGCCCACAAAAGATTTGAACTTCTCCGCCCACGCACCAACTGGCTGACCATTTTTATCAAAATCAACTATTTTTTTCCCGTCGCTAGTTCTGCGCCCACTGCTACTATGTTCCTCCGCCGTAACATGAGGTTCCTCATCGAGAATAAAGTCATCTCCATCACTATCACTCATAGTGTGTAGCTCCTGCAACAGTGTTATTATTAGAAGCACAAATAATATATGAAAGAAAAATGAATTTTAATTCAAGAAAAAAAACATAATAACGTTAAGATTACTTACAATTCACTCATGATATCACTTTGACTTTTTGAAGAAAATTTCTATGCCATCGTTATGATTTCCAACAAATGAAAGATCGTCTTCATTGTAATCGATTGTTGCATTTCTGTCATGCATGACAGTGGACAATGACGGCATATCTTCAATATAATCATCTTCTCCAACGTCACAATCATCCACATTTAATTTTTTCTTACCTGGTAAAACAACTGACCATCGTTTGTTTGAGGGATCCTCTACATAAAAAACTTGTTCAGCTTGGGATGCAAGTATAAACGGATCATCACGATATCCGGGTCGAGTAAAATCCACTAATGTCACTCCTATTTGATCACGCTGAACACCTCTTCGAATATCGGCCCACTGACACTTGAAAAGTGAAAAACTCCTGTTCGTGTAATTCAACTCCCATATATCCTCAATTTTTCCATAGTAAGACATTGTTTCATAAAGAGGATTCTGATCATTTGAACTTGCATATTCTGTTGAAGATGCTACCACTGATACCCCACTATTCTGTAATACAGATTTGGCATCCTGTCGGGTAGTATAAAAGGTGTAGCCATTGATATCGTATGCTTCATATGAATCAATTGTGCATTTAGGACCATAAGCCAACCACTTAACATCTTCATCAAACTCATTATAAACATCATTCCTGTCATTGAAGATGATGTCTTTAAACCAAGATGAAAACGTACGATTGTGTTCTTTAGTCAACCATACTTCACTTTTCAACAGAAATTGAGTCTTCAAAGCATTCATATGTTGTTGCACATACGGAGAAATAATTTCTAAATGATGCAACACAAGAAGATGGACCTTTTCTACTAACTCATTGTCCACATTCTTTAGTAATTTCTTTCCAAGTATGCCTTTTCCTTCATTCCTATCATCATGTCTAGACTTTGGAACACCTAATGATTCAACATTCATCAAATAAGGTGTGAAAAATTTAATGACTTCTTCATCAATTACACCCCTGATTATACTTCCTTCAGGTCGACATCGATTTTTCACCTTTGATTTCAAATATCCCATATGTCTTTCCATTCCGTACATGTATCGTAAAAACACAGGACCACACATCTTGACTTCTCTAACCAGATGTACCACAAGATGCACCATAATGTCAAATAGTGAAGGTGGAAACTACATTTCAAGCTGACACAATGTAATAACCACTTCAGCTTGCAACACATCAAGTTTCTCAGGGTGAATTACTTTCTGACATATGGAATTGAAGAAGAAACACAACCTCATGATCGCACATCTAACATGATCAGGTAAAAGCCCTCGTAGAACAACAGGCAACAAATGTTGCATCAGAACATGATAATCATGAGACTTCAAACCAACCAATTTCATATCCTTCAATGATACGAGATTCTTAAAATTTGAAGAACACCTAGAAGGCACTTTGATGCCATATAAGCTTTCACAAAAAATTCGTTTCTCAACCTTTGAGAGTGTGTAGCAACCTGGTGGAAGATAAAAACCATTTTCCCGCGGTTGTGGTGCCAATTCTTTTCGAATATTTAAATGTTCAATCATGTCTTTTCGGATATTAATTCCATCCTTTGTCTTTCCGGGAACATTCATAATGGTCGAAATGATGCTGTCACACACATTTTTTTCAATGTGCATAAGATCAAGACAATGCCTCACAGATAAGTCCTTCCAATACGGAAGTTCCCAAAAAATAGACTTCTTCTTCCACAAACTCTATTTGTTCCGCTTATATGGCTTACCAAAAACCGTGTTCAAATCTTTGACCTTATCATATATTTCTGATCCACTTAATACACGTCGAGGAACACCGTGTTCAGCTTTTCCATTAAATGCCTTTTTGAGTACACGATAACGATGGTTTCGTGGAAGAAATCTTCGATGACTCATGTATACATTCTTTTTGCAATTGGGTAATCGCAAATCAAGAGTGTCATCTTCACAAATGGGACATGCCTTTCCACCTTTAACTGTATATCCAGAAAGATTTCCATAAGCTGGAAAGTCATTAATAGTGCAATACAACAAAGTACGTAAATTAAAATTTGTTTTTGTGTGCATGTCATATGCTGTAACACCCTCATTCCACATAAGTTTAAGATCATCAACTAATGGTGCGAGTTACACATCAATATCATTACCGGGTTGTTGTGGTCCCGAGATAAGCAGAGACAACATTATGTACTTCCTCTTCATGCACAATCATGAAGGCAAATTATAAATAACCAATAAAACTGGCCAAGTACTATGTTGACTACTCAATGTGCCATATGGATTCATACCATCAGTGCATAATCCAAGTCTCAAATTCCTGTCTTCTTTGCCAAAATCAGGATATTTCAAATCAATTTGCCTCCACTGTGGTGCATCAGATACATGTCGCAAGTACTCATCTTTTTTCCTACCTTGAGCATGCCACACTAAGTTTTTTGCATCTTTCTCATTCATGAATAATCTTTTAAATCTAGGAATGATAGGAAGATACCACAACACTTTGGCAGGTGTTTTGGTGTATTCAGCATCAAAGCCAACATTAATATCCTTCTTCTTCTTATAATGTGAAGCGTGACACTTTGGACATTCATTTAGGTTTTCATATTCATTGCGGTACAGTATGCAATCGGCTGGGCATGCATGAATCTTCTCCCATTCTGTTCCCATTGGACACAACAACTTTCTAGCCTTATAGCTCGTATCGGGAAGTGTATTTCCTTCTGGAAGCATTTCTGGAAGCAATATCAGCAACTCAGTGAAACTAACATTACTCCACCCATGTTTAGCTTTCAAGTGAAATAATTTGAGAACAACAGATAGTTTGGAGAATTCAGAACCCGTGAATAGCGGTATATTGGCGGCCTCAATCAAATTCTCATAAGATTTTGGTTGATAATCAAAATTATCATGAACATCATTCAAGAGTTCATCAATTCTATCTTCATTGACATCATCATCCGCAACACCATCATCAATATCATTTGAAGTAGTAGTAATATGAGTAGCTTTACGCTTTAGATGACTAGAAGTTGCTCCAGAAAAAAGGTCTTCGACATCCACACGATTCTCACCATGGAATGTCCATGTCATATAGTTTTCTCTAAAACCCTTCTCAAATAAATGCTGAAGAACTATGTTCACGTCATTCTCTCTTTTAATGTTACGGCACATTGAACAAGGACATAAAATTCCTTTTTGTCCTTGTTGCTTCTGATGCGCAACAGCCACTTTCACAAACTCATGAACACCATTGAAAAATTGAGAAGTATTTCGCAAACCATACATCCAGCTACGATCCATGATTAACAACACTAAACTTTATCTAAAAATAAAAAAATAATAATAAATTATTGCATACTTTTTTTCTTTTAAAGCACACTTTTTATGTAAGATTGCAATTGAGGGTTATGCTAATATAAAACAACCTCTTGGAAGTGTTTTGCTGCTCATTACGACTATTCCAAAATTATATTACTCAAAATTAATTAAAATAAAAAATATTGAAAAAATTTATTATTAAAAAAATATACATACCTGCTGTGAAATGGGAGACCGATGGCTGGAGTAAGCGGACCGGAGCTCGACGGCGGCAAGCGGACCGGAGGACCGGAGCTCGAAGCACACTTGACGCGGACGACCCTCGACGGCTGCGCGCGGCTGGAGTGAGCGGCGGACGACCGGAGCTCGTCGCGCACTTGACGCGGACGACCCTCGACGGCTGCGCGCGGCTGGAGTGAGCGGCGGACGACCCTCGACGGCTTCGACAGCAACGAAGGTGAGCGGAGGAGCGTTGTCGGTTGAGCGGAGGAGCGGCGGAGGTGCGACGGCTGGGCCACGAACTAGGTGCGACGGCTTAGGGTTTAGGCCAAACTGAAACGATTACTACTGCGAACGACCGGCCATGGCGAAATAAACTGGAACAGTTTATGCGGCGCTTTTTTCATATAGGCGCCGCACGCCTCTTTTTAAAATCCGATTTTTTAAAAAATTAGTTTATTTTTGAAAAAAAATTGGCATCGGTCTGCGGCGCTTTTTACATATAGGCGCCTCCTAAGAAACCGGAACATGTATGCGGCGCTTTTTTCATATAGGCGCCGCACGCCTCTTTTTAAAATCCGATTTTTTAAAAAATTAGTTTATTTTTGAATAAAAATTTGGCGTCGGTCTGCGACGCTTTTGACATATAGACGCCTCCTAAAAAACTAAATTTTTTTTTTCTAATACGGCGCTTTTCATTAATTAGGCGCCGCAGAAGCCTTGATAAATTTTAAAATTTTATTTAAATTTTTCGGTTTGGCGCTTCATTTACTATTTTTCGCTCCTGCGCTTCTAAATATCAAAATTTAATTTAAATATTGGCGGCGCTTTTATATATAAGCGCCGCAAAGACCCGAAACATTAAATAATTAAAAAATTAAATACATATTAGAGGCGCTTGGAGAGAAAAGTGCCACACGTCGTATATTTTAAAGGCGCTCGTTTTTAAGCGCCTAAAATGACGTGACGCAGTTTAACAAATTTTTACTAGTGAATCATCGAATACATCTCTACAAAATTATTAGCAATTACATAAATTAAAGCAGTCTAGAGTAATGTTTCCCAATATTTGGACTTTAAACTCATATATGAGCTTTATGAAAGTTATTATTGGATGAAAAATTAAGAGTCACAATGTGAAAATTGTGTACAGAAAATCGCGAAAATCAAATAATCAATATGTGAAAAAAATAAATCTTGTAGAAGTTAACAAAGGAAGGATGATGAATGATATTGAAAATTAAAAATCTAAAATAGTGAACTTTGAGCACGGACTCCTCATAATTGCAAAGGATAGCCGATTAGTTCAATATTTTTCAAAAAATTAGAGGGAATAAGTGTCATATACTAATGTATTACTATTCATATATACCTAATATATTAAATAATAAATACATAAACTATAAAAATATGTAAGTTAATTGTGCGGGTCGGGTAATGGTGCGGGTAACCGTATCCAAATTAAACGGGGCAAGTAACGGGGCGGGTAATGGGGCGGGTAGGTATAAACCCATAACCGCCCCATTACCCGTTTACATAAATCGGGTATTCCCCGCCCCGTACCCGTTACCCAGTCAAAGCGGTTTTCCCCAGTTTGACCGGTTCGGTTCATTGCGGGTATACATCGGGTCGGGTTAAATTGTCATCCCTACATCCATCACAAGTCCAAAGTCTAATCTACGTGGGCTTGGCCCAAATACATAATACATGTCCAATCTAATGGGCGAACCGGCCCGATAAATAAGTAAATGAGCAAGGGGTGATTCCCGCTCGTGAGACTGCGTCTTGGGCCTAGTTGGGCCAAAGCTCGGGGATAATGGGCCGATGGCACTGGGCTTGGCATATGATCCCAACAATATTGAATTCTGAAGTGATGAATTATTAAATTTCTATGGAAGAAGGAAATAAAGATGTAATCGAATTGAAATTGGGAAATTCATTTATATGTGTGCAGTGCCTGTATGCACTGACAATATTTGCCTACGCACAGATAATTATTTGTTTGTATGCACAGGCAATATTTACATCTCTAACAATAGTTGTGCGGCTCACAGACAATTATTAATCGTCTGTGTGATCTACTTTAGTTGTCAGTGTGATCAGTTTTAATTGTCTGAGTCAACAAAAAAATTAATTATCTATATACGTTCAAATGAATGATGTAGTTGTATGTGCGATCATTTACATGTAATTTGAAACAAACAAACAAAATAGATTAACAGGATAAATTAGATTAGTGCTTTCATCTAAAAATGTACTACGTATATTCTTTATTAGTTGTTTTTTATCGATTCTTTATTATTTATTCTTTATTATTTATTTATTTATTCTTTATAAGTTGTTATGGCTTCAATTTTGCAATATTTACATAATCTCGTATTTATTAACAAATTGAAAAAAGTGAAATATTTTTAAACCTTCCAATACTGTAAAATTCGTTTTTTAATAATAATAATATACGGAGTAATATGCTATTTACAATGTTTTCTTTCAATTTTTGTATTTCATTAATAAAACACTCGTTAGGTTGTACGTGTTGCTTTCATATTGGCATGAGAATATCAACTTCCACAAACTACTTTTTTTAAGTACATATAAACATTTAAATAAAAGAGAAATTTATCATGGATATTACTAAAAGATGATGTTGTTCCCATTATATGACTACTTGAATATTTATCCCAATCTATGACTGCACATGATTACTCCATGCACGTGTGTTGTTCATTTTTTTTTATTCCCAACAGTGCCCATGATGGTCAAGAATCACGTAGCCTCATTATATTCAATCTTTTGTAACCGTTTATGTCATAACCGGCGCATTAAGAATCCTGCACGTCTCAATCACTTAGGGAAAAATCTCCTAAAATTAAGGAATCAATTATTAGAAGATTAATAGAAGGTAAGTGTACAAATCTTGCTACGTATCCCTATTTCCCTATAATCACATTCTCCTTCACGGCTTCACCGGTTGAAGTTTAAACCGTAGATAGAAAGTAAGTCTCAATCACGTAGGTCTCATACCGAACGTTGCTCTTCCTTTTTTGCTTAATCCGACTCTACTCCATCAATTCACGGCCATTCTTCGATTGAAGTCATTCATGGATTCCGTCCCCGTAAGTTGCCCGGAAATGTGGATTATGATTAAATATGATGGCCAATGGATCTCAAATACTTTGTTCTCTAGTATTCATGTTGCCGGTTTCACTATACCTTCAAACTGTACGTACAATTCTCTATGTTCTCGTGTTTGCGCTGTTATTGGTGACAGTTATGCCGGGAAGAATATGAAGATCTCATACGTTTATGCTTCATGCCCACCTCCCGTGAATGTATGTGATGACGTTAGTCTATTCTTTTATCTACAATTGAAGAGTTTTCAAAAGGACCCGATGCAAATGCCGCTGTGTGTTGAATTTGTATGTGATGCTACGATTGGAGAGGAACAAAGCACCACAGTATGTGATGATATCCACAATTCAAGTGGAATTAACCACCCGAGTAATCCGGAAGAGTGTGGTGACTTTAGTGAACAAGACAATAATTTCAGTCACAATATTGGTATGGACATTGAATTTGACCACATTTCTAGTGCTGAAATTATGAGGTTAAATTCTCAGGTTGATGAAGAGATTCATAATATGCATGTTCTCAACCATTCTCTGAACCCACACACATTGCATTGAATAGCATCTATGGAAGCAAGAAAGAACTTGATTTTCACTTAAAGATGTATGCGATTACCAACTTCTTTCAGTATAGAACGAAGACATCTTGTCCGAAGGTTTTGCATGTTGTGTGTGTTGACCCCGAGTGCAAGTGGGTTGTGCGTGGTGTGCGCATCGACGGAGTGTCATTGTTCCAGGTCAAAAGGTATGCATTCATTTATTTTGAAATTATAATTACGTACCAAGCGTGTTTGTTACTGCCCTACGTAATAATATTTTAATAAAATTGATTGTGCATTTCCAACGGCATTTAAATTTAATGTCTTATGACTGTCTTGTATTGGTGCACATTTTTGTTGTATTTTAAAAAACGATTTTAGTAAAAATAAATCAGTATTACATTCGTGCATATATTTTTAATGCCGTCTGTGTAATTGATATAATGCCCTGACTTTGGTGTTAATCTCTGGTGGCATGTAAAGGTATGTCGTAATTCTGTTAGCATTGTTTTAATGCCCTTACTCACAAATATTTTAATTCTCTTTGTGCTAATGTTATAATGCCTTGCTTTTTTCAATAGGTTTTGCTTTCGTGTTAACGTATCTCTTAATTAATATTTCTAGTGTCATATTCTTTTAATTCCCCATGTGCCATTATAATTTGTGGATATATTTTAATGCTCCATGTGCAATTGTTTTAATGCCCCGTGTTTTGCATTACGTCTTGTTTGCATGTTAAAGAATCTCATTTTACCACTACCCTTTGTGTACTGCTATTCCTTCACTTTAAATGTCCTCTCCTCACTTTAATTTAATACTGTATATTGACAAACTATTTTTTAATTGCTACTGTTTTTTATGGCATCATACAGTTTTTATTTCCTATAACAGATGCATTTTTTTTTAATATTATTATTTCAAACAATGTGCATTAATTCATTATCCACTGTACTTCCCAAGAGATAAATCCTTTCATTATCCATTTTTTCACAGATTTGACTCTGAGCAGACATGCTCCATTGATGTACGTCAACGAAATAGCCGTCAGGCTACGTCCAGGATTATTGCCGAACTTATCAAACAGGAGTACGGTGATGCATCCAATAAGCCATACCCTCCGAAATCAATTATGCTTGATATGCAGACCAAATACGGCATTTACATGTCATACAAAAAAGCATGGATTGCCAAAGAATTGGCAATGGAACTAGCTATGGGATCTGAAAAGGATTCATATGCACGCTTACCTTCAATGTGTCATGTGCTTGAAAGGAGTAACCCAGGTTCTATTGTTTCTTATTCGTGCAAGGAAAATGGTGAATTTAATAATTTTTCCATGTGCCTTTCTGCATGGAGGGAAGGTTGGATTCATTGCATTCCGGTTATATTTGTGGATGGGTCTTTTTTGAAGTCGTATTATAAGGGTACATTACTCACTGCATGTACACAAGATGCAAACAAACAAATATTTCCATTGGCATTCGGTATTTGTAGTGGAGAAAATACCGAAAATTGGTCATGGTTCTTCAGTATGTTGAAGCATTCTCTGATGCATCGGGATGATCTATATATTGTGTCTGATCGCCACGAGGGCATTATTAGTTCCGTGCGTTCTGTATTTTCTCATGCGCAACATGGTTACTGTGTTTACCACATATTGGCTAATTTGAAAACAAGATTTCGTGGCACGCAAAAAACTGTGTCATGGAAGTTTTTGCAGGCTGCTCGTGTTGGATCTGTGTACGAGTGTGAAGAGTATCTTCAAATGCTGGACAGTGAGGATCCACGCATTCGTACGTATTTAGAGCGGATGGGCCATGACAAATGGTCTCGTGCTTATGCTAGTCGAAATCGATACTCAGTTATGATGTCAAACAACGCGGAGTCATTAAATGCAGTTAATGCCACTGCCCGAGAATACCCAATATGTAAGTTGATAGAGTTTATTATTGCACGAATGCAAAAATGGTTTTGTGAACGGCGAGACTCTTCAGCGTCGAACAATTGTCGTTTATCTGCACACTTTGAATCTGAAGTAGTTGTTTTACAAGCTATGGCGGCCGTCATGACAGTATTACCCTCTTCTCTTTGTCTTCATTGCACTACTTTTTTAAAATACATCCCAACGTTATTCATTATTGAATTACTTTTACTGTACTTAATATTTAATTATAGTTTTATATGTTTAATCACACATTGTGCAGGTCAAACCATCATGTGCTTTTGAGTTTGAGGTGTTTGATAAGAGATCCCGTTCTTATGTTGTCAACTTGAAGGAGCAGACTTGCACTTGTCGAGAATTTCAGCTTGATGGGTTTTTATGTGTACATTCTGTTGCAGCTATTCGCTCCCGCCCAGGCCTTTCTTGCTACGATTACATTTCAGAATTCTATACTGCACATCATTGGGCACAAACATATCGCGATATTATTCATCCTATTGGGAGTCCGGATGGTTGGATTGTACCTTCACATGTTAAGCAAATCACTTGCAACCCGCCATCATGTGAATCACGACCTCCTGGAAGGCCGAAGAAAAGAAGAATTCCATCTACAGGAGAACATGTTCGGAGACAAACATGCACTCGTTGCCTCATGGTTGGACACAATAGAAAGACTTGTAGAAATCCTATTCCGCTACACATGCGTTAAAAATTGTTTTTATGTGCCGTTTTAATTTTAACATTGTTGCGCATCTAGTCACGTACACTTGTTTGGTTTTTTGCCGTTACTTTCAGTGTTGTTTAATTTTAAATTTGATTTGCAGTTTCTATTATTGCCATCTGTGTGTTAAAAAAAGTATTTCAATGTCCATCTATACACATTGATGCTTACTACTTCCTTTTGTTTATTATATATTTAATGCCTCAATGATCTGCCTTGTTTTTAAGTCATATTACATGATTGAAAAATATACTATCAAACTCCAGAGCTCAAAAGGTGACAACATGTCAATATACATTCTCAATTTCGGGCAGTTTTAATGCCTTAATGTCCTGAAATTATTTTCTATGTCATTTGACATGGTTAAAAACTATCGTACCAAACTCCAAAGGTCAATAACTGACAATATGGCAATATACATACTCAATGTCACCCATTTTTTAACAACTATAACCACCTGCCCTGACAATATTTCAACATATGTACTCTATACATTGTTTAGTATATATTTAATGCCGCACTGACCTACCCTTTTTAGTCATTCTTTCACAATATGTCATTATACATACTCAATGTCCTGCATATTTAATTCCTCAATGTCCTTAAAATAACTTCTAAGTCATTTACATTCTTGAAAATTATCGTACCAAACTCAAGCTCAATAAACAAAACAGGACATACAAAAACCACCATCACATACTACAACCACCAGTACATACAAAAAACACTAGTATTATGTAAAGCAAGCATAATATCCATATTATCCAGCTCTGTAACATTAAAAAATATTGGTCATTAGGTTTTCAACGCTATGCGCCTATGACACCAAAATGCACTAGAAGCTCTGTCGTCATCTTGGCGCGGTATGCATTGATATCTTCTGGTCTAACGTACTCCACATCCTTGTCCATCATTAAAAACTCAGCCATCTTTAACACGAACATGCCACAACTGTCACTGTTCGACAATATAAAATTATCAATTCATGGAATCCTAATCATTTTTAATTAAACCATCGTTGGTCATTCACTTTAATCACATACCTATCGTTTTGTTGTGGGCATTCTTTCACCATATGAATCTGTAGTAAATCCTCCCCCATAGGCCCCTCACTACGCTCATTGTACACCCCTAGCTTATCCATTAGTCTCGGTAAAAACTTTTGCAAGCTCGGGAGGTAATGGTGAAGGTGTATGTTTGTTTGACCCCGTCGAACACTAGAATCGTACACACGTATGCACTTCGCAGTTATGTCAAGCACTAGAAGTATCCAGTGATTACATGAATTCAAAGGCATGTATACAACTCACCAAATTCTCATTTTACAATTAAAGGACAGTACTTTATTATGTAAAAGTACTGTCCTTTATTATCACATAAATCTATCATTTATTCACAACTCACCAAATGAATGTAGTGGTTACCTGTATTCAATGGCATGTATACATGCTCTGATTCAGCCCAGGCCAGTCCATAGTCCAAACGTGTCCCAAGGATGACACCCATTATATTCTTATTTAAAGCACTTTCTGACACTGGCGTTGCATTGGAAATGTGGTTGTCGTAATGCTGCTTTACCAAAGGCATAAACATAGTATCTGCTGTTGTGAATTTCTGATGCAGCTTATATTGTTCAGCTTTCATTCTTAAGAAAAACATTCCAACCTCCACATGCTTCACAAATCAAATTTAATGCATATAAAAATTTTTAGTGCGTGAGTTACTGCCTTTACTTGTAATTCTAAGTAATACCACTAAATTATCATGCATAATTATGGAAAAAAATTATAATTAAATAATATAATCTAACCGTGTCTCTTAACCAATTCCCGGGGAAGTATATTGTGTAGTACCATGATTTCCTATCACAACTTGCATCCCCAAATGCTTCTTTAATGCCTCTGATCTTTAATTCATCATATCCTGATTTGTATTTCCTCTCCTTACTACTTTTGTGGTTCTTAAGTAGTCCATCATGCATGAATTCTGATGTTTTTTGAAGCAATTCTGCAGGCGGTATTTCTGATGGATCTAGACTAAATGGCCCCACTATTGCATGCCTTACACCATCACCTATATCTTTCTCATTTCCCTTCTCTTGTTTCCTCCTCTTTTTCTGTTTTCGGGGTCCAGAAAATGTAAATCTGTCTGGGCATTTTTTCTTTCTTTTTGGCATTCCATCAACTGCCAGCGGGGTTGTGTCCCCTGTGTATACCCGATCCACAAAAAAAAAACCTTTCAACAACTATTATGATAAAACTGTTATTAATTGAATTATGAGCATGACAATGAATGCATGACATTTTCAGCAACTATGCATGACTATTAAATGCAATATTATGGCCTAACTAAATATATTATACCACAATCTGCGAGTCTAGTGGTTCTAGACTTTCTTCATTTGTTTCTGGGTCAATGTCTTCAATGCCCTTCTCATCTTCATTTTGCTCCACTTCAGCCTCTTTACCATTTCCCTCTTCCTTATCCTACATGACCATCAAAACTCTTACAATCATCACTTAATGCACTAATTGATGAGATAATGATTACTTTCTCCTTCCTTCTTCTAGGTATGTGCTCAATTTCCCTATCACCTTGGTTAACTGCAAGTTTTTTTAAAACCAGCCAGTTTTTAACACGTATTAAAATAAAATTTGTTGAGTTTTGTTGAAGCCTCAATGTATAGAATCGAGAGCATTAACCTGGTTTACTAAAACTATGGACATTATAAGCATTACATAGGCATTGGATGTGAATAAGGTCCATGTGTCATCGAAGTATGTTGTGAGAAACAAATGAAAAAAAAGAAAAAAATTATAATAATAATGATGCAGTTACTTTAAAAAACTTAAAATTTCATGTATCCAGTCCTTTGTAATATGATCAAATACTTTCCTTGTTTAGCTCAGCATAATTTGTTGTGTTAGTGTCCTTGCAGGCACCATCAATATCTTCACTCACCTTAACCTGCACAAAATATTCACAATTATATAACGAGTTACTAACACAATCACTGTAAACACCATTTACCTTTTCACTTCCTTTTTCACTGTCATGTTTAGCCTCCATATTGCCCATGTATTTCTCAAAAATCACATCTACCTCCGCACACAGCAGCTGCGTATCCAGCATTCCTATATCTTCAAAGATATGAACATCATCCTGCTCTTCTTTCTTTGTCTCATCAGTCATCATATTCTTTTCAATCAATTCCACCTCCTTAAGTAGCTGCTGGGTGTTCATTGATCCATCTACTTCCTTGAACATGTCATCTTGTGTCATTTGCACATCATCTTCCACCATCTTATCAACCGTCTCTTATCTCTCACAGACTAACTCCTCAACTTCATCATGCTCATTACCTTACTCACTGTCCTCTACTCTTTGTTCATTAAACTCCATACCCAAGTCAAAACTTGGCATGTCTTCCTTATCTTTCATTGTTGCTTTCTTAGACACTTTCTTCATCTTTTTACGCTTCCACGTCATGCCTCTACTATCTAAAACCTTCTTCAACATGCTGCATTGTTTCATTTGCAACTCACACAGCTTATCCACCTTAGATTCTAGCTTTTTTAATCTTTTTCCTTGTGATACAATGGCTGCCATGATATTGTGCATCACTTTATCTTCCCTCTCTTCATTTCCGGGCTTCTTTTGTCTCTTTGCTTTCCCTTTTGCGCAGCCTGCCTTTTTTGTACTACCTTACTGCGTGTCATTACTGCCTTGGCCATCACTCTACTACATCCCCGTTCTTCGAAATCGTCACTATCATTTCCCTCCTTCACATCAACTTCATTAACATTGCTTGTCAATGCTTTAATAACTGAGTCCATCTTTAGCTCTTTTTCAGTGGCTTTCATTTCTTCCCATTCTACCTGCACATATAATTATAAAAACATTATTATATTGCCCAATATGACAAATTCAACACTTCCATTCAATTATTTACTTTTCCCACCTGGTCATTATTAAATATCACATCCTCAATGACTTGCTGTGACGACCTAACAGGGGCTGCCCATTGCAGTGTCCTAGGCCACATATTTGCTCTCGCCCTCCTCACACAAACTTTTGCTTTTTCAAGGCCCGGGAAAGTCTCATATGCCCAGATCTGCAGAGCAAATATATATCCTGGAAATGTAAATCTTGCAGACGGCTCCTGGTAAAGAACACCTGCACATTTCCTTACTTGTTCATGTAGATCATCCCACACAACATCACCCCATGGATATTTGTTGAACTTTTCGATATCATCTACCAAATTAATGTACATCGATGGGAGCTTTATTGATGATTGATTTCCTAGAATATAACTGCCTAAGACATGCAATAAACCAAGCTTTACCGCGTCCATTGCCTCTGCTCCACTCTCTCTTGATTTCCCTGATTCAAAAACGTCTTTAATGTCTCTTCGTGAAACTTTTTCATTCCAGAGAAGTATCTTCTCCACAAATCGTCTGGAGCTTTACTGGATGTTATTGCCTTCTGTGTACCAAACGGGAACCCGGTAATTAAAGCCAAGTCACTTTTTGTAAAAGATGCAACTTTGTTACCAATCAAAAATTCCAGCTTTGTTTTGTCATTCTCTGTATTCAATCGCTCAACATGATTGGCGCAGAGTATGATTAACAACTGCCCATTTACCCAGGGTATGTTTCCCAAGTCAAGTAAATAACCGAACACTGATTTCCTGAATTCTTTGAGCTCATCCTCATTTAAATAGGTCCTTATACTCTCCACTGCCTTTATTGGATTACAATAAGAATTTATTTTCATAGATTTTTCCAGCACAAAGTTATCACACTCAGTTGTCTTCACATACTCCTGCAATATAGAACAATAATAGTTTCATACAAAATTTCATAATACGCCCCGTGAAAAAATTAAGCTAAATTATAGTCCTACATTACTGTCCAAATGTAGTACCTGTTCCAAGTCCCAACGGTGTATGTATGTATATATGCAGTAACATTCATGTGAAATGGGATTAATATTTTGCTATAAACTGATTTCAATGATCATTTTTGGTTCGTAGATGGTGTGAAGTCCCTTCATGTTTTTATTCCACCTGCTCTGTTTAATTGAGCATATAAGATGTAATATTACTGCCCTAATCAATTCCTGTAAATGGTGAATTCTAATAGTACACCATTTACAAATTAATAATGCATATACTCTACATGAAACATATATTTCTGCCCTAATAGTACATAAACAAATTAATGCACTACATCCAGGCATCTCTGTAACAAATCATATTACTTCAATCCATATAGTCTACAGCAAACACATTTCATTCAATCCAATTAATGCCCAAACACCTTACGCCATTCCTTACAAATATTATTGCCCTAACTACACACTGATCAACTAATGCATGTAATACACATTGTTTACTACCCTCACTATAATGTCCTGCGCATCATCTATTTCCAAAAAAATGCTTTCCGGGATCCATTCACCCTCAACCTCCTTTACCTCCATTCAAATAATGCCCAAACAACAACACCGTCCCCCCAAGCAAACATTACTAACACTCTTACTGCGCTAATTTCACAACACCTTTCTATTTCAGGTTTCAAATTATAAAAATCTTTAATACAGAATAAACTTACAATTCCATGGACAGTAAACACATGCGATTGAGTCGCCTCCTTTGCTGCCGGTTGTCGTCGTTTCGCCGCCTTCTTCACTGCTCTTCTTCCTCGTTTGGGAGTCGTCTTCCTCATGTTGGCTTCGTTAAACGGTGTCTCTCTCTCTCTCACACTTCTAATTGAATTCTTCCGGCATTACATTATCCGTACCGAAGGCGGTTAATTCGGAATACCCGTTTCAGAAGCCCAATATACGGCGCACGTTTCTCGTTGGTTTCTTTTCCGTTTCAGGGCTTTTGACTTATTTGAAGCTAAAGGCAATTCCGGGTTTTTAAATGCTTTCGTGCGTGGGTTGATGTATGGCATGCTTTTTGTAGTCATACGGTTGATTAAAAAACACACATGGTCATATTTTGGGAATAGTCTCATGTTTTAGTATTATTAGGGTATTTTTCCCTAAATAAAAAGACAATTCGGGTTTACCACATAAGTTTTTATCTCACATGTTAAGATTTTCTAATTCTATGGAATTCAAATTTTATCGTCAATTTAATCCATATTTTATTTAATGTGTATTAAATTTTCCCTTCTCTAAATTGTTACTTCATTGAAGACCAATGTGACAATGTTTAATACAACTCTCATACAAACATATGAATCATATTTTGTATACAAGACATTAATTTCGTGTAAACCAAAAATCTTAGATCTTCATAAAGTGCCGATCATATCTAAACTTGGGCTTGAGTCGAGTTTCATAGAAGGACCCTATACATAGTGTTTATTTTTCATATAGCTTTTTTAAAATTAAACTTTTAAAAATAAAAAATACAATACTTAAATACAAAATCCTACATTATGATAAAAATTAAATAAACACATAATTTAGTGGAATCCTTAATATTATATATTAGTAGTTTTCACTACATAATACAAAACATATAATTTGATTCGTTTGAATTCCATTATTGCAATAATATAATAACTCTAATAAAAAACGAGCAAGAATCAACTTGCCTTAAATTTTTGACATACCACGTCACTCATCTATTGTCGGTTCTTGAAAATTTGTTGTAATAAAACTTTTTAACGTCGGTTTTTGTTAAAACCGATGTTGTATATTTTTAATATTTTTATTAATTAATTGTATTTAACAAAGGTTGCTAAACAACCGTCGTGATCAACCACCATGCTTGATGTACACACCCTTGTACACACCATGTTTGTGAAGCTTTTTTTTTGTCTGTGAATCCGGTTCACAGACAATATTTTGTTTGTGCAAAACATTGTCTATGAATCGATGTTCACAGACAAAAAAAAAAGCTTTCACAGACATAGGTGTGTACAAAAGTGTGTATAAGAGTGTGTACAAACATCATTTTTGTTACTTTTTTCCCGAGTTAAAATATTCTTTTTATTTAAACAAACGGAATACATAAACCTCTCGTACATCGGATCAATATAAAATGATGCAATTTTTTAAATCACAATTTTTTAAAAAGCTCTTATAATTTTTTTATTTTTTATCCGAATTTGTCAAAAAATATATCAAAATTCGTGATTTTTTATGCTCGGAGTATATAAAATGAAAAACAAAATCTGAAGTTATAACTGTTGAAGTTTTCTTGAACCTAAAATAACAAGAAACAAAAATTTTTTAATTCATGTATCCTAAACAAATAACTTAATATTCCACAATCGAACTTTACTTAAATTAAGTTCATTTTTTGTTAACCGAAAAATGATTAAAAGATTAATGAAATTTATTTATTTTTACATCAAAATGTGTATTTTTTATTTTATATTATTCAAGGAAAAAAATAAAAGTAAAACATTACTTATAATAATTTAATTAATATTTTACTTAATTGATATGTAAAAAAAAATATGCAGAGTGTATTTTATTGACAGCGGACGGATGTAAAGAAAAACAATATTGACGGAGTCTAAACAATGTTTTCATATGGACAGAGTCCAAATTTAACAATGTCGACTCTACCACTACAAATGATCTTACAAGTTGAGGTAAACCCGTTTGAAAAAGCAATATCTAGGAAGCAACTTAGTTGATGGAAAAGGCAATCATGTGCTCTAGGTGACTAGTGACTTCTCATTACGTGTAAAGAGGAATGGTGTACCATTTCAAGTTTCTTAAAAGAGTAATGTGCTCTAGATGAATTGTTCAATCTACTTGTGACACTGCACTCGAATGTAGTTGAATTTAAGAATTCAATATATATTTGAATTTTTCTAACGAATAATTTCGTGTAAAAGAATGGTGGATTTAATTAATAAATAATTAATTAAATTATTTATCGGGCTTGTAATATTGAGAATGGGCTACCAAATAATTAGTTGGGTCATCATAATAATTATAGAAGACCAATAAAATGCCAACTAATGTTGAGGAAAATGATTTGGCAATCCGAGTGTTATTTTGACCCAACTTGCCAGAAATAGCGATAATAATTGGGAGGAACTTCCTACACCCAATTGGGATCTTTCCTACATGTATTGTATACTCTAAATAATGATTTGGAGACAAAGGAAGGTGGCTTGTGCGGACATGGAGAGGAGGAAGTCTCCTAGGGACAAGAAACTACACCCCATGACCCCATCCTCTACATTATTTTTTTGGATTGATTGCATTTAGATATTTTCCTTGCAACCACTCGAGTGACTCGACCAAAACAATAGAGAGAGAGTTCTAGGGAAGCTTCTCACAAAGCTCAAGCTAGGAGAAAGCTAGAAGAGAAATCCAAAGAGAAAAGTTATGCTTTGAGGTAAGAACACAACTATTGTTCTTTAACTAGTTTTATTGTGTATGATTTTTAAGAAATCATATAGCGGATTAAACATGATGTTCTACACGTTTAAAAGTGTAGAATATTGTTATAAAGTGGTGGTATTTATCCTAGAAGAGTTGTGGAATCGATAGGAGTCGAAACCGCCGGAAAACTGCCATTGTTGGGGACTGTTTTCGAGCTGGGTCCGAAAGCCGCCCGCCTTTTACAAAAGCCGTCCGGCTTTTGGCTGTTGTCCAGTTTTTCCACTTTCGATTGGCCTAGAACGGGGATTGATCGTGGGGCTTAGCAAAGGCAACTGTTATAGCACATCATAAGGTGAGGATGGCCGACTATATTGCTTATAATTACTGAGTTAATTAATTTCATAAGATTACCTAAGGTAATTAAATGTGATTTTCATGGATTATTAATGATTAATAATGCCTAAATGAAAATACTATTGTTTATGAGTATGTGAAGCATAATAGTAGGAATTAACTATCAAATATTGTGATAAAATATACTTTTACTTCATGTAAAGAATTCATGAATGGATAAAAGTGATGTTTTTATTTATAGCAGCAATAAATGCGATGAGAGTACATGTGTCAATAATCTAATGGTCGAGGGATCACCGCAACCGGGTGGCACCGGCACCTGCATGTGACCGCATTAAATGCGGTGGTTGGATGTGACGTTGTACTCAGTACTGTGATTCAGGCGCATGTGAAGAGGATATTCTGTCGAGGAGGATGTCTTCGGCTGTAGATGACAAGCCGAAGGCTCCTCGTGCCCGGGGCCTCATAGTGCCGAGGGCTCCAAGTGCCGAATGCTCGATTTTCTAGCCTTGTTCTCCTGTGATGTTTCTGAGCTTGAATCTGTAAACGGTAGCCTTCGGTCATGGGGCCGAAGACACCCCCTTGCGCGTTGTCGGCTGCTTAGAGCTTCATTTTGCTGTGCTTGGCCCGTTTGGTCTGTTGGGCCTGGTTGTAGTAGTAGAAGTATGTGGGTCGGGGGTCTCTGGGCCATATACTCCATCAAATTAATAAATTAAAATTAATTAATCAAAATGACTAAAGAAAAGAGAAAGTAGAAGAAGTAGAATTTAGCCAAAGCACGTGCAACGCACGATGTACTTAAAATGTATTTGTTGCCTCTCGGGGTGCTAGGAGCGTTGCAACAATAGTTTCTCAGGATATGATGACTACGAACAATTGTTTGAGCACTCAAACGAATTGTTCCGACGAACGTGAACAAGTATGAACACCAAGGAATTTTTCTGGAATGCCAAAGATGTTTTCGGGATTTGATCGGCACCCCCTGCGTAGGGGTGGACTCGGGTCGGGCCAACCGGCCCAGAACCGGACCGGCCCGCTACTGTGCGGGCCCGGCCCGGCCAGGTGAACTTGTTCCGGGCCCGGTTCGGGCCAACCGGCCCGGTGGGATGGCGGTTCGGGATCGAGCCCTTCAAAAGGTGAACCGGCCCGGACGGTTTAGGCCCGGGCCGGGCCAATTTTTTTTTTTTTTTTTGAATTTTTTTTTAAGTTTTTGGGTTGGGCTGGGTATTTTGGGCCATTTGAGGTGGTTAGGGTTGGTTTGGGGGTGAGGGGGAGGGTTGGGGGTTAACTAGGAAAAGCCAAAAAAAAAAAAAAAAAAATAGAACCGAGGCCCGGCCCGGCCCGGACCCAGGGGTTACCCGGGCCGGTTCCGGGCCTCCCCTTCTTGAACCGAGGCCCGGCCGGGCCCAGGCCCGAACCGGAACCGGTCCATGCCTACCCCTGCGCGTGAAGAGAGTCTTTCCACCTAAGAAATTTAACTCCTTCAAATGGTTTTCCGGTGTGGGATAAAACACACTAGAAACCCATCATTTTTCTATTTTCTTCATTTCAACGAGTGAACTTCGAGAATCAATTTCTCATTCACCGTTATCCGTTTTGAGTATACCATATATCGAATTGTAGCCCTTAGCAAGGACAATCCGAAACCACTTTGACCCAACCCAAATCGGAAGTGGACCTCACTCAAAAAATTGCACCAAAATGATCCTTTAATGCAATTTATTAACACATTTTCCAACATGACAAACATAAAAAGTTTTTCCACGAGACTTCAAGTTAATCAACAATAAAGTTAACATTTATTTAGATTTTATAGAATGGTATACAACATACCTTTTTCACTCTAAAGTCTAATTATTACCTTGTATTTGACATTTATGTTTATTACTGTTTGCAGCTCCCTTAACTCATATTCATCACTAACTCCCTTAAACTAATGGTACACATTTTATATTCTACTTTGAATCGTAAACTTCATTGTCCGGTTTAGGATTTTTGATTTTCTGTTACTCTCATTCCCCGATTGAGAGTTTCAGTCAAAGTTATGGAATTGTATCACTAAAGAAGTTTAATTACTTGGGCGGTGAAGGTATTTTCACTCCATTTACAACTAATAGATGGGAGTAGAAGCAATGCAACCGTAATTTAGAACTAATAAAATTCTCAATCACAAATCAAAACTAAAAAACAGAACACTGAGGTGATTCACAAAATCAGAAAGAGATCTGACTTTAAAAAGACATACAAATATGTATTTGCTCAAAATCAGAAAGAGAACACTCCATGTTTGTTATTGCTGCACAGGTTAGAGATTATGACGTCTAGGTTAGCGTGTAAAACAGTTTCACTGTTTTTAAACTTTTATTGTTTTTTTAATTTCTGCGGGATTTGTTTTACTGGTTTATGAGTCTTGTAGTCGTATCTATTAAAGTTTTACTCTTACAAAAAAAATAGACAATGGGATGTTAAAAGAAGAGGTTTTTGCAATTCTTTCTGCTATGTGTTGAAGTGCTTTACTAATTGCTTATCATCAGGCTGTTGATGTTAGTCACACTTTTGGCCATTTTAACAATATTGTGCTGGACGTGTGTTCCTTGGTTCATGAAACTTATGGTTAGCTTATCATCACAAGGGACTTTTACTTTTGACATTATATGGATGCAGGCCTTGTTAGTGAAAATGAATTTTCTGTGGATATTTTTGGTGGCCATTTACTCCGGCCTATTAAGTTATATGTAGTATATATACTGCTCATGCTGAGATTTATTGGACTATTTTTTCTTTTATCTGAACAGACAAATGAACTTTACCATGTGTTTTCTTTCAAATTGAATGTTTATTTAACGGCTAATATTTACACAGGTTGAACCCACAAGAAACTCATAAGAAACTTCTTTGCTA